>JAUDJH010000008.1:17819226-18419936 GCA_036320925.1 Automeris io | reverse complement strand
CTAACCTAACCTAACCTAACCTAACCTAACCTAACCTAACCTAACCTAACCTAACCTAACCTAACCTAACCTAACCTAACCTAACCTAACCTAACCTAACCTAACCTAACCTAACCTAACCTAACCTAACCTAACCTAACCTAACCTAACCTAACCTAACCTAACCTAACCTAACCTAACCTAACCTAACCTAACCTAACCTAACCTAACCTAACCTAACCTAACCTAACCTAACCTAACCTAACCTAACCTAACCTAACCTAACCTAACCTAACCTAACCTAACCTAACCTAACCTAACCTAACCTAACCTAACCTAACCTAACCTAACCTAACCTAACCTAACCTAACCTAACCTAACCTAACCTAACCTAACCTAACCTAACCTAACCTAACCTAACCTAACCTAACCTAACCTAACCTAACCTAACCTAACCTAACCTAACCTAACCTAACCGAACCTAACCTAACCTAACCTAACCTAACCTAACCTAACCTAACCTAACCTAACCTAACCTAACCTAACCTAACCTAACCTAACCTAACCTAACCTAACCTAACCTAACCTAACCTAACCTAACCTAACCTAACCTAACCTAACCTAACCTAACCTAACCTAACCTAACCTAACCTAACCTAACCTAACCTAACCTAACCTAACCTAACCTAACCTAACCTAACCTAACCTAACCTAACCTAACCTAACCTAACCTAACCTAACCTAACCTAACCTAACCTAACCTAACCTAACCTAACCTAACCTAACCTAACCTAACCTAACCTAACCTAACCTAACCTAACCTAACCTAACCTAACCTAACCTAACCTAACCTAACCTAACCTAACCTAACCTAACCTAACCTAACCTAACCTAACCTAACCTAACCTAACCTAACCTAACCTAACCTAACCTAACCTAACCTAACCTAACCTAACCTAACCTAACCTAACCTAACCTAACCTAACCTAACCTAACCTAACCTAACCTAACCTAACCTAACCTAACCTAACCTAACCTAACCTAACCTAACCTAACCTAACCTAACCTAACCTAACCTAACCTAACCTAACCTAACCTAACCTAACCTAACCTAACCTAACCTAACCTAACCTAACCTAACCTAACCTAACCTAACCTAACCTAACCTAACCTAACCTAACCTAACCTAACCTAACCTAACCTAACCTAACCTAACCTAACCTAACCTAACCTAACCTAACCTAACCTAACCTAACCTAACCTAACCTAACCTAACCTAACCTAACCTAACCTAACCTAACCTAACCTAACCTAACCTAACCTAACCTAACCTAACCTAACCTAACCTAACCTAACCTAACCTAACCTAACCTAACCTAACCTAACCTAACCTAACCTAACCTAACCTAACCTAACCTAACCTAACCTAACCTAACCTAACCTAACCTAACCTAACCTAACCTAACCTAACCTAACCTAACCTAACCTAACCTAACCTAACCTAACCTAACCTAACCTAACCTAACCTAACCTAACCTAACCTAACCTAACCTAACCTAACCTAACCTAACCTAACCTAACCTAACCTAACCTAACCTAACCTAACCTAACCTAACCTAACCTAACCTAACCTAACCTAACCTAACCTAACCTAACCTAACCTAACCTAACCTAACCTAACCTAACCTAACCTAACCTAACCTAACCTAACCTAACCTAACCTAACCTAACCTAACCTAACCTAACCTAACCTAACCTAACCTAACCTAACCTAACCTAACCTAACCTAACCTAACCTAACCTAACCTAACCTAACCTAACCTAACCTAACCTAACCTAACCTAACCTAACCTAACCTAACCTAACCTAACCTAACCTAACCTAACCTAACCTAACCTAACCTAACCTAACCTAACCTAACCTAACCTAACCTAACCTAACCTAACCTAACCTAACCTAACCTAACCTAACCTAACCTAACCTAACCTAACCTAACCTAACCTAACCTAACCTAACCTAACCTAACCTAACCTAACCTAACCTAACCTAACCTAACCTAACCTAACCTAACCTAACCTAACCTAACCTAACCTAACCTAACCTAACCTAACCTAACCTAACCTAACCTAACCTAACCTAACCTAACCTAACCTAACCTAACCTAACCTAACCTAACCTAACCTAACCTAACCTAACCTAACCTAACCTAACCTAACCTAACCTAACCTAACCTAACCTAACCTAACCTAACCTAACCTAACCTAACCTAACCTAACCTAACCTAACCTAACCTAACCTAACCTAACCTAACCTAACCTAACCTAACCTAACCTAACCTAACCTAACCTAACCTAACCTAACCTAACCTAACCTAACCTAACCTAACCTAACCTAACCTAACCTAACCTAACCTAACCTAACCTAACCTAACCTAACCTAACCTAACCTAACCTAACCTAACCTAACCTAACCTAACCTAACCTAACCTAACCTAACCTAACCTAACCTAACCTAACCTAACCTAACCTAACCTAACCTAACCTAACCTAACCTAACCTAACCTAACCTAACCTAACCTAACCTAACCTAACCTAACCTAACCTAACCTAACCTAACCTAACCTAACCTAACCTAACCTAACCTAACCTAACCTAACCTAACCTAACCTAACCTAACCTAACCTAACCTAACCTAACCTAACCTAACCTAACCTAACCTAACCTAACCTAACCTAACCTAACCTAACCTAACCTAACCTAACCTAACCTAACCTAACCTAACCTAACCTAACCTAACCTAACCTAACCTAACCTAACCTAACCTAACCTAACCTAACCTAACCTAACCTAACCTAACCTAACCTAACCTAACCTAACCTAACCTAACCTAACCTAACCTAACCTAACCTAACCTAACCTAACCTAACCTAACCTAACCTAACCTAACCTAACCTAACCTAACCTAACCTAACCTAACCTAACCTAACCTAACCTAACCTAACCTAACCTAACCTAACCTAACCTAACCTAACCTAACCTAACCTAACCTAACCTAACCTAACCTAACCTAACCTAACCTAACCTAACCTAACCTAACCTAACCTAACCTAACCTAACCTAACCTAACCTAACCTAACCTAACCTAACCTAACCTAACCTAACCTAACCTAACCTAACCTAACCTAACCTAACCTAACCTAACCTAACCTAACCTAACCTAACCTAACCTAACCTAACCTAACCTAACCTAACCTAACCTAACCTAACCTAACCTAACCTAACCTAACCTAACCTAACCTAACCTAACCTAACCTAACCTAACCTAACCTAACCTAACCTAACCTAACCTAACCTAACCTAACCTAACCTAACCTAACCTAACCTAACCTAACCTAACCTAACCTAACCTAACCTAACCTAACCTAACCTAACCTAACCTAACCTAACCTAACCTAACCTAACCTAACCTAACCTAACCTAACCTAACCTAACCTAACCTAACCTAACCAGTCTCGTGCCAAAACTCGTGGCGGACGGATCGGTTCCGAGGCGCTCCGCAATAAAAAATTCGTGGAAGTGGCAATTCAAGTCGGATCACAGTGTTCTTGGTGTTGTTGGATCGGGCGTGACGTGGCGCATCTGGGAAAATTTGTTCCATCTCGCTAGCACATGTGTCGAAAGAGTTATTAACAATTTAGTGAATTTTTCAAAAAATTTTGGTAAAAAGTGCAGTTTTCTGCGAAACTACCAGGAGCTCGGAGTAGTGAAAATCATCAAAAGACTACTCTTCGCGAGCTCTACAAGGGTAAAAAAGCGCCATCACTCCAGCACCTGTATCCTGGAAGTTAGCTTCACTTTTTGGTGGTTGGGTGTTCCACCAGATCCTGAACCGCTGTAGTTGGAGTCCTGCCGTGTTCATCAGAGGTTGGTTCTCTGTTCACTGAGCATCACTGTGTTTTCGCCGTCCTCATAACTTGTATAGGAAGAAAGTTATCGCCGTCCAAACTTGGTAGACCTCTACAATCAGCGGATTGTTGTATCAGAGGACAGGTCTGTGAAGGTGATACTGAACATTTACCAAAAGCGCTACAAGGGGTGTTGTGAGGAGAACATTACAGCTGAACATCGCCAAGATAGGAAGTTGCTGTGAAGTAGGAGGGACATATCAAATTAGTACCACAGTCCAGGTTAAACTTTACATCTTAATTCTACTTCACCGTATTGTCCCGGAAAGCGCGTGACAGCATATCCAGTACTGCGGGGCCACTGGGCATCGATCTGCACTGCAAACGTGGCCGAACCTGAAACATTCAAATTTTTATTAGGGTTTTTCTGTTTTTGTTTACCTTGTGTTTTCTGTTTTTTAGTGATTAATGTGTCTAGACTGTTTTTATCTGTGCTGTGTGTTTATTGTTATATGTAGCTTCTCGAGACATCTAATTTGAACCCAAACTCGAGGGGTCTGCGACAGGTAGGTCCTGAGAAAAGTGTAAATTTAATTTATCCTCATTTTTCGTCCGCCATATTGGATTTTGCACCGAAATTTCAAAGTTGATTATCTTGGGATCTACTGGTCGTAGAGACTTGTGGTTTTCGGGGCACTTACTCTAACGGTGTGCACTCTCGCGAGACCCCCACTTTGTGGGTTTTGGCGGGATTGCCATTTTTTGGCCAATTTTTGTTATTTGTGTCCTGAGTCAATTATCCGAGTTGCGGTTGCGGGGTCACGTGTATAAATTGAAGGGGGGTCTTACGCACCAGTTGGGATCAAAAAATTTTTCTATAGCGCATCGTAAGCGCCTCCCCGAGCCGAGTCAAATGAGCCCTCGCACGCCTTTCTGCGACCAATAGTCAAGGAGCTAGAATTTTTTGACATTTTTTGCCAAACATTTTGGTGAAACTCTTGCTTCTGACAAAAATTTAGCCATTCCGTATCTCCCTGACTATTGGCCGTAGGGACTTGCGGTTTTCTGTAAAAGATAGCCCCGGACTGCCTCTATCGTCTAGTTTGGTCGGCTGACCAATGATTGACCAACCTGACCAAAACTCCTCAGAAATTTAAATGGGGGATTTTAGGTGTATAGTAAGAACTGTCCGGTGTAATCTGTTGACCAGGGTTTGACCAATCTGACCAAAAAATTTTTTCGGAACTTAAAATGGGGGATTTTGTGTGTACAGTAGTATTATAGTAAACATTTAGGGAATAGCATGAGTTAAAAAGTAGGTGATGTTATTATAAATTGTTAAATTAGTGAAAGTTAATGTTCTTAAAAAATTAAGTAGGTGTACATACCTGAGTTGGGTCTTCTTCCGGTCTTCTCCTTGTGTCCGGTCGTTGCTCGTTGTCCTCTTCATCCTCAGTGGCTATTCCTTCCTGTCCTGTTTTTCCTCCTGCTGTCACCACCTGAAATAGAATATTAGTTGTCACTTATTATATATTGTTACAAAATGTCGAGACAAATTAAGCCGGAATCTACAGATCTCGGGTCTGTGGCGCTTGCTCGATCAAGGGCAAAGATAGAGAGAGAGGCAAAGGTAAAGCCCTCCTCTCCGATCTCTGGATCGGATGGGGGAGAGCGGGAACCGGCGACCAGTGTTCTTGGATCGGAGCCTGTTGCTCTGGAGCCACAGCCGGGACCGAAAGTGGGCGACCATCGATTAAGCTGTCTCCCCGGTACTTCCCGGAGGAAGACCGGAACGAGCATAGATCTAGCTCCCTCCATGGCCAACCAACTGCTCCTTGAGGGCAGGGAGGCCCTGGAGGGGGCTGGAAACATGAAGCGCGAGTGTAAGGTGGCGGTGTTGGCGTCCCTTCAGGGCATGTATGAGGTTGTTATGGCTGTCTCCGAATCCAGGTCGCGGAGGAAGGCGGAACTGGAGGAGGAGAAGGCCAAGGCGAAAGAGGAGTTGCTCCGGGTGGAGCGAGCTCATGCAGCCGAGATCGCGGAGCTGCACCAGAAACTCGCAATGACCCAGGAGCTGTTAGAGTCAAATAAGAATTTATATAGGGCGATTGATGGCGTTCGCGATTGGCTCGAAACGGAACTGTCCGGGCCGATTGAGAGCGTCAAGTATATTAGGAGGAAGGTGCAAAAAATGGGGGGGGAAATCTTGGAGGGGGTGACAAGGACAAGCATGGGGGGGGATCTGGGGGCACTGGAGGGGGCGATCTCGGTAATGTCCTCGCGGTCCGAGGAGCTCGCTGTTATGCTGGGGACAATCAGCACGGAGGTAGCGAATCTCCCCGCCATCAGGGGGGAGATCGCGGAACTGAAGGCTGAGGCGTCCTTGGCGACAGCGGCTGCTCGGGAGGCGGTGGACCGGGTGGGGCAGGCCAGGAGTGACATACAGATGTCTAAAGACACTGTTGTACAGGCCCTTGAACCCATCCGGGAAGTGCTGGAGTCGTCTAGCCAGGAGGGAGGGGAGTTGAGGGAGGGGGGGGAGATCGGGAGTGTGGGCCGGGGACTGACGGCAGAGGGAAGTTCACGGATTAAGGGACCTGCAGGGGCGGCAGCGGGATTCATGAGGTCCTATAGCAGCGTGGTGGCAACGCCACGGCACACGCTGCTGGTGGAAGCCCTGGACCCGCTGTCGGCTGAGCAGGTCATAGATAAGGTTAAAAGGGAAGTGGACGTCATCGGGATGGGGGTCGGGATTCATGGCATCAGGAAGTGCCGTGATAGCCGGGTCGCCATCTCGCTGGGGTCCACTTCGGACAGGGACAGGCTCGGGGAGGCCATCACTGGAATGGGCCGCATGACAGTGGTGGCCCCCAAAGCTAAAAATCCACTAATCAGGCTGGTCGGGGTTACTCCGGACCTGACAGATGTCAGGTTACAGGAGGCCCTGACCAAACAGAATGAGGACCTGCTGAAGGGTATCCCGGCGGATCAGAGAAACATAAGGGTTGTGCGAAGAATCAGGGGGCGTAGAGACGGGCAGCAGCATGTGGTGCTGGAGGTTGGTCCGGCGCTTTGGGGCTGCCTGGAGGGCCGAAGGCTACGCCTCGGCTACCAGGTGGTGCTGGCGGTGGACCAATCCCCGGTACTCCAGTGCTACAAGTGCATGGGGTACGGGCATAGGTTCGGGGACTGCCGGGCGGAGAGGGAGAGCTGCGGCTTTTGTGGCGAATCCCACGACACCCGGCAGTGCCCAAATCGGCAAGGTACCCCAAAATGCATCAATTGTAGTAGGGCACAGGAGCGTGAAAAGACTCCCAGAGACTGCCGCCATCCAGCATTCAGCCCAGACTGTCCTGAGTGGCGAAGGTGGGATGGCATATCCAGAAGGGCAGTAAACTACGCGTACTAGATCGATTAGAATTAGGGGACTGCAGGGGGCTTTTAAGGGAACGTAAGTCTGTGCCAGTAATTAATAAATAGATAATAGTTAATAAATGGGGGGTTTTGGAGTTGGTCAGGGGTAGGTCCTGGGGGCGAACCAGTGGGTCTGCAAATTTCTAAATTAAATTAATAATTAAGAGGCAATAAGTAGTGAAATAGCATAATGAGATGGTGCAGCATCAACAGAAAGGGTAGCGGATAGGGAGGTCAAACACATGGATTATGGGATAATAGGATAAGAAAGGTGACAGTAGTATTTGATTTTAAGTAATAGTAATGAGATGGTGTAGCATAAATTGAAGGGTAGCGGATAATGAGGATAAACATATAGATTATAGGAAAATAGGATAAGAGATGTGACAATAGTATTTGATTTTGAGTAGGCTAAATGAACAATAAATAATTAGAATAAGGAAAAAGAGTTTCATATAATAAAATTGTAAGTCTAGTGTAATTATAATAGTGAGGAAGTTAACTAAAACACAAATATAAAGGATAAAACCGATATATTGTAAAGATAGCTAATATAAGGAGTAATATGTTAAGCGAAAAAGCAAATAAATTAAGGAAAAATGTATAGATTAAGGAAATTGAAACATAAGTAGGGAATAGAAAGTGCTATGAAAAGTTGTATAAGGTGTATGAAATAAAACTGCCGCAAATAAGGAATTGTTAAATCAATAATAACAGATATACTGTTAAGATATAGCGAACATAAAGAATAAAATGTTAAAGTGGGGAGAAGGGGGAAAAAATTAAGGAAATAAATGTATAGATGTTAAGGAGACCGGAAATAGAGATTAAGAAATAAATATGTTAGAAATAATTAAGTAAGTGTAATAATTAAGAAATTGTATACGGGAAGAGCAAACAAATTAGGGAAGAAATGTATCAAGGAATAGATATAGAGAAAGGGAGAACAGATTAAGGTAGAATTGTATAGAGTTAAGAAAATTGAAAATAGAGATAAGGTACAAATATGTAAGAAATAATTAAGTAATTGTAATAATCAAGGAATTGTAAATGAGAAGTGCAAACAAATTAGGGAACAAATGTAATAAGGAATAGAAATAAATTGTAGAAATTAAATTAAGTTAAGAAATAAAAAGGAAATTGTTAAAATAAGAAATAAATAATAGAAAAAGGGGGAATGTATTGAGGGAGACAATAACGTTGCATTTTCACATAGCAACGGGATGTTGAGGGGACTAGGGAAAAAAAAAAAAAAAAAAAAAAAAAAAAAAAAAAAAAAAAAAAAAAAAAAAAAAAAAAAAAAAAAAAAAAAAAAAAAAAAACCTAACCTAACCTAACCTAACCTAACCTAACCTAACCTAACCTAACCTAACCTAACCTAACCTAACCTAACCTAACCTAACCTAACCTAACCTAACCTAACCTAACCTAACCTAACCTAACCTAACCTAACCTAACCTAACCTAACCTAACCTAACCTAACCTAACCTAACCTAACCTAACCTAACCTAACCTAACCTAACCTAACCTAACCTAACCTAACCTAACCTAACCTAACCTAACCTAACCTAACCTAACCTAACCTAACCTAACCTAACCTAACCTAACCTAACCTAACCTAACCTAACCTAACCTAACCTAACCTAACCTAACCTAACCTAACCTAACCTAACCTAACCTAACCTAACCTAACCTAACCTAACCTAACCTAACCTAACCTAACCTAACCTAACCTAACCTAACCTAACCTAACCTAACCTAACCTAACCTAACCTAACCTAACCTAACCTAACCTAACCTAACCTAACCTAACCTAACCTAACCTAACCTAACCTAACCTAACCTAACCTAACCTAACCTAACCTAACCTAACCTAACCTAACCTAACCTAACCTAACCTAACCTAACCTAACCTAACCTAACCTAACCTAACCTAACCTAACCTAACCTAACCTAACCTAACCTAACCTAACCTAACCTAACCTAACCTAACCTAACCTAACCTAACCTAACCTAACCTAACCTAACCTAACCTAACCTAACCTAACCTAACCTAACCTAACCTAACCTAACCTAACCTAACCTAACCTAACCTAACCTAACCTAACCTAACCTAACCTAACCTAACCTAACCTAACCTAACCTAACCTAACCTAACCTAACCTAACCTAACCTAACCTAACCTAACCTAACCTAACCTAACCTAACCTAACCTAACCTAACCTAACCTAACCTAACCTAACCTAACCTAACCTAACCTAACCTAACCTAACCTAACCTAACCTAACCTAACCTAACCTAACCTAACCTAACCTAACCTAACCTAACCTAACCTAACCTAACCTAACCTAACCTAACCTAACCTAACCTAACCTAACCTAACCTAACCTAACCTAACCTAACCTAACCTAACCTAACCTAACCTAACCTAACCTAACCTAACCTAACCTAACCTAACCTAACCTAACCTAACCTAACCTAACCTAACCTAACCTAACCTAACCTAACCTAACCTAACCTAACCTAACCTAACCTAACCTAACCTAACCTAACCTAACCTAACCTAACCTAACCTAACCTAACCTAACCTAACCTAACCTAACCTAACCTAACCTAACCTAACCTAACCTAACCTAACCTAACCTAACCTAACCTAACCTAACCTAACCTAACCTAACCTAACCTAACCTAACCTAACCTAACCTAACCTAACCTAACCTAACCTAACCTAACCTAACCTAACCTAACCTAACCTAACCTAACCTAACCTAACCTAACCTAACCTAACCTAACCTAACCTAACCTAACCTAACCTAACCTAACCTAACCTAACCTAACCTAACCTAACCTAACCTAACCTAACCTAACCTAACCTAACCTAACCTAACCTAACCTAACCTAACCTAACCTAACCTAACCTAACCTAACCTAACCTAACCTAACCTAACCTAACCTAACCTAACCTAACCTAACCTAACCTAACCTAACCTAACCTAACCTAACCTAACCTAACCTAACCTAACCTAACCTAACCTAACCTAACCTAACCTAACCTAACCTAACCTAACCTAACCTAACCTAACCTAACCTAACCTAACCTAACCTAACCTAACCTAACCTAACCTAACCTAACCTAACCTAACCTAACCTAACCTAACCTAACCTAACCTAACCTAACCTAACCTAACCTAACCTAACCTAACCTAACCTAACCTAACCTAACCTAACCTAACCTAACCTAACCTAACCTAACCTAACCTAACCTAACCTAACCTAACCTAACCTAACCTAACCTAACCTAACCTAACCTAACCTAACCTAACCTAACCTAACCTAACCTAACCTAACCTAACCTAACCTAACCTAACCTAACCTAACCTAACCTAACCTAACCTAACCTAACCTAACCTAACCTAACCTAACCTAACCTAACCTAACCTAACCTAACCTAACCTAACCTAACCTAACCTAACCTAACCTAACCTAACCTAACCTAACCTAACCTAACCTAACCTAACCTAACCTAACCTAACCTAACCTAACCTAACCTAACCTAACCTAACCTAACCTAACCTAACCTAACCTAACCTAACCTAACCTAACCTAACCTAACCTAACCTAACCTAACCTAACCTAACCTAACCTAACCTAACCTAACCTAACCTAACCTAACCTAACCTAACCTAACCTAACCTAACCTAACCTAACCTAACCTAACCTAACCTAACCTAACCTAACCTAACCTAACCTAACCTAACCTAACCTAACCTAACCTAACCTAACCTAACCTAACCTAACCTAACCTAACCTAACCTAACCTAACCTAACCTAACCTTTTTTTTTTTTTTTTTTGTTACCCGGGGGAAATCCTCATGGATCGTCAGGGGGTGGTGAGGGCCACCCCCCGGTATGCCGGACTTTTACCGACTAAAACCCCCGGGGTGGTCCGTCAAGCGCTCTAGGGCCGAGGGGCATGGCTACTCGCCTTCCCAGAGCCCGGCCCTGCGCGTCGCCCCTTTACGGGCTCACCGTGAATGTAGGGGAGGCAGATGGTCGCCTCCCCACCGCCTTGTGGTGTGTGGGACCACACACAACACCACGGGAGTATCGCCTAAGCAGCTGGCCCCTCAGCCAGACTGCCCGGCACTCCTAAGGAAGAACCCTGCAAGAAGTTCGGCGGAGCCGAAGCAGGGTTTTCCTCCCGCGGCACAGGAGCAATCAGAGACTGTTCCTGTGTCTCCATTGCCGCGGGGGCGGCATCTGGGGCGTCTCTGTGATAGACGCCCCCTCGTCTCTTGCGGACGGGCCTCTTGGCGGCCGCGCATGCAGGGTTGCCGACGCGATGGCCGGCAGGTTTGCCCGCAGCGGCGCAGACCAGGCAGTAGGCTCGCCCGTCGCACTCTTGGGCCTTGTGGCCCGGCTTCGCACAGCGGTGGCAAAGTCCGCTTCGGTCGACTCCCGACCTACACTTTTGGCTCACGTGCCCGGGTTCCAGACAGCGGAAACACCGGAGCACGCGAGGCTCCATTAGGCGGAGCTGGGCTTGTGCCCAGCCGTTGACCATTACGCCACGTTCCATCGCCAGGTTGGCGACCTCGACTGGGCAAGTGACCCAGCATACCCCTAACCCGAAGGTACCGAAGCGGACTTCGCTGGCCTTTATGTGGTCGGCCAGATGAGCCTGCCCGTCCGTCAGTTGGCAGACCGCCTTTATGGCGTAAAATACGTCCTCCTTCGTGACGGAGTCGTCCAGGCCCGACACGCGAAGGCTCACGCACTTCACGGGCCGGGTCACCTTGACGTCCGTCGCTGGGAGGACGGCCTTAAGCAGATCACAAAGACGGTCTGCCTTCTTCTGGGCCTCCTCGTGGGGGCCCGGAATGTGGATCACTCGGGCGTCGGTCAGGGTGCCGCGGAGATATGCATCCTTGGCACCCACGTCGAATATCGCCCGTCCCATCTGGCCTCGAGCGGCTCTTAGGACTCCCTCAAGGGAGGTGCCCCGCTCCTTCGCACCCGGCAGCAGCTTGAAGGAGACCACAGCGGTCTTCGGCTGCCGGGCGCGGCGCCGCTTACGCGGCTTCTCCTTGGCCTTAGGGGCCTCCTTTGGGGGGGCCCTCTTCTTCTTAGGGCGGACGGCCTTCCCGTCCTTGCCCACTCGTTGCCAGCCGTCGGCGCTTGTGCCGGCGGCTTGAGGATCTGCAAGGGGCGGGAATTCCGCCGCCGAGTCCAAGTCTAGGGTGGGCGCAGGGCGGGTCTTCTTCCCCTTGCCCTTGCCCTTGGAGGGTTTGGGGTCGGGGTGAGAGCTCCGCCCTGTCCCGGTCACTTCCGGGTTAGAGGCGTCTTCCGCGGCGCCACCGGCCGGCTTCGGCCGGGGCTTCCGCGCGGCCGATTTCGCCGCGTAGGACGCCTTCTCCTCATGAGCCAGCGGCGGGCGGAGCTGTTTGCGCTCATACGCCTCGAACCGCTGGTCCATCATCCTGCCCAGCTCCTGGAGCAGCGAGCTGTGAGACTCGCCCGCAGGAGTGGGCAGGGGTGCCTCGTCAAGATCGTAGGGGCTAATCCCCAAGCGATCGCACAATTTGCGCTCCCTAGCGCGCATTGCGGCCATCTCTTCTCGGAGGACGGGTGTTCTCGGTATGTACCTTGCGCACCTCGTCTGAGACTCGGGATCTCACGAGCTCATCTACGTCCGTCTTGATTTCCGCCATATAGGATTTGGCGTCCTTTATGACGGTTCCCTTTAGGTTGCCGGATTTTAGAACAGACTGATTGAGCTGCTCTAAATTCCGGCCAATTCTCTCGTGGAGGGCGTACGCCGACGAGTCCTCCTCCTCAGAGGTCATGCCGGAAAGCCGCGACGTGAGGCGGGGACGTGCGCTCCGCGCCGTTGCGAGGAGCTCCTTTGCCGCAAGGCGCTCCTCTTCCTTCTTTTGCTCTGCTATGAGCTTTTTCTTCGCCTCCCAGAGGCCCACATGGCGGCCGTGGGTCGTGGGGCGTCCTCTGCCTCTTTGGGGAAGCGCCAAGGTCTTGGCAGGCAGCTCCCCCTCAGAGTCACAGTCGCTCGACTGTGCGCTCAGGTAGGTGCGCTTCCGGTCAGAAGATGCGCCGGAAGCCGCCGTCACAAGGCTCCGACCGGAGTCGGAGTCCTCCATCCGCTCTAAGCGGACCGAAACCTCTCGCAGGCAAGCAGTGTCCGTATTCGTAGCATGGGTCGTCGGTGCGGCAGGGGGTTCGGCCCTACCGCCAAGCACTTGGTTGCCCCCCCCAGAGAACGCGGGGCTGCCAGTGCGAGAACGGAGTTCCCGCACTGGGAGGGATTCTCCGGCCGCAGAGCGGCCGGTACCCTCCTGGGGTAATTCGCTTGGTCCTTGTGCTTGCATCATCGTTTTTTGGCATTCATCAGATTGACATACTTCTCGCAGGGGTTGAAAAGCGAAGAGACATAGAAGAAGATGATAGAAGGGGAGAAAAAGAAGAGAAAAGACATAAAGAGAAGAACGGGGAAAACAATAGAGATACCATACAATCCTAACATAACCTAACATAAAATCCCTAACATATAACCTAACATAACTGGCCTGGAGTTGGGGAAGACGGGAGTAAGTGGGGATGGGTTGTGAATGGGAGAAATAACTGGGGAAGGATAAGAGAGACGAGACGGGAATACAAGGTAAAGGGGACGTAGGAGAAGGAATTGTTGGTCCTCTTCGCCAATAGCCAGCAATGCCTAAAAACATTACTGCCTATTGTTGCCCAGGGTGCACCACGAGGAGGTGAGACCAACTTCGCACCCCAACCTAACCTAACCTAACCTAACCTAACCTAACCTAACCTAACCTAACCTAACCTAACCTAACCTAACCTAACCTAACCTAACCTAACCTAACCTAACCTAACCTAACCTAACCTAACCTAACCTAACCTAACCTAACCTAACCTAACCTAACCTAACCTAACCTAACCTAACCTAACCTAACCTAACCTAACCTAACCTAACCTAACCTAACCTAACCTAACCTAACCTAACCTAACCTAACCTAACCTAACCTTTTTTTTTTTTTTTTTTTTTTTTTTTTTTTTGTTAACCCGGTGGAAATCCCTAACGGACCGTCAGGGGAAGTGGTGAGGGCCACTTCCCCCGGTGTGTCGGACCTGCCCCGACTAAAACCACCGGGGTGCCAGCACTGCCTCTCCTCGCCTTCGCCGAGCCTGGGAATCCGAATACATCCGACGGCTCGGCGAGCGTTGGCCTTTAGGCAGGCCTCCTCTCTTGGAGGGGGTATCGAAGCCCCCTCGGGACCTCTCTTGGGGAACGGCGTGTGGGCACACACACGCCGACCCTTCCACTCTCCGCTGGACGGGGACGCCCTCAACGTCACCCGCCCAGCCTGTGTCAGGAGGGGAAATTGTCACGCTGAGAGTCCAGCGCGAACTCGGACCTTCTCCTGCGCCGTCTCTCTCCACGGCGGCGCCGAGGGTTGCGGGGATTGGCGACATGCCGCTCCCGTTCCGCCGCTTCTTTTTGTGACATGACGGCCTCACAAAAGGCCGCCAACCCTCGCCATGCCGATTCCCTGTCGACGGCCGCGCGGACTACGGCCGGCAGGGAAAGGTCGAAGCCGACGACCTGCCGAAGCTCGGCTCTCTCATTGGCCCAAGCTGGGCACTCCTCCAGCGCGTGTTGCGCCCTCTCCACGAGGCAGCCGTCGCAGTGATTGCACTTTTCGGTCGGCTCGCTCCCGGGTATCAGACTCAGGTATCTCCCGAAGCTGCCGTGCCCCGAGAGAACCTGAGTCATCCGGTATGTTAGCGAGCCGTGACCTCGTGACAACCACTGCCTAAGGATTGGACGGACTGCCTCGATGGTCCTTTGGCCGGCGCTGGGATTGCCCAGCCTGGACTCCCACTCCCTTAAAGCCCCCTCATTGAGGATCTCCCTCTTCCTTCTTATTTCAGCCGGGGCCAGCCGCAGGCCCTGGGCTCTCTTCTCCTCGCGCCATTCGTAGAGCGACGCGAGGGTTCGTGCGTCCAGGTCCCACGGCACGGACCCGGCCAACACGCAGGCCGCCTCGCACGAAATTGTGCAGTACCCCCTGATCGTTCGGATGGCCATAGCTCTCTGTGGGCGTCTGAGGAGAGCTATGTTCCGGCGACTTAGTCGATCAGCCCACACGGGGGCACCGTACATGACCATCGAGCGGACGACCTGCGTGTACAAGAGTCTGCAGGCCACGCTCGGGCCTCCCACATTGGGCATAATCCTGCTCAGGGCCCCTAGGACCTTCTGGATTCTTGGCATCAGAAGGTCAAAATGGGGCCCAAAGTCCCATCGGCTGTCGAGGACGAGTCCTAGGTACTTCATCGTACTCTCGACGCCGATGCGGACACCACTCACAATAATGTGCGAGTCAGGGGGAGGCGCTCTTCGGGGGCCATGAAAATAGATGGCCTCCGATTTGTGGAGCGCTACTTCTAGCCCCAACCGCCTTATTCTCCCCACAACCTGAGCCACTGCAGCGGTGGCCAGGATTGACACGTCCCGGTATGTATCACCGGTTGCCATGACCAGCGTATCGTCCGCGTAGCAGGTGACTTCAACCCCTCGGAGATTGGCACCCCTGAGGACGAAGTCGTAGCCGATGTTCCACAGGAGCGGGCCAAGGACTGACCCCTGTGGAACACCGCACGTCACCTCATGCTTTCCCCACTCATTCCTCCCGGGGTAGACAATGCTTCTCTCCGAGAGGACCTAACCTTTTTTTTTTTTTTTTTTTTTTGTTAACCCGGTG
The DNA here is from genome assembly GCA_036320925.1 of Automeris io. Classification (NCBI taxonomy): domain Eukaryota; kingdom Metazoa; phylum Arthropoda; class Insecta; order Lepidoptera; family Saturniidae; genus Automeris; species Automeris io. Next base: position 18,403,847 of record JAUDJH010000008.1, on the reverse strand, counting down.
GAAATCCCTAACGGACCGTCAGGGGAAGTGGTGAGGGCCACTTCCCCCGGTGTGTCGGACCTGCCCCGACTAAAACCACCGGGGTGCCAGCACTGCCTCTCCTCGCCTTCGCCGAGCCTGGGAATCCAAATACATCCGACGGCTCGGCGAGCGTTGGCCTTTAGGCAGGCCTCCTCTCTTGGAGGGGGTATTGAAGCCCCCCTCAGGACCTCTCTTGGGGAACGGCGTGTGGGCACACACACGCCGACCCTTCCACTCTCCGCTGGACGGGGACGCCCTCAACGTCACCCGCCCAGCCTGTGTCAGGAGGGGAAATTGTCGCGCTGAGAGTCCAGCGCGAACTCGGACCTTCTCCTGCGCCGTCTCTCTCCACGGCGGCGCCGAGGGTTGCGGGGATTGGCGACATGCCGCTCCCGTTCCGCCGCTTCTTTTTGTGACATGACGGCCTCACAAAAGGCCGCCAACCCTCGCCATGCCGATTCCCTGTCGACGGCCGCGCGGACTACGGCCGGCAGGGAAAGGTCGAAGCCGACGACCTGCCGAAGCTCGGCTCTCTCATTGGCCCAAGCTGGGCACTCCTCCAGCGCGTGTTGCGCTCTCTCCACGAGGCAGCCGTCGCAGTGGTTACACTTTTCAGTCGGCTCGCTCCCGGGTATCAGACTCAGGTATCTCCCGAAGCTGCCGTGCCCCGAGAGAACCTGAGTCATCCGGTATGTTAGCGAGCCGTGACCTCGTGACAACCACTGCCTAAGGATTGGACGGACTGCCTCGATGGTCCTTTGGCCGGCGCTGGGATTGCCCAGCCTGGACTCCCACTCCCTTAAAGCCCCCTCATTGAGGATCTCCCTCTTCCTTCTTATTTCAGCCGGGGCCAGCCGCAGGCCCTGGGCTCTCTTCTCCTCGCGCCATTCGTAGAGCGACGCGAGGGTTCGTGCGTCCAGGTCCCACGGCACGGACCCGGCCAACACGCAGGCCGCCTCGCACGAAATCGTGCAGTACCCCCTGATCGTTCGGATAGCCATAGCTCTCTGTGGGCGTCTGAGGAGAGCTATGTTCCGGCGACTTAGTCGATCAGCCCACACGGGGGCACCGTACATGACCATCGAGCGGACGACCTGCGTGTATAGAAGTCTGCAGGCCACGCTCGGGCCTCCCACATTGGGCATAATCCTGCTCAGGGCCCCTAGGACCTTCTGGATTCTTGGCATCAGAAGGTCAAAATGGGGCCCAAAGTCCCATCGGCTGTCGAGGACGAGTCCTAGGTACTTCATCGTACTCTCGACGCCGATGCGGACACCACTCACAATAATGTGCGAGTTAGGGGGAGGCGCTCTTCGGGGGCCATGAAAATAGATGGCCTCCGATTTGTGGAGCGCTACTTCTAGCCCCAACCGCCTTATTCTCCCCACAACCTGAGCCACTGCAGCGGTGGCCAGGATTGACACGTCCCGGTATGTATCACCGGTTGCCATGACCAGCGTATCGTCCGCGTAGCAGGTGACTTCAACCCCTCGGAGATTGGCACCCCTGAGGACGAAGTCGTAGCCGATGTTCCACAGGAGCGGGCCAAGGACTGACCCCTGTGGAACACCGCACGTCACCTCATGCTTCCCCCACTCATTCCTCCCGGGGTAGACAATGCTTCTCTCCGAGAGGTACGCTGCTATCACGCGGCGGATGTACCCTGGCAACCGGTGATACCTAAGCGCCTCGTGTATACATTCCCAGGGGAGGGAGTTGAACGCATTGGCTATGTCCAGCGAGACCGCCAAGGCAACTCCTCCCCGGGAAACCGTTTCCTGCGCTTTGGCCCGGACCCTCAAAATCGCAGAGATGGTGGAGCGATTTCGGCGGAAGCCGAATTGATTTTCCGCCAGGTCCGGGCCTGTCCCCTCCAGGTGAGCGGTGATGCGGTCGACAATCACCCGCTCAAACATTTTGTTAACCTCGTCCAACAGGACAATGGGCCTGAAGGACGAGGGGGTCTCCTCTGTGCGCCCTGGCTTCCGCAGGAGGACAAGTCGGCCTGTCTTCCACCTGCGCGGAATGGTGGCTCGCGCTAGACAGGCGTCGAACATCCTCCTGAGTCGCGGTTCCAGGGCGTCAAAGGTCCTGGCCCAGATCTTGCCATGGACTCCGTCGAGTCCAGGGGCCGCTTTCTTAGTCTTGAGCCTCTCTATCACCCTCTCCAGCTCTTCCCGGGTGACTGGTGGGGGAGGCTCCAGGTCTTCCTCTCCTGGGATCGGTAACGGAGGTTGGTAGTCACCTCTTCTAGGGAAGAGGGCCCCAACTATCTCCTCCACTTTGGCGGGTTGGAGAGTCTGGGTCTCCGGGGGGGCATATGGGCGCAGTTTGTCGCGCACTAACTTATACGGCCTCCCCCACGGATCCCCATCCAACTGCTCCAGGAACTCCTGCCTCGCTTCGTCTATAGACCGCGCGATGGCCACCTGCATCGCCGTCTTCTTCTCCCTGTAGAGGCCGTATAGTCGGTCCTCCTCTGACGGATCGCGCAGTCTTCTCCGACGATAGCGGGCGTACCGGCGCCTCGACGAGACACACTCGCTTCGCAGCTGAGCTATCTCGTCGTTCCACCAGTACACCCGACGTCTGGGGGAGGGACGCTCTCTCACCCTCGCCATGGAGGCGTCGCAAATGTGCGTCATGGCCACCCGCAGCCAGTCCGCCTCTTCTTCCACCCTAACTTCACCCCCTGGCACGGGCAGCCACGACTGCACAATGGCCGCCTCCTCCAGCATCTCCGGATCCAGACTCCGGAGGCTCCACCTGGGATAAACTTCATTCAGGGCTCGGGTGGTAAATGCCCCTTCCGAACGCCAGGCAGAGACCTCGAACCGGATATACCTGTGGTCCGAGAGCGTCTCCTCATTAACCCTGACCCCCCACCTGTGTACGCGATCCGTCAGGGAAGGACTCGCGAAAGTCAGGTCTATGATGGAGCCTCCGCTTCTCCTGACACACGTGTCCTCCGACCCGCGGTTCAGGACGCAGAGGCCCATTTCGATTGCCCACTCATTAAGTCTCTCGCCCCGTGCGTTGGTCGTCCTGCTCCCCCAAGCAGGCGACTTGGCGTTGAAGTCCCCACCTAACAGCACGGGACGAGGATGTGTCCGTCCGATAAGCGCGCCCAGCCGGACGAGGAACCCCTCGAACTGGGCCTGGGTCTTACTGGGGGAAATGTAGACCGAGACCACAGTTATCTCGCCCAGCAGGGCGGCTACGTAGCCATCGCCCCTCTCCACACTCCTAAAAGAGGGGACGGCCAAGTTTGGTTTCCTCACTATCATCGCCGAGTCCGATCGGTCCCCCACACAGTCGAGGCTGTTCGGGGGGACGAAGTACGGCTCGGCGATGAGGCCCACTCCGATGCCCCACTGCACCATGCTCTGCGAGAGGAGGTTCTGAGCTCTGGTGCAGTGGTTCAGGTTCGCCTGGATGAATTTGAGGCGAGACCTATCCATTAGTGGTCATCGGAGTGGGCACGTCGTTCGGCACCAGTTCTGGCGCCGGTTGACCGGTCTGCGGCTGAGTCGAGGGGGCTTCCCCAGTAGCAGCAGTTCCGCTTCCTCTCTTCTTAGTGGGCTTGAAGGCCGCAGCACAGCCTTTGCCCCCGACTTTGTGGTCAGCCGGCTTGCTTGCGAGAGCACATACCGTGCAGTGCGGTTTTTGTGTGCACTCCCGCGCTATGTGCCCCAGCTGACCACAGCTGAAGCATTGGCTGCCCCTGTCCACTTCAGCGGTGCAACGGGCCCTGACGTGGCCAGGCTCGAGGCATCTGAAGCATCTAAGTACCCTCGGCTGGAGGAGCCTGACCTGCACCGCTCCCCATCCCACTACGACCCTGCGACCATCCGTCACTTGTTTAGCTGCTGCTACTGGGCAACTGAGCCAAAGCGCCCCCATGCCGTTCGCAGTCTGCCGGATCAACCCCACCCTTATCTCGCTGATATGGCAGTCGCCAGCCTTGGCTATCGCCGCGACCGCCTCCTCTTCCGTGACAGAGTCCTCGATGCCGGTGACCCTAATATCTGCCCTTTTGATGGCCCGGCTGATTTTAACTCCGGGGTCATCAAACTTGCTCCTCAGAGCGGCGGCCAGCGCGTCTGCTTTCTCGCCGCTCTCGAGCCCCGGCACCTGCAGGACTCGTCCCCCTGTCACCGATTTCCGGACGTGGAGATGCTCGATCCCCAGGCTGTCCAGGTCGAGCTCTGTTCTGGCTCTCCTCATCACGTCTGAATAGGAGAGCCCGGCCTTCTGCGACTCCTCGGTCAGGACAAGAGTGACAGCCGTCGTCTTTGGCTGACGGAGGTTGGGCTGCCCACTCTTCTTTTTCTGCCCCTTCTTTTTTGGGTTCTTCTTCTTCGGGGCTGGCTGGTTGAGCTTAGCGCCTTTGGGACCGCGCTTGGCTTTCCCATTCTTGCCAGCAACCTGCCAGACCCCGTCTGTCCTCTCTTCTTCTTCTCGTCCTTTTTCCTGAGGCTTGGCTGTATTCCCCTTCCCAGCCTTGTCCTCACTATCCTCTCCCTTCTTGTTTTTCACCACCTTCTCTATCTTCCTCTTCTTTCTTTTGGCGATGGGCGGTCCCAGTTCTGGGAATGACTCATCGTCAAAGGTCGCCTCTCCTTCCGGCCAGTCCGGATCCGTGAGTGCGGGAAGCGTAGGAGCGTCCCGACTCCTTGCTTTGTCCGAGGCAAGGGGCGGCCTCAAGCGAGGCTCCGGAGGAAGCAGACTCCTGAATGGAGCCAGCCTCACATCGAGCAACTTTCCGACGGCAAGTATAACCTGCCGCTCGATGCTGTCTGCCTGGGGCGCTGGAGTCGGCGCAGGCGGAGGGACTGAGACCTCCTCTCGCCGCGCTGCGCCCCTGGCCATCTCCACTCTTATCTCCTCGAGCTGCTTCTTCAGCTCCGCGTTTTCAGACCGCAACCTATCAACGTCTGATTGGAGCTTCGCAGTCTCTCCGGATACCGTCTTCTTATGCATGGATTCGAAGGCAAGGGTGAGTTCCCTCGAAGCCAGCTTAAGATGCTTCACGTAGGTACCCTTCAGGTTGCCTGACGTGTCCGCCACCTTGTTGATGAGGCCCGTATATTTTTTGACTACGTCCTCAATCTCGTAAGCGGTTTGGTCCTCGCTTACGTTCGACGACGTCTCTGACAGACGTGTCGATCTCGTCCTTGGGAGGCCTCTGGCTTCTTCCAGGAACTCTTTTTCTACCTGGAGTTCCATGGCCTCCCTTTCCACCCGTAAGAGGTCCGCCTTTGCTTGAGCCAGGCCCACATATTGGCCCGTAGTGGGCGGCCTGCCTCTACCTCTGCGGGGTTCCAGAGATCTGGTTCCCTCTGGTGAAGTGCTGCTCGAGCTGCTTTTGGAGCGAGCACTTTCGTACCTCCTCTTTCTGCCGGAGGCACTCGACGCGACCGACATCAGGCTCTGATCCGACTCGTCGCCTGAGTCGTCCGCACTTCCTCTCTTGCTGTTGCCAGCTTTGTCAGTTCTGGATCTTTCGTGTTCCAGCACGCCTCGTTCCGTCTGACTCCTTAGCTCCCTACTCTTCATCTTCTTGGTTTTTTGTTTTTTGTTAGTTTTAGGTGACATCACAATTTTGTTCCCACGAGTATGGGGGAAATAAACCGTCCACCCGGGCAGTGCCCCCTGTACCCGGGTAAGCCTAGCGTAACCCGTCAGAGGATTGGCCGGTACTCTGACGGGGGTCGCACTAGAGACTGACATACCCTTCAGCCATGCATCCCCTCACGGTGCGCCGCCGCTTGGGATTAGGGGTAGTTTTTTATAGAGGTTGTCCTCCTCGCGGCCCGGCCAATGAAGGCAAGACCCTCGGTCCGGACCTGCAGCCGTGAGACATGACCACAGACGCCGCAGGCCAGATTACGAGCTCCTGACGCTTGCCAACAGACGCCGTACGAAGAAGACATCAACAACGAATCCTACCACAAGAATCAACAGGTAAGCACCCTAAACATTACAAGTGATCCTAGCAGACGAAATCGAAGAAGATGGAGCTTCTCAGCACGACGACTGATGACTTGCCCGACGGTATGGTAAGTACACGCCGGACACGTCTCCACTCCGGGGAAAGGAAATGAAATGTAAGGATTTCAGGTAAAGGAGAGCGGAGGGGAGCAACGAGAAAGGTAAGGATTAACTGGGGAAGGAGTAACGAGGCCCTTCTCACTCCTCTTCTCATTCGAGAAGAGATAGCGAGAAAGGGCAGGCAAGGAAGAAGGAAAGGTAAGGTGGGAGGAGGAGGGGGCTGACTGACTGCACCGGCGAACCGATGGGCGATGGGGTCGTCACGTCCCGACGCCGGGAGAGGACCTAACCTAACCTAACCTAACCTAACCTAACCTAACCCCAACCTAACCTAACCTAACCTAACCTAACCTAACCTAACCTAACCTAACCTAACCTTTTTTTTTTTTTTTTTTTTTTTTTTTTTTTTTTTTTTTGTTAACCCGGTGGAAATCCCTACGGACCGTCAGGGGAGCGGTGGGGGCCGCTCCCCCAGTGTGTCGGACCTGCCCCGACTAAAACCACCGGGGTGTTCCTCTTCCCGTCATGAGCTGGGGTCGGAGGTACAGTAGAGTCCGCCTCACCGACCCACAGCGACGTCCGGCCTTAGATGATAGGCCTCTATCTCCTACATTTGCAAGGAGTGGTGTAAAGAGCCACCCCTTGCTCACCTTAATAGTTATGTCTTGGAGCGGTGTGCGGGAACACATCACAACACCGCTCTCGCCTTGGAATGATGGACGGCTAGCTCCCCCAAGCGGCCGTCCGGGCGTCACATCCGGTTCAGGTAGGAAGGCCTCTGGCGAAGGCCCTCCTCCTTTGTCCAATCCTGCGTGGGCGACGGATGGGGTTGTCGGGGGTGGAAAGTGCCTCCCGTACCCTCTCCGCCGCCTCTTTCTTCTCCATGATTTCCTCGCAGTATTTGAGGACCGCCTGCCACGCCCTGTCGCTGCCGACCATCGTGCGAACGAGCGCCGGCAGCGACAGGTCACCACCTACCACCCTGGTTAGGTCAGTCCTCTCGGAGGCCCAGGCTGGGCACTCCTCTAGCGCGTGCTGGGCGGACTCTTCGAGGCATCCGCCACAGTGATGGCATCTGGGGTCCGGCTCGCTACCGGTTATGCGACACAGATACCACCCGAAGCTGCCATGCCCCGAGAGTACCTGCGTCAACCGGTAGGAGATGTTGCCGCGACCCCTGTTCAGCCATTCGGCCAACACCGGACGGATGGCCTCGATTGTCCGCCGGCCGTATCGTGGGTTCTCCAGCCTTGACCTCCACGTCTCTATTGATTCGGCGTCCAGCAGACGCCTCTTCGCTCGTAACTCGGTCGGGGCGGTTCGCTGGCCCCGGGCTCTTCGCTCCTCGCGCCATGTAAAGAGGGACGCGAGGGCTCGAGCATCCAGGTCCCAGGGAACCGACCCCGCTATCATGCAGGCCGCGTCGCATGATACCGTAGAGTAGCCCCGAATGATCTTGATGGCCAACGCTCTTTGAGGCCGCCGCAACAAGGGAGTGTTGCGGCTGTTCAGAGCGTCGGCCCATATCGGGGCTCCATACAGCATCATGGAGCGGACCACGTTGCAGTAGAGGCGTCTGCTAGGCACCCCTGGCCCGCCTAGATTGGGCATCAGTCGCCCAAGGGCCTTTGTTGTGGCCAACACCTTGGGCATCATTTGCCGGAAGTGCTCTCCGAAATCCCATCTGCCGTCGAGGACCAGGCCTAGGTATCGCATGGTCTCCCCGACAGCGATGCGAGCACCTCCGACAATGATGTGGGCGTCTGGAGGCAGTGAGGTCCGAGGGCCGCGGAAGCACAACGCCTCGGACTTGTTAAGCGCCACCTCAAGGCCCAGCGCCTTAATCCTGCGCACCACATGTGCCGTGCCCGCAGTGGCGAGCATTGCAGCACGACGATAAGTATTGCCCCGCGCGGCCACCAGCGTGTCGTCGGCGTAACATATCAAGCTCACGCCGGGTAGATTTTGGCCGCGCAGGACCCAGTCATAACCTATGTTCCACAGGAGCGGCCCGAGGACCGACCCCTGTGGAACCCCACAAGTCATCTCCCTAGTCTCCCATCCCTCACGAGTCGGGTACCTGACGCTGCGATCCGTCAGGTACGCCCCTATGATGCGGCGCAGATACAGCGGAACGCCGTGACGCCGCAGCGCCTCTTTAATGCAGTTCCAGGGCAGGGTGTTAAATGCGTTGGCGATGTCAAGGGACACCGCCATGAGCACCCCGCCACTGGAGACGGCTTCCTGCGATAGGGACTTAAGCTGACGGATCGCATGCACCGTCGACCTTTCCCTGCGGAACCCGAACTGATTGTCCGCCAGATCTGGGCCCTCTCCCTCAAGATGCTTGGTGATCCGGTCGGCTACCACCCTCTCAAATAGCTTCGCGACCTCATCAATGAGAACGATGGGTCGGTAGGCAGAGGGGGAGTCGGCCGGACGTCCGCCTTTCTGGAGGAGGACCAGCCTGCCCGTCTTCCACGTCCGTGGAATCGTAGCTTGCGACAGGCAGGCGTTGAAAATCCTCCTCAACCACTCCTCGAAGGCATCAAAGGAGAGGATCCAGACCTTGGCGTGGATCCCATCCAAGCCCGGGGCCGTGGACTTGCCCTTCAACTTGTCCATTACGGACTCTAGCTCCTCCCTGGTCACCGGTGGCACCTGTGGATCTTGGTTGTCGACGAACCAAGCAGGCACCATCGGTGGGGGCTGATGGTCTGCCCTGGTAGGGAACAGGGTGGAAACTATAGACCGTAATAGATCTGGCTGGAGCGTCTCCGTCAGCGGGGGGGACCATGGGCGGAGCTTGTTCCGCACCATGTGATAGGGCCTCCCCCACGGATCTCGGTCTAGGAGCTCCAGCAACTCCTTTCGGGCCTCATCCACGGCCCGGGCAATGGCGACCTTGAGGGCCGCGCACTTCTCCCTGTACGTCGCGTAGAGAGACTCCTCTCGCGCAACGTCTCTGCGCCCCCTGCGGCGGCTTCGGGTGAAGGCCCGTCTGGCCGCAACGCAGGCGCGGCGGAGTTCCGCTATTTCGGCCGACCACCAGTACACCTGGCGCCGGCGACGATTGGGACTGCCCCTCAAGCGCGACATGGAGGCATCGCAGACTATGGACATGGCTCTCCGGAGCCGGTCTGCCTGCTCATCCACGCTGGCATCGCCCCTCGACTCGGAGAGCCAAGTCTGGACGAGCGCCGCCTCCTGGAGGAGCTCCACGTCGAGGGACTTTAAACTCCACCTAGGAGGGTCCCTCCGTGTGTCCCTGGGGCCCGAGTTGGTCTGGGCCCCCCGTCTCGGCTTGATGCAGTACCGGATGTACTGGTGGTCGGACAGAGTCTCCTCCGCGACGAGCACCCTCCATCCCTCAAGCCTACTGGCCAGGGCGGGGCATGTGAATGTGACATCCACGATGGATCCGCCCTGTGCCCGGACGCAGGTCAGCTCCTGGCCCACATTGGCCACGGACAACCCCGTACCCAGCAACCATTCCTCTACCGCCTCGCCCCGCGCATCCGTCCCCGGACATCCCCATGCTATGGATTTGGCATTGAGATCCCCGGCGACTAGCACGGGTCGAGGTCGGCATTGTTCCACCAGGGCTCCAAGCTGAGCGAGGAACCCCTCGAACTCGGCTAGCGCCTTGTTGGGGGAGAAGTATACGGAGATGACTACTATCTCCCCCACCACTGCTGCAACGTACCCCGTCCCTCTGGAGATGGTACCAAAGAGAGGGGCACCCGCACTCGGTCGTCTCACTATGGCTGCCGTGCCCGAGAGGTCCCCCACCCAGCAGTCGCCGTTTGGGGGAACATAATAGGGTTCCGACACCACCGCCAAATGAACCCCCCACTGTGTCAGGCTCTGAAAGAGAAGGTTCTGAGCCCTGGCACAGTGGTTGATGTTTCCCTGGAGAAACTTCAGCGGAGTGTGGTCCATTAAGGAACGGTCATCTGGGTCTCCACGTGATTGCCCGCTGCCCTATCAGCGCCCTGGGCGCTCTCGGGAACTGGGGCCTGGGCCTGCTGCTCTTGTTCTGTGCGGGCTGCAGGCTGTCCTCTTTTGGGCTTGAGCGGCTTGAAGGCGACGGCGCAAGCCCTGCTGCCGACGCTGTGCTGTGCCGGTTTTCCGGCCATCGCGCATATGGAGCAGTACGGGACTGCTGCCGTGCACTCTCTCGCGATGTGGTCTATTTGACCGCAGCGGTAGCATTGTCTGCTGCGGTCGACCTCTGCTTTGCACTTGTCCCGTACGTGCCCCGGCTGGAGGCACCGGAAACAGCGCATTGTGCGTGCCGGCAGCATCTTGACCTGCGTCGACAGAAAGCCGACGATGAGTCTGCCGCCGTTTTCCACCTTCTTGGCGACTGCCACTGGACAGTTTACTACGACGGAGCACAGCCCCGATCTGTCCTCGCGGATCACCCCGACCTTGACTTGATCCAGTGGGCAATCGCCAAGCCTTGCGACGGCAGCCTGGATCTCTTCCGGGGTCGTGGAGTCGTCGAACCCTGACACTCGGAAGTCCGCCTTCTTCTCCGGCCTGGAGACGTATATCCCGTCCTGCGGGAGAAGCTCCTTCAGTTTGGCAGCCAAAGAGTCCGCCTTGTCGCCACTGGCGGAGCCCGGGAGTTGAAAGATCCGGGCTCCCGTGGCCGCAATCTTGACTCTAAGGCCGCTCTCTATCCCCAGGCTCGGTAGGTCCAGGCCTTGCTTGGCCTTGGTCATGACCTCCTTGTATGACAGGCCCGACGCCTCCGACCCCGGCTGCAGCTTTATCATCACCGCAGCCGTCTTGGGTGCGCGCAGCCGTACTGTGGTGGGCTGCTGCTGTCTCCTCTGTGTCCGCTGAGGCTGAGGCTGACGGGGAGCCGGAGGAGGGTCCCGTTGCGCGGCCCTCTGCGCTCTTTGGGCCTTGCGCTTAGTTCCCTTCCCCATAACCGCAGTCCAGGGAGTGTCGTCTTGGCCGGTGGTTTGCGGGGGAGGCTGACGAGGCGCCTCCCGCACAGTCGAGTCCTGTTGTGCCCTTTCCGTGACCCTGTTCCCCGTCCCCCTCGTCTGGGGTCGGGTACTGCCGGACGTCGGATCGGGCTCCGAGTTCGCCGCAGGTGGGGAACTTTTCTTCTTCTTCTTATTTTTCTTCTTTCTCTTCTTCGCCGCCCCGGTCGCGGCCTGCGGGGCCTCCTCCACCTGAGGGGCATCCCGCGCACTGTCTGCCGCTAGCGGGGGGCGATGGCGCTTGGGAGGAAGAAGACGTCCGTCCACCTGCAGCCCCTCGATCTTCGCGTCCATCATGAAGCTCAGCTGTTGGACGAGCGATCGATCCCTTTCGTCGAACCAACTGCTGAGCTGTGTCAGGTCCGGTGTCGTCGGAGCAGTCGGAGCAGCAGGGGCTGGCAGAGCTCTTGGACCCAGTCCTTGTGCCATCCGCGCTCTGGCTTCCGCTCGGTCGGCGGCCATGTCCTCCATCAGCTCCTTAAGTTGAGAACGAAGGCGTTCGTTCTCCCTAAGGAGCCGACGGTTTTCATCATCGGCCGTCCGCCGATGGAGTTCGTCGACAACCTCCCTCATATCATCGGCGGCCTCCTTCATGTCTTTCTTTGTGGTCCCTTTCATATTCTTGGACTTTTTTATCGAGTCCCTGATCAGCCCGTAATCCCTCTCGGCCCGCTTTAGTAATGCAGCGGCCGAGGCTTCCCTCTTGTCTTCGTCCTCGTATGACGTGATGGAGAGCCGCGATGTTTCGCGCGGACGGACATTCCGCGAGGACAAGATGAGCTCCTTCTGCTCCTGCAGAGCCTTGTCCTCCTTCTCCTTCGCGATCAATTCCTTTTTGGCCTGCCACAGCCCCACATGTTCGCCTGTTGTGGGCGGGCGGCTACGTCCTCTTTTGGGGATCGCCGAGGTCTTGAGCGGCGAAGCATCCCTTTCTGAGCCGCTCGAAGAGAGCGCGCTCACGTAGCGCCTCTTGCGCTCAGAATTGGTGGAGACTACTGACATGAGGCTCCGACCGGAGTCGGAGTCCTCGAGCCTCTCACACACCACCATTGGCACCCTTACGGGTGAAGCATTCTCAGAGTCCTTGTCCTTTGCCATAGTCATCGGTGCGGTAGGGGGGTCCGCCCTACCGCCGAGTGCAACGTTGCCCCCCCCAGAGAACGCGGGGCAGCCCGGGCTGGAGAGAGGCTCCAGCCCGGGGAGGGATTCTCCGGCCGCGGAGCGGCCAGTACCCTCCTGGGGTAATCCTATTTTTTGTTGCACTGCCATGATAATTTTTTAACATTCGTCAAAATTTTCATTCCTATCGTGCTGGAGTTGAAGAGTAAAGAAAGGGGAAGGAGTAAGGGAAAAGGGATAGAAGAAGAAGAGATACAGAAGAAGAAGGGGGGGATAGAATAGAAGGCGTAAGGAGGATAATTCGTGGGAAGGATAGAGTGTCGAGGAGGGAAACAAGGAAAAGGTAAGGTGGGAGTGAGGAGAGGGCTGACTGACTGCACCGGCGAACCGATGGGCGATGGGGTCGTCACGTCCCGACGCCGGAAACCTAACCTAACCTAACCTAACCTAACCTAACCTAACCTTTTTTTTTTTTTTTTTTGTTAACCCGGTGGAAATCCCTAACGGACCGTCAGGGGAAGTGGTGAGGGCCACTTCCCCCGGTGTGTCGGACCTGCCCCGACTAAAACCACCGGGGTGCCAGCACTGCCTCTCCTCGCCTTCGCCGAGCCTGGGAATCCAAATACATCCGACGGCTCGGCGAGCGTTGGCCTTTAGGCAGGCCTCCTCTCTTGGAGGGGGTATTGAAGCCCCCTCAGGACCTCTCTTGGGGAACGGCGTGTGGGCACACACACGCCGACCCTTCCACTCTCCGCTGGACGGGGACGCCCTCAACGTCACCCGCCCAGCCTGTGTCAGGAGGGGAAATTGTCGCGCTGAGAGTCCAGCGCGAACTCGGACCTTCTCCTGCGCCGTCTCTCTCCACGGCGGCGCCGAGGGTTACGGGGATTGGCGACATGCCGCTCCCGTTCCGCCGCTTCTTTTTGTGACATGACGGCCTCACAAAAGGCCGCCAACCCTCGCCATGCCGATTCCCTGTCGACGGCCGCGCGGACTACGGCCGGCAGGGAAAGGTCGAAGCCGACGACCTGCCGAAGCTCGGCTCTCTCATTGGCCCAAGCTGGGCACTCCTCCAGCGCGTGTTGCGCTCTCTCCACGAGGCAGCCGTCGCAGTGGTTACACTTTTCAGTCGGCTCGCTCCCGGGTATCAGACTCAGGTATCTCCCGAAGCTGCCGTGCCCCGAGAGAACCTGAGTCATCCGGTATGTTAGCGAACCGTGACCTCGTGACAACCACTGCCTAAGGATTGGACGGACTGCCTCGATGGTCCTTTGGCCGGCGCTGGGATTGCCCAGCCTGGACTCCCACTCCCTTAACGCCCCCTCATTTAGGATTTCCCTTTTTCTTCTTATTTCAGCCGGGGCCAGCCGCAGGCCCTGGGCTCTCTTCTCCTCGCGCCATTCGTAGAGCGACGCGAGGGTTCGTGCGTCCAGGTCCCACGGCACGGACCCGGCCAACACGCAGGCCGCCTCGCACGAAATCGTGCAGTACCCCCTGATCGTTCGGATAGCCATAGCTCTCTGTGGGCGCCTTAGGAGAGCTATGTTCCGGCGACTTAGTCGATCAGCCCACACGGGGGCACCGTACATGACCATTGAGCGGACGACCTGCGTGTACAAGAGTCTGCAGGCTACGCCCGGGCCTCCCACATTGGGCATTATTCTACTCAGGGCCCCTAGGACCTTCTGTATTTTAGGCAACAGAAGGTCAAAATGGGGCCCAAAGTCCCATCGGCTGTCGAGGACGAGTCCTAGGTACTTCATCGTACTCTCGACGCCGATGCGGACACCACTCACGGTTATGTGTGAGTTAGGGGGAGGCGCTCTTCGGGGGCCATGAAAATAGATGGCCTCCGATTTGTGGAGCGCTACTTCTAACCCCAACCGCCTTATCCTACTCACAACCTGAGCCACCGCGGCGGTGGCCAGGATCGTCACGTCCCGGTATGTATCACCGGTTGCCATCACCAGCGTGTCATCCGCGTAGCAGGTGACTTCCACCCCTCGGAGATTAGCTCCCCTGAGGACGAAGTCGTAGCCGATGTTCCACAGGAGCGGGCCAAGGACGGACCCCTGTGGAACACCGCACGTCACCTCATGCTTCCCCCACTCATTCCTCCCGGGGTAGACGATGCTTCTCTCCGAGAGGTACGCTGCTATCACGCGGCGGATGTACCCTGGCAACCGGTGATACCTAAGCGCCTCATGTATACACTCCCAGGGGAGGGAGTTGAACGCATTGGCGATGTCAAGAGATACCGCCAAGGCAACCCCTCCCCGGGAGACCGTTTCCTGCGCCTTTGCCCGGACCCTCATAATCGCAGAGATGGTGGAGCGATTTCGGCGGAAGCCGAATTGATTTTCCGCCAGGTCCGGGCCTGTCCCCTCCAAGTGAGCGGTGATACGATCGACTACCACCCGCTCGAACATCTTATTAACCTCGTCCAACAGGACAATGGGCCTGAAGGACGAGGGGGTCTCATCTGTGCGCCCTGGCTTCCGCAGGAGGACAAGTCGGCCTGTCTTCCACCTGCGCGGAATGGTGGCTCGCGCTAGACAGGCGTCGAACGTCCTCCTGAGTCGCGGTTCCAGGGCGTCGAAGGTCATGGCCCAGATCTTTCCATGGACTCCGTCGAGTCCAGGGGCCGCTTTCTTGGCCTTGAGCCTCTCTATCACCCTCTCCAGCTCTTGCCGGGTGACTGGTGGGGGAGGCTCATGGTCATCCTCTTCTTCGGAAGTCAGTACTGGAGGCTGGTGGTCGCCTCTTCTGGGAAAGAGAGCCCTGACTATTTCCTCTACTTTGTCGGGTTGGAGTGTTTGGGTCTCCGGGGGGGCATATGGGCGCAACTTGTCGCGCACCAACTTGTACGGCCTCCCCCACGGATCCCCATCCAACAGCTCAAGGAACTCTTGTTTAGCCGCGTCGATGGACCGCGCGATGGCCACCTGCATCGCCGTCTTCTTCTCCCTGTAGAGGCCGTATAGTCGGTCCTCCTCTGACGGATCGCGCCGTCTCCTTCGACGATAACGAGTGTACCGGCGCCTCGATGAGACACACTCGCTTCGCAGCTGAGCTATCTCGTCGTTCCACCAGTACACCCGACGTCTGGGGGAGGGACGCTCTCTCACCCTCGTCATGGAGGCGTCGCAAATATGCGTCATGGCCACCCGCAGCCAGTCCGCCTCTTCTTCCACACTAACTTCACCCCCTGGCACGGGCAGCCACGACTGCACAATGGCCGCCTCCTCCAGCATCTCCGGATCCAGGCTCCGGAGGCTCCACCTGGGATAGACATTGTTCGAGGCTCGGGTGGTAAATGCCCCTTCCGAACGCCAGGCGGAGACCTCGAACCGGATATACCTGTGGTCCGAGAGCGTCTCCTCGTTGACCCTGACTCCCCATCCATGCACGCGATCCGTCAAGGAAGGACTCGCGAATGTCAGGTCGATGATGGAGCCTCCGCTCCTCCTGACACACGTATCTTCCGACCCGCGGTTCAGGACGCAGAGGCCCATCTCGATTACCCACTCGTTAAGTCTCTCGCCCCGTGCGTTGGTCGTCCTGCTCCCCCAAGCAGGAGACTTGGCGTTGAAGTCCCCGCCTAACAGCACGGGACGAGGATGTGTCCGTCCGATGAGCGCGCCCAGCCGGACGAGGAACCCCTCGAACTGGGCCTGGGTCTTACTGGGGGGTACGTAGACCGAGACCACAGTTATCTCGCCCAGCTGGGCGGCTACGTAGCCATCGCCCCTCTCCACACTCCTAAAAGAGGGGACGCCCAAGTTTGGTTTCCTCACTATCATCGCCGAGTCCGATCGGTCCCCCACACAGTCGAGGCTGTTCGGGGGGACGAAGTACGGCTCGGCGATGAGGCCCACTCCGATGCCCCACTGCACCATACTCTGCGAGAGGAGGTTCTGAGCTCTGGTGCAGTGGTTCAGGTTCGCCTGGATGAATTTGAGGCGAGACCTATCCATTAGTGGTCATCGGAGTGGGCACGTCGTTCGGCACCAGTTCTGGCGCCGGTTGACCGGTCTGCGGCTGAGTCGAGGGAGTTTCCCCAGTAGCAGCAGTTCCGCTTCCTCTCTTCTTGGTGGGCTTGAAGGCCGCAGCACAGCCTTTGCCCCCGACTTTGTGGTCAGCCGGCTTGTTCGCGAGAGCGCATACCGTGCAATACGGTTTTTGCGTGCACTCCCGCGCTATGTGCCCCAGCTGACCACAACTGAAGCATTGGCTGCCCCTATCCACTTCAGCGGTGCACCGGGCCCTGACGTGGCCAGGCTCGAGGCACCTGAAACAGCGCAGGACCCTCGGTTGTAGGAGCCTGACCTGCACCACTCCCCATCCCACTACGACCTTGCGACCGTCCGTGACTTGCTTGGCTGCTGCTACTGGGCAACTGAGCCAAAGCGCCCCCATGCCGTTCACACTCTGCCGGATCACCCCTACTCTTATTTCACTGACGTGACAATCCCCGGCCTTGGCTATCGCCGCGACCACCTCCTCTTCTGTGACAGAGTCCTCAATGCCGGTGACCCTGACGTCCGCTCTTTTGATGGCCCGGTTGATTCTGACGCCAGGGTCATCGAACTTGCTCCTCAGAGCGGCGGCCAGCGCGTCCGCTTTCTCCCCGCTCTCAAGCCCCGGCACCTGCAGGACTCGCCCCCCTGTTACCGATTTCCGGACGTGGAGGTGCTCAATCCCCATACTGTCCAGATCGAGCTCCGTTCTGGCCCTCCTCATCACGTCCGAGTAGGAGAGCCCGGCCTTCTGCGACTCCTCGCTCAGGACAAGAGTGACAGCCGTCGTCTTTGGCTGACGGAGATTGGGCTGCCCACTCTTCTTTTTCTGCCCCTTCTTTTTTGGGTTCTTCTTCTTCGGAGCTGGCTGGTTGGGCTTAGCGCCTTTGGGACCGCGCTTGGCTTTTCCATTCTTGCCAGCAACCTGCCAGACCCCGTCTGTCCTCTCTTCTTCTTCTCGTCCTTTTTCCTGAGGCTTGGCCGTATTCCCCTTCCCTGCCTTATCCTCACTGCCCTCTCTCGCCTTGTTCTTCACTACCTTCTCTATCTTCCTCTTTTTCCTTTGAGAGGCGGGCTGTCCCAGTTCCGGGAACGACTCCTCGTCAAAGGTCACCTCTCCTTCCGGCCAGTCCGGATCCATGAGTGCGGGAAGCGTAGGGGCGTCCCGGCTCCTTGCTTTGTCTGAGGCAAGGGGCGGCCTCAAGCGAGGCTCCGGAGGAAGCAGACTCCTGAATGGAGCCAGCCTCACATCGAGCAACTTTCCTACGGCAAGTATAACCTGCCGCTCGATGCTGTCTGCCTGGGGCGCTGGAGTCGGCGCAGGCGGAGGGACTGAGACCTCCTCTCGCCGCGCTGCGCCCCTGGCCATCTCCACTCTTATCTCCTCGAGCTGCTTCTTCAGCTCCGCGTTTTCAGACCGCAACCTATCAACGTCTGATTGGAGCTTCGCAGTCTCTCCGGATACCGTCTTCTTATGCATGGATTCGAAGGCAAGGGTGAGTTCCCTCGAAGCCAGCTTAAGATGTTTCACGTAGGTTCCCTTGAGGTTGCCTGACGTGTCCGCCACTTTGTTGATGAGGCCCGTATATTTTTTAACTACGTCCTCAATCTCGTAAGCGGTCTGGTCCTCGCTTACGTTCGACGACGTCTCTGACAGTCGTGACGATCTTGTCTTTGGGAGGCTTCTGGCTTCTTCTAGGAACTCTTTCTCTACCTGAAGTTCCATAGCCTCCCTTTCTACCCGTAAGAGGTCCGCCTTTGCTTGAGCCAAGCCCACGTATTGGCCTGTGGTGGGCGGCCTGCCTCTGCCTCTACGGGGTTCCAGTGATCTGGTCCCCACTGGTGAAGAGTTGCTCGAGCTGCTTTTGGAGCGAGCGCTCTCATACCTCCTCTTTCTCCCTGAGGAGTTTGATGCGACCGACATCAGGCTTTGATCCGACTCATCGCCCGAGTCGTCCGCATTTCCTCTCGCGCTTCTGTCAGCGCCATCTTGTCTGGACCTTTCGTGCTCCAGCACTCCCCTATCCAAACGACTTTTCATCTCCCGGCTCTTCATCTTCTTGGTTTTTGGTTTTGAGTTTTTAGGTGACATTCTATTTTGTTCCCACGAGTATGGGGGAAATAGACAGTCCGCCCGGGCAGTGCCCCCTGTACCCGGGTAAGCCTAGCGTAACCCGTCAGAGGGTTGGCCGGTACTCTGACGGGGGTCGCACTAGAGACTGACATACCCTTCAGCCATGCATCCCCTCACGGTGCGCCGCCGCTTGGGATTAGGGGTAGTTTTTTATAGAGGTTGTCCTCCTCGCAGCCCGGCCAGTGAAGGCAAGACCCTCGGTCCGGACCTGCAGCCGTGAGACATGACCACAGACGCCGCATGCCGGATTACGAGCTCCTGACGCTTGTCAACAGACGCCGTACGAAGAAGACATCAACAACGAATCCTACCACAGGAATCAACAGGTAAGCACCCTAAACATTACAAGTGATCCTAGCAGACGAAATCGAAGAAGATGGAGCTTCTCAGCACGACGACTGATGACTTGCCCGACGGTATGGTAAGTACACGCCGGACACGTCTCCACTCCGGGGAAAGGAAATGAAAGGTAAGGATTTCAGGTAAAGGAGAGCGGAGGGGAGCAACGAGAAAGGTAAGGATTAACTGGGGAAGGAGTAACGAGGCCCTTCTCACTCCTCTTCTCATTCGAGAAGAGATAGCGAGAAAGGGCAGGCAAGGAAGAAGGAAAGGTAAGGTGGGAGGAGGAGGGGGCTGACTGACTGCACCGGCGAACCGATGGGCGATGGGGTCGTCACGTCCCGACGCCGGGAACCTAACCTAACCTAACCTAACCTAACCTTTTTTTTTTTTTTTTTTTTTTTGTTACCCGGGGGAAATCCTCATAGGATCGTCAGGGGAGTGGTGAGGGCCACTCCCCCGGTATGCCGGACTTTTACCGACTAAAACCCCCGGGGTGGTCCACCGAGCGCTCTAGGACCGAGGGGCATGGCTATTCGCCTTCCCAGAGCCCGGCCCTGCGCGTTGCCCCATTACGGGCAGCCTTGAATGTAGGGGAGGCAGATGATTCGCCTCCCCACCGCCTTGTGGTGTGTGGGACCACACACTACACCACCGGAGTATGGTCTAAGCAGCTGGCCCCTCAGCCGAACTGCTCGACACTCCGTGGGAGGACCTATGTGAGATGAGGTCCTCCTCCCGCGGCACAGCGGAGATTGTATCCTCCTTCTGCGTCTCCATTACCGCGGAGGCGGCAAGGCGGGCGCCTCTGAAGTAGGCACCCCCTCTTCTCCTTGTCGGCCGTTTTGCGGCGGCGCACGCTGGGCTGCCGACGCGATGGCCGGCGGGTTTGCTCACAGCGGCGCACAGCACGCAATAGGCACGACTGTCACATTCCTGGGCCTTGTGACCCGGCTGCGCACATCGGAGGCACAGTCCGCTTCGGTCCGTGCCGGCTCTACACTTTTCACTCACGTGCCCCGGCTCCCAACAACGGAAACACCGGAGCACGCGAGGCTCCACCATCTTGACCTGGGCCCTTATCCAGCCGATCTCTAACCCATATTTTAGCACCATTTCGGCGACATCAGCTGGACAAGTGGCCCAGCAAACGCCGAGACCGAATGTGCTGAAGCGGATCTGGCTCACCCGTATGTGTTCAGCCAGGTGAGCCCGCGACTCCATGCAGTTGCCGACCATCTTGATGGAGGAAAAGACATCCTCCTTTTCGACGGAGTCGTCCAGGCCCGACACGCGAAGGCTTACGCACTTCACGGGTCGGGTCACCTTGACTTCCGTCTCCGGGAGGATGCCCTTCAGTTTCTCATACAAGAGGTCGGCCTTCTTCGCTGCCTCTTCAGGCGGCCCAGGAATGTGCACTAGTCTGGCATCAGAGAGGGTGCCAGATAGGGAAGCTTCCTGTGCGCCAACTTCGCCCATGGCTCTTTGCATCTCCCTGCGGGCTGTTATTAGTACATCTCGGAGGGAGACACCACGCTCCTTGGCACCCGGAAGCAGCTTGAACGAGACGACTGCGTCCTTTGGCTTCCGGGTGCGGACCCGCTTGCGCGGTTTCTTCTGTTCCTTAGGGGCCTCCTTTGCGGGGCCCTTCTTCTGCTTGGCGGGGCGGTTCGGCCTATGTTTGCCGTCCCGCCCGGCCATCGCCCAGTCGCCACTATGGCCGGCAACTTGGGGCTCTCCTAAGGGCGGGAACTCCGCCACCGAGTCAACGTTGGGAGCAGGGCGGGTCTTCTTCCCCTTGCCCTTACCTTTGGAGGGTTTGGGGTCGGGGTGAGAGCTCCGCCCTGCATCTGTCGCATCTGTGTGAGGGGCGTCCTCAGCGGCGCCGCCGGCCGGCTTCGGCCGGGGCTTCCGCGCAGCCGATTTCGCCGCGTAGGACACCCTCTCATGCTGCAGCGGCGGGCGTAGAAGTTGGTTTTCCATTGCCTCCTGCCGCTGCTGCATCACCTTCATGGACCCCACGACCTCACCGAGCATAGAACGAAGCTCGGCAAAGCCGGGGGCCTGTGTCGTATCTGGTTGGGCAGGGGAAGGGTCTGCCGACAGTGGTGGCACCTCTATCCCCCGCAGCGCTAGCTCGCGCTCACGCGCGCGCATGGCGACCACAATCTCGCGAAGTTCCCGGAGCTCTTCTCTGAGGCGGGAATTCTCCTTATGCACCTTTTTCACCTCCTCAGAGACTTTGCTCCGGACGATTACTTCGAGGTCCTCCTTTATGGCCGCCATGGCGGCTTTCACATCATGTACGACCGTACCCTTGACGTTCTTGGACTTGACGAGCCCGTTGCCAATGACGTCAAGGTTACGGCCGATGTTCTCCATACGGGCGTAGCATGTGTCATCCTCTGAAGTGGTCGCTGAGAGCCGCGACGTGAGGCGGGGACGCACGCTACGCTCCGTTAGCAGGAGCTCCTGGCAAGCCAGGCGCTCTTCCTCTGCCTTCTTTTCGGCGGTGATCGCCTTCCTGGCCTCCCACAACCCGACATGTTTTCCGTGGGTGGGGGGCCTACCTCTGGACCGTCGGGGGAGCGCCAAGATCTTAGCGGGCGCATCCCCGTCCGAATCACAGTCCGACATGGACTGGGCGCTCTTATAAGAGCGCTTACGCTCTAGCGTGGAACAAGAGCCCACCGTCGCCATACTCTGACCGGAGTCCGAGTCTTCGAGGCGCTCCAGTTCAACCCGGAGTACCTTATCGCTTGCAAGTTCGGTGTCCATTGAGTGGATAGCCGTGGTCGTCGGTGCGGTAGGGGGGTCCGCCCTACCGCCAAGTACAAGATTGCCCCCCCCAGAGAACAAGGGGCTGCCAGAGCGGGACCGAAGCACCCGCCCTGGGAGGGATTCTCCGGCCGCGAAGCGACCGGTACCCTCCTGGGGTAGTTTCTCTTTGTCTTGTACTTCCATCTTTTTCGTTTCCATTCATCAAATTTTCATACTATCATATCTGGAGTTAGAAGAACGAAGAAAAACAGAAGAAGAGATAGAGAAGGGTAGAAACATAGAAGAAGAAAGAGAACAGAACAAGAAGGGGGGAATACAAAAGAATGACATACAACCTAACACTACCTAACATAAAATCCCTAACAAAACGATCCTAACACAACTGGCCTGGAATTGGGGAAGACGGGAGCAAGTGGGGATGGGGTAGGAGTGGGAGTAATAACTGAGAAGGGATGAGAGAGGCGAGACGGGAATACAAGGTAAAAGGGGAGATGGGAGAAGGAATTGTTGGTCCTCTTCGCCAATAGCCAGCAATGCCTAAAAAGAAAAACATTGCTGCCTATTGTTGCCCAGGGTGCACCACGAGGAGGTGAGACCAACTTCGCACCCCAACCTAACCTAACCTAACCTAACCTAACCTAACCTAACCTAACCTAACCTAACCTAACCTAACCTAACCTAACCTTTTTTTTTTTTTTTTTTTTTGTTAACCCGGGGGAAATCCTGCATTGGATCGTCAGGGGAGTGGTGAGGGCCACTCCCCCGGTATGCCGGACTCTTACCGACTAAAACCCCCGGGGTGCTTCTCCACTCGCGTCTACGCCAGCCCCCGGGCACACCGAGGACCTCCAAGAGGGCTGACGCGCGATCCGCCCTGTGGGCTTCTCCACAATCGGGAGGAAAAAATCCTCTACCTACGCCTAGTGGTGCGCGGAAGCACACACAACACCACTGGAGCTTGTGAGTCAGGCAACGGCCCCCTCAGGCTCGTTGCCCAACGCTCCCCTCGAGGCGAAACTGCCGAGCAGCGACTTAGGTGTCACTGATGGCTCAGCCTCTCTTGGCACGGGCTCCACGCGCGCCTGTGACGGTGGAATATCGTCGGCGGTGGCGGGAGCTCCTCTTGTTTTGCCCGGAGGCCTCTTGATGGGCCTCTTGGCCGCTGCGCAGGCCGCGCTACCGAGCCTATGGCCAGCCCGCTTGCCGGCGTCAGCACAGACACAACATCGAGGCTGAGCCTCGCAGCCCTGGGCTTTGTGCCCGGGCTGGCCACACCTGAAGCAGCGACCACTGCGGTTCGTGGTCGCTTTACACGCTTGTCCCACGTGTCCGGGTTCCAGGCACCGGTAGCACCGGAGCACGCGGGGCTCCAGCAGGCGGATCTGGGGCTTGCCCCAACCAATCCTTAGCCCTCTCTCCAACAGGTTTTGGGCCGCGGTGGCTGGGCAGGTTACCCAGGCCGTTCCGAGGCTAAACCGCGTCATTCTTATTTGGCTGGCCCGGACTTGCTCCTCCGGGCAGCCTCCCACCATGGCGATTGCGCCTTTAAAATCCTCCCAGGTGACGGAGTCGTCGAGGCCCGTGATTTTCAGGTCTGCGCGTTTATAAGGTCGCGAGACCTTCACGTCCTCCGCTGGGAGGATCTCCTTCAATACTTCAAGGAGGGCGTCCGCCTTCCTATCTGCCTCCTTGGGCTCGCCAGGCACGCGAATGATGCGCGCGTCGGTGAGCGTGCCTCTAAAGGCAATGTCGCGGAGGCCGAGGCCGATCAGGTGACCGTGTACCTCCCCACGCGACTCCTCTAAGATCGTTTTAAACGATACGCCTCGTTCAGTCGCCTGAGGCGTCAGCTGCAGCAGCACTCCGGCCGTTTTGGGTGGCCGGATCTTGATTTTCTGCGCTGCGCTCTTCTTCTGGGGAGGAGCCGCTTTGGAGGGGCCCCTGTCCACTTTCTTCTGTCTGGAGGGCTTGCCCCTCCTCACCACCTCTGACCAGTCGCCCTCAGTACCGGCGGGCTGGGTCGAAGTTGGAGGTGGTGGGGGTGCCTCCAGTGACGTCACTCCTAGGTCTGCAGCGGGGCGGCTCTTCTTCCCCTTCCCCTTGCCTTTGGAGGGTTTGGGGTTGGGGTTGGAGCTGGGCCCCGGTGCGTCCACGTCCGTTGTGAGGACGTCTTCTGCGGCGTCGTCCGCCGGCTTGGGCTTCGCCTTTCGCGCGGCTTTCTTCGTCACGGGAGGCGCCCTCTCATGCTGCAGCGGCGGTCGCAGGAGCTTGCCCTCCAGCACGTCGTACCGCCGCTGCATGTCTCTCATGGTGCCCACGACCTCACTTAGTACCGAGCGGATCTCGGCGAGGTCGTGGGGCTGTGTCTCATCCGTGTGGGCAGGGTCTCTGGCGGAAGGTAGCAGAAGACCCTGCCTGTTATAGCCTCGTATTTCGGCTCGGAGTGCGGCGTAGTCCTCCCGCAACTCCTGGAGCTCACTCCTCAGACGAGCGTTTTCCGAGTTCAGCTTCCTCAGCTCGTCATTTACTGTGGAGGACTTCATCACCTCCATGTCGGCCAAGATTTCATCCAGGAGGACCTTCCCCTCGTGGATGACTGTGCCCTTCACATTCTTTGACTTCGTGAAGAGGTCCTTCACGAGGCCAACGTTCTTGCGAACCCTCTCCGCCCTGGCGTATGCCGACTGGTCTTCTTCGTCCGTGGACGTCGCGGAGAGGCGCGACGTCTTTCTTGGGCGCGCGTTGCGTGCCGTCTCCAGAAGCTCTCGCCGGGCCTGCAGCTCCTCTGCCTCCTTCTGCTCGGCGATGAGCTTTTTCTTCGCCTCCCACATACCCACGTGGCGGCCGTGGGTTGGGGGGCGTCCTCTGGATCTTTGGGGGAGGGCCAAGGTCTTGGCAGGCACCTCCCCGTCAGATTCTCCGTCTGTTGAATGCGCACTAAGGTATGAGCGCTTCAAACCTCCTGAATCGACCGTCATAAGGCTCGTAGCAGAGTCCGAGTCCTCGAGACGGTCGAGCACAATCATAAGTTCCTTATCACCGGCAAAATCGGGTACCGTGTGGGAAGCATGGGTCGTCGGGACAGCGGAAGAAGATCCGCTGACAAGCACAGAAGTGCCCCCCCCAGAGAACAAGGGGCTGCCAGAGCGGGACCGAAGCACCCGCCCTGGGAGGGATTCTCCGACCGCAGAGCGGCCGGTACCCTCCTGGGGTAGTATCTCTTTCTTTTGTGCTGCCATCATTATTTTTTTACGTTCATCAAATTTACATACATCACGCTGGAGTTAGAAAGACGAAGAGACATAGAAGAAGAAGATAGAGAGGGGAGAAAAACGAAGAATAAAGACATAAAGAGAAGAAGGGGGAATACAAAAGAAAATAACATACGAACCTAACACAACCTAACATAAGATCCCTAACAAATTTTCTAACACGCAAATCCTGGAGATGGGAACAAAGGAGTAACTAAGGATGGGAAAGGTAGGGGGGTAAGAGGGGTTGGGTGAGGGTGGGAGTAACAGGGCCCTTCTCACTCGTCTTCTCTTCGGAGAAGAGGTAGCAAGAAAGGGCAAGAAAGGAAGGAGGAAAAGGGGAAAGGTGGGAGAAGGAATTGTTGGTCCTCTTCGCCAATAGCCAGCAATGCCTAAAACATTACTGCCTATTGTTGCCCAGGGTGCACCACGAGGAGGTGAGACCAACTTCGCACCCCAACCTTTTTTTTTTTTTTTTTTTGTTAACCCGGTGGAAATCCCTACGGACCGTCAGGGGAGCAGTGGGGGCCGCTCCCCCGGTGTGTCGGACCTGCCCCGACTAAAACCACCGGGGTGTTCTTCTTCCCGTCATGAGCTGGGGTCGGAGGTACAGTAGAGTCCGCCTCACCGACCCGCAGCGACGTCCGGCCTTTAAGATAGGCCTCTATCTTTCCTAATTGCAAGGGGTGATGTAAAGAACCACCCCTCGCTCACCTTAATAGTTATGTCTTGGAGCGGTGTGCGGGAACACATCACATCACCGCTCTAGCCTTGGAATGATGGACGGCTAGCTCCCCCAAGCGGCCGCCAGGGCGTCACATCCGGTTCAGGTAGGAAGGCCTCTGGCGAAGGCCCTCCTCCTTTGTCCAATCCTGCGTGGGCGACGGATGGGGTTGTCGGGGGTGGAAAGTGCCTCCCGTACCCTCTCCGCCGCCTCTTTCTTCTCCATGATTTCCTCGCAGTATTTGAGGACCGCCTGCCACGCCCTGTCGCTGCCGACCATCGTGCGAACGAGCGCCGGCAGCGACAGGTCACCACCTACCACCCTGGTCAGGTCAGTCCTCTCGGAGGCCCAGGCTGGGCACTCCTCTAGCGCGTGCTGGGCGGACTCTTCGAGGCATCCGCCGCAGTGATGGCATCTGGGGTCCGGCTCGCTACCGGTTATACGACACAGGTACCACCCGAAGCTGCCATGCCCCGAGAGTACCTGCGTCAACCGGTAGGAGATGTTGCCGCGACCCCTGTTCAGCCATTCGGCCAACACCGGACGGATAGCCTCGATTGTCCGCCGGCCGTATCGTGGGTTCTCCAGCCTTGACCTCCACGTCTCTATTGATTCGGCGTCCAGCAGACGCCTCTTCGCTCGTAACTCGGTCGGGGCGGTTCGCTGGCCCCGGGCTCTTCGCTCCTCGCGCCATGTAAAGAGTGACGCGAGGGCTCGAGCATCCAGGTCCCAGGGAACCGACCCCGCTATCATGCAGGCCGCGTCGCATGATACCGTAGAGTAGCCCCGAATGATCTTGATGGCCAACGCTCTTTGAGGCCGCCGCAACAAGGGAGTGTTGCGGCTGTTCAGAGCATCGGCCCATATCGGGGCTCCATACAGCATCATGGAGCGGACCACGTTGCAGTAGAGGCGTCTGCTAGGCACCCCTGGCCCGCCTAGATTGGGCATCAGTCGCCCAAGGGCCTTTGTTGTGGCCAACACCTTGGGCATCATTTGCCGAAAGTGCTCTCCGAAATCCCATCTGCCGTCGAGGACCAGGCCTAGGTATCGCATGGTCTCCCCGACAGCGATGTGAGCACCTCCGACAATGATGTGGGCGTCTGGAGGCAGCGAGGTCCGAGGGCCGCGGAAGCACAACGCCTCGGACTTATTAAGCGCCACCTCAAGGCCCAGCGCCTTAATCCTG
Source organism: Automeris io (assembly GCA_036320925.1). NCBI lineage: Eukaryota > Metazoa > Arthropoda > Insecta > Lepidoptera > Saturniidae > Automeris > Automeris io. The sequence continues at coordinate 18,377,216 of JAUDJH010000008.1, read as the reverse complement.
CGCACCACATGTGCCGTGCCCGCAGTGGCGAGCATTGCAGCACGACGATAAGTATTGCCCCGCGCGGCCACCAGCGTGTCGTCGGCGTAACATATGACGCTCACGCCGGGTAGATTTTGGCCGCGCAGGACCCAGTCATAACCTATGTTCCACAGGAGCGGCCCGAGGACCGACCCCTGTGGAACCCCACAAGTCATCTCCCTAGTCACCCATCCCTCACGAGTCGGGTACCTGACGCTGCGATCCGTCAGGTACGCCCCTATGATGCGGCGCAGATACAGCGGGACGCCGTGACGCCGCAACGCTTCTTTAATGCAGTTCCAGGGCAGGGTGTTAAATGCGTTGGCGATGTCAAGGGACACCGCCATGAGCACCCCGCCACTGGAGACGGCTTCCTGCGATAGGGACTTAAGCTGACGGATCGCATGCACCGTCGACCTTTCCCTGCGGAACCCGAACTGATTGTCCGCCAGATCTGGGCCCTCTCCCTCAAGATGCTTGGTGATCCGGTCGGCTACCACCCTCTCAAATAGCTTCGCGACCTCATCAATGAGAACGATGGGCCGGTAGGCAGAGGGGGAGTCGGCCGGACGTCCGCCTTTCCGGAGGAGGACCAGCCTGCCCGTCTTCCACGTCCGTGGAATCGTAGCTTGGGACAGGCAGGCGCTGAAAATCCTCCTCAACCACTCCTCGAAGGCATCAAAGGAGAGGATCCAGACTTTGGCGTGGATCCCATCCAAGCCCGGGGCCGTGGACTTGCCCTTCAGCTTGTCCATTACGGACTCTAGCTCCTCCCTGGTCACCGGTGGCACCTGTGGATCTTGGTTGTCGACGAACCAAGCAGGCACCATCGGTGGGGGCTGATGGCCTGCCCTGGTAGGGAACAGGGAGGAAACTATAGACCGTAATAGATCTGGCTGGAGCGTCTCCGTCAGCGGGGGGGACCATGGGCGGAGCTTGTTCCGCACCATGTGATAGGGCCTCCCCCACGGATCTCGGTCTAGGAGCTCCAGCAACTCCTTTCGGGCCTCATCCACGGCCCGGGCAATGGCGACCTTGAGGGCCGCGCACTTCTCCCTATACGTCGCGTAGAGAGACTCCTCTCGCGCGACGTCTCTGCGCCCCCTGCGGCGGCTTCGGGTGAAGGCCCGTCTGGCCGCAACGCAGGCGCGGCGGAGTTCCGCTATTTCGGCCGACCACCAGTACACCTGGCGCCGGCGACGGTTGGGACTGCCCCTCAAGCGCGACATGGAGGCGTCGCAGACCATGGACATGGCTCTCCGGAGCCGGTCTGCCTGCTCATCCACGCTGGCATCGCCCCTCGACTCGGAGAGCCAAGTTTGGACGAGCGCCGCCTCCTGGAGGAGCTCCACGTCGAGGGACTTTAAACTCCACCTAGGAGTGTCCCTCCGTGTGTCCCTGAGGCCCGAGTTGGTCTGGGCCCCCCGTCTCGGCTTGATGCAGTACCGGATGTACCGGTGGTCGGACAGAGTCTCCTCCGCGACGAGCACCCTCCATCCCTCAAGCCTACTGGTCAGGGCGGGGCATGTGAATGTGACATCCACGATGGATCCGCCCTGTGCCCGGACGCAGGTCAACTCCTGGCCCACATTGGCCACGGACAACCCCGTACCCAGCAACCATTCCTCTACCGCCTCGCCCCGCGCATCCGTCCCCGGACATCCCCATGCTATGGATTTGGCATTGAGATCCCCGGCGACTAGCACGGGTCGAGGTCGGCATTGTTCCACCAGGGCTCCAAGCTGAGCGAGGAACCCCTCGAACTCGGCTAGCGGCTTGTTGGGGGAGAAGTATACGGAGATGACTACTATCTCCCCCACCACTGCTGCAACGTACCCCGTCCCTCTGAAGGTGGTACCAAAAGGAGGGGCACCAGCGCTCGGTCGTCTCACTATGGCTGCCGTACCCGAGAGGTCCCCCACCCAGCAGTCGCCGTCTGGGGGAACATAATAGGGTTCCGACACCACCGCCAAATGAACCCCCCACTGTGTCAGGCTCTGAAAGAGAAGGTTCTGAGCCCTGGCACAGTGGTTGATGTTTCCCTGGAGAAACTTCAGCGGAGTGTGGTCCATTAAGGGACGGTCATCTGGGTCTCCACGTGATTGCCCGCTGCCCTATCAGCGCCCTGGGCGCTCTCGGGAACTGGGGCCTGGGCCTGCTGCTCTTGTTCTGTGCATGCTGCAGGCTGTCCTCTTTTGGGCTTGAGCGGCTTGAAGGCGACGGCGCAAGCCCTGCTGCCGACGCTGTGCTGTGCCGGTTTTCCGGCCATCGCGCATATGGAGCAGTACGCGACTGCTGCGGTGCACTCTCTCGCGATGTGGTCTATCTGACCGCAGCGGTAACATTGTCTGCTGCGGTCGACCTCCGCTTTGCACTTGTCCCGTACGTGCCCCGGCTGCAAACATCGGAAACAACGCATTGTACGCGCCGGCAGCATCTTCACCTGTGTCGACAGGAAGCCGACGATAAGTCTGCCCCCACTCTCCACCTTCTTGGCGACTGCCACAGGACAGTTCACTATGACGGAGCATAGTCCAGATCTGTCCTCACGGATCACCCCGACCTTGATCTGATCCAGTGGGCAGTCGCCAAGCCTTGCGACGGCAGCCTGGATCTCTTCCGGGGTCGTGGAGTCGTCGAAGCCTGACACTCGGAAGTCCGCCTTCTTCTCCGGCCTGGAGACGTAGATCCCGTCCTGCGGGAGGAGCTCCTTTAGTTTGGCGGCCAAAGAGTCCGCCTTGTCGCCACTAGCGGAGCCCGGGAGTTGAAAGATCCGGGCTCCCGTGGCCGCAATCTTGACTCTAAGGCCGCTCTCTATCCCCAGGCTCGGTAGGTCCAGGCCTAGTTTGGCCTTGGTCATGACCTCCTTGTAGGTCAGGCCCGACGCCTCCGACCCCGGCTGCAGCTTTATCATTACTGCAGTCGTCTTAGGTGCGCGCAGCCGTACAGTGGTGGGCTGCTGCTGTCTCCTCTGAGTCCGCTGAGGCTGAGGCTGGCGGGGAGCCGGAGGAGGGTCCCGTTGCGCGGCCCTATGCGCTCTTTGGGCTTGGCGCTTGGTTCTCTTTCTGCCAACCTCAGTCCAGGGAGTGTTCTCTTGTCCGGTGGTTGGTGGGGGAGGCTGACGAGGCGCCTCCCTCACCGTCAAATCCTGTTGGGCCCTCTCCGTGTCCCTGTTCTCCGTCCCCCTCGTCTGGGGTCGGGTACTGCCGGACGCTGGATCGGGCCGCGTGTTCGCCGCAGGTGGGGAACTCTTCTTCTTCTTCTTCTTTTTCTTCTTTTTCGCCGCCCCGGTCGCGGCCTGCGGGGCCTCCTCCACCTGAGGGGCATCCCGCGCATTGTCTGCCGCTAACGGGGGGCGATGGCGCTTGGGCGGAAGAAGACGTCCGTCCACCTGCAGCCCCTCGATCTTTGCATCCATCATGAAGCTCAGCTGTTGGACGAGGGATCGATCCCTTTCCTCGAACCAACTGCTGAGCTGTGTCACGTCCAATGCCGTCGGAGCAGCGGGAGCAGCAGGGGCTGGCGGAGCTCTTAGAGCCAGTCCCTGTGCCATCCGCGCTATGGCTTCTGCTCGATCGGCAGCCATGTCCTCCATCAGCTCCTTAAGCTGGGAGCGAAGGCGTTCGTTCTCCCTAAGGAGCCGACGGTTTTCGTCACTGGCCGTCCGCCGATGGAGTTCGTCGACCACCTCCCTCATGTCATCGGCGGCCTCCTTCATATCCTTCTTTGTGGTCCCCTTCATATTTTTCGACTTCTTAATGGAGTCCCTAATGAGCCCGTAATCCCTCTCGGCCCGCTTCAGTAACGCAGCGGCCGAGGCCTCCCTCTTGTCCTCGTCCTCGGATGACGCGACGGAGAGCCGCGATGTTTCGCGCGGACGGACATTCCGCGAGGACAGGGTGAGCTCCTTCTGCTCCTGTGGAGCCTTGTCCTCCTTCTCCTTCGCGATCAATTCCCTTTTGGCCTGCCACAGCCCCACATATTCGCCTGTTGTGGGCGGGCGGCCACGTACTTTTTTGGGGATCGCCGAGGTCTTGAGCGGCGAAGCATCCCCTTCTGAGCCACTCGAAGAGAGCGCGCTCACGTAGCGCCTCTTGCGCTCAGCGTTAGTGGAGGCTACTGATCTGAGGCTCCGACCGGAGTCGGAGTCCTCGAGCCTCTCACATATCACCATGGGCACCCTTGCGGGTGAAGCTAACTCGGAATCCGTTTGCATAGCCTTAGTCGTTGGTGCGGTAGGGGGGTCCGCCCTACCGCCGAGTGCAACGTTGCCCCCCCCAGAGAACGCGGGGCAGCCCGGGCTGGAGAGAGGCTCCAGCCCGGGGAGGGATTCTCCGGCCGCGGAGCGGCCAGTACCCTCCTGGGGTAATCCTATTTTTTGTTGCACTGCCATGATAATTTTTAACGTTCGTCAAATTTTCATTCCTATCGCGCTGGAGTTGAAGAGAAAAGAAAGGGGAGGGAGTAAGGTAAAAGGGATAGAAGAAGAAGAGATATAGAAGAAGAAGGGGGGGGATAGAATAGAAGGCGTAAGGAGGATAATTCGTGGGAAGGATAGAGTGTCGAGGAGGGAAACAAGGAAAAGGTAAGGTGGGAGTGAGGAGAGGGCTGACTGACTGCACCGGCGAACCGATGGGCGATGGGGTCGTCACGTCCCGACGCCGGGTTCGCACCCCAACCTAACCTAACCTTTTTTTTTTTTTTTTGGTTACGGGTGGAAAAACTCTTTATGAGCTTCTTCTGACAAGCTGCATCAGCTTGCGAGATGCAGCCCTGGGACGTGTCAGAAGGGTGTGAGGGACTCCAGCTTAAGGCTGTTTACCGCTCTAAAAAACCACCCGGCTTTTCCTCCATTGCCATATGTTGTGATCGCGGGAACTTTTATTATGTTCATCCTAATCGACCACAACTGGCAGCCCTTTCGGGCATCATCTTGGAACCCTTTCGGGTAACGCCTTGGGACCTGCAAGCTGGTCAACTTCATTTGTGTTGAGGTCGTATAGCCATGGGCAGAAGCCCTTGCGACTGTCCATACCTGTACTTCCTCAACCCTACATAGGTCACAACCGCAAAAGCAACGGCAGTCACCTCCGGCCAGGTTGGGGAGAGAACTTTGTCCCGAGCTCAAACCCCAGGCCGTTGTCACTAGCGGGCGGCGGGACAGACCGGCAAGAGCAAGCTCCCCCAGAGTGTCCTACCGCCAGGCCGCGGTGGAACACCGCGCGCCCGCGCCAGTAAGCCCGCCAGCAGTGCCCTTACTATTGTGCAAGCGCACCGCCGGCAGGCGTCCACGGTGAGCGACATCGCTACCTGCAGAGAGGGCGTCGTCGCAACAACTGTTCGGTGGTCGGACAGCCTCGCGGTGGGACCGCTAGGTCTGCCCCCACCAGGTCGCGCGAGATAACTAAGTAAGTCACGCTCCTTGTACACCTGGGACAACGACATTCCCGTGGGGGATCGCCGTCGTCACGTATTCCGACAGCTGGACCTCCGCTTGGGCAAGCCCTCGCGGCGTCAGTCGTCAGAAGTAGCGTTTTTCACATCAACTAAACATTGCTCAATCAAAAGACCGAGCTGACCGCAGCGAGAGTCGCATTGAGTCAATATGTTCAGCTTCTGTGAGGGGGCAGCACAGTGTGCCGCACCGTTTGAGAGGAACACACAAGTCGAGAACCTGTAAGAAATTATTATTAAACATATACATAAGTGTGTGTGCACGGGCCTTATATGTGTAATAGATACGTGAGCATATAAACAAATAAGACCTGTTTTGCCATGTGGGGCAACAACGAGCGCTATTTAAATGGCTATTAAGAGAGGAGGGGTGTGGGAGTGCAGCTAGAGGTGGGGACGCTGGAGGAGCGCAGGTCGATTTCGAAAACCAGCCTTGACCAAAGCAGTACACCTTATGCTAGCGGCGCGTTCGGACCAGCAGGAACACGGGAGAGCGCGGGGGGAAGTGCGACAGGTCAGGTGACATGTGGGAGGAGACTTAGTATGAGGGTTGTGGGCTGCCACAACATATACAACAATTGTATGTGCTCTTTGCCACATGGGTAGACAGGTACCTACGAACACCTCCGAGTTTTCTATATGTACAAAAACATAATCATTTACATGTATATACACACGCATATATACATATATACACATATACATATATATACCCCGCATATTAATACATATATATATTTATATACATATATCCACCTGTACATAATAACAGACACGTATATATATGCACCGCATATGCGCACATACACGTACGCCTGCAACCCAGTGTATACATGTATATATACACGCGCACGCATACATATACATGTATACACAAATATGCCTGCGCATGTGCATACAGCGCACATACATATAACCATACATATAGACATAAAACATTATACCCGTGCACTAGCATATATACATGCATATATATATATTTTTTTTTTTTTTTTTCCTTATAATTAAACAGATAACTATACAACACCCTTCCCCGGGAGGCTACAGAGAACACAACATGTACATATAATGAGGAGAGGTGGGAGTGCAGATAGAGGTGGGGACGCTGGAGGAGCGCAGGTCGATTTCGAAAAACCAGCCTTGACCAAAGCAGTACACCTTATGCTAGCGGCGCGTTCGGACCAGCAGGAACACGGGAGAGCGCGGGGGGAAGTGCGACAGGTCAGGTGACATGTGGGAGGAGACTTAGTATGAGGGTTGTGGGCTGCCACAACATATACAACAATTGTATGTGCTCTTTGCCACATGGGTAGACAGGTACCTACGAACACCTCCGAGTTTTCTATATGTACAAAAACATAATCATTTACATGTATATACACACGCATATATACATATATACACATATACATATATATACCCCGCATATTAATACATATATATATTTATATACATATATCCACCTGTACATAATAACAGACACGTATATATATGCACCGCATATGCGCACATACACGTACGCCTGCAACCCAGTGTATACATGTATATATACACGCGCACGCATACATATACATGTATACACAAACATGCCTGCGCATGTGCATACAGCGCACATACATATAACCATACATATAGACATAAAACATTATACCCGTGCACTAGCATATATACATGCATATATTTTTTTTTTTTTTTTTTCCTTATAATTAAACAGATAACTATACAACACCCTTCCCCGGGAGGCTACAGAGAACACAGCATGTACATATAATGAGGAGAGGTGGGAGTGCAGATAGAGGTGGGGACGCTGGAGGAGCGCAGGTCGATTTCGAAAAAACCAGCCTTGACCAAAGCAGTACACCTTATGCTAGCGGCGCGTTCGGACCAGCAGGAACACGGGAGAGCGCGGGGGGGAGCGCGACGGGTTAGGTGAGATGTGGGAAAGGATCTAGCATGAGAGTTGTGTGCTGTCACGACATGTATAGCAGCTGCCCGTGCCCCCTGCAGACCCGACAAGCAGGCAGATGCATGTGTGCGCGTCTGCAACCTGTGTGCATGCATGTGAGCATGGACCCAGCTCCCAGACGCTGTCCACACTATACACATATACATACGCATACATACATACTTACATACACCAAATATATATAAGTATATGATGATGATGATGATGATGAGAAGGGTGATGATGGTGATGATGATAACGCTGACGATGATGGCGTGGCCGCAGTCCCGACGCGATCCCGGCGCGGTTCCGATGCTGTGTCGTCCGCGGCGGCAGTGGGGAGGCCATGTATGCGCGTGTGTCCAACAATGCAACAATGCAACATAACTGTATTTAGCATCTACTCGATAGTTAATTAGTAACAATAAATAGCGCGAAATATTAAGGTACTCATTTATTCATTAATGTGTTTGTTTATTTATCTATTATTATTACATGGGTGATTTTACTATGTGCCGAGCGAAACCTCAATCCACAGCGGTAGGGTCAAGTCGAACCCGGGACCGCCACGACGGGCACTGTACTCAACCGCGCAGCAAGCGGCGCCGAGCAGGGGCGCTCGGCTAACTTGGACGCCGGTTCTTGTACACTATTTTATTACAGCATGTACTTATTGCCTTGATATCTCGCAGTCGTTTCTCGTATGCAATTCATTGTGAGATTATTAATGCACTGACCTGGAGATTATTAAATCGAATTTAAGTATTTTAGGTTCAACGTTAGAAATTAGTTTACGTACATATTATTAAGGACAGTATCAATGTCGTACGGTGCGACCGGGTCGTTAATTTATTTGCGCGATGCGTATAAAGAAACAAATAATTGAGTTGTATAAGGCTGCAGCGCTGTCGCCGCGGCCCCGGGCCGGCCCCCCAGCTCCGCGCAGTTCCCGCTCCGTCTGTTTCTTTGCAGTTATTTCTTTTAGTTTTTAACCGATGTCTACTAGAGCACTGGAGTAAATTCAAAGATTTCAACCCGAGGGTTTGTTTGAAGCCCCATATTATTAGTTTAAAAGCTTTCCTAGCAGCATCGCCCGTAAATAAAAGTTAATTTCCCAGAAATAAAAGTTAATTTCCCAGTTATGTAGTAATTATGTGAAATGAATTTATTTATGTTTGACAGATTTAATTATTTATTTATGTTCCTTATTTGACTCGAATTTAATTATCAATTATTATGTTATATACACGTCTATTGTATTGATAATAATGTGTAATATGTTAGGATAATTATATTACTACGCGTTTGATATATTATTCCCCGTGCTTAAGGCCGTGACTAAAGTATATATATTATTTCAGAACGCCAGCTCTGCCTAACCCCAAGAGTTTGAGCGCGCGGCATGAAGTTACACGTGCGGCGCTGGCGCTTGCCGCCCCCGCCAACCCCTCGCGGACCCCGTTCAGGCGGCTCTATGCGTTTATTTCTCGTGGATTTTACAAATATTTCTTAATAGGCCCAGGTTAATTCAGAGAATTTTCGATGTGATTATTGGTTTAAAGCCCGTTATTTTATTTTTTAAGAGTTTCCTGGCAGTATCATCCATGGATAATTTATTTTCAATTTACGTAAATATTATTATTTGGAGTACATCTATTTATATTTATTCAATTTAGTTAGGGATTTTGGGCTCTTTATATGACTCGAAATTAGTTAGCAATAGTTATGTTATATTTAGGCAACTTATATTAACATCATTATTAGTTTGTAATGTGTATGTTTTGCTTATTACGCGTTTGTTATATTATTGTTCCCGTATTTAAAATCGTAGCTGAACCGTATGTATTATTTCGGAATGACAGCTCTGCCTATCTCCGAGAGCTTGAGCGCGCGCCGTGAGGTTACACGTGCGGCGCTGACGCTATCCGCCCCCGCCAGTCTCGCGCGATCCCCGTTCAGACCCTCTCTATCCCGTTATTTCTCGTGAAATTTGCAAGTATTTCCTAACGCATTAAATAGGTGATTTTGAGTTACTTATATAACTCGAGGTTGATTACAATAATTATATTATATTTTATGCAAATTTATTAGTGTGTAACGTATTAGATAAGTAAGTTATTACGCGTTCTGATGTATTGTCATCCCCGAACCTAGAACCGTAACTAAAACGCATATATTGTTTCAAACTAACAACTCTGCCTAACCCCACGCGTTGGGGCGCGCGCCGTGAGTGCCGACGCGTCTGAACTTGCTCCCGGGAGCCGCGCGTCGCCCCCGCCGGCCTCACGCGATCCCCGCTTTGCCTGTTTCTACGCAGTTACTTCCCATATTTATTTGCAAATATATCCTAAAGTACTGGAGCAAATTCAAAAATTTCAACGCGATGATTAGTTTGAAATCGCAAACTTTATGATTTATAAGCTCCCATAGCAACATCACCCATAATTAAAAAGTCAATTTTCAAATTACGTAATTATTTCTATGTAGTAGGCTTGCGCCGGAGTTGACTAATTTACTTGTAACTTCTAAATTACTCTATAAATTTCGCTCAATTTTTGAACATCAATAGTTTAATATATTTTACACGATATATTAACGTAAAATTATAAGCAAGAGGAAAATTAATATATTAAATTAGTCTGTCAACTCCGGGCCCCAAACTACGTGCTGTATGGCTGTAATTTAACATTTAATTCTAAAGATTTTACAAATAGCGAATAGGTATAACTAAAAGACAGTACAGTACATGACCTCCCTGCCCTATTTGCCACCAGTTAATATATATTCAGACTTCTAGACCCTACTTAGGTAACCTATATCACTAATTCAGTCTTAACTTCTAAGATACCTGGTGGAAAAATCCCAAATTTCTGTGGTAGCTTCAGAATATCCTTGTGAACACTTTAACATATAATAATCACTATGTCACAGATCGTTTTAGCACGCCGCATGCCCTTTTTTAGTTTGTTCGGGATTTTTCAACAGTTTTTTCGCGATATTTTCTAAAATACTAAACCTATCTAAAAACAATACCAACCACCGAATAGGTCATAACGAGACGCACGTTTTGATATATATCTCGGATATATTACACCGACTTTTACCACACTTTCGATTTTTTGAAAACGGAGCGAACGAAACATCGACCAACCGCGGCCACGCCCGAACGCGGGATCCAACCTTTTTTTTTTTTTTTTTTTGTTAACCCGGTGGAAATCCCTAACGGACCGTCAGGGGAAGTGGTGAGGGCCACTTCCCCCGGTGTGTCGGACCTGCCCCGACTAAAACCACCGGGGTGCCAGCACTGCCTCTCCTCGCCTTCGCCGAGCCTGGGAATCCGAATACATCCGACGGCTCGGCGAGCGTTGGCCTTTAGGCAGGCCTCCTCTCTTGGAGGGGGAATTTAAACCCCCTCAGGACCTCTCTTGGGGAACGGCGTGTGGGCACACACACGCCGACCCTTCCACTCTCCACTGGACGGGGACGCCCTCAACGTCACCCGCCCAGCCTGTGTCAGGAGGGGAAATTGTCGCGCTGAGAGTCCAGCGCGAACTCAGACCTTCTCCTGCGCCGTCTCTGTCCGCGGCGGCGCCGAGGGTTGCGGGGATTGGCGACATGCCGCTCCCGTTCCGCCGCTTCTTTTTGTGACATGACGGCCTCACAAAAGGCCGCCAACCCTCGCCATGCCGATTCCCTGTCGGTGGCCGCTTTGATTACAGCTGACAGGGAAAGGTCGTTGCCAACGACCTGCCGAAGCTCGGCTCTCTCATTAGCCCAAGCTGGGCACTCCTCCAGCGCGTGTTGCGCCCTCTCCACGAGGCAGCCGTCGCAGTGATTGCACTTTTCGGTTGGCTCGCTCCCGGGTATCAGACTCAGGTATCTCCCGAAGCTGCCGTGCCCCGAGAGAACCTGAGTCATTCGGTATGTCAGCGAGCCGTGACCTCGTGACAACCACTGCCTAAGGATTGGACGGACTGCCTCGATGGTCCTTTGGCCGGCGATGGGATTGCCCAGCCTGGACTCCCACTCTCTTAAGGCCTCCTCATTGAGGATCTCCCTCTTTCTTCTTATTTCAGCCGGGGCCAGCCGCAGGCCCTGGGCTCTCTTCTCCTCGCGCCATTCGTAGAGCGACGCGAGGGTTCGTGCGTCCAGGTCCCACGGCACGGACCCGGCCAACACGCAGGCCGCCTCGCACGAAATCGTGCAGTACCCCCTGATCGTTCGGATGGCCATAGCTCTCTGTGGGCGTCTGAGGAGAGCTATGTTCCGGCGACTTAGTCGATCAGCCCACACGGGGGCACCGTACATGACCATTGAGCGGACGACCTGCGTGTACAAGAGTCTGCAGGCCACGCCCGGGCCTCCCACATTGGGCATAATCCTGCCCAGGGCCCCTAGGACCTTCTGTATTCTGGGCAACAGAAGGTCAAAATGGGGCCCAAAGTCCCATCGGCTGTCGAGGACCAGTCCCAGGTACTTCATGGTACTCTCGACGCCGATGCGGACACCACTCACGATAATGTGCGAGTCAGGGGGAGGCGCTCTTCGGGGGCCGTGAAAATAGATGGCCTCCGATTTGTGGAGCGCTACTTCTAGCCCCAGCCGCCTTATTCTCCCCACAACCTGAGCCACTGCAGCGGTGGCCAGGATTGACACGTCCCGGTATGTATCACCGGTTGCCATGACCAGCGTATCATCCGCGTAGCAGGTGACTTCAACCCCTCGGAGATTGGCACCCCTGAGGACGAAGTCGTAGCCGATGTTCCACAGGAGCGGGCCAAGGACTGACCCCTGTGGAACACCGCACGTCACCTCATGCTTTCCCCACTCATTCCTCCCGGGGTAGACGATGCTTCTCTCCGAGAGGTACGCTGCTATCACGCGGCGGATGTACCCTGGCAACCGGTGATACCTAAGCGCCTCGTGTATACATTCCCAGGGGAGGGAGTTGAACGCATTGGCGATGTCAAGAGAAACCGCCAAGGCAACTCCTCCCCGGGAAACCGTTTCCTGCGCTTTGGCCCGGACCCTCAAAATCGCAGAGATGGTGGAGCGATTTCGGCGGAAGCCGAATTGATTTTCCGCCAGGTCCGGGCCTGTCCCCTCCAGGTGAGCGGTGATGCGGTCGACAATCACCCGCTCAAACATTTTGTTAACCTCGTCCAACAGGACAATGGGCCTGAAGGACGAGGGGGTCTCATCTGTGCGCCCTGGCTTCCGCAGGAGGACAAGTCGGCCTGTCTTCCACCTGCGCGGAATGGTGGCTCGCGCTAGACAGGCGTCGAACATCCTCCTGAGTCGCGGTTCCAGGGCGTCAAAGGTCCTGGCCCAGATCTTGCCATGGACTCCGTCGAGTCCAGGGGCCGCTTTCTTAGTCTTGAGCCTCTCTATCACCCTCTCCAGCTCTTCCCGGGTGACTGGTGGGGGAGGCTCCAGGTCTTCCTCTCCTGGGATCGGTAACGGAGGCTGGTAGTCACCTCTTCTAGGGAAGAGGGCCCCAACAATCTCCTCCACTTTGGCGGGTTGGAGAGTCTGGGTCTCCGGGGGGGCATATGGGCGCAGTTTGTCGCGCACTAACTTATACGGCCTCCCCCACGGATCCCCGTCCAACTGCTCCAGAAACTCCTGTCTCGCCTCGTCAATAGACCGCGCGATTGCCACCTGCATCGCCGTCTTTTTGTCCCTGTAGAGGCCGTAAAGGCGGTCCTCCTCTGACTGATCGCGCCGTCTTCTCCGACGATAACGAGTGTACCGGCGTCTCGACGAGACACACTCGCTTCGCAGCTGAGCTATCTCGTCGTTCCACCAGTACACCCGACGTCTGGGGGAGGGACGCTCTCTCACCCTCGTCATGGAGGCGTCGCAAATATGCGTCATGGCCACCCGCAGCCAGTCCGCCTCTTCTTCCACACTAACTTCACCCCCTGGCACGGGCAGCCACGACTGCACAATGGCCGCCTCCTCCAGCATCTCCGGATCCAGACTCCGGAGGCTCCACCTGGGATAGACATCGTTCGGGGCTCGGGTGGTAAATGCCCCTTCCGAACGCCAGGCGGAGACCTCGAACCGGATATACCTGTGGTCCGAGAGCGTCTCCTCATTGACCCTGACCCCCCACCTGTGCACGCGATCCGTCAGAGAAGGACTCGCGAAAGTCAAGTCTATGATGGAGCCTCCGCTCCTCCTGACACACGTATCTTCCGACCCGCGGTTCAGGACGCAGAGGCCCATCTCGATTACCCACTCGTTGAGTCTCTCGCCCCGTGCGTTGGTCGTCCTGCTCCCCCAAGCAGGAGACTTGGCGTTGAAGTCCCCGCCTAACAGCACGGGACGAGGATGTGTCCGTCCGATGAGCGCGCCCAGCCGGACGAGGAACCCCTCGAACTGGGCCTGGGTCTTACTGGGGGAAATGTAGACCGAGACCACAGTTATCTCGCCCAGCAGGGCGGCTACGTAGCCGTCGCCCCTCTCCACACTCCTAAAAGAGGGGACGCCCAAGTTTGGTTTCCTCACTATCATCGCCGAGTCCGATCGGTCCCCCACACAGTCGAGGCTGTTCGGGGGGACGAAGTACGGCTCGGCGATGAGGCCCACTCCGATGCCCCACTGCACCATACTCTGCGAGAGGAGGTTCTGAGCTCTGGTGCAGTGGTTCAGGTTCGCCTGGATGAATTTGAGGCGAGACCTATCCATTAGTGGTCATCGGGGTGGGCACGTCGTTCGGCACTAGTTCTGGCGCCGGTTGACCGGTCTGCGGCTGAGTCGAGGGAGTTTCCCCAGTAGCAGCAGTTCCGCTTCCTCTCTTCTTGGTGGGCTTGAAGGCCGCAGCACAGCCTTTGCCCCCGACTTTGTGGTCAGCCGGCTTGCTTGCGAGAGCACATACCGTGCAGTGCGGTTTTTGTGTGCACTCCCGCGCTATGTGCCCCAGCTGACCACAGCTGAAGCATTGGCTGCCCCTGTCCACTTCAGCGGTGCAACGGGCCCTGACGTGGCCAGGCTCGAGGCATCTGAAGCATCTAAGTACCCTCGGCTGGAGGAGCCTGACCTGCACCGCTCCCCATCCCACTACGACCCTGCGACCATCCGTCACTTGTTTAGCTGCTGCTACTGGGCAACTGAGCCAAAGCGCCCCCATGCCGTTCGCAGTCTGCCGGATCAACCCCACCCTTATCTCGCTGACATGGCAGTCGCCAGCCTTGGCTATCGCCGCGACCGCCTCCTCTTCCGTGACAGAGTCCTCGATGCCGGTGACCCTAATATCTGCCCTTTTGATGGCCCGGCTGATTTTAACTCCGGGGTCATCAAACTTGCTCCTCAGAGCGGCGGCCAGCGCGTCTGCTTTCTCGCCGCTCTCGAGCCCCGGCACCTGCAGGACTCGTCCCCCTGTCACCGATTTCCGGACGTGGAGATGCTCGATCCCCAGGCTGTCCAGATCGAGCTCTGTTCTGGCTCTCCTCATCACGTCTGAATAGGAGAGCCCGGCCTTCTGTGACTCCTCGGTCAGGACAAGAGTGACAGCCGTCGTCTTTGGCTGACGGAGGTTGGGCTGCCCACTCTTCTTTTTCTGCCCCTTCTTTTTTGGGTTCTTCTTCTTCGGGGCTGGCTGGTTGGGCTTAGCGCCTTTGGGACCGCGCTTGGCTTTCCCATTCTTGCCAGCAACCTGCCAGACCCCGTCTGTCCTCTCTTCTTCTTCTCGTCCTTTTTCCTGAGGCTTGGCTGTATTCCCCTTCCCAGCCTTGTCCTCACTATCCTCTCCCTTCTTGTTTTTCACCACCTTCTCTATCTTCCTCTTCTTTCTTTTGGCGATGGGCGGTCCCAGTTCTGGGAATGACTCATCGTCAAAGGTCGCCTCTCCTTCCGGCCAGTCCGGATCCGTGAGTGCGGGAAGCGTAGGAGCGTCCCGACTCCTTGCTTTGTCCGAGGCAAGGGGCGGCCTCAAGCGAGGCTCCGGAGGAAGCAGACTCCTGAATGGAGCCAGCCTCACATCGAGCAACTTTCCGACGGCAAGTATAACCTGCCGCTCGATGCTGTCTGCCTGGGGCGCTGGAGTCGGCGCAGGCGGAGGGACTGAGACCTCCTCTCGCCGCGCTGCGCCCCTGGCCATCTCCACTCTTATCTCCTCGAGCTGCTTCTTCAGCTCCGCGTTTTCAGACCGCAACCTTTCAACGTCTGATTGGAGCTTCGCAGTCTCTCCGGATACCGTCTTCTTATGCATGGATTCGAAGGCAAGGGTGAGTTCCCTCGAAGCCAGCTTAAGATGCTTCACGTAGGTACCCTTCAGGTTGCCTGACGTGTCCGCCACCTTGTTGATGAGGCCCGTATATTTTTTGACTACGTCCTCAATCTCGTAAGCGGTTTGGTCCTCGCTTACGTTCGACGACGTCTCTGACAGACGTGTCGATCTCGTCCTTGGGAGGCCTCTGGCTTCTTCCAGGAACTCTTTTTCTACCTGGAGTTCCATGGCCTCCCTTTCCACCCGTAAGAGGTCCGCCTTTGCTTGAGCCAGGCCCACATATTGGCCCGTAGTGGGCGGCCTGCCTCTACCTCTGCGGGGTTCCAGAGATCTGGTTCCCTCTGGTGAAGTGCTGCTCGAGCTGCTTTTGGAGCGAGCACTTTCGTACCTCCTCTTTCTGCCGGAGGCACTCGACGCGACCGACATCAGGCTCTGATCCGACTCGTCGCCTGAGTCGTCCGCACTTCCTCTCTTGCTGTTGCCAGCTTTGTCAGTTCTGGATCTTTCGTGTTCCAGCACGCCTCGTTCCGTCTGACTCCTTAGCTCCCTACTCTTCATCTTCTTGGTTTTTTGTTTTTTGTTAGTTTTAGGTGACATCACAATTTTGTTCCCACGAGTATGGGGGAAATAAACCGTCCACCCGGGCAGTGCCCCCTGTACCCGGGTAAGCCTAGCGTAACCCGTCAGAGGGTTGGCCGGTTCTCTGACGGGGGTCGCACTAGAGACTGACATACCCTTCAGCCATGCATCCCCTCACGGTGCGCCGCCGCTTGGGATTAGGGGTAGTTTTTTATAGAGGTTGTCCTCCTCGCGGCCCGGCCAATGAAGGCAAGACCCTCGGTCCGGACCTGCAGCCGTGAGACATGACCACAGACGCCGCAGGCCAGATTACGAGCTCCCGACGCTTGTCAACAGACGCCGTACAAAGAAGACATCAACAACGAATCCTACCACAAGAATCAACAGGTAAGCACCCTAAACATTACAGGTGATCCTAGCAGACGAAATCGAAGAAGATGGAGCTTCTCAGCACGACGACTGATGACTTGCCCGACGGTATGGTAAGTACACGCCGGACACGTCTCCACTCCGGGGAAAGGAAATGAAAGGTAAGGATTTCAGGTAAAGGAGAGCGGAGGGGAGCAACGAGAAAGGTAAGGATTAACTGGGGAAGGAGTAACGAGGCCCTTCTCACTCCTCTTCTCATTCGAGAAGAGATAGCGAGAAAGGGCAGGCAAGGAAGAAGGAAAGGTAAGGTGGGAGGAGGTGGGGGCTGACTGACTGCACCGGCGAACCGATGGGCGATGGGGTCGTCACGTCCCGACGCCGGATAACCTAACCTTTTTTTTTTTTTTTTTTTTTTTTTTTTTTTTTTTTTTTTTTTGTTAACCCGGTGGAAATCCCTAACGGACCGTCAGGGGAAGTGGTGAGGGCCACTTCCCCCGGTGTGTCGGACCTGCCCCGACTAAAACCACCGGGGTGCCAGCACTGCCTCTCCTCGCCTTCGCCGAGCCTGGGAATCCGGATACATCCGACGGCTCGGCGAGCGTTGGCCTCGGGCAGGCCTCCTCTCTTGGAGGGGGAATTGAAACCCCCTCAGGACCTCTCTTGGGGAACGGCGTGTGGGCACACACACGCCGACCCTTCCTCTCTGCACTGGACGGGGACGCCCTCAACGTCACCCGCCCAGCCTGTGTCAGGAGGGGAGCGCCTCGCGCTGGGAGTCCTGCGCGAATTGCTCCCTTCTCCCGAGCCGCCTTGTTCTGCGGCGGCGCCGAGGGTTGCGGGGATTGGCGACATGCCGCTCCCGCTCCGCCGCTTCCTTTTGGCTTATGACGGCCTCACAAAAGGCCGCCAACCCTCGCCATGCCGATTCCCTGTCAGTGGCCGCTTTGATTACGGCTGACAGGGAAAGGTCGTGGCCGACGACCTGCCGTAGCTCGGCTCTCTCATTGGCCCAAGCTGGGCACTCCTCCAGCGCGTGTTGCGCCCTCTCCACGAGGCAGCCGTCGCAGTGATTGCACTTTTCGGTCGGCTCGCTCCCGGGTATCAGACTCAGGTATCTCCCGAAGCTGCCGTGCCCCGAGAGAACCTGAGTCATCCGGTATGTCAGCGAGCCGTGATCTCGTGACAACCACTGCCTAAGGATTGGACGGACTGCCTCGATGGTCCTTTGGCCGGCGTTGGGATTGCCCAGCCTGGACTCCCACTCCCTCAAAGCCCCCTCATTAAGGATTTCCCTTTCCCTCTTCACTTCCGCCGGGGCCAGCCGCAGGCCCTGGGCTCTCTTCTCCTCGCGCCATTCGTAGAGCGACACGAGGGTTCGTGCGTCCAGGTCCCACGGCACGGACCCGGCCAACACGCAGGCCGCCTCGCACGAAATTGTACAGTACCCCCTGATCGTTCGGATGGCCATAGCTCTCTGTGGGCGCCTGAGGAGAGCTATGTTCCGGCGACTTAGTCGATCAGCCCACACGGGGGCACCGTACATGACCATTGAGCGGACGACCTGCGTGTATAAGAGTCTGCAGGCCACGCCCGGGCCTCCCACATTGGGCATTATCCTACCCAGGGCCCCTAGGACCTTCTGTACTTTAGGCAACAGGAGGTCAAAATGGGGCCCAAAGTCCCATCGGCTGTCGAGGACCAGTCCCAGGTACTTCATGGTACCCTCGACGCCGATGCGGACACCACTCACAATCAGGTGAGCGTCGGGTGGGGGCGCTCTTCGGGGGCCATGGAAAAGGATGGCCTCCGACTTATGGAGCGCAACCTCCAGCCCCAGCCGCCTGATCCGGCTGACTACCTGGGCCACTGCAGCAGTGGCCAGGATCGACACTTCCCGGTACGTATCACCGGTTGCCATGACCAGCGTGTCGTCCGCGTAACAGATGACCTCGACCCCTCGGAGATTGGCACCCCTCAGGACGTAGTCGTATCCGATGTTCCACAGGAGCGGGCCAAGGACTGACCCCTGTGGAACACCGCACGTCACCTCGTGCCTACCCCACTCCCTCATCCCGGGGTAGACTATGCTCCTCTCCGAGAGGTACGATGCAATCACGCGGCGGACGTACCCTGGCAACCGGTGATATTTCAGCGCCTCATGAATGCATTCCCAGGGGAGGGTGTTGAACGCGTTGGAGATATCGAGTGAGACCGCCAAAGCAACCCCTCCCCGGGCCACTGTCTCCTGCGCTTTCGCCCGGACCTGCATGATCGCGTGGATGGTCGAGCGACCGCGGCGGAAACCGTATTGACTATCCGCCAGGTCCGGGCCTACCCTCTCCATGTGAGCGGTGATGCGGTCCGCAAGCACCCGCTCGAATATCTTGTTAATCTCGTCCAACAGGACAATGGGCCTGAAGGACGAGGGGGTTTCATCTGTACGCCCTGGTTTTCTGAGGAGGACGAGACGACCCATCTTCCACCTTCGTGGAATGGTAGCCTGCTCCAGGCAGGCGTCGAATGTCCTTCTCAGGCGAACCTCCAGGGCGTCAAAGGTTAACGCCCATATGCGTCCATGGACGCCGTCGAGTCCGGGGGCAACCTTCTTCGACCTGAGCCTCTCCATCACTCTCTCCAGCTCCTCCCGAGTGACTGGCGGGGGAGGCTCAGCATCATCCTCTTCCGGGTGCACCAATGGAGGCTGGTGGCTACCTCTTGTTGGGAAGAGAGCCCTAACTATCTCCTCCACCTTTTGTGGCGGGAGTGCTTGGGTCTCCGGGGGGGCATATGGGTGCAGCTTGTCGCGCACGAGCTTATACGGCCTCCCCCACGGATCCCCGTCTAGCAACTCCAAAAACTCCTTCCTGGCCATCTCTATGGAGTTTGCGATGGCCACCTGCATGGCCGTCTTCTTGGCCTTGTATAGGTCGTAGAGGCGGTCTTCCTCTGTCTGATCGCGACGTCTCCTCCGACGATAGCGGGCGTACCGGCGCCTCGACGAGACGCACTCGCTTCGCAGCTGTGCGATCTCGTCGTTCCACCAGTACACCCGACGTCTGGAGGGGCGCGCTCTCACTTTGGTCATGGAGGCATCGCAGATGCGCGTCATGGCCACCCGCAACCAGTCCGCCTCCTCCTCCGCGCGTACTTCGCCCTCTGGAACGGGCAGCCACGACTGCACGATCGCGGCTTCCTCCACCATCTCCGGATCCAAACTCCGGAGGCTCCACCTGGGATATTCTTCTCTTGGGGCGCGGTTGTTAAAGGCCCCATCCGATCGCCAGGCGGAGACCTCGAAGCAGACATATTTGTGGTCCGAGAGAGTCTCCTCGCCAACCATGACCTCCCACCTATGCACGCGATCCGACAGGGAGGGACTCGCAAAGGTCACATCAATGATGGAGCCTCCGTGTCTTCGAACACACGTGTCGGCTGACCCGCGGTTCTGGACACAGAGGCCCACTTCCACTACCCACTCGTTCAATCTCTCGCCCCGTGCGTTGGTCGTCCTGCTCCCCCAAGCAGGCGACTTGGCGTTGAAATCCCCGCCAATTAGCACAGGGCGAGGGTGTGTCCGGCTAACAAGCGCCCCTAACCGGATGAGAAATCTTTCGAACTGGGCCTGGGTCTTACTGGGGGGTACGTATACCGAGACCACAGTTATCTCGCCCAGTTGGGCCGCGACAAAACCATTGCCCCTCTCCACACTCCTAAAAGAGGGGACACCTGCTGCAGGCTTCCGCACAATCATCGCCGAGTCCGTTAGGTCCCCCACACAGTCGAGACTGTTAGGAGGGACAAAGTACGGCTCGGCGACGAGACCGACTCCGATGCCCCACTCCACCATGCTCTGCGAGAGGAGGTTCTGAGCTCTGGTGGAGTGGTTCAGGTTCGCCTGGATGAACTTAAGGCGAGACCTATCCATCGGTGGTCATCGGAGTGGTCACGTCTTTCGGCGCTGCCTCGTGCGCCGGTTGACCGGTCTGCGGCTGTGCTGGAGAGTCCCCCATGGCAGCAGCAGCTCCGCTTCCCACTTTCTTGATAGGCCTGACGGCCGCGGCGCAGCCTTTGGTCCCCACTTTATGATTGGCCGGTTTCTTGGCCAGCGCACAGACCGTGCAGTGCGGTTTCTCGGTGCACTGGCGAGCTATGTGCCCGAGTTGGCCACAACTGAAGCACTGGCTGCTTCGGTCGACTTCCGCCCTGCAGCGGGCCCGGACATGGCCAGGCTCGAGGCATCTGAAGCATCTCAGGACCCTAGGCTGCAGGAGCTTCACTCTCGCCCTGGACCACCCTACGACAACTTCGCGGCCGTCGGTCACCCTTTTGGCCGCCTCAACCGGAAGGCTGACCCATATGGCGCCAACTCCGTTCTCGCTGTGGCGGACCTCTCCCACTCTAATGTCTAAGACGGAACATTCCCCTATTCCGGCCAGTGACTCGGCCACTTCCTCCTTCGTAATCGAGTCATCAAGTCCGGACACTCTAATGTCTGCCCGCTTGATGGCTCGATTAATCATGACCCCGGCCTCGCCCCCAAATTTGGTCTTGAGGGCCTCGGCCAGGGCGTTCGCCCTCTCCCCACTATCTTGGCCCGGCACCTCCAGGACACGTCCTCCCGTTACGGACTTACGTACATTAAGATGGGGGATGCCCATGCCGTTTAGGTCCAGCTCCTCTTTGGCCCTTCTCATAATCTCCGAGTAGGACAGCCCCGCCTTTTGCGTGTCCTCACTCAGAAGGAGGGTGACCGCCGTCGTTTTAGGAGGGCGAAGTTGGGGCTGACGCTTCTTCTTCGCCTTCTTTTTCGCCTTCTTCTTCGGCTTCTTTTTGGCGGCTGGCTGGTCGGGCTTAGCGCCTTTTGGACCGCGCTTAGGTTTGCCACCCTTGCCGACCTCCTGCCAGTTGCCACCGTCACCTTCCTCATCTCCTTCCCAGGGGTCGACAGGCTTCTTACCCCCTTTAGCCTTGCCCCTGCTGCCCTCTCCTTCCTTTTCGATCTTCCTCTTCTTCTTACTCTGCTCGAGGGGGCGCTCCTTTTCCGGAGACCGCTCCCTCTCGAAGCCTTCCTCTCCCTCTGGCCAGTCCGGATCCGTCGCAGCCGGGGGCCGTGGGGCTTCCCGGCAGTTCTTCTTGTCTGAGGCCAGGGGTGGCCTCAAGCGCGGCTCCGGAGGAAGCAGGCTCCTAAAGGGGGCCAGCCTCACGTCAAGCACTTTTCCGACGGCAAGCAGAACTTGCCGCTCGATGACGTCTGCCTGGGGTGCTGGAGCCGGCTCTGGCGGAGGGACTGGTGCCTCACCCCGCCGCGCTGCGCCCTTGGCAAACTCCGCTCTAAGGTCGTCGAGCTGTTTTCTGAGCTCCATGTTCTCGGACCGCAACTTTTCCACGTCCGATCTGAGCTTCGTCGTCTCGCTGGTAACTGTCCTCTTACGCATGACATCGAAGGCAAGGGTGAGCTCCTTCGATGCCAGCTTAAGGGATTTGACGTACGTGCCTTTAAGGTGGCCCGACGTGTCAGCTACCTTCGTTATGAGGCCCGTATATTTCCTCACAACGTCCTCCACCTCGTGCACGGCCTGTTCCTCGTCGACCGCTGATGACGACTCAGATAGGCGAGTCGTCCTTGTTCTCGGGAGGCCTCTGGCTTCTTCCAGGAGTTCTTTCTCCGCCTGGAGTTCCATGGCCTCCCTTTCCACTCGCAAGAGGTCCTCTTTGGCTTTGGCCAAACCCACATATTGGCCAGTAGTGGGTGGCCGACCTCTGCTTCTGCGGGGTGCGGAAGCACCCGACCCCGCTTTCGAGGCGCCACTCGAGGCACTGCCTGAGTGCGCACTCGCATATCTCCTCTTGCGCCCAGAGGCGCTCGATGCGACCGACACCATGCTCTGGTCTGACTCGTCGCTTGAGTCGTCCGCATCCCTCGTACTTCTTCCTACAGTTGGATCGTCCCGGTACTCCCTATCATGCTGTAGCTTTCCCCTAGCGATCGCACTGTTTACCTCCCTATCTTTCATCTTTTTTGTTTGTTTTTTAAGTTTGGATGACATTCTATTTTTGTTCCCACGAGTATGGGGGAAATAAACAGTCCGCCCGGGCAGTGCCCCCTGTACCCGGGTAAGCCTAACGTAACCCGTCAGAGGGTTGGCCGGTACTCTGACGGGGGTCGCACTAGAGACTGACATACCCTTCAGCCATGCATCCCCTCGCGGTGCGCCGCCGCTTGGGATTAGGGGTAGTTTTTTATAGAGGTTGTCCTCCTCGCGGCCCGGCCAATGAAGGCAAGACCCTCGGTCCGAACCTGCAGCCGTGAGACATGACCACAGACGCCGCAGGCCAGATTACGAGCTCCTGACGCTTGTCAACAGACGCCGTACAAAGAAGACATCAACAACGAATCCTACCACAAGAATCAACAAGTAAGCACCCTTAACATTACAGGTGATCCTAGCAGATGAAGTCGAAGAAGATGGAGCTTCTCAGCACGACGACTGATGACTTGCCCGACGGTATGGTAAGTACACGCCGGACACGTCTCTACTTCGGGGAAAGGAAACAAAAGGTAAGGATTTCAGGTAAAGGAGAGCGGAGGGGAGCAACGAGAAAGGTAAGGATCAACTGGGGAAGGAGTAACGAGGCCCTTCTCACTCCTCTTCTCATTCGAGAAGAGATAGCGAGAAAGGGCAGGCAAGGAAGAAGGAAAGGTAAGGTGGGAGGAGGAGGGGGCTGACTGACTGCACCGGCGAACCGATGGGCGATGGGGTCGTCACGTCCCGACGCCGGGGGATAACCTAACCTAACCTAACCTAACCTAACCTAACCTAACCTAACCTTTTTTTTTTTTTTTTTTTTTGTTACCCGGGGGAAATCCTCATAGGATCGTCAGGGGAGTGGTGAGGGCCACTCCCCCGGTATGCCGGACTTTTACCGACTAAAACCCCCGGGGTGGTCCACCGAGCGCTCTAGGACCGAGGGGCATGGCTATTCGCCTTCCCAGAGCCCGGCCCTGCGCGTTGCCCCATTACGGGCAGCCTTGAATGTAGGGGAGGCAGATGATTTGCCTCCCCACCGCCTTGTGGTGTGTGGGACCACACACTACACCACCGGAGTATGGTCTAAGCAGCTGGCCCCTCAGCCGAGCTGCCCGACACTCCGTGGGAGGACCTATGTGAGATGAGGTCCTCCTCCCGCGGCACAGCGGAGATTGTGTCCTCCTGCTGCGTCTCCATTGCCGCGGAGGCGGCGAGGCGGGCGCCCCTAAAATAGGCACCCCCTCTTCTCCTAGTCGGCCGTTTTGCGGCGGCGCACGCTGGGCTGCCGACGCGATGGCCGGCGGGTTTGCTCACAGCGGCGCACAGCACGCAATAGGCACGACTGTCACATTCCTGGGCCTTGTGACCCGGCTGCGCACATCGGAGGCACAGCCCGCTTCGGTCCGTGCCGGCTCTACACTTTTCACTCACGTGCCCCGGCTCCCAACAACGGAAACACCGGAGCACGCGAGGCTCCACCATCTTGACCTGGGCCCTTATCCAGCCGATCTCTAACCCATATTTTAGCACCATTTCGGCGACATCGGCTGGACAGGTGGCCCAGCAAACGCCGAGACCGAATGTGCTGAAGCGGATCTGGCTCACCCGTATGTGTTCAGCCAGGTGAGCCCGCGACTCCATACAGTTGCCGACCATCTTGATGGAGGAAAAGACATCTTCCTTTTCGACGGAGTCGTCCAGGCCCGACACGCGAAGGCTTACGCACTTCACGGGTCGGGTCACCTTGACTTCCGTCTCCGGGAGGATGCCCTTCAGTTTCTCATACAAGAGGTCGGCCTTCTTCGCGGCCTCCTCGGGCGGCCCAGGAATGTGGACCAACCTCGCATCGGAGAGGGTGCCCGACAAGAACGCAGATTGCGCCCCTGCCTCCCCCAACGCTCTTTGCATCTCCCTGCGAGCTGTTCTTAGTACATCTCGGAGGGAGACACCACGCTCCTTGGCACCCGGAAGCAGCTTGAACGAGACGACTGCGTCCTTTGGCTTCCGGGTGCGGACCCGCTTGCGCGGTTTCTTCTGTTCCTTAGGGGCCTCCTTTGCAGGGCCCTTCTTCTGCTTGGCGGGGCGGTTCGGCCTATGTTTGCCGTCCCGCCCGGCCATCGCCCAGTCGCCGCTATGGCCGGCAACTTGGGGCTCTCCTAAGGGCGGGAATTCCGCCGCCGAGTCCAAATCTAGGTTGGGCGCAGGGCGGGTCTTCTTCCCCTTGCCCTTGCCCTTGGAGGGTTTGGGGTCGGGGTGAGAGCTCTGCCCTGTCCCGGTCACGTCCGGGTTGGGGGCATCCTCAGCGGCGCCGCCGGCCGGCTTCGGCCGGGGCTTCCGCGCGGCCGACTTCGCCGCGTAGGACGCCTTCTTCTCATGGGCCAGCGGCGGGCGGAGCGTTTTGCGCTCATACGCCTCGAACCGCTGGTCCATCATCCTGCCCAACTCCTGGAGCAGCGAGTTGTGAGTCTCGCCGACAGGAGCGGGCAGGGGTGCCTCGTCCAGGTCGTAGGGGTTGATCCCTAACCGCTCGCACAGCTTGCGCTCCCTAGTGCGCATAGCGGCAAGCTCCTCCCTGAGGTCCCGTAGGTCGGCTCGGAGACGAGAGTTCTCTTTATGGACTTTCCGAACCTCGTCCGAGACACGGGACGCTACGAGCTCCTCGACATCTCCTTTAATGTTTGTCATAAAGGACTTGGCGTCCCTTATGACAGTCCCCTTCAGATTGCCAGACTTAAGGACCGCCTGGTTGAGCTGGGCCAAGTTTTGGCAAATCCTCTCTCGGAGGGCGTACGCGGACGAGTCTTCCTCCTCAGAGGTCGTGCCGGGAAGCTGCGACGTGAGGTGGGGACGTGCGCTCCGCGCCGTTGCGAGGAGCTCCTTTGCCGCAAGACGCTCCTCTTCCTCCTTCTGCTCCTGCAGGAGTTTTTTCTTAGCCTCCCACAAACCCACGTGGCGGCCGTGGGTTGGGGGGCGTCCTCTGGATCTTTGGGGGAGGGCCAAGGTCTTGGCAGGCACCTCCCCGTCAGATTCTCCATCTGTTGAATGCGCACTAAGGTATGAGCGCTTCAAACCTCCGGAACCAACCGTCATGAGGCTCGTAGCAGAGTCCGAGTCCTCGAGACGGTCGAGCACAATCATCAATTCCTTATCACCGGCTAAATCGGGTACCGTGTGGGAAGCATGGGTCGTCGGGACAGCGGAAGAAGATCCGCTGACAAGCACAGAAGTGCCCCCCCCAGAGAACAAGGGGCTGCCAGAGCGGGACCGAAGCACCCGCCCTGGGAGGGATTCTCCGACCGCAGAGCGGCCGGTACCCTCCTGGGGTAGTATCTCTTTCTTTTGTGCTGCCATCATTATTTTTTACGTTCATCAAATTTACATACATCACGCTGGAGTTAGTAAGACGAAGAGACATAGAAGAAGAAGATAGAAAGGGGAGAAAAACGAAGAATAAAGACATAAAGAGAAGGAGGGGGGAATACAAAAGAAAATAACATACGAACCTAACACAACCTAACATAAAATCCCTAACAAAATGATCCTAACAGAACTGGCCTGGAATTGGGGAAGACGGGAATAAGTGAGGATGGGATGGGAGTGGGAGAAATAACTGGGGAAGGATAAGAGAAACGAGAAAGGAATGCAAGGTAAAGGGAAAGGTGGGAAAGGGAATTGTTGGTCCTCTTCGCCAATAGCCAGCAATGCCTAAAAACATTACTGCCTATTGTTGCCCAGGGTGCACCACGAGGAGGTGAGACCAACTTCGCACCCCAACCTAACCTAACCTAACCTAACCTTTTTTTTTTTTTTTTTTTTTTTTTTTTTGTTAACCCGGTGGAAATCCCTACGGACCTTCAGGGGAGCGGTGAGGGCCGCTCCCCCGGTGTGTCGGACCTGCCCCGACTAAAACCACCGGGGTGTTCCTTCTCTCGTCTGCCGGATGCTAAGGGCAAAGCCGAGCCATCTTCCTCGGCATCCGGCGACGTCCGGCCTTGTGCAGGCCTCACCTACTAGGCGGGGGGACGGTTAGATAGTCGCCGCCCCCCGCATGCACCTAACACATATCGGGGAGAGTGGTGTAGAGAGCCACCCCCCCCTCATCTCCTTGATATTGTCATTAGAGCGGTGTGCGGGAACACATCGCACACCGCTCACGCCAGGATCTGGGCGACGTACTCCCTCAAAGCGCGCCGCCCGGCGTATGTCCGGGTCACGAAGGAAGGCCGTTGGCGTAGGCCCTCCTCCGGCGTCCAGTCCGAGCTGGGCGGCGGATTGGGTTGTCAGGGGTGGATATTGCTTCCCGATCCCGCTCCGCCGCCTCCTTCACCTTCATTGTCGTCTCCGTGAAGGAGAGGACCGCCTGCCATGCCCTGTCACTACCGACCATCGCGCGAGCGAGTGCCGGCAGTGACAGGTCACCACCCACCACCCTGAACCTAACCTAACCTAACCTAACCTAACCTAACCTAACCTAACCTAACCTAACCTAACCTAACCTAACCTTTTTTTTTTTTTTTTTTTGTTAACCCGGTGGAAATCCCTAACGGACCGTCAGGGGAAGTGGTGAGGGCCACTTCCCCCGGTGTGTCGGACCTGCCCCGACTAAAACCACCGGGGTGCCAGCACTGCCTCTCCTCGCCTTCGCCGAGCCTGGGAATCCGGATACATCCGACGGCTCGGCGAGCGTTGGCCTCGGGCAGGCCTCCTCTCTTGGAGGGGGAATTGAAACCCCCTCAGGACCTCTCTTGGGGAACGGCG
This sequence comes from Automeris io, assembly GCA_036320925.1. NCBI lineage: Eukaryota > Metazoa > Arthropoda > Insecta > Lepidoptera > Saturniidae > Automeris > Automeris io. The sequence goes on along the minus strand of JAUDJH010000008.1, from coordinate 18,349,828 downwards.
TGTGGGCACACACACGCCGACCCTTCCTCTCTGCACTGGACGGGGACGCCCTCAACGTCACCCGCCCAGCCTGTGTCAGGAGGGGAGCGCCTCGCGCTGGGAGTCCTGCGCGAATTGCTCCCTTCTCCCGAGCCGCCTTGTTCTGCGGCGGCGCCGAGGGTTGCGGGGATTGGCGACATGCCGCTCCCGCTCCGCCGCTTCCTTTTGGCTTATGACGGCCTCACAAAAGGCCGCCAACCCTCGCCATGCCGATTCCCTGTCAGTGGCCGCTTTGATTACGGCTGACAGGGAAAGGTCGTGGCCGACGACCTGCCGTAGCTCGGCTCTCTCATTGGCCCAAGCTGGGCACTCCTCCAGCGCGTGTTGCGCCCTCTCCACGAGGCAGCCGTCGCAGTGATTGCACTTTTCGGTCGGCTCGCTCCCGGGTATCAGACTCAGGTATCTCCCGAAGCTGCCGTGCCCCGAGAGAACCTGAGTCATCCGGTATGTCAGCGAGCCGTGATCTCGTGACAACCACTGCCTAAGGATTGGACGGACTGCCTCGATGGTCCTTTGGCCGGCGTTGGGATTGCCCAGCCTGGACTCCCACTCCCTCAAAGCCCCCTCATTAAGGATTTCCCTTTCCCTCTTCACTTCCGCCGGGGCCAGCCGCAGGCCCTGGGCTCTCTTCTCCTCGCGCCATTCGTAGAGCGACGCGAGGGTTCGTGCGTCCAGGTCCCACGGCACGGACCCGGCCAACACGCAGGCCGCCTCGCACGAAATTGTACAGTACCCCCTGATCGTTCGGATGGCCATAGCTCTCTGTGGGCGCCTGAGGAGAGCTATGTTCCGGCGACTTAGTCGATCAGCCCACACGGGGGCACCGTACATGACCATTGAGCGGACGACCTGCGTGTATAAGAGTCTGCAGGCCACGCCCGGGCCTCCCACATTGGGCATTATCCTACCCAGGGCCCCTAGGACCTTCTGTACTTTAGGCAACAGGAGGTCAAAATGGGGCCCAAAGTCCCATCGGCTGTCGAGGACCAGTCCCAGGTACTTCATGGTACCCTCGACGCCGATGCGGACACCACTCACAATCAGGTGAGCGTCGGGTGGGGGCGCTCTTCGGGGGCCATGGAAAAGGATGGCCTCCGACTTATGGAGCGCAACCTCCAGCCCCAGCCGCCTGATCCGGCTGACTACCTGGGCCACTGCAGCAGTGGCCAGGATCGACACTTCCCGGTACGTATCACCGGTTGCCATGACCAGCGTGTCGTCCGCGTAACAGATGACCTCGACCCCTCGGAGATTGGCACCCCTCAGGACGTAGTCGTATCCGATGTTCCACAGGAGCGGGCCAAGGACTGACCCCTGTGGAACACCGCACGTCACCTCGTGCCTACCCCACTCCCTCATCCCGGGGTAGACTATGCTCCTCTCCGAGAGGTACGATGCAATCACGCGGCGGACGTACCCTGGCAACCGGTGATATTTCAGCGCCTCATGAATGCATTCCCAGGGGAGGGTGTTGAACGCGTTGGAGATATCGAGTGAGACCGCCAAAGCAACCCCTCCCCGGGCCACTGTCTCCTGCGCTTTCGCCCGGACCTGCATGATCGCGTGGATGGTCGAGCGACCGCGGCGGAAACCGTATTGACTATCCGCCAGGTCCGGGCCTACCCTCTCCATGTGAGCGGTGATGCGGTCCGCAAGCACCCGCTCGAATATCTTGTTAATCTCGTCCAACAGGACAATGGGCCTGAAGGACGAGGGGGTTTCATCTGTACGCCCTGGTTTTCTGAGGAGGACGAGACGACCCATCTTCCACCTTCGTGGAATGGTAGCCTGCTCCAGGCAGGCGTCGAATGTCCTTCTCAGGCGAACCTCCAGGGCGTCAAAGGTTAACGCCCATATGCGTCCATGGACGCCGTCGAGTCCGGGGGCAACCTTCTTCGACCTGAGCCTCTCCATCACTCTCTCCAGCTCCTCCCGAGTGACTGGCGGGGGAGGCTCAGCATCATCCTCTTCCGGGTGCACCAATGGAGGCTGGTGGCTACCTCTTGTTGGGAAGAGAGCCCTAACTATCTCCTCCACCTTTTGTGGCGGGAGTGCTTGGGTCTCCGGGGGGGCATATGGGTGCAGCTTGTCGCGCACGAGCTTATACGGCCTCCCCCACGGATCCCCGTCTAGCAACTCCAAAAACTCCTTCCTGGCCATCTCTATGGAGTTTGCGATGGCCACCTGCATGGCCGTCTTCTTGGCCTTGTATAGGTCGTAGAGGCGGTCTTCCTCTGTCTGATCGCGACGTCTCCTCCGACGATAGCGGGCGTACCGGCGCCTCGACGAGACGCACTCGCTTCGCAGCTGTGCGATCTCGTCGTTCCACCAGTACACCCGACGTCTGGAGGGGCGCGCTCTCACTTTGGTCATGGAGGCATCGCAGATGCGCGTCATGGCCACCCGCAACCAGTCCGCCTCCTCCTCCGCGCGTACTTCGCCCTCTGGAACGGGCAGCCACGACTGCACGATCGCGGCTTCCTCCACCATCTCCGGATCCAAACTCCGGAGGCTCCACCTGGGATATTCTTCTCTTGGGGCGCGGTTGTTAAAGGCCCCATCCGATCGCCAGGCGGAGACCTCGAAGCAGACATATTTGTGGTCCGAGAGAGTCTCCTCGCCAACCATGACCTCCCACCTATGCACGCGATCCGACAGGGAGGGACTCGCAAAGGTCACATCAATGATGGAGCCTCCGTGTCTTCGAACACACGTGTCGGCTGACCCGCGGTTCTGGACACAGAGGCCCACTTCCACTACCCACTCGTTCAATCTCTCGCCCCGTGCGTTGGTCGTCCTGCTCCCCCAAGCAGGCGACTTGGCGTTGAAATCCCCGCCAATTAGCACAGGGCGAGGGTGTGTCCGGCTAACAAGCGCCCCTAACCGGATGAGAAATCTTTCGAACTGGGCCTGGGTCTTACTGGGGGGTACGTATACCGAGACCACAGTTATCTCGCCCAGTTGGGCCGCGACAAAACCATTGCCCCTCTCCACACTCCTAAAACAGGGGACACCTGCTGCAGGCTTCCGCACAATCATCGCCGAGTCCGTTAGGTCCCCCACACAGTCGAGACTGTTAGGAGGGACAAAGTACGGCTCGGCGACGAGACCGACTCCGATGCCCCACTCCACCATGCTCTGCGAGAGGAGGTTCTGAGCTCTGGTGGAGTGGTTCAGGTTCGCCTGGATGAACTTAAGGCGAGACCTATCCATCGGTGGTCATCGGAGTGGTCACGTCTTTCGGCGCTGCCTCGTGCGCCGGTTGACCGGTCTGCGGCTGTGCTGGAGAGTCCCCCATGGCAGCAGCAGCTCCGCTTCCCACTTTCTTGATAGGCCTGACGGCCGCGGCGCAGCCTTTGGTCCCCACTTTATGATTGGCCGGTTTCTTGGCCAGCGCACAGACCGTGCAGTGCGGTTTCTCGGTGCACTGGCGAGCTATGTGCCCGAGTTGGCCACAACTGAAGCACTGGCTGCTTCGGTCGACTTCCGCCCTGCAGCGGGCCCGGACATGGCCAGGCTCGAGGCATCTGAAGCATCTCAGGACCCTAGGCTGCAGGAGCTTCACTCTCGCCCTGGACCACCCTACGACAACTTCGCGGCCGTCGGTCACCCTTTTGGCCGCCTCAACCGGAAGGCTGACCCATATGGCGCCAACTCCGTTCTCGCTGTGGCGGACCTCTCCCACTCTAATGTCTAAGACGGAACATTCCCCTATTCCGGCCAGTGACTCGGCCACTTCCTCCTTCGTAATCGAGTCATCAAGTCCGGACACTCTAATGTCTGCCCGCTTGATGGCTCGATTAATCATGACCCCGGCCTCGCCCCCAAATTTGGTCTTGAGGGCCTCGGCCAGGGCGTTCGCCCTCTCCCCACTATCTTGGCCCGGCACCTCCAGGACACGTCCTCCCGTTACGGACTTACGTACATTAAGATGGGGGATGCCCATGCCGTTTAGGTCCAGCTCCTCTTTGGCCCTTCTCATAATCTCCGAGTAGGACAGCCCCGCCTTTTGCGTGTCCTCACTCAGAAGGAGGGTGACCGCCGTCGTTTTAGGAGGGCGAAGTTGGGGCTGACGCTTCTTCTTCGCCTTCTTTTTCGCCTTCTTCTTCGGCTTCTTTTTGGCGGCTGGCTGGTCGGGCTTAGCGCCTTTTGGACCGCGCTTAGGTTTGCCACCCTTGCCGACCTCCTGCCAGTTGCCACCGTCACCTTCCTCATCTCCTTCCCAGGGGTCGACAGGCTTCTTACCCCCTTTAGCCTTGCCCCTGCTGCCCTCTCCTTCCTTTTCGATCTTCCTCTTCTTCTTACTCTGCTCGAGGGGGCGCTCCTTTTCCGGAGACCGCTCCCTCTCGAAGCCTTCCTCTCCCTCTGGCCAGTCCGGATCCGTCGCAGCCGGGGGCCGTGGGGCTTCCCGGCAGTTCTTCTTGTCTGAGGCCAGGGGTGGCCTCAAGCGCGGCTCCGGAGGAAGCAGGCTCCTAAAGGGGGCCAGCCTCACGTCAAGCACTTTTCCGACGGCAAGCAGAACTTGCCGCTCGATGACGTCTGCCTGGGGTGCTGGAGCCGGCTCTGGCGGAGGGACTGGTGCCTCACCCCGCCGCGCTGCGCCCTTGGCAAACTCCGCTCTAAGGTCGTCGAGCTGTTTTCTGAGCTCCATGTTCTCGGACCGCAACTTTTCCACGTCCGATCTGAGCTTCGTCGTCTCGCTGGTAACTGTCCTCTTACGCATGACATCGAAGGCAAGGGTGAGCTCCTTCGATGCCAGCTTAAGGGATTTGACGTACGTGCCTTTAAGGTGGCCCGACGTGTCAGCTACCTTCGTTATGAGGCCCGTATATTTCCTCACAACGTCCTCCACCTCGTGCACGGCCTGTTCCTCGTCGACCGCTGATGACGACTCAGATAGGCGAGTCGTCCTTGTTCTCGGGAGGCCTCTGGCTTCTTCCAGGAGTTCTTTCTCCGCCTGGAGTTCCATGGCCTCCCTTTCCACTCGCAAGAGGTCCTCTTTGGCTTTGGCCAAACCCACATATTGGCCAGTAGTGGGTGGCCGACCTCTGCTTCTGCGGGGTGCGGAAGCACCCGACCCCGCTTTCGAGGCGCCACTCGAGGCACTGCCTGAGTGCGCACTCGCATATCTCCTCTTGCGCCCAGAGGCGCTCGATGCGACCGACACCATGCTCTGGTCTGACTCGTCGCTTGAGTCGTCCGCATCCCTCGTACTTCTTCCTACAGTTGGATCGTCCCGGTACTCCCTATCATGCTGTAGCTTTCCCCTAGCGATCGCACTGTTTACCTCCCTATCTTTCATCTTTTTTGTTTGTTTTTTAAGTTTGGATGACATTCTATTTTTGTTCCCACGAGTATGGGGGAAATAAACAGTCCGCCCGGGCAGTGCCCCCTGTACCCGGGTAAGCCTAACGTAACCCGTCAGAGGGTTGGCCGGTACTCTGACGGGGGTCGCACTAGAGACTGACATACCCTTCAGCCATGCATCCCCTCGCGGTGCGCCGCCGCTTGGGATTAGGGGTAGTTTTTTATAGAGGTTGTCCTCCTCGCGGCCCGGCCAATGAAGGCAAGACCCTCGGTCCGAACCTGCAGCCGTGAGACATGACCACAGACGCCGCAGGCCAGATTACGAGGAGGATCTGCATTGGATCGTCAGGGGAGTGGTGAGGGCCACTCCCCCGGTATGCCGGACTCTTACCGACTAAAACCCCCGGGGTGCTTCTCCACTCGCGTCTACGCCAGCCCCCGGGCACACCGAGGACCTCCAAAAGGGCTGACGCGCGATCCGCCCTGTGGGCTTCTCCACAATCGGGAGGAAGAATCCTCAACCAACGCCTAGTGGTGCGCGGAAGCACACACAACACCACTGGAGCTTGAAAGTCAGGCAACGGCCCCCTCAGGCTCGTTACCCGACGCTCCCCTCGAGGCGAATTTGCCAAGCAGCGACTTGGGTGTCGCCGCTGGCGAGGCCTCCCTCTCCATGGGCTCCACGCGCGCCTGTGACGGTGGAATGTCGTCGGCGGTGGCGGGAGGCTTCCTCATTTTGCCCGGAGGCCTCTTGATGGGCCTCTTGGCCGCTGCGCAGGCCGCGCTGCCGAGCCGGTGGCCAGCCCGCTTGCCGGCGTCAGCGCACACACAACATCGAGGCTGGGCCTCGCAGCCCTGGGCTTTGTGCCCGGGCTGGCCACATCTGAAGCAGCGACCACTGCGATTCGTGGTCGCTTTGCACGCTTGCCCCACGTGCCCGGGTTCCAGGCAACGGTAACACCGGAGCACGCGGGGCTCCAGCAGGCGGATCTGGGGCTTGGCCCAGCCGATCCTCAACCCTCTCTCCAAGATGTTCTGGGCCGCAGTGGCTGGGCACGTTACCCAGGACGTTCCGAGGCCGAACCGCGTCATTGTAATTTGGCTGGCCCGGACTTGCTCCTCCGGGCAGCCTCCCACCATGGCGATTGCGCTCTTTAGGTCCTCCCAGCTGACGGAGTCGTCGAGGCCCGTGAACTTTAGGTCTGCGCGTTTGTATGGCCGCGAGACCTTCACGTCCTCCGCTGGGAGGATCTCCTTAAGTACCTCGAGGAGGGCGTCCGCCTTCTCCTCTGCCTCCTTGGGCTCGCCGGGCACGCGGATGATGCGTGCGTCCGTGAGTGTGCCTCTGATGGCAATGTCGCGGAGGCCGAGGCCGATCAGATGGCCGTGCACCTCTCCTCGCGACTCCTCCAGGATCGTCTTAAACGTTACGCCTCTCTCGGTCGCCTGAGGCGTCAGCTGCAGGATTACTCCGGCCGTTTTGGGCGGCCGGATCTTGAGTTTCCGCGCTGGTTTTCCCTTCTGGGGAGGAGCCGTTTTGGAAGGGCCCCTGTCTTCTCTCTTCTTTCTGGAGGGCTTGCCCCTCTTCACCACCTCTGACCAGCCGTCCTCGGTATCGGCGGGCTGGGTCGAAGTTGGAGGTGGTGGGGGTGCCTCCAGAGATGTCGCGTCCGTGTTAGCAGCGGGGCGGCTCTTCTTCCCCTTCCCCTTACCTTTGGTGGGCTTGGGGTTGGGGTTGAGGCTGGGCCCCGGTGCTTCCATATCCGTAGTGAGGACGTCTTCTGCGGCGTCGTCTGCCGGCTTGGGCTTAGCCTTTCGCGCGGCTTTCTTCGCCGCGGGAGGCGCCCTCTCATGCTGCAGTGGCGGTCGCAGGAGCTTGCCCTCCAGCACGTCGTACCGCCGCTGCATGTCCCTCATGGTACCCACGACCTCGCTTAGTACCGAGCGGATCTCGGCAAGGTCGTGGGGCTGTGTCTCGTCCGTGTGGGCAGGGTCTCTGGCGGAAGGCAGCAGAAGACCCTGCCTATTGTAACTTCTTATTTCGGCGCGGAGTGCGGCGTAGTCCTCCCGCAGCTCCTGCAGCTCACTCCTCAGACGATTGTTTTCTGAGTTAAGTTTCCTCAGCTCGTCGTTCACTGTGGAGGACTTCATGACCTCCATGTCGGCCAGGATTTCATCCAGGAGGGTCTTCCCCTCGTGAATGACCGTGCCCTTCACGTTCTTTGACTTCGTGAAGAGGTCCTTCACGAGGCCAACGTTCTTGCGAACCCTCTCCGCTCTGGCATATGCCGACTGGTCTTCCTCGTCGGTGGACGTTGCGGAGAGTCGCGACGTCTGTCTTGGGCGCGCGTTACGCGCCGTCTCCAGAAGCTCTCGCCGGGCCTGCAGCTCCTCTGCCTCCTTCTGCTCGGCGATGAGCTTTTTCTTCGCCTCCCACAAACCCACGTGGCGGCCGTGGGTTGGGGGGCGTCCTCTGGATCTTTGGGGGAGGGCCAAGGTCTTGGCAGGCACCTCCCCGTCAGATTCTCCGTCTGTTGAATGCGCACTAAGGTATGAGCGCTTCAAACCTCCTGAATCGACCGTCATAAGGCTCGTAGCAGAGTCCGAGTCCTCGAGACGGTCGAGCACAATCATAAGTTCCTTATCACCGGCAAAATCGGGTACCGTGTGGGAAGCATGGGTCGTCGGGACAGCGGAAGAAGATCCGCTGACAAGCACAGAAGTGCCCCCCCCAGAGAACAAGGGGCTGCCAGAGCGGGACCGAAGCACCCGCCCTGGGAGGGATTCTCCGACCGCAGAGCGGCCGGTACCCTCCTGGGGTAGTATCTCTTTCTTTTGTGCTGCCATCATTATTTTTTACGTTCATCAAATTTGCATACATCACGCTGGAGTTAGAAAGACGAAGAGACATAGAAGAAGAAGATAGAGAGGGGAGAAAAACGAAGAATAAAGACATAAAGAGAAGAGGGGGGGAATAGAATAGTAGAACGGGGGTAGGAATAAGGGGGCCCTTCTCACTCCTCTTCTCTTTGGAGAAAAGGTAGCGAGAAAGGGCAAGAAAGGAAGAATGAAAGGGGAAAGGTGGGAGGAGGATTGGGATTGTTGGTCCTCTTCGCCAATAGCCAGCAATGCCTAAAAGCATTGCTGCCTATTGTTGCCCAGGGTGCACCACGAGGAGGTGAGACCAACTTCGCACCCCAACCTAACCTAACCTAACCTTTTTTTTTTTTTTTTTTGGTAACCCGGGGGAAATCCTGCATTGGATCGTCAGGGGAGTGGTGAGGGCCACTCCCCCGGTATGCCGGACTCCTACCGACTAAAACCCCCGGGGTGTTCCTTCTGCTCGTCTGCCGGGGCCAAGGGGACGGTAATAACCTCCGTCCTCGGCGGCCGACGACGTCTGGCCCTCTTCGGGCCGCTTCTTCCTGAGCAGAGGGGAAAGGCTGAAAGGAGTGCCGTTTCCCCTGCTTTGTCTTCTTCTTCATGGGTTGCGGGGTGAGCGGTGTAAAGGGTCGCTCTCCCCTCGTCATCGAGTGTTTAGTCACTAGAGCGGTGCGCGGGAACACGCACGCACCGCTCACGCCTGGATAATGGACGGCGCGCTCCCTCAAGCGCCGCCGTCCGGCGTCATATCCGTTAATGGGGAGGGCCTCTGGCGAAGGCCCTCCTCCGTCGTCCTGGTTGGGTGGGGCGGCGGATCGGGTTATCAGGGTTGGCGGATGCCTCCCGATCCCGTTCTGCCGCCTCCTTAATCGTCATAGTCTTCTCACAGTAGGAGAGAACCGCCTGCCATGCTCTGTCGCTACCGACCATCGCGCGAACGAGTGCCGGTAGCGACAGATCACCACCCACCACCCTGACGAGGTCGGCCCTCTCCGTAGCCCATGCTGGGCAGTCGTCAATCATGTGCTGCGCGGACTCGTCGAGGCATCCGTCGCAGTGGTGGCATCTCGGCGACGGCTCACTACGGGTTATGCGACACAGGTACCACCCGAAGCTGCCATGCCCCGAGAGTACCTGCGTCAACCGGTAGGAAATAGAGCCGTGACGCCGGTTCAGCCATTCATCGAGCACCAGACGGATAGCCTCGACCGTCCGCGCTCCAAAGCTGGGTTGATCCAGTCTGGATTTCCACACTTCGATGGATTCAGCGTCGAGTAGACGCCTCTTCATTCTTGTTTCCGTCGGGGCCGTCCGCAGTCCCCGCGCCTTTCGCTCCTCGCGCCACAAGTAGAGAGACGCGAGCGCTCGGGCGTCCAGGTCCCACGGAACGGACCCCGCCAGTAGACAGGCTGCTTCACATGAGACTGTAGAGTACCCCCGCACAGCCGCAATCGCCATCGCCCTTTGGGGGCGTCTTAACAGCCGGGTGGTCCGACTGTTAAGGGCGTCGGCCCATACGGGGGCACCATACAGCGCCATGGAGCGCACAACATTTGTGTAGAGGCGTCTACTAGACGCCCCTGGTCCTCCTATGTTAGGCATAAGCCTCTTTAAGGCTGCAGAGGCAGCCACAACCCTGGGCAGCAGTCGATCGAAGTGCGCCTTAAAATTCCATCTGCCGTCGAGGACGAGACCGAGATAACTCATAGTCGCCCCGACGGCGATCCGGACGCCTCCCACCATTATGTGGGCATCTGGGGGTGGGGCAAGTCGAGGGCCGCAGAAACACAGCGCCTCTGATTTTTGCAGCGCCACCTCCAGTCCCAGGGCGCGGATCCTTCGCACTACGTGCGCCGAGCCGGCTGTTGCCAGCATGGCTGCTCGGCGGTAATTCTTGGCGCGGGCAGTGACCAGGGTGTCGTCGGCGTAGCAGATGACGTCGACCCCCGGTAGATTCTGCCCGCGCAGCACCCAATCATAGCCGATGTTCCACAGGAGCGGTCCTAGGACTGACCCCTGTGGAACACCGCAAGTCACTTCTTTTGTGGTCCATCCTGTCTGGGTCGGGTACGTGATGGAGCGACCCGACAGGTAGGCCCCGATAATCTGGCGCAGGTATAACGGCAATCTGTGGTGCCGTAGCGCCTCTCTGATGCAGCTCCAGGGTAGGGTGTTAAATGCGTTGGCGATGTCCAAGGACACCGCCAGCATCACCCCGCCGCCGGAGACTGCTTCCTGTGCCAGGGACCTGACGTGTCGGATCGCGTCGACCGTTGATCGGCCTCTGCGAAACCCGAATTGATTGGGGGCCAGGTCCGGGCCCTCGCCTTCCAGGTGGTCGATAATGCGACCGACCACCACCCTTTCAAATATCTTGGCCACCTCGTCAAGAAGCACGATGGGCCTGTATGCAGAGGGGGAGTCGGCCGGACGCCCCGGTTTGCTGATGAGGACCAACCTGCCCATCTTCCACTGCCGCGGGATCGCAGCTTGGGACAGGCAGGCGCCGAAAATCCTCTTCAGCCAATCGTTCAGGGCGTCGAAAGCGAGAACCCACACCTTCGCGTGAACCCCGTCCAGGCCCGGAGCCGTGGACTTGCCTTTCAGGCGATCGACTGCTCTCTCTATCTCCTCCCTAGTCACCGGCGGCACCTCTGGGTCATCCGGGATGTTGGCCCAGGCAGGGACCATCGGTGGGGGCAGATGTTCGGCTCTTTGTGGAAATAGGGAGGAGACTATGTTCTCAACCAGGTGCGGCTGGAGAGTCTGCGTTAGTGGGGGGGCCCAGGGGCGGAGCTTGTTCCGCACTAGTTTGTAAGGCCTCCCCCACGGATCGCGGTCGATCATCTCCAGAAGCTCCTGGCGAGCTTTCTCCTTTGCTTGGGCGACGGCGATGTGGAGAGCGGTGCACTTCTCCCTGTACGTGGTGTACAGGGAGGTCTCCCGCTCCGGATCCCTTCGTCGCCTCCTCCGGCTCCGGGTATAGGCGCGTCGCGCAGCCACGCACTCCTTCCTTAGCCGCGCTGCCTCCTCCGACCACCAGTACACCTGGCGACGTCGGTTGGGGCCACTCTTGGCTCGGGACATGGAGGTGTCACAGATGATGGCCATGGCTCTCCGAAGCCGGGCCGCCTCCTGGTCAACATTTGTGTCCTCATTGTGCTCGGAGAGCCAGGCCTGTACGATCGCAGCCTCTTTAAGGAGGTCTGCGTCCATCGTGTTCAACCTCCATCTAACTAGGTCCCCTCGAGTGGCCCTGGGGCCCGAGATGTTCTGGGCCCTTCGACTCGGTACTACGTCGAACCTGATGTACCGGTGATCGGAAAGAGTTTCCTCATCGGTGATGACTCGCCAGTTTTGCACACGGCGTGCCAGCGCGGGGCATGTGAACGTTACATCCACGATGGATCCGCCCTGTGCCCGCACGCACGTGTGCTCTTGCCCTACGTTGACCACGACTAGGCCGACCGTCAACAGCCACTCCTCGACTGCCTCGCCCCGGATATCGGTTGCCGGGCAACCCCAAGCCACGGATTTGGCATTTAGGTCGCCGGCCACCACCACGGGGCGAGGGAGTGTCCGTGTTACTAGCGCTCCGAGCTGCGCGAGGAAGCCCTCGAACTCGGCGAACCTCCGATTGGGGGAGAAATACACCGATATGATGGTGATCTCCCCCACCGTAGCCGCGACGAACCCCGAGCCCCTCGAGATGTTGGAGAGAGGTGGGATCCCCGCGGCTGGCCTGCTGGTGATGGCCGCCGTGTTCGTATCGTCCCCCGCCCAGTCGGAGCTGCTAGGAGGCACGAAGTACGGTTCTGCGACCACGCCCACATGAATCCCCCACTGCGCCATGGTCTGGGACAAGAGGTCCTGGGCCCTGGCGCAGTGGTTGATGTTCCCTTGCAGAATTCTGAATCGGGCGTGATCCATAAATTAAGCCGTGGTCATCGGGGTCGGCTCATCCACTGTCCTAGTCACGTTTGAGGCGCTTTCGGAACTTGGGATATTGCGCGGCAGCTCGGCTCCGGCCGTCGCTGCGGGCATCTTCTTCTTCTTGAGGGGTCGGCTGTGCACAGCACAAGCCTTCCCCCCAACCCTGTGCGCCGCCGGCTTGCCGGCTGCCCCGCATACGGTGCAGTGCGGGGCTGGCGCTGTACAATCCCTCATCAGGTGGTCTGGCTGTCCGCACCGGAAACACAGCCGACTCCTGTCCTCGTCTGCCTTGCAAGTGTCCTTGACGTGTCCCGGCTCAAGGCACCGGAAACACCTCAGGACCCGCGGCTCCAGTAGCTTCACTTGGGCCGACGCCCACCCAACTGTGAGTCGGCCTCCGGCAACCACTTTCTTGACGGCAGCCACCGGGCATTTCACGAAGGCCGAACCAAGGCCGGTTCGATCCCTACGAATCTCCCCTACCCTAATTAATTCGACCCTACATTCACCCCGCCCGGCGACTGCTGCTGCCACCTCTTCTCTGGTCGTTGAGTCTTCCAGCCCACTCACACGGAAATCCGCCATCTTCGTGGGCTGGGTTATTGTCACCTCCTGTTGCGGGAGCACTTCTCTCAATTTAGCAGCCAGGGTCTCGGCGGTTCCTTCCGTCGCCGGACCCGGCACTTGTAAGATCCGTGCCCCCGAGGCGGCCGTCTTGACTCTGAAGCCGCTCGTGATTCCTAGCTCGGTCAGGTTGATCTTGCTTTTGGCCTCCGTGAGCACGTCGCCATAAGTAAGGCCCTCCCTCTCCTGTACCTTGATGACCACCGCTGCCGATCGAGGGACTCTCAGCTTGACAGCTGGTGGCTTGTTCCTTGTTGGTAGGGCCGGGGCGGTTTGCCCAGAAGCCAATTGCGAGGCTTTGACGGCCTTGCGCTTGGCATTCTTGCTCGTCACCGTCGACCATGAATTCACCGCTCGCTCAGCTGGTGGTGGCTGCGGTGGTGTCGTATCCTGTGAAGCATCCGTGGGAGCAGGTTGGGTCTCTGGTCGGGACTTCTTTCCCTTCCCTTTTCCCTTCCCTGTCGGTTGGGGTTGGGGTTGGGTGCTTGTCCCAGCGACCTCCTCCTGTGCTTGGACTCCCTCGGATGCCGGTTGCGTCCTATCCTTCTCCTTCTGTCTCTTTTTCTTACTTTTCTTCTTCTTCTTTTTATTCGTTGCAGGTTCCGGAGCTGTCTCCTCCTGAGGCGCGTTGGGTGCCTTGTCCGAAGCCAGCTGTGGACGATGGCTCTTCGGTGGAAGGAGACGCCCGTCTACCTGCAACCCCTCTATCCTCGCGTCCATGGCGAAACTCAACCTTTCGAAGATCGACCGTTCCATATCTTCGTAGGTTTTAGGTTGTGTCAAAGCCGGTGGGGCTGGGACTGATGAAGGTGTCAGCCCCAGTCTGTCTCTGGATTTAAGTTCCGCTCGCATCGCCTCCAAGTTATCCTCGAAGTCGCGCAGCTTCATCCTAAGTCGGTCATTCTCTAGTTTAAGTCTGCGGTTCTCCTCATTCGTCGTCGTACGTTGGAGATCCCGCACCGCCTCTAAGATCGCTCTGACCGCGTCTTTCACGTCGTGAATAATTGTTCCCTTCACGTTCTTTGACTTGGTCAGAGCGGTCGAGATTACCTCGAGCTTCCTTTCTACTACGTCCACAAGGCCATAGGACGAGTTGTCCTCAGGCTCTGTGGACGTCTCTGAGAGCCGCGATGAGTTGCGTGGCCGTGTGCTTCGCAGCGACACTGCCAGCTCTTCTTCCTCTCGGAGCCTTCGCTCTTCATGTTCACGGGCTATCAGCTCCTTTTTGGCAGCCCAGTATCCTACGTGCCGCCCGTGTGTAGGCGGGCGGCCCCTTCCTCTTTTAGAGTCCGCCGCCGCGATCTTCTGCGGCGCGGTCTCTCCCTCTGAGTCTCCGGAGCGGGCGCTTTCATATCGCCTCTTGCGCTCGGAGGTCGTCGATGCTACTGTTACGCAACTCCGTCCAGAGTCAGAGTCGTCGTAACGTTCGCATATCACCATCGCCGTTTTCATTCGCTCGTAATCGTGGTCCGTTAAACTAGCCGTTTTCGTCGTTGTTGTTGTAGTATTAACAAGCACAATTTTGCCCCCCCCAGAGAACGTGGGGCAGCCCGGGCCGGAGGGAAGCTCCGACCCGGAGAGGGATTCTCCTGCCGCGGTGCGGCCGGTACCCTCCTGGGGTAGTATATATTTAAATTGTGCAGCCATGATAATTTTTTACATACATCAAATTTACATACGTCACGCTGGGGTTGAAAACGAAAAGATAAAGAAGAAGAAGATAGAAAGGGGGGAAAATAGAAGAGTAAAGACATAAAGAGAGGAAGGGGGGAATACAATAGAAGTCATTCGTCGCCTAACATAACCTAACATAAGTCCCTAACACATAACCTAACACAACTGGCCTGGAATTGGGGAAGACGGGAGTAAGTGGGGATGGGATGTGAGTGGGAGAAATAACTGGGGAAGGATAAGACAGACGAGACGGGAATACAAGGTAAAGGGGGAGATGGGAGAAGGAATTGTTGGTCCTCTTCGCCAATAGCCAGCAATGCCTAAAAAGAAAAACATTGCTGCCTATTGTTGCCCAGGGTGCACCACGAGGAGGTGAGACCAACTTCGCACCCCAACCTAACCTAACCTAACCTAACCTAACCTAACCTAACCTTTTTTTTTTTTTTTTTGTTAACCCGGGGGAAATCCTGCATTGGATCGTCAGGGGAGTGGTGAGGGCCACTCCCCCGGTATGCCGGACTCTTACCGACTAAAACCCCCGGGGTGCTTCTCCACTCGCGTCTACGCCAGCCCCCGGGCACACCGAGGACCTCCAAGAGGGCTGACGCGCGATCCGCCCTGTGGGCTTCTCCACAATCGGGAGGAAAAAATCCTCTACCTACGCCTAGTGGTGCGCGAAAGCACACACAACACCACTGGAGCTTGTAAGTCAGGCAACGGCCCCCTCAGGCTCGTTGCCCAACGCTCCCCTCGAGGCGAAACTGCCGAGCAGCGACTTAGGTGTCACTGCTGGCTCAGCCTCTCTTGGCACGGGCTCCACGCGCGCCTGTGACGGTGGAATATCGTCGGCGGTGGCGGGAGCTCCTCTTGTTTTGCCCGGAGGCCTCTTGATGGGCCTCTTGGCCGCTGCGCAGGCTGCGCTGCCGAGCCTATGGCCAGCCCGCTTGCCGGCGTCAGCACAGACACAACATCGAGGCTGGGCCTCGCAGCCCTGGGCTTTGTGCCCGGGCTGGCCACACCTGAAGCAGCGACCACTGCGGTTCGTGGTCGCTTTACACGCTTGTCCCACGTGTCCGGGTTCCAGGCACCGGTAACACCGGAGCACGCGGGGCTCCAGCAGGCGGATCTGGGGCTTGCCCCAACCAATCCTTAGCCCTCTCTCTAACAGGTTTTGGGCCGCGGTGGCTGGGCAGGTTACCCATGCGGTACCGAGGCTAAACCGCGTCATTTTTATTTGGCTGGCCCGGACTTGCTCCTCCGGGCAGCCTCCCACCATGGCGATTGCGCCTTTAAAATCCTCCCAGGTGACGGAGTCATCGAGGCCCGTGATTTTCAGGTCTGCGCGTTTATAAGGTCGCGAGACCTTCACGTCCTCCGCTGGGAGGATCTCCTTCAATACTTCAAGGAGGGCGTCCGCCTTCCTATCTGCCTCCTTGGGCTCGCCAGGCACGCGAATGATGCGCGCGTCGGTGAGTGTGCCTCTAAAGGCAATGTCGCGGAGGCCGAGGCCGATCAGGTGACCGTGCACCTCTCCTCGCGACTCCTCCAGGATCGTTTTAAACGATACGCCTCTTTCAGTCGCCTGAGGCGTCAGCTGCAGCAGCACTCCGGCCGTTTTAGGTGGCCGGATCTTGATCTTCTGCGCTGCGCTTTTCTTCTTGGGAGGAGCCGCTTTGGAAGGGCCCCTGTCCACTTTTTTCTGTCTGGAGGGCTTGTCCCTCTTCACCACCTCTGACCAGCTGCCCTCGGTATCGGCGGGCTGGGTCGAAGTTGGAGGTGGTGGGGGTGCCTCCAGAGATGCCACTCCTAGGTCTGCAGCGGGGCGGCTCTTCTTCCCCTTCCCCTTACCTTTGGTGGGTTTGGGGTTGGGGTTGAGGCTGGGCCCCGGTGCGTCTATATCGGTCGTGAGGACGTCTTCTGCGGCGTCGTCTGCCGGCTTGGGCTTAGCCTTTCGCGCGGCTTTCTTCGCCGCGGGAGGCGCCCTCTCATGCTGCAACGGCGGTCGTAGGAGCTTGCCCTCCAGCACGTCGTACCGCCGCTGCATGTCTCGCATGGAGCCCACGACCTCGCTTAGTACCGAGCGGATCTCGGCGAGATCATGGGGCTGTGTCTCATCCGGGTGGGCAGGGTCTCTGGTGGAAGGCAGAAGCAGACCCTGCCTGTTGTATCCTCTTATTTCTGCGCGGAGTGCGGCGTAATCCTCTCGCAACTCCTGCAGCTCACTCCTTAGACGAGTATTTTCGGAGTTTAACTTCCTGAGCTCGTCGTTCACTGTGGAGGACTTCATGACCTCCATATCGGCCAGGATTTCGTCCAGGAGGGTCTTCCCCTCGTGAATGACCGTGCCCTTCACGTTTTTTGACTTCGTGAAGAGGTCCTTCACGAGGCCAACGTTCTTGCGAACCCTCTCCGCCCTGGCATATGCCGACTGGTCTTCCTCGTCGGTGGACGTTGCGGAGAGTCGCGACGTCTGTCTTGGGCGCGCGTTGCGCGCCGTCTCCAGAAGCTCTCGCCGGGCCTGCAGCTCCTCTGCCTCCTTCTGCTCGGCGATGAGCTTTTTCTTCGCCTCCCACAGTCCCACGTGTTTTCCATGGGTTGGGGGGCGACCTCTGCCACGTTGGGGGAGAACCAAGGTCTTAGCAGGTGTCTCCCCATCTGTGTCACAGTCAGAAGACTGCGCGCTCTTATAGGAGCGTTTTCGCTCCAACGTAGACGTGGAGCCCACCGTCACAAGACTCTGACCAGAGTCCGAGTCCTCCAAGCGCTCGCATATAACGCGAGCCACTCGCATGCTGAAATCGGGGTCCATTATGGATGCCTGGGTCGTCGGTGCGGTAGGGGAGTCGGCCCTACCGCCAAGCACTCGGTTGCCCCCCCCAGAAAACGCGGGGCTGCCAGTGCGAGAGCGAAGTTCCCGCACTGGGAGGGATTCTCCTGCCGCGGAGCGGCCGGTACCCTCCTGGGGTAGTTTGATTGGACCTTGTGCTTGTTCCATGATTTATTTTACATACATCATATTTACATACGTCGCGCTGGATTTGAAAACGAAAAGACATAGAAGAAGAAGATAAAAAGGGGAGAAAAACGAAGAACAAAGACATAAAGAGAAGAGGGGGGGAATAGAATAGTAGAACGGGGGTAGGAATAAGGGGGCCCTTCTCACTCCTCTTCTCTTTGGAGAAAAGGTAGCGAGAAAGGGCAAGAAAGGAAGTAGGAAAGGGGAAAGGTGGGAGGAGGATTGGGATTGTTGGTCCTCTTCGCCAATAGCCAGCAATGCCTAAAAAACATTACTGCCTATTGTTGCCCAGGGTGCACCACGAGGAGGTGAGACCAACTTCGCACCCCAACCTAACCTAACCTAACCTAACCTAACCTAACCTAACCTAACCTTTTTTTTTTTTTTTTGTTAACCCGGGGGAAATCCTACATTGGATCGTCAGGGGAGTGGTGAGGGCCACTCCCCCGGTATGCCGGACTCCTACCGACTAAAACCCCCGGGGTGCTTCCTTCGCTCGCGTTGCGCCTGGCTAAGATACCACGATACCGCATAACCCTCGGCCAGGCGCGCGTTTCGCCCAGTGGGCGCCTTCTAAAATATAGGGGTGGTGGGCGGAGTGTACCCACGACTCCTTCTTCTAGTGGTGTGCAGAAGCACACACACACCACTGGAGCGTCAAGTGCTGGCAGCCGCCCCCTCAGGCTGGATGTCAGCTGCTCCTTTAGAGAAGCACCCCAGAAGCGACGGTGGAGTTGTCGCTGGGGTCTCCTCTCTATCCACCGCTCCGATGGTACGCTCGCCTGATTGGCCTGGGTCCATGCGTCTTCTCCTAAGCGGCCTCTTCGCCGCGGCGCAAGCCGGGCTGCCGGCCCGGTGTCCCGCCGGTAAGGACGCGGCGGCGCACACCGTGCAATGGGCCTTCGGGGCCGTGCAGGTTTGGGACTTGTGTCCCTCCTGCCCACACCTAAAACATTGGGCACTCCGGTTGACCGTGGCCCGACACTTCATGCCCACGTGCCCAGGCTCCCAGCAACGGAAGCATCTGAGCACGCGGGACTCCAAGAGTTGGATCTGGGCATAGACCAGGCCAACCTGGAGCCCATCCTTCATTATTAGCTCGGCGGCGGGGGCTGGGCAAGTTACCCAACACACACCGCCGCCGAATGTCGTCCATTTTATGGGGCTGACTTGGACTAGCTCCTTGTCAACCCTTGCCTTCCACTTTATCGCGGACTGGATTTCCGCCGGAGTGACGGAGTCATCCAGCCCGGATAATTTAAGGTCGACGCGCTTGTAAGGGCGGTCGACTTTCACGTCGTCTGGGAGGACCTCACGGAACTTGCGGACGATGGCGTCCGCCTTCCTGCTGGCCTCCTCTGGCTCACCGGGGATCAAGAGGATGCGTGCCTCAGTGAGCGTCTTCCTCATATGCGCTGCCTTGATGCCCTCGTCGTGGAGGAAAGTGGTCACTTCACGGCGAGCAGCGCCAAGGACAGTCGCGAAATTCACTCCTTTCTTAACCGCGTCCGGCTTAATCGTCAGCTCGACGGCTGCCGTTTTGGGCTGCCGAACCTTGCGACGCTTAGCCTTCCGCTTGTTCTGCTTTGGAGGAGGAGGCGCCTTTTTGGGAGTCTTCTCCACCTTCTTCTTTTTCTCCCTTTTCGGCCTCCCGTTTTTGCCCACCTCTGTCCAGGGAGCATCCTGGGACGACGTCGTAGGTGGGAACGGGGCCTCGGGGTTTGTCTCGTCCGGGTTTTGGGCTGGGGCACTTCTCTTCCCCTTGCCCTTTCCCTTGCCTTTGACGGGCTTAGGGGGGACAGGGGTCGAGTGTTGCCCTGGCTCTGTCACATCCATATCGGGGAGGGCGTCCCCTCCGACGGGGGCGGCAGGCTTGGGCTTGGCCTTCCGCGCAGCCGACCCCGCCGTGCGGGGTGCCCTCTCCGATTGCAGCGGAGGACGCAGTGAGCGCCTCTCCGTCGCCTCTAGCCTGGCGTTCATGGAACGCATCTCCCCTACTATCTCGAGCATGGATTTCTTGAGGACGTCCATGTCGGAGAGGGAGGGGGAGGGGACTTCCTGGGTAGGTTTATCAGGGCCGCTCGACGCGTATGGTTGCGTGGGGTCCTGATAGCCCTTCTGACGGACTTCGGCGCGCATGGCGGCCATGTCCTCCTGGAGGTCGCGCACGATCTCCCGTAGCCGTTTATTTTCCCGGTGGAGTTTGCGGGTCTCCTCGGTTACGGTGGCCGTGATCACGACCTCCAGTGCCTCCTTAATGGCCGTCATGGCGGCCTTCATGTCTCTGGTCACCGTGCCCTTAAGGTTGGTGGACTTCGAGATACACTCCGACAGTATCTCGAAGTTTCTGTCTATGACCTCCTTTTGAGCGTACACGGAGGTCCCCTCAACCTCGACCACGTCGAGTCTCGACGTTTGGCGAGGGCGGGCGCTCCGCGCCGTCTCAAGGAGGTCTAACTCCTGTCGTCGCCGCTCCTCCTCCTTCTTAGCGGCGAGCATCTCCTTTTTAGCCGCCCACAAGCCGACATATTGGCCGGTCGTGGAAGGCCTACTTCTTCCCCGCTCGGGGACCGCCACGTACTTGGCGGGTACTTCTACCTCCGGCTCGCTGCCCGAGCGGAAAAAGCGGTATGACCGCTTTCGCTCCAGCGAGCCGGAGTTGTAGGACATTCGGCTGGACACCGAATCGTCCGAATCCAGGTCGAGCCGCTCTAGGGAAACCCGGAGCTCTCTTCGTCCAAAATCGGAAACCGTGTGGCTTGCCAGAGTCGTCGTGGCAGTGGTGGGGGAAGAGCCACCACTGCGGAGCACATCGTTGCCCCCCCCAGAAAACGCGGGGCAGCCAGGGCGAGAGAGAGTCTCCCGCCCTGGGAGGGATTCTCCGGCCGCGGAGCGGTCGGTACCCTCCTGGGGTAGTGATAATTTGCGGTGTGCGTCCATAATGATATTTTTTCGTTCATCAGATTGCCATACGTCGCGCTGGGGTTGAAAGTAGAAGAAAGGGGGGAAGTGAATAAAGGGGGGAGAAAGAAGAACAAAAGACATAAAGAAGAAGAGGGGGGAATACAATAGTATAACATTCGTCGCCTAACACAACCTAGCAAAAAACCCTAACAAATAAACTAACATACGAAACCGGGAAGTGGGAACAAAGGAGTAACTAAGGATGGGAAGGGTGGCGGGAGATGTGAGAATTTGGGTGGGGAAGGAGTAACGAGGCCCTTCTCACTCCTCTTCTCTAAGGAGAAGAGATAGCGAGAAAGGGCAAGAAAGGAAGAAGGAAAAGGTAAGGTGGGAATGAGGAGAGGGCTGACTGACTGCACCGGCGAACCGATGGGCGATGGGGTCGTCACGTCCCGACGCCGGAAACCTTTTTTTTTTTGGTAATCCAGGGGAAATCCTCATGGATCGTCAGGGGGTGGTGAGGGCCATCCCCCGGTATGCCGGACTCCTACCGACTAAAACCCCTGGAGTGCTCCTTCACTCGCGTCAGCACCAGCCCCCGGGCACACCGAGGACCTCCAAGAGGGCTGGTGCGCGATCCGCCCAATGTGGGCTACGTCACGAATTGGGAGGGGCCAAGCCCCTCTACCACCGCCTGGTGGTGCGCGGAAGCACGCACGGCACCACTGGAGCTTTCAAGTCAGGCAACGGCCCCCTCAGGCTCGTTGCCCGACGCTCCTTTCGAGGCGAACTTGTCGAGCAGCGACGGAGGTGCCGCCGCTGGAGAGGCCTCTTTCTCTATAGGCTCCACGCGCACCTGGGACAACGGAATGTCGTCAGTGGTGGCGGGAGCCTTCCTCGGCTTGCCAAAGGGCCTTTTGATGGGCTTTTTGGCCGCTGCACAGGCCGTGCTGCCCAGCCGGTGGCCGGCCCGCTTGCCGGCATCTGCACATACGCAGCAGTGGGGCTGCGCCTCGCATCCCTGGGCTTTGTGCCCAGGTTGCCCACAACGGAAGCAGCGACCACTCCGGTTAGTGGTCGCTTTACACTCTTGTCCCACGTGCCCGGGCTCAAGGCACCGGTAGCACCGGAGCACGCGGGGTTCTAACAAACGGATCTGGGGCTTGACCCAGCCGATTGTGATGCCTCTATCCATTACAGTCTTGGCGACGGTGGCTGGACAAGTTACCCAGATCGTGCCAAGATTGAACCTTGTCATTGTTACGTCACTAGCCCGGACCTGTTCTTCCGGGCATCCTCCTATTGTTGCGATGCAACTCACTATGTCCTCCTTGAGGACGGTGTCATCCAAGCCCGAGATCTTAAGGTCGGCCTTCTTGTAGGGGCGCGTGACCTTGACCTCGTCCTCATGGAGAACATTCTTCAGTAAACCGTAGAGGACGTTGGCTTTCCTCTCTGCCTCTTCGGGCTCACCAGGCACGTGCAGGACTCGTGCGTCGGTGAGCGTACCTCTGATGGACATCTCCTTGAGGCCATGGGCGTGGAGGTCTCCTGCAACCTCGCGCCTCGCCTCATCAAGGATAGTTTTAAAGGATAACCCTTTCTCCTTTGCTTGGGGAGTCAGCGCCAGGAGAACACTGGCCGTTTTGGGCGGCCGGATCTTCTTCGGGCGCTTCTGCCCCTGCATCTTCTTTTTACGGCCCGGTTGAGAAGGGCCCTTCTCTATTTTCCTCTTAGGGGGCTTGTCCCTCTTCACCACTTCTGACCAGCTGCCATTGTTATCGGCTAGCTGGGTCGATGTTGGAGGTGGTTGGGGTGCCTCTAGAGGTGTCTCGTCCGTATTAGCAGCAGCGGAGCGACTCTTCTTCCCCTTCCCCTTACCTTTGACGGGCTTGGGGTTGGGGCCAGAGCTGTGCCCCGGTGCATCGACATCAGTGGAGAGGACGTCTTCCGCAACGTCGACTGCCGGCTTGAGCTTAGCCTTACGCACGGCCTTCTTCGCCACGGAAGGCGCCCTCTCGTGTTGCAGCGGCGGACGGAGGAGTTTGCCCTCCAGCACGTTATACCGCCGCTGCATGTTCTTCATGGTACCCACGACCTCGGTTAGCACCGAGCGGATCTCGGCGAGGTCGTGGGACTTTGTCTCCTCCGGTTTGGATTGGGCAGGGTCCTTGGCGGATGGTAGCACAAGGCCCTGCCTGTTATACTCCCGTATATCTGCACGGAGTGCGGCATAGTCTTCCCGCATCTCCTGCAGCTCCTGCCTCAGTCGGGCATTCTCCCCGTTAAGCTTCCGGAGCTCCTCATTTATGTTGGTGGACATGATGGCCTCCATGTCCACCAGGATCTCCTCGAGGGCAGACTTCCCCTCGTGGATGATCGTCCCCTTGATGTTTTTGGACTTGGTAAAGAGGTTCTTTACCAAGCCCACGTTCTTTCGAACTCGCTCCTTTCGGACGTACGCTGCAGCATCCTCTTCCTCTGCTGGAGCTGCCGCGGAGAGTCGTGACGTCTGCTGGGGACGGGCGCTCCGCGACGTCTCCAACAGCTCACGCCGAGCCTGCAGCTCTTCTGCGTCCTTTTGGGCCGCTAATACTTCCTTCTTGGCCTCCCACAGACCCACGTACTTGCCATGGATCGGTGGACGACCACGTCCTCTCTTAGGAGCCTCGGGGGTGGCCAAGATCTTAGCTGGCACATCCCCCTCGGACTCACTGCTACAGAAGGGCTTGTATCTCCTCTTCCGGTCTGTGCCGGATCCCACAGAAACGAGGCTCATCTCCGAAGAGTCTGAGTCCTCGTAGCGCTCTAGGGAGACACGGAGCTCCCTCTCGCACGCAAGATCAATGTCCTTATGCAAGGCCTGGGTCGTCGGTGCAGTTACGGGAGCCTGACCGTAACTGCGAAGCACCTTTTTGCCCCCCCCAGAGAACGCGGGGCTGCACCGGTCCGGAGACCGGTGGAGGGATTCTCCATCTGCGGGGCAGGTGGTACCCTCCTGGGGTAGTTCTTTTTCAAAGTGTGCTTCCATCATAATTTTGTTTTGCATACATCGAGATTTCCATACATCACGCGGGATTTGAAGAAAAGAAAACAAAGGGGGATAAAAAGGGGGGGGGGAGAAGAAAATAGAAGAAAAGAAAAAGAAGGGGGGAAAACAATAGAGAGACATACATCCTACCATAACCTATCACAAGACTCTATCAAAACAACCTAACACGCCTAGCCAGGAATTGGGGAACAAAGGAATAACAAAAGGATGGGAAGGGTAGGGGGAGATGTGAGGGGTTGGGTGGGGTTGGGAATAACGGGACTCTTCTCACTCCTCTTCTCATTGGAGAAGAGATAGCGCGAAGGGGCAGGAAAGGACAAAGGGTAAGGGACAAGGACGAGCTGCTGGTCCGGACTCAGACCAACGACTCGGACTGACTGCACCAGTGAACTGGCGGGCGATGGGGTCGTCAGGTCCCGACGCCGGGGGACGCCGGAAACCTAACCTAACCTTTTTTTTTTTTTTTTTGTTAACCCGGGGGAAATCCTACATTGGATCGTCAGGGGAGTGGTGAGGGCCACTCCCCCGGTATGCCGGACTCCTACCGACTAAAACCCCCGGGGTGCTTCCTTCACTCGCAGTTTGCACCTGGCCAAGATACTGCTATTGGGCGCACCCCTCGGCCAGGCGCGCGTTTCGCCCTGTGGGCGTCGTCTGAAGATATAGGGGTGGAGGGCGGAGTTTACCCACGACCCCTTCGTCTAGTGGTGTGCAGAAGCACACACACACCACTGGAGCATTAAGTGCTGGCGGCCGCCCCCTCAGGCTGGCTGCCAGCTGCTCCTTGAGAGAAGGCCCCCAAAAGCGACGGTGGAGCTGTCGCTGGGGTCTCTTCCCTGTCTACTGCGCCGATGACGCGCTCGCCATGTTGGCCAGCGTCCAGTCGTCTTCTTCTTATCGGCCTCTTTGCCGCGGCGCAAGCCGGGCTCCCGGCCCGGTGGCCCGCCGGTAAGGACGCGGCGGCGCACACCGTGCAATGGGCCTTCGGGGCCGTGCAGGTTTGGGATTTGTGTCCCTCCTGCCCACACCTAAAACATTGGGCGCTCCTGTTAGTTGAGGCCCGACACTTCATGCCCACGTGCCCAGGCTCCCAGCAGCGGAAGCATCTGAGCACGCGGGACTCCAGCAGTTGGATCTGGGCGAAAACCAGTCCGACCTGGAGCCCACTCTTCATAATTGTTTCGGCGGCGGGGGCTGGGCAAGTTACCCAGCACACACCACCGCCGAATGTCGTCCATTTTATAGGGCTTACCCGGACTTGCTCCTGGTCAACCATTGCCTTCCACTTTATCGCGGACTGGATTTCCGCCGGAGTGACGGTGTCATCCAGCCCGGATAGTTTCAGGTCGACACGCTTATAGGGGCGTTCGACTTTTACGTCCGCCGGGAGGACCTCGCGGAATTTGCGGACTAGAGCGTCCGCCTTCCTGCCGGCCTCCTCTGGCTCACCGGGAATCACGAGGATGCGTGCCTCGGTGAGCGTCTTCCTCATGTGCGCCTCCTTGATGCCCTGGTCGCTTAAGACAGTTGTGACCTGACTACGAGCGGCACCAAGGATGGTCGCGAAGTTTGCGCCCTTTTTTGCGGCGTCCGGCTTAATTGTCAGCACGACGGCTGCCGTTTTGGGCTGCCGAACCGTGCGACGCTTCGCCTTTCGCTTTTTCTTCTGGGAGGGAGGAGGCGCCTTTTTGGGAGTCTTCTCGACCTTCTTCTTCTTTTCCCTTTTCGGCCTCCCGTTCTTGCCCACCTCTGTCCAGGGAGCGTCCTGGGACGATGTCGTAGGTGGGAACGGGGCCTCGGGATTTGTCTCGTCCGGGTTTTGGGCTGGGGCGCTTCTCTTTCCCTTGCCCTTTCCCTTGCCCTTGACGGGCTTGGGGGGGACAGGGGCCGAGTGGTGCCCTGGCTCTGTCACATCCATATTGGAGGGGGCGTCCCCCTCGACGGGGGCGGCCGGCTTGGGCTTGGCCTTCCGCGCGGTCGACCCCGCCGTGCGGGGTGCTCTCTCCGATTGCAGCTGAGGACGCAGTGAGCGCCTCTCTGCCGCCTCCAGCCTGGCGTTCATAGAACGCATCTCCCCCACCATCTCGAGCATGGTCTGTTTAAGGACGTCCATGTCGGATGGGGAGGAGGTGTCTCCGTGAATTGGTTTGCCGGGGCCACCTAACGCGTGTGTTCGCGTGGGGTCCCGGTAACCTTGCTGGCGGAACTCGGCGCGCATGGCAGCCATGTCCTCCTGGAGGTCGCGCACAACCTCCCGTAACCGTTTGTTCTCCCGGTGGAGTTTACGGGTCTCCTCGGTTACGGTGGTCGTGATCACGACCTCCATTGCCTCCTTAATGGCCGTCATGGCGGCCTTCATCTCCTTTGCCACCGTGCCTTTTAGGTTGGTGGACTTCGAGATACACTCCGACAGTATCTCGAAGTTCCTGCCTATGACCTCCTTCTGGGCGTACACGGAGGTTCCCTCAACCTCGACCACGTCGAGTCTTGACGTTTGGCGAGGGCGGGCGCTCCGCGACGTTTCAAGGAGGTCCAACTCCTGGCGTCGCCGCTCCTCCTCCTTCTTAGCAGCGAGCAACTCCTTCTTTGCGGCCCGCAAGCCGACATATTGGCCGGTCGTGAAGGGCCTACCTCTTCCCCGTTCGGGGACCGCCGCAAGTTTTGCGGGTACGTCTATGTCCGGCTCGCTGTCCGAGCAGAACGAGCGGTATGACCGCTTTCGCTCCAGCGAGCCGGATCTGTAGGACATATGGCTGGATGCCGAATCGTCCGAATCCAACTCCAGGCGCTCCAGAGAAACCCGGAGCTCTCGTCGTTGTGCAAGATCGGAAACCGTGTGGGTAGCCGTGGTCGTCGGAGCGGCAGGGGGGTCGGCCCTACCGCCAAGCATTGGTTTGCCCCCCCCAGAGAACGAGGGGCTGCCAGAGCGGGAACAAAGCTCCCGCTCTGGGAGGGATTCTCCGGCCGCGGAGCGGCCGGTACCCTCCTGGGGTAATACTCTTTGACTCAATGCTTGTTCCATGTTTTTTGTTTTAACATTCATCAGATTTTCATACGTCGTCAGGGATTGAAGATAGAAGAAAAAAGGGGAAGTGAATAAAAGGGGGGAGAAGAAGAATAAAAGACATAAAGAAGAAGAAGGGGGGAATACAATAGAGAGAGATCATTCGTCGCCTAACATAACCTAACACATAAGCCTAACAAAGAAACCTAACATGAATATCCTGGAGTTGGGGAAGACGGGAGTAAGTGGGGATGGGATGTGAATGGGAGAAATAACTGGGGAAGGATAAGAGAGACGAGACGGGAATACAAGGTAAAGGGGGATATGGGAGAAGGAATTGTTGGTCCTCTTCGCCAATAGCCAGCAATGCCTAAACATTACTGCCTATTGTTGCCCAGGGTGCACCACGAGGAGGTGAGACCAACTTCGCACCCCAACCTAACCTAACCTAACCTAACCTTTTTTTTTTTTTTTTTTTTTTTTTTTTTTTGGTACCCGGGGGAAATCCTCATGGATCGTCAGGGAGTGGTGAGGGCCACCCCCCGGTATGCCGGACTTTTACCGACTAAAACCCCCGGGGTGGTCCGTCAAGCGCTCTAGGGCCGAGGGGCATGGCTACTCGCCTTCCCAGAGCCCGGCCCTGCGCGTCGCCCCTTTACGGGCTCGCCGTGAATGTAGGGGAGGCAGATGGTCGCCTCCCCACCGCCTTGTGGTGTGTGGGACCACACACAACACCACCGGAGTATAGCCTAAGCAGCTGGCCCCTCAACCAGACTGCCCGGCACTCCTGAGGAAGAACCTCGCAGGAAGTTCGGCGGAGCCGAAGCGAGGTCTTCCTCCCGCGGCACAGGGGCAATCACAGACTGCTCCTGTGTCTCCATAGCCGCGGGGGCGGCATCTGGGGCGTCTCTGTGGTAGACGCCCCCTCGTCTCTTGCGGACGGGCTTCTTGGCGGCCGCGCATGCTGGGTTGCCGACGCGATGGCCGGCAGGTTTGCCCGCAGCGGCGCAGACCAGGCAGTAGGCCCGCCCGTCACACTCCTGGGCCTTGTGGCCCGGCTTCGAGCAGCGGTGACAGAGCCCGCTTCGGTCCGTTCCGGACCTGCACTTCTGGCTCACGTGCCCGGGTTCCAAGCATCGGAAACACCGGAGCACGCGAGGCTCCATTAGGCGGAGCTGGGCTTGTGCCCAGCCGTTTACCATAACTCCACGCTCCATTGCCATGTTGGCAACGTCGGCTGGGCAAGTCACCCAGCACACGCCTAGCCCGAAGGTTCCGAAACGGACCTCGCTCACCTTGATATGCTCGGCCAAATGAGCCCTCTCATCCGTCAATTGGCAGACCAGCTTTATGGCCAAAAGCACGTCCTCTTTCACGACGGAGTCGTCCAGGCCCGACACGCGAAGGCTCACGCACTTCACGGGCCGGGTCACCTTGACATCCGTCGCTGGGAGGACGCCCTTAAGCAGATCATAAAGCCGATCTGCCTTCTTCTGTGCCTCCTCACGGGGGCCCGGGATATGGATTTGCCGGGCGTCTGTTAGGGTGCCGCGGAGATATGCATCCTTGGCACCCACGTCGAACATTGCCCGTCCCAACTGGCCCCGAGCGGCTCTTAGGACCCCCTCAAGGGAGGTACCCCGCTCCTTCGCACCCGGCAGCAGCTTGAAGGAGACCACAGCGGTCTTTGGCTGCCGGGCGCGGCGCCGCTTACGCGGCTTCTCCTTGGGTTTAGGGACCTCCTTTGGGGGGGTCCTCTTCGTCTTCTTCGGGCGGACGGCCTTCCCGTCCTTGCCCACTCGTTGCCAGTCATCGGCGCTTGTGCCGGTGGCTTGAGGATCTGCAAGGGGTGGGAATTCCGCCGCCGAGTCCAAATCAAGGGTGGGCGCAGGGCGGGTCTTCTTCCCCTTGCCCTTGCCCTTGGAGGGTTTGGGGTCGGGGTGAGAGCTCCGCCCTGGCCCGGTCACGTCCGGGTTTGTAGCGTCCTCAGCGGCACCGCCGGCCGGCTTCGGCCGGGGCTTCCGCGCGGCCGACTTCGCCGCGTAGGACGCCTTCTCCTCATGGGCCAGCGGCGGGCGGAGCTGCTTGCGCTCATACGCCTCGAACCGCTGGTCCATCATCCTGCCCAGCTCCTGGAGCAGCGAGTTGTGAGACTCGCCCGCAGGAGTGGGCAGGGGTGCCTCTTCCAAGTCGTAGGGATTAATCCCTAGACGCTCGCACAGCTTGCGCTCCCTTGTGCGCATAGCGGCAATCTCCTCACTGAGGTCTCGTAGGTCGGCTCGGAGACGAGAGTTCTCTTTGTGGACTTTTCGAACTTCGTCCGAGACGCGAGACGCTACGAGCTCCTCGACGTCACCTTTAATATTTTTCATAAAGGACTTGGCGTCCCTTATGACAGTCCCTTTCAAATTGCCAGACTTAAGGACCGCCTGGTTGAGCTGGTCCAGGTTGTGGCAGATCCGTTCTCGGAGGGCGTACGCCGACGAGTCCTCCTCCTCAGAGGTCGTGCCGGAAAGCCGCGACTTGAGGTGGGGACGTGCGCTCCGCGCCGTTGCGAGGAGCTCCTTTGCCGCAAGGCGCTCCTCTTCCTCCTTTTGCTCTGCTAAGAGCTTGTTTTTGGCCTCCCACAGACCCACATGGCGGCCGTGGGTCGGGGGGCGTCCTCTGCCTCTTTGGGGGAGCGCCAAGGTCTTGGCAGGCAACTCCCCCTCAGAGTCGCAATCACTTGACTGCGCACTCAGGTAGGTGCGCTTCCGGTCTGATGATACGCCGGAAGCCACCGTCGCGAGGCTCCGACCGGAGTCGGAGTCCTCCATCCGCTCTAAGCGGACCGAAGCCTTTCGTAAGCAAGCGGTGTCCTTATGGGTCGCCGTGGTCGTCGGTGCGGTAGGGGGGTCGGCCCTACCGCCAAGCACAGGGTTGCCCCCCCCAGAAAACGCGGGGCTGCCAGTGCGAGAACGGAGTTCCCGCACTGGGAGGGATTCTCCGGCCGCTGAGCGGCCGGTACCCTCCTGGGGTAGTTCTATTTGTCCTAGTGCTTGGTCCATGGTTGTTGTTTGCATTCATCTAATTGTCATACGTCGCGCTGGAGTTGAAGAACGAAAAATAAAAAGAAGAAGAAGATAGAAGGGGGAAGAAAATAGAAGAATAAAGACATAAAGAGAAGAAGGGGGAGAATACAGTAGAAGAAATCATTCGTCGCCTAACATAACCTAACATAAAGTCCCTAACAAATAATCCTAACACAACTGGCCTGGAGTTGGGGAAGACGGGAGTAAGTGGGGATGGGATGTGAGTGGGAGTAATAACTGGGGAAGGATAAGAGAGACTAGAGAGGAATGCAGGGAGAGGGAAAGGTGGGAGAGGGAATTGTTGGTCCTCTTCGCCAATAGCCAGCAATGCCTAAAACATTACTGCCTATTGTTGCCCAGGGTGCACCACGAGGAGGTGAGACCAACTTCGCACCCCAACCTTTTTTGTTACCCGGGGGAAATCCTCATGGATCGTCAGGGGGTGGTGAGGGCCACCCCCCGGTATGCCGGACTTTTACCGACTAAAACCCCCGGGGTGGTCCGTCAAGCGCTCTAGGGCCGAGGGGCATGGCTACTCGCCTTCCCAGAGCCCGGCCCTGCGCGTCGCCCCTTTACGGGCTCGCCGTGAATGTAGGGGAGGCAGATGGTCGCCTCCCCACCGCCTTGTGGTGTGTGAGACCACACACAACACCACCGGAGTATAGCCTAAGCAGCTGGCCCCTCAGCCAGACTGCCCGGCACTCCTAAGGAAGCACCTCGCAGGAAGTTCGGCGGAGCCGAAGCGAGGTCTTCCTCCCGCGGCACAGGGGCAATCAGAGACTGCTCCTGTGTCTCCATTGCCGCGGGGGCGGCATCTGGGGCGTCGCTGTGGTAGACGCCCCCTCGTCTCTTGCGGACGGGTTTCTTGGCGGCCGCGCACGCTGGGTTGCCGACGCGGTGGCCGGCAGGTTTGCCCGCAGCGGCGCAGACCAGGCAATAGGCCCGTCCGTCGCACTCCTGGGCCTTGTGGCCCGGCTTCGAGCAGCGGTGACAAAGCCCGCTTCGGTCCGTTCCGGACCTGCACTTCTGGCTCACGTGCCCGGGTTCCAGACAGCGGAAACACCGGAGCACGCGAGGCTCCATTAGGCGGAGCTGGGCTTGTGCCCAGCCGTTCACCATTACGCCACGTTCCATCGCCATGTTGGCAACTTCGGCTGGGCAAGTCACCCAGCACACGCCTAGCCCGAAGGTTCCGAAACGGACCTCGCTGACCTTGATATGGTCGGCCAGATGGGCCCGCTCGTCCGTCAATTGGCAGACCAACTTTATGGCCAAAAGTACGTCCTCTTTCACGACGGAGTCGTCCAGGCCCGACACGCGAAGGCTCACGCACTTCACGGGCCGGGACACCTTGACATCCGTCGTTGGGAGGACGCCCTTAAGCAAATCATAAAGTCGATCTGCCTTCTTCTGAGCCTCCTCACGGGGGCCCGGGATATGAATTTGCCGGGCGTCTGTCAGGGTGCCGCGGAGATATGCATCCTTGGCACCCACGTCGAACATCGCCCGTCCCATCTGGCCTCGAGCGGCTCTTAGGACCCCCTCAAGAGAGGTACCCCGCTCCTTCGCACCCGGCAGCAGCTTGAAGGAGACCACAGCGGTCTTTGGCTGCCGTGCGCGGCGCCGCTTACGCGGCTTCTCCTTGGGTTTCGGGGCCTCCTTTGGGGGGGCCCTCTTCTTCTTCGGGCGAACGGCCTTCCCGTCCTTGCCCACTCGTTGCCAGCCATCGGCGCTTGTGCCGGCGGCTTGAGGATCTGCAAGGGGCGGGAATTCCGCCGCCGAGTCCAAGTCTAGGGTGGGCGCAGGGCGGGTCTTCTTCCCCTTGCCCTTGCCCTTGGAGGGTTTGGGGTCGGGGTGAGAGCTCCGCCCTGTCCCGGTCACGTCCGGGTTAGAGGCGTCTTCCGCGGCGCCGCCGGCCGGCTTCGGCCGGGGCTTCCGCGCGGCCGACTTTGCCGCGTAGGACGCCTTCTCCTCATGTGCCAGCGGCGGGCGGAGCTGCTTTCGCTCAAACGCCTCGAGCCGCTGGTCCATCATCTTGCCCAGCTCCTGAAGCAGCGAGTTGTGAGACTCGCCCGCAGGAGTGGGCAGGGGTTCGTCGTCGAGATCATAGGGGCTGATCCCTAGTCTCTGGCATAGCTTGCGCTCTCTAGCGCGCATCGCAGCCATCTCCTCTTGGAGACTTCGTAGGTCGGCTCGGAGGCGAGAGTTCTGGGTGTGGACCTTACGAACCTCGTCCGAGACACGAGACGCTACGAGCTCCTCTACGTCGCCCTTGATGTTGGCCATAAAAGTTTTGGCGTCTTTTATGACCGTCCCCTTTAAATTGCCACTTTTCAGGACCGACTGGTTCAACTGGTCCAGGTTGTGGCGGATCCTCTCTTGGAGGGCGTACGCGGACGGGTCCTCCTCCTCAGAGGTCGTGCCGGAAAGCCGCGACGTGAGGCGGGGACGTGCGCTCCGCGCCGTTGCGAGGAGCTCCTTTGCCGCAAGGCGGTCCTCTTCCTCCTTCTGCTCCGCGAGGAGCTTTTTCCTTGCCTCCCACATACCCACTTGGCGGCCGTGGGTAGGGGGGCGTCCTCGTCCTCTTTGGGGGAGTGCCAGGGTCTTGTTAGGCACCTCCCCCTCGGAGTCGCAATCGCTCGACTGCGCACTCAGATAGGTGCGCTTCCGGTCAGATGATACGCCGGAAGCCACCATCACAAGGCTCCGACCGGAGTCGGAGTCCTCCATCCGTTCCAGACGAACGGAAACCTCTCGTAAGCAAGCTGGGTCCATTGGGCTAGCGTTGGTCGTCGGCGCAGCGATGGGGGAAAGTCCACCGCTGCGAAGCACAGAGTTGCCCCCCCCAGAGAACAAGGGGCTGCCAGAGCGGGACCGAAGCGCCCGCCCTGGGAGGGATTCTCCGGCCGCGGAGCGGCCGGTACCCTCCTGGGGTAGTTTCTCTTGACTTTGTGCTTCCATGATAATTTTTACATACATCAAATTTACATACGTCGCGCTGGGGTTGAAAACGAAAAGATAAAGAAGAAGAAGATAGAAAGGGGGGAAAATAGAAGAGTAAAGACATAAAGAGAAGAAGGGGGGGATACAATAGAAGTCATTCGTCGCCTAACATAACCTAACATAAGTCCCTAACAAAATAACCTAACATATCTGGCCTGGAATTAGGGAAGACGGGAGTAAGTGGGGATGGGGTAGGAGTGGGAATAATAACTGAGAAGGGATGAGAGAGACGAGACGGGAATACAAGGTAAAGGGGGAGATGGGAGAAGGAATTGTTGGTCCTCTTCGCCAATAGCCAGCAATGCTTAAAAACATTGCTGCCTATTACCCCAACCTTTTTTTTTTTTTTTTTTTTTTGTTAACCCGGGGGAAATCCTGCATTGGATCGTCAGGGGAGTGGTGAGGGCCACTCCCCCGGTATGCCGGACTCCTACCGACTAAAACCCCCGGGGTGCTTCCTTCGCTCGCAGTTTGCGCCTGGCCCAGATATTGCTATAGGTCGCATCCCTCAGCCAGGCGCGCGTTTCGCCCTGTGGGCGTCGTCTGAAGATATAGAGGTGGTGGGCGGAGTTTACCCACGACCCCTTCGTCTAGTGGTGTGCAGAAGCACACACACACCACTGGAGCATTAAGTGCTGGCGGCCGCCCCCTCAGGCTGGCTGCCAGCTGCTCCTTGAGAGAAGGCCCCCAAAAGCGACGGTGGAGCTGTCGCTGGGGTCTCTTCCCTGTCCACTGCGCCGATGACGCGCTCGCCAGGTTGGCCAGCGTCCAATCGCCTTCTCCTAATCGGCCTCTTTGCCGCGGCGCAAGCCGGGCTGCCGGCCCGGTGGCCCGCCGGTAAGGACGCGGCGGCGCACACCGTGCAATGGGCCTTCGGGGCCGTGCAGGATTGGGATTTGTGCCCCTCCTGCCCACACCTAAAACATTGGGCGCTCCTGTTGATGGAGGCCCGACACTTCATGCCCACGTGCCCAGGCTCCCAGCAGCGGAAGCATCTGAGCACGCGGGACTCCAGCAGTTGGATCTGGGCGAAGACCAGCCCGACCTGGAGCCCACTCTTCATAATTGTTTCGGCGGCGGGGGCTGGGCAAGTTACCCAACACACACCACCGCCGAACGTTGTCCACTTTATGGGGCTGACCCGGACTTGCTCCTTGTCGACCCCCGCCTTCCATTTTATCGCGGACTGGATTTCCGCCGAGGTGACGGAGTCATCCAGCCCGGATAATTTTAGGTCGACACGCTTGTAGGGGCGTTCAACCTTTACGTCCGCCGGGAGGATCTCGCGGAATTTGCGGACTAGAGCGTCCGCCTTCCTGCCGGCCTCCTCTGGCTCACCGGGGATCACGAGGATGCGTGCCTCGGTGAGCGTCTTTCGCATATGCGCCTCCTTGATGCCTTGGTCACTGAGGACAGTTGTGACCTGGCGACGGGCGGCACCAAGGACGGTCGCGAAATTTACGCCCTTTTCTGCAGCGTCCGGCTTTATCGTCAGCACGACGGCTGCCGTTTTGGGCTGCCGAACCGTGCGACGCTTCGCCTTCCGCTTCTTCTTCTGGGGGGGAGGAGGCGCCTTTTTAGGGGTCTTCTCTACCTTCTTCTGTTTGTCCCTTTTCGGCCTCCCGTTCTTGCCCACCTCTGTCCAGGGGGAGTCCTGGGACGAAGTCGTAGGTGGGAACGGGGCCTCGGGATCTGTCACATCCGGGTTTTGGGCTGGGGCGCTTCTCTTTCCCTTGCCCTTTCCCTTGCCCTTGACGGGCTTGGGGGGGACAGGGGTCGAGTGGTGCCCTGGCTCTGTCACATCCATATCGGAGGGGGCGTCCCCCTCGACGGGGGCGGCCGGCTTGGGCTTGGCCTTCCGCGCGGTCGATCCCGCCGTGCGGGGTGCTCTCTCCGATTCCAGCGGAGGACGCAGTGAGCGCCGCTCCGTCGCCTCCAGCCTAGCGTTTATAGAACGCATCTCCCCCACCATCTCGAGCATGGTTTGTTTGAGGACATCCATGTCGGAGGAGGGGGAGTGGTCTTCTTGGGTGGGTTTGTCAGGGCCACCCGATGCGTATGTTTGCATGGGGCCCCGGTATCTTTCCTGGCGGAACTCGGCACGCATGGCGGCCATGTCCTCCTGGAGATCGCGCACGACCTCTCGTAACCGTTTGTTCTCCCGGTGGAGTTTCCGGGTCTCTTCCGTTACGGTGGCCGAGATCACGACCTCCATTGCCTGCTTGATGGCCGTCATGGCGGCCTTCATGTCCCTAGCCACCGTACCTTTGAGGTTGGTGGACTTCGAGATACACTGCGACAGTATCTCGAAGTTTCTGTCTATGACCTCCTTCTGAGTGTGCACGGAGGTCCCCTCAACCTCGACCACGTCAAGTCTCGACGTTTGGCGAGGGCGGGCGCTCCGCGACGTTTCAAGGAGGTCCAACTCCTGGCGTCGCCGCTCCTCCTCCTTCTTAGCAGCGAGCAACTCCTTCTTTGCGGCCCGCAAGCCGACATATTGGCCGGTCGTGTAGGGCCTACCTATTCCCCGTTCGGGGACCGCCGCAAGTTTGGCGGGTACGTCTATGTCCGGCTCGCTGTCCGAGCAGAACGAGCGGTATGACCGCTTTCGCTCCAGCGAGCCGGATCTGTAGGACATATGGCTGGATGCCGAATCGTCCGAATCCAACTCCAGGCGCTCCAGAGAAACCCGGAGCTCTCGTCGTTGTGCAAGATCGGAAACCGTGTGGGTAGCCGTGGTCGTCGGAGCGGTAGGGGGGTCGGCCCTACCGCCAAGCATTGGTTTGCCCCCCCCAGAGAACGAGGGGCTGCCAGAGCGGGAACGAAGCTCCCGCTCTGGGAGGGATTCTCCGGCCGCGGAGCGGCCGGTACCCTCCTGGGGTAATACTCTTTGACTCAATGCTTGTTCCATGTTTTTTGTTTTAGCATTCATCAGATTTTCATACGTCGTCAGGGGTTGAAGATAGAAGAAAAAAGGGGAAGTGAATAAAAGGGGGGAGAAGAAGAATAAAAGACATAAAGAAGAAGAAGGGGGAATACAATACAAGAAACATACGTCGCCTAACATAACCTAACAGAAAGAACCCTATCACAGAAGCCTAACATAATAATCCAGGAGTTGAGGAACACGGGAGTAAGTGGGGATGGGGTAGGAGTGAGAGTAATAACTGAGGAGGGATGAGAGAAACGAGACGGGAATACAAGGTAAAGGGGGAGATGGGAGAGGGAATTGTTGGTCCTCTTCGCCAATAGCCAGCAATGCCTAAAACATTACTGCCTATTGTTGCCCAGGGTGCACCACGAGGAGGTGAGACCAACTTCGCACCCCGCCTATTACCCCAACCTAACCTAACCTAACCTAACCTAACCTAACCTAACCTAACCTAACCTAACCTAACCGGGGTGTTCCTTCTCTCGTCTGCCGGATGCTAAGGGTAAAGCCGAGCCATTTTCCTCGGCATCCGGCGACTTCCGGCCTTGTGCAGGCCTTGTGCAGCCTAACCTAACCTAACCTAACCTAACCGGGGTGTTCCTTCTCTCGTCTGCCGGATGCTAAGGGCAAAGCCGAGCCATTTTCCTCGGCATCCGGCGACTTCCGGCCTTGTGCAGGCCTTTTTTTTTTTTTTTTTTTGTTACCCGGGGGAAATCCTCATAGGATCGTCAGGGGATTGGTGAGGGCCACTCCCCCGGTATGCCGGACTTTTACCGACTAAAACCCCCGGGGTGGTCCGCCAAGCGCTCTAGGGCCGAGGGGCATGACTACGCGTCTTTCCCATAGCCCGGCCCTGCGCATCGCCCCATTACGGGCTCGCCGTGAGAGTAGGGGAGGCAGATGGTCGCCTCCCCACCGCCTTGTGGTGTGTGGGACCACACACTACACCACCGGAGCATTGTTAGACAGCTGGCCCCTCAGCCAAACTGCCCAACCCTCCGTAGGAAGAACCTTGCAGGAAGTTCGGCGGAGCCGAAGCAAGGTCTTCCTCCCGCGGCACAGGGGCAATCACAGACTGCTCCTGTGTCTCCATAGCCGCGGGGGCGGCATCTGGGGCGTCTCTGTGGTAGACGCCCCCTCTCCGTTTGCGGACGGGCTTCTTGGCGGCCGCGCACGCAGGGTTGCCGACGCGATGGCCGGCAGGTTTGCCCGCTGCGGCGCAGACAAGGCAATAGGCCCGCCCGTCACAGTCCTGGGCCTTGTGGCCCGGCTTTGAGCACCTGTGGCAAAGCCCGCTCCGGTCAATTCCGGACCTACACGTTTGGCTCACGTGCCCGGGTTCCAAACAGCGGAAACACCGGAGCACGCGAGACTCCGTCAAGCGAACCTGGGCACTTACCCAGCCGTTGACCCTTAACCCACGTTCCAACACCAGGTTGGCAACTTCGACTGGGCAAGTAACCCAGCACACCCCGAGGCCGAAAGTGCCGAAGCGGACTTCGCTGACCTTGATGTGGTCAACCAGATGGGGCCGCTCCTCCGCCACTTGGGCGACCGCCTGTATTGCGAAAGACACGTCATCCTTCGCAACGGAGTCGTCCAGGCCCGACACGCGAAGGCTCACGCACTTCACGGGTCGGGACACCTTGACTTCCGTCGCTGGGAGGACGGCCTTAAGCTTTTCGAAAAGCCGGTCAGCCTTCTTCTGGGCCTCCTCGCGTGGGCCCGGGATGTGGATGTTCCGGGCGTCCGTGAGGGTGCCGCGGAGGTAGGCGTCATTGGCGCCGACCTCCGTCATTACTTGGCTTAGTTCGCCGCGAGCGGCTCTTAGCACCCCCTCCAGGGAGGTGCCTCGCTCCTTCGCACCCGGCAGCAGCTTGAAAGAGACCACAGCGGTCTTCGGCTGCCGGGCGCGGCGCCGCTTACGCGGCTTCTCCTTTTTCTTCGGGGCCTCCTTTGGGGGTGCCCTCTTCGCCTTTTTGGGGCGGACGGCCTTGCCGTCTCGGCCCACCTCTTGCCAGCCGCCAGTGCTAGAACCAGCGGTCTGGGTCAAAGGAGGAAACTGCTCCTCTGAAGTCACATCTAGGTTGGGCGCAGGGCGGGTCTTCTTCCCCTTGCCCTTACCCTTGGAGGGTTTGGGGTTGGGGTGAGAGCTCCGCCCTGTGCCGGTCACATCCGGGTTGGGGGCGTCTTCCGCGGCGCCACCGGCCGGCTTCGGCCGGGGCTTCCGCGCGGCCGATTTCGCCGCGTAGGACGCCTTCTCCTCATGGGCCAGCGGCGGGCGGAGCTGCTTACGCTCATACGCCTCAAACCGCTGGTCCATCATCCTGCCCAGCTCCTGGAGCAGCGAGCTGTGGGATTCGCTGGCAGGGGCGGGCAGGGGTTCCTCGTCTAGATCGAAGGGGCTAATCCCCAGTCGATCGCATAGCTTTCGTTCTCGGCCGCGCATGGCAGCCAACTCCTCACGGAGGATCTTGAGTTCGTCTCGAAGGCGGGTGTTCTCCGAGTGGAGTTTTTTCACCTCGCCTGAGACGCGCCGTTCTACAAGGTCTCCTGCATCTTCTTTTATGGCCGCCATGGCGACCTTGATGTCACGCACAATGGTACCTTTGAGGTTCCCGGACTTCAACGCGTACTGGATGA
Organism: Automeris io; assembly: GCA_036320925.1. Lineage (NCBI taxonomy): Eukaryota > Metazoa > Arthropoda > Insecta > Lepidoptera > Saturniidae > Automeris > Automeris io. Next base: position 18,311,743 of record JAUDJH010000008.1, on the reverse strand, counting down.
CCGAGTCCGCGTTGTTGTTGATCCTCTTTTGGATGGCGTACGCCGACGGGTCCTCCTCCTCAGAGGTCGTGCCATAAAGCCGCGACGTGAGGTGAGGACGCGCGCTCCGCGCTGTCATGAGGAGCTCCTTAGCCGCCTGGCGCTCCTCTTCATCCTTTTTCTCCTGTTGGAGTTTTTTCTTGGCCTCCCACAAACCCACGTGGCGGCCGTGGGTTGAGGGGCGTCCTCTAGATCTTTGGGGGAGTGCCAAGGTTTTGGTAGGCACCTCCCCCTCAGAGTCACTGGAATGCGCACTCAGGTATGTGCGCTTCCTGTCCGTACTTGCGGAATCGACTGCCATCAGACTCTGTGCAGAGTCTGAATCATCCAGTCTTTCGCACTCCACCACTGGGTTCATGCTGTGAACGCTTTTCACAAACTCCTCCATAGTCGAGCAGATCTTCATGGTAGGAGCCGCAGGGGAAGTTCTGCGAGCATCTTTTTTCTTAGGCAAATCGGAGTCCGTTTTGCTTGCATGGGTCGTCGGTGCGGTAGGGGGGTCGGCCCTATCGCCAAGCACAAAGTTGCCCCCCCCAGAGAACAAGGGGCTGCCAGAGCGGGACCGAAGCACCCGCCCTGGGAGGGATTCTCCGGCCGCGGGGCGGCCGGTACCCTCCTGGGGTAGTTTCTCTTTGCTCTGTGCTTGCATCATTTTTTCTTTTCCGTGCATCAAATTTTCATGCATCATCAGGAGTTGAAATAGAAGAAAGGGGGAAGTGAATAAAGGGGGAAAGAAGAAGAGTAAAAGATATAAAGAAGAAGAGGGGGGAAACAATAGAGAGAGATCATTCGTCGCCTAACATAACCTAACATATAAGCCTAGCAAAGAAACCTAACATAAATATCCAGGAGTTGAGGAACACGGAAGAAAGTGGGGATGGGAAAGGAGTGGGGGAGAGAGAGAGTGTGAGAGGGAGGAATTACTGGGGAAGGATGAGAGAAGCGAGACGGGAAATTAAGGAAAAGGTAAGGTGGGAATGAGGAGAGGGCTGACTGACTGCACCGGCGAACCGATGGGCGATGGGGTCGTCACGTCCCGACGCCGAAGCCTTGTGCAGGCCTTGTGCAGCCTAACGTAACCTAACCTAACCTAACCTAACCTAAAACCTTTTTTTTTTTTTTTTTTTTTTGTTAACCCGGGGGAAATCCTACATTGGATCGTCAGGGGGTGGTGAGGGCCACCCCCCGGTATGCCGGACTCCTACCGACTAAAACCCCCGGGGTGCTTCCTTCACTCGCAGTTTGCACCTGGCCAAGATACTGCTATTGGGCGCACCCCTCGGCCAGGCGCGCGTTTCGCCCTGTGGGCGTCTTCTAAAAATATAGGAGTGGTGGGCGGAGTGTACCCGCGACTCCTTCTTCTAGTGGTGTGCAGAAGCACACACACACCACTGGAGCGTCAAGTGCTGGCAGCCGCCCCCTCAGGCTGGCTGTCAGCTGCTCCCTGAGAGAAGCACCCCAGAAGCGACGGAGGAGTTGTCGCTGGGGTCTCCTCTCTGTCCACCACTCCGATGGAACGCTCGCCTGGTTGGCCGGCGTCCATCCGCCTTCTTCTGAGCGGCCTCTTCGCCGCGGCGCAAGCCGGGCTGCCGGCCCGGTGGCCCGCCGGTAAGGACGCGGCGGCGCACACCGTGCAATGGGCCTTCGGGGCCGTGCAGGTTTGAGATTTGTGTCCCTCCTGCCCACACCTAAAACATTGGGCACTCCGGTTGACCGTGGCCCGACACTTCATACCCACGTGCCCAGGCTCCCAGCAACGGAAGCATCTGAGCACGCGGGACTCCAAAAGTTGGATCTGGGCGTAGACCAGGCCAACCTGGAGCCCATCCTTCATTATTAGCTCGGCGGCGGGGGCTGGGCAAGTTACCCAACACACACCGCCGCCGAATGTCGTCCATTTTATGGGGCTGACTTGGACTTGCTCCTTGTCAACCCCCGCCTTCCACTTTATCGCGGACTGGATTTCCGCCGGAGTGACGGAGTCATCCAGCCCGGATAGTTTAAGGTCGACGCGCTTGTAAGGGCGGTCGACCTTCACGTCGTCTGGGAGAACCTCTCGGAATTTGCGGACGATGGCGTCCGCCTTCTTACTGGCCTCCTCTGGCTCACCGGGGATCAAGAGGATGCGTGCCTCGGTGAGCGTTTTCCTCATGTGTGCGGCCTTGATGCCCTCGTCGTGGAGGAAAGTGGTCACTTCACGGCGAGCGGCACCAAGGATAGTCGCAAAGTTTGCGCCCTTCTTAGCAGCGTCCGGTTTGATCGTCAGCACGACGGCTGCCGTTTTAGGCTGCCGAACCGTGCGACGCTTCGCCTTCCGCTTCTTCTTTTGGGGGGGAGGAGGTGCCTTTTTAGGGGCCTTCTCTGCCTTCTTCTTTTTCTCCCTTTTCGGCCTCCCGTTCTTGCCCACCTCTGTCCAGGGAGCATCCTGGGACGATGTTGTAGGTGGGAACGGGGCCTCGGGGTTTGTCTCGTCCGGGTTTTGGGCTGGGGCACTTCTCTTCCCCTTGCCCTTTCCCTTGCCTTTGACGGGCTTGGGGGGGACAGGGGTCGAGTGTTGCCCTGGCTCTGTCACATCCATATCGGGGAGGGCGTCCCCCCCGACGGGGGCGGCCGGCCTGAGCTTGGCCTTCCGCGCAGCCGACCCCGCCGTGCGGGGTGCCCTCTCTGATTGCAGCGGAGGACGCAGTGAGCGCCTCTCCGTCGCCTCCAGTCTGGCGTTCATGGAACGCATCTCCCCCACCATCTCGAGCATGGTCTGTTTGAGGACATCCATGTCGGAAGGGGGGGAGGTGTCATCGTGGGAGGGTTTATCTGGGCCGCGCGACGCGTATGGTCGAGTAGGGTCCTGATAGCCCTTCTGGCGGACTTCGGCGCGCATGGCAGCCATGTCCTCCTGGAGGTCGCGCACGATCTCCCGTAGCCGTTTATTCTCCCGGTGGAGTTTGCGGGTCTCTTCGGTTACGGTGGCCGTGATCACGACCTCCAATGACTCCTTAATGGCCGCCATGGCCGCCTTCATGTCTCTGGTCACCGTGCCCTTAAGGTTGGTGGACTTCGAGATACACTCCGACAGTATCTCGAAGTTTCTGTCTATGACCTCCTTTTGAGCGAACACGGAGGTCCCCTCAACCTCGACCACGTCGAGTCTCGACGTTTGGCGAGGGCGGGCGCTCCGCGCCGTCTCAAGGAGGTCTAACTCCTGTCGTCGCCGCTCCTCCTCCTTCTTAGCGGCGAGCATCTCCTTTTTGGCCGCCCACAAGCCGACATATTGGCCAGCCGTGGGAGGCCCACCTCTTCCCCGCTTGGGGACCGCCACGTACTTGGCGGGTACTTCTACCTCCGGCTCGCTGTCCGAGCGTAACAAGCGGTATGACCGCTTTCGCTCCAGCAAGCCGGAGTTGTAGGACATTCGGCTGGACACCGAATCGTCCGAATCCAAGTCGAGCCGCTCCAGGGAAACCCGGAGCTCTCTTCGTCCAAAATCGGAAACCGTGTGGCTTGCCAGAGTCGTCGTGGCAGTGGTGGGGGAAGAGCCACCACTGCGGAGCACATCGTTGCCCCCCCCAGAAAACGCGGGGCAGCCAGGGCGAGAGGGAGTCTCCCGCCCTGGGAGGGATTCTCCGGCCGCGGAGCGGTCGGTACCCTCCTGGGGTAGTGATAATTTGCGGTGTGCGTCCATAATGATTTTTTTCCGTTCATCAGATTGCCATACGTCGCGCTGGGGTTGAAAGTAAAAGAAAAGGGGGAAGTGAATAAAGGGGGGAGAGAGAAGAACAAAAGACATAAAGAAGAAGAGGGGGGAATACAATAGTATAACATTCGTCGCCTAACACAACCTAGCAAAAACCCTAACAAATAACCTAACATATGAAACCGGGAAGTGGGAACAAAGGAGTAACTAAGGATGGGAAGGGTGGGGTGAGTTGTGAGAATTTGGGTGGGGAAGGAGTAACAAGGCCCTTCTTACTCCTCTTCTCTAAGGAGAAGAGATAGCGAGAAAGGGCAAGAAAGGAAGAAGGAAAAGGTAAGGTGGGAATGAGGAGAGGGCTGACTGATTGCACCGGCGAACCGATGGGCGATGGGGTCGTCACGTCCCGACGCCGGGGACCTAACCTAAAACCTAACCTAACCTAACCTAACCTAACCTTTTTTTTTTTTTTGTTAACCCGGTGGAAATCCCTACGGACCGTCAGGGGAGCGGTGGGGGCCGCTCCCCCAGTGTGTCGGACCTGCCCCGACTAAAACCACCGGGGTGTTCCTCTTCCCGTCATGAGCTGGGGTCGGAGGTACAGTAGAGTCCGCCTCACCGACCCACAGCGACGTCCGGCCTTAGATGATAGGCCTCTATCTCCTACATTTGCAAGGAGTGGTGTAAAGAGCCACCCCTTGCTCACCTTAATAGTTATGTCTTGGAGCGGTGTGCGGGAACACATCACAACACCGCTCTCGCCTTGGAATGATGGACGGCTAGCTCCCCCAAGCGGCCGTCCGGGCGTCACATCCGGTTCAGGTAGGAAGGCCTCTGGCGAAGGCCCTCCTCCTTTGTCCAATCCTGCGTGGGCGACGGATGGGGTTGTCGGGGGTGGAAAGTGCCTCCCGTACCCTCTCCGCCGCCTCTTTCTTCTCCATGATTTCCTCGCAGTATTTGAGGACCGCCTGCCACGCCCTGTCGCTGCCGACCATCGTGCGAACGAGCGCCGGCAGCGACAGGTCACCACCTACCACCCTGGTTAGGTCAGTCCTCTCGGAGGCCCAGGCTGGGCACTCCTCTAGCGCGTGCTGGGCGGACTCTTCGAGGCATCCGCCGCAGTGATGGCATCTGGGGTCCGGCTCGCTACCGGTTATGCGACACAGATACCACCCGAAGCTGCCATGCCCCGAGAGTACCTGCGTCAACCGGTAGGAGATGTTGCCGCGACCCCTGTTCAGCCATTCGGCCAACACCGGACGGATAGCCTCGATTGTCCGCCGGCCGTATCGTGGGTTCTCCAGCCTTGACCTCCACGTCTCTATTGATTCGGCGTCCAGCAGACGCCTCTTCGCTCGTAACTCGGTCGGGGCGGTTCGCTGGCCCCGGGCTCTTCGCTCCTCGCGCCATGTAAAGAGGGACGCGAGGGCTCGAGCATCCAGGTCCCAGGGAACCGACCCCGCTATCATGCAGGCCGCGTCGCATGATACCGTAGAGTAGCCCCGAATGATCTTGATGGCCAACGCTCTTTGAGGCCGCCGCAACAAGGGAGTGTTGCGGCTGTTCAGAGCGTCGGCCCATATCGGGGCTCCATACAGCATCATGGAGCGGACCACGTTGCAGTAGAGGCGTCTGCTAGGCACCCCTGGCCCGCCTAGATTGGGCATCAGTCGCCCAAGGGCCTTTGTTGTGGCCAACACCTTGGGCATCATTTGCCGGAAGTGCTCTCCGAAGTCCCATCTGCCGTCGAGGACCAGGCCTAGGTATCGCATGGTCTCCCCGACAGCGATGCGAGCACCTCCGACAATGATGTGGGCGTCTGGAGGCAGTGAGGTCCGAGGGCCGCGGAAGCACAACGCCTCGGACTTGTTAAGCGCCACCTCAAGGCCCAGCGCCTTAATCCTGCGCACCACATGTGCCGTGCCCGCAGTGGCGAGCATTGCAGCACGACGATAAGTATTGCCCCGCGCGGCCACCAGCGTGTCGTCGGCGTAACATATCAAGCTCACGCCGGGTAGATTTTGGCCGCGCAGGACCCAGTCATAACCTATGTTCCACAGGAGCGGCCCGAGGACCGACCCCTGTGGAACCCCACAAGTCATCTCCCTAGTCTCCCATCCCTCACGAGTCGGGTACCTGACGCTGCGATCCGTCAGGTACGCCCCTATGATGCGGCGCAGATACAGCGGAACGCCGTGACGCCGCAGCGCCTCTTTAATGCAGTTCCAGGGCAGGGTGTTAAATGCGTTGGCGATGTCAAGGGACACCGCCATGAGCACCCCGCCACTGGAGACGGCTTCCTGCGATAGGGACTTAAGCTGACGGATCGCATGCACCGTCGACCTTTCCCTGCGGAACCCGAACTGATTGTCCGCCAGATCTGGGCCCTCTCCCTCAAGATGCTTGGTGATCCGGTCGGCTACCACCCTCTCAAATAGCTTCGCGACCTCATCAATGAGAACGATGGGTCGGTAGGCAGAGGGGGAGTCGGCCGGACGTCCGCCTTTCTGGAGGAGGACCAGCCTGCCCGTCTTCCACGTCCGTGGAATCGTAGCTTGCGACAGGCAGGCGTTGAAAATCCTCCTCAACCACTCCTCGAAGGCATCAAAGGAGAGGATCCAGACCTTGGCGTGGATCCCATCCAAGCCCGGGGCCGTGGACTTGCCCTTCAACTTGTCCATTACGGAGTCTAGCTCCTCCCTGGTCACCGGTGGCACCTGTGGATCTTGGTTGTCGACGAACCAAGCAGGCACCATCGGTGGGGGCTGATGGTCTGCCCTGGTAGGGAACAGGGAGGAAACTATAGACCGTAATAGATCTGGCTGGAGCGTCTCCGTCAGCGGGGGGGACCATGGGCGGAGCTTGTTCCGCACCATGTGATAGGGCCTCCCCCACGGATCTCGGTCTAGGAGCTCCAGCAACTCCTTTCGGGCCTCATCCACGGCCCGGGCAATGGCGACCTTGAGGGCCGCGCACTTCTCCCTGTACGTCGCGTAGAGAGACTCCTCTCGCGCAACGTCTCTGCGCCCCCTGCGGCGGCTTCGGGTGAAGGCCCGTCTGGCCGCAACGCAGGCGCGGCGGAGTTCCGCTATTTCGGCCGACCACCAGTACACCTGGCGCCGGCGACGATTGGGACTGCCCCTCAAGCGCGACATGGAGGCATCGCAGACCATGGACATGGCTCTCCGGAGCCGGTCTGCCTGCTCATCCACGCTGACATCGCCCCTCGACTCGGAGAGCCAAGTCTGGACGAGCGCCGCCTCCTGGAGGAGCTCCACGTCGAGGGACTTTAAACTCCACCTAGGAGGGTCCCTCCGTGTGTCCCTGGGGCCCGAGTTGGTCTGGGCCCCCCGTCTCGGCTTGATGCAGTACCGGATGTACCGGTGGTCGGACAGAGTCTCCTCCGCGACGAGCACCCTCCATCCCTCAAGCCTACTGGCCAGGGCGGGGCATGTGAATGTGACATCCACGATGGATCCGCCCTGTGCCCGGACGCAGGTCAGCTCCTGGCCCACATTGGCCACGGACAACCCCGTACCCAGCAACCATTCCTCTACCGCCTCGCCCCGCGCATCCGTCCCCGGACATCCCCATGCTATGGATTTAGCATTGAGATCCCCGGCGACTAGCACGGGTCGAGGTCGGCATTGTTCCACCAGGGCTCCAAGCTGAGCGAGGAACCCCTCGAACTCGGCTAGCGCCTTGTTGGGGGAGAAGTATACGGAGATGACTACTATCTCCCCCACCACTGCTGCAACGTACCCCGTCCCTCTGGAGATGGTACCAAAGAGAGGGGCACCCGCACTCGGTCGTCTCACTATGGCTGCCGTGCCCGAGAGGTCCCCCACCCAGCAGTCGCCGTTTGGGGGAACATAATAGGGTTCCGACACCACCGCCAAATGAACCCCCCACTGTGTCAGGCTCTGAAAGAGAAGGTTCTGAGCCCTGGCACAGTGGTTGATGTTTCCCTGGAGAAACTTCAGCGGAGTGTGGTCCATTAAGGAACGGTCATCTGGGTCTCCACGTGATTGCCCGCTGCCCTATCAGCGCCCTGGGCGCTCTCGGGAACTGGGGCCTGGGCCTGCTGCTCTTGTTCTGTGCGGGCTGCAGGCTGTCCTCTTTTGGGCTTGAGCGGCTTGAAGGCGACGGCGCAAGCCCTGCTGCCGACGCTGTGCTGTGCCGGTTTTCCGGCCATCGCGCATATGGAGCAGTACGGGACTGCTGCCGTGCACTCTCTCGCGATGTGGTCTATTTGACCGCAGCGGTAGCATTGTCTGCTGCGGTCGACCTCTGCTTTGCACTTGTCCCGTACGTGCCCCGGCTGGAGGCACCGGAAACAGCGCATTGTGCGTGCCGGCAGCATCTTGACCTGCGTCGACAGAAAGCCGACGATGAGTCTGCCGCCGTTTTCCACCTTCTTGGCGACTGCCACTGGACAGTTTACTACGACGGAGCACAGCCCCGATCTGTCCTCGCGGATCACCCCGACCTTGACTTGATCCAGTGGGCAGTCGCCAAGCCTTGCGACGGCAGCCTGGATCTCTTCCGGGGTCGTGGAGTCGTCGAACCCTGACACTCGGAAGTCCGCCTTCTTCTCCGGCCTGGAGACGTATATCCCATCCTGCGGGAGAAGCTCCTTCAGTTTGGCAGCCAAAGAGTCCGCCTTGTCGCCACTGGCGGAGCCCGGGAGTTGAAAGATCCGGGCTCCCGTGGCCGCAATCTTGACTCTAAGGCCGCTCTCTATCCCCAGGCTCGGTAGGTCCAGGCCTTGCTTGGCCTTGGTCATGACCTCCTTGTATGACAGGCCCGACGCCTCCGACCCCGGCTGCAGCTTTATCATCACCGCAGCCGTCTTGGGTGCGCGCAGCCGTACTGTGGTGGGCTGCTGCTGTCTCCTCTGTGTCCGCTGAGGCTGAGGCTGACGGGGAGCCGGAGGAGGGTCCCGTTGCGCGGCCCTCTGCGCTCTTTGGGCCTTGCGCTTAGTTCCCTTCCCCATAACCGCAGTCCAGGGAGTGTCGTCTTGGCCGGTGGTTTGCGGGGGAGGCTGACGAGGCGCCTCCCGCACAGTCGAGTCCTGTTGTGCCCTTTCCGTGACCCTGTTCCCCGTCCCCCTCGTCTGGGGTCGGGTACTGCCGGACGTCGGATCGGGCTCCGAGTTCGCCGCAGGTGGGGAACTTTTCTTCTTCTTCTTATTTTTCTTCTTTCTATTCTTTGCCGCCCCGGTCGCGGCCTGCGGGGCCTCCTCCACCTGAGGGGCATCCCGCGCACTGTCTGCCGCTAGCGGGGGGCGATGGCGCTTGGGAGGAAGAAGACGTCCGTCCACCTGCAGCCCCTCGATCTTCGCGTCCATCATGAAGCTCAGCTGTTGGACGAGCGATCGATCCCTTTCGTCGAACCAACTGCTGAGCTGTGTCAGGTCCGGTGTCGTCGGAGCAATCGGAGCAGCAGGGGCTGGCAGAACTCTTGGAGCCAGTCCCTGTGCCATCCGCGCTCTGGCTTCCGCTCGGTCGGCGGCCATGTCCTCCATCAGCTCCTTAAGTTGAGAACGAAGGCGTTCGTTCTCCCTAAGGAGCCGACGGTTTTCATCATCGGCCGTCCGCCGATGGAGTTCGTCGACAACCTCCCTCATATCATCGGCGGCCTCCTTCATGTCTTTCTTTGTGGTCCCTTTCATATTCTTGGACTTTTTTATCGAGTCCCTGATCAGCCCGTAATCCCTCTCGGCCCGCTTTAGTAATGCAGCGGCCGAGGCTTCCCTCTTGTCTTCGTCCTCGTATGACGTGGTGGAGAGCCGCGATGTTTCGCGCGGACGGACATTCCGCGAGGACAAGATTAGCTCCTTCTGCTCCTGCAGAGCCTTGTCCTCCTTCTCCTTCGCGATCAATTCCTTTTTGGCCTGCCACAGCCCCACATGTTCGCCTGTTGTGGGCGGGCGGCTACGTCCTCTTTTGGGGATCGCCGAGGTCTTGAGCGGCGAAGCATCCCCTTCTGAGCCGCTCGAAGAGAGCGCGCTCACGTAGCGCCTCTTGCGCTCAGAATTGGTGGAGACTACTGACATGAGGCTCCGACCGGAGTCGGAGTCCTCGAGCCTCTCACACACCACCATTGGCACCCTTACGGGTGAAGCATTCTCAGAGTCCTTGTCCTTTGCCATAGTCATCGGTGCGGTAGGGGGGTCCGCCCTACCGCCGAGTGCAACGTTGCCCCCCCCAGAGAACGCGGGGCAGCCCGGGCTGGAGAGAGGCTCCAGCCCGGGGAGGGATTCTCCGGCCGCGGAGCGGCCAGTACCCTCCTGGGGTAATCCTATTTTTTGTTGCACTGCCATGATAATTTTTTAACATTCGTCAAAATTTTCATTCCTATCGTGCTGGAGTTGAAGAGTAAAGAAAGGGGAAGGAGTAAGGGAAAAGGGATAGAAGAAGAAGAGATACAGAAGAAGAAGGGGGGGATAGAATAGAAGGCGTAAGGAGGATAATTCGTGGGAAGGATAGAGTGTCGAGGAGGGAAACAAGGAAAAGGTAGGGTGGGAGTGAGGAGAGGGCTGACTGACTGCACCGGCGAACCGATGGGCGATGGGGTCGTCACGTCCCGACGCCGGAAACCTAACCTAACCTAACCTAACCTAACCCAACACAACACAACACAACACAACACAACACAACACAACACAACACGATCCCGTTGAAATCTTTTGTGGAGGAGGAGGATTATAATAGGGGTCACGCCCGGGCGCGTCCATAATTAAAGATCTGGACCCCTTTTTTAGGCCAAATTAACATATAAATTGAACATACTATTAAAATTTTACAAGGCGCTTTTTTCATATAAATTTCCAAAATTTCTGAAAATTACATTATTCGAGCTATAGCTTCTTTTTCACCTGCAGCACGAGGGCCGCGTCCCCGGGGATCTGCCTGGACACTTAAAACCCGAGATTAATAAAACGAAAGGGCAGGAAGTGGCAGTTTATTGGGCAACCGAAAGTACTTAATCTAAGGAACATATTTGTTTTTATATAGTAAATTTTGGCACCATCGGAGAGAGCTCATCGTCGCGAATCAGCCGAGGGGTCGCAATCCCGAATCCGCGAATACTGGAACCCACAGGACCAAACACTACATTGGTGAAACATAATCATCACTTTCATCATCTTTTTATATTGAGGCCTGCTCATCTTTCGGCTCCAGCGGGTGCGCCCTTATGAGACGCGACTTTTGACGTATCGTGCTCCTCTCTCCGATACGTACTTTTCGGGATATTCACGAAAAACTGAAAAAACCTCTATTTTAATGAATTTAAGGTCGAAATTTGTATACGCAACCGGAACCTAACCCAATTTTCCTACCATTTTATTTGTTTTTGCAAGCTTTTTTGCTAAATAGCACCGGATTATATCCGAGACGGACTATATTTGTTTTTTTGTATTTTGTGTTTTGCTTCTCGAGGGCTCAGCATTTACTTAGGCAAGCTTTGATGATATTAAACATTTTTTGAGAATATCTGTGCAGGCAAAATCGTATATTGGTTTAAACGAACAAAATATTGAATTTGTCAAATATTAAATTTATTAAATATTAATTTTTTTCTATCTGCTTTCTTTTTGAACAGTCATAAATTATATAGAAACATAGAGGGTTGTGGGAAGGGAATTTTTGTATAGAATTCTGAGCCTAACTCACAAACGGCCGTCAAATCAAAATTGTAACCGACAGTCTGCCTTTGTGTTTCATACTATTAGCAATTAGAAATTAGTATTCAGATTAAAACAGTGTTTTCGAAGTGCTTTTGACCTGATTTGCTTGATCATTGAGATCTTAGAACAGCATTGCTTTGCATATAGCTTGTAGAAAATTGTTGGAGACCACGAATTGTCAGTTTAAAAAAAAAAAAAAAAAAACTAGATCCTCTTGCTTTTTGGCTTTTGTGATTGTTATAAGTTGTGTCGTACTTATATATGTTAACGCTATAAATATTGCAGAGCGAATACTGAGAGTGCTCGTTCTTCCTGCCGGGAGGCCTGCGTAGTGTCGTGTTGAACGTCTTCCTTCCTTCCATAGGGAAGGTTTTGAGAAACAACTGTGCAAATTAATAGCTGTCCCTGCTCGCCCCAAGTGCCAATAAGGTCAGATAGTATATAGTTTTTCTCTTTTTTAGTTGTTATAGAAATTGCCCATCCCTTTTGACCCTTATTTCTTGTCCCGGTTAAATATTTTGTGGAGGAGGAGGATTATATTAGGGGTCCCGCCCGGGCGCGTCCAAAATTAAAGATCTGGACCCCTTTTTTAGGCCAAATTAACACATAAATTGAACATATTAATAAAATTTTACAAGGCGCTTGTTCATAAAAATTTTAAAAAATTCTGAAAATTACATTGTTCGACCTATAGCTACTTTTTCACCTGCAGCACGAGGGCCGCGTCCCCGGGGATCTGCCTGGACACCTAAAACCCGAAATTCTTAAAACGAAAGGGCCGGAAGTGGCAGTTTAGCGGGCGGACGAAAGTACCGTTTTTGAGGAACATATTTGATCTTATATAATAAATCTTGGCACTATCGGAGAGAGCTCGTCGTCCCGAATCAGCCGAGGGGTCGCAATCCCGAATCAGAGAATACTGGAACCCACAGGACTCGACACCAACTCGGTGAAACATAATCATCACCATCATCATCTTTTTGTATTGAGACCTGGTCATCTTTCGGCTCCAGCGGGTGCGCCCTTACGAGACGCGTCTTTTGACGTATCGTGCTCCTCTCTCCGATAAGTACTTCTCGATATAATCACGAAAAACTGAAAAAACGTGAATGCCCACTTACCATCACGTGATCTTGTCACATGTTATTTTATTATATTCATATATATATATATACTCCCATTTATATCTTACCTAGTTATCTGTTCTCATACCTGCCATCTTTACGAAATGCCCGCTTACCATCATGTTATCCTACCACATGTAATATTTTATCATATATTTTACATACATATACTTACTCCTGGTTTTCCTTTTATATTTAATTTTATTTTTTCTAATACAATAGTTTTTCACTTGTCATCTCACCTTATTTTATTATATATATATATATTATTATTTTTTAGATACATATATATTCTCCTGGTTTTCCTCTTATATTAAATTTTATTTTTTCTAATACAATAGTTTTTCACTTGTCATCACCTTACTTTATTATATATATATATATATATATATTATTATTTTTTAGATACATATATATTCTCCTGGTTTTTCTCTTATATTTAATTTTCCTTTCTAATATAACAGTTTTTCAGAGGTTGTGGATTACTAGGAGAAATATTGAAAGAAGTAAGTAACAGAAGGCTTAACGTGTTTAATTTTGGGTCTAAAGGAAGTTACAATTTTTGGTCTTTTAGGAGAAACATGAGTATGAGAAGAAACTGTATATAAAATTGTCCGATCTAGGTCCAGGTCAAAGTCGAATGTTCTATTAAGAGGGTGTGGGGGATAAGAAGTAGATGTGGAAGCGTCTGGGGTGTTAATATTTAAGGGATTCATAATATATAATTTATTTTAATAAAATATATATTAAATAATAAATAGTGTTAAAAACACACCTTAAGTAATAGAAAAAATCAACTGAAAAATGTAAATGTCATGATTTTAAAAACAAATAAATATAATGAAATAAGAGGTATATAGAAATAATAAGGTGATTTTTCTAATGAAGAATATATATGTATATATATATATATATATATATATATATATTAATGAATAAATATAATAATTAATAGATGAAAAATATTAATACTGAAAAAGGAAAATGAAAATAAATTATTTAATGAACTTACAGTTGGCTCGACGGGAGGACCCCTTAAATTTAGTTTCGGCTACTCTACACAGATGGTGCTAATTTATCGTAAATAAATTAAAAATGATAAAATTAAATACAATAAAAAATGAAAAGGAAAACAGCAAAACACATAAACTATTAGCTAAAAATAAATAAAGACAATAAATTTTGTGAAGATTCCGGCTCCAGATGAGGCAAAAAGAAAATTGAAGGAAATTTGAAAATCACAAATATTGAAATATCTTATAAAACACAGTAATTTAGAGGTAAACAGTATTAGATAATGAAAAAGAGACACAACAAGATAAATTTAGACGTATCTAAAGTATTAAAAGTACAATATATAAATGACAATAGAGAAAAAAAAACTGTTCTAATAAAATAATCATGAATAGCTCACGGCCAGCTCGCAGGAAAAATCCAGATTTTTGCACAAAACAGGAGAACACCAAGGCGAACAAAATAACAATAAGAAAATAGGGGGTTACCGATAAGATGGGCGTTTCGGTCGCGATTTTATAAATTTCGCGAATAAAAAAACTAGGATAACTTTTGATGTGAAAATCACAGAACGAATAGAAATACACCGTTTTAAAGGCCGAAGAAGCGCGCACACAACGATATATCACACTTTATATTTTAAGGATATTTTATATTTTTTCGAAATTTTCGAGCGCAGAGCGATACGAAACGTGAACGGAACGCAACTGCGGCTGACCGGAAACTTTTTAATTGTTTTTTTTTGATTATATTTTTATTATACCCTGTATCTGTTTTGATATATCATCATAATAGTTGCCCGCTTACCATCATATGACCCAACCATATGTTATTTCTATATATATATATTTATTTTTCTATTACTTTCTTTATCTGTTTTGGTATATATTTAAGATTGTTACCCACTTACCATCACATGACCCATTCATATATTTTTATATATATATATTTTTTATTATACATTTTCATCGTTTTAACCTAACCTAACTTAACCTAACCTAACCGGGGTGTTCCTTCTCTCGTCTGCCGGATGCTAAGGGTAAAGCCGAGCCATTTTCCTCGGCATCCGGCGACTTCCGGCCTTGTGCAGGCCTTGTGCAGCCTAACCTAACCTAACCTAACCTAACCGGGGTGTTCCTTCTCTCGTCTGCCGGATGCTAAGGGCAAAGCCGAGCCATTTTCCTCGGCATCCGGCGACTTCCGGCCTTGTGCAGGCCTTGTGCAGCCTAACGTAACCTAACCTAACCTAACCTAACCTAAAACCTAACCTAACCTAACCTAACCTAACCTAACCTAACCTAACCCAACACAACACAACACAACACAACACAACACAACACAACACAACACGATCCCGTTGAAATCTTTTGTGGAGGAGGAGGATTATAATAGGGGTCCCGCCCGGGCGCGTCCATAATTAAAGATCTGGACCCCTTTTTTAGGCCAAATTAACATATAAATTGAACATACTATTAAAATTTTACAAGGCGCTTTTTTCATATAAATTTCCAAAATTTCTGAAAATTACATTATTCGAGCTATAGCTTCTTTTTCACCTGCAGCACGAGGGCCGCGTCCCCGGGGATCTGCCTGGACACTTAAAACCCGAGATTAATAAAACGAAAGGGCAGGAAGTGGCAGTTTATTGGGCAACCGAAAGTACTTAATCTAAGGAACATATTTGTTTTTATATAGTAAATTTTGGCACCATCGGAGAGAGCTCATCGTCGCGAATCAGCCGAGGGGTCGCAATCCCGAATCCGCGAATACTGGAACCCACAGGACCAAACACTACATTGGTGAAACATAATCATCACTTTCATCATCTTTTTATATTGAGGCCTGCTCATCTTTCGGCTCCAGCGGGTGCGCCCTTATGAGACGCGACTTTTGACGTATCGTGCTCCTCTCTCCGATACGTACTTTTCGGGATATTCACGAAAAACTGAAAAAACCTCTATTTTAATGAATTTAAGGTCGAAATTTGTATACGCAACCGGAACCTAACCCAATTTTCCTACCATTTTATTTGTTTTTGCAAGCTTTTTTGCTAAATAGCACCGGATTATATCCGAGACGGACTATATTTGTTTTTTTGTATTTTGTGTTTTGCTTCTCGAGGGCTCAGCATTTACTTAGGCAAGCTTTGATGATATTAAACATTTTTTGAGAATATCTGTGCAGGCAAAATCGTATATTGGTTTAAACGAACAAAATATTGAATTTGTCAAATATTAAATTTATTAAATATTAATTTTTTTCTATCTGCTTTCTTTTTGAACAGTCATAAATTATATAGAAACATAGAGGGTTGTGGGAAGGGAATTTTTGTATAGAATTCTGAGCCTAACTCACAAACGGCCGTCAAATCAAAATTGTAACCGACAGTCTGCCTTTGTGTTTCATACTATTAGCAATTAGAAATTAGTATTCAGATTAAAACAGTGTTTTCGAAGTGCTTTTGACCTGATTTGCTTGATCATTGAGATCTTAGAACAGCATTGCTTTGCATATAGCTTGTAGAAAATTGTTGGAGACCACGAATTGTCAGTTTAAAAAAAAAAAAAAAAAAACTAGATCCTCTTGCTTTTTGGCTTTTGTGATTGTTATAAGTTGTGTCGTACTTATATATGTTAACGCTATAAATATTGCAGAGCGAATACTGAGAGTGCTCGTTCTTCCTGCCGGGAGGCCTGCGTAGTGTCGTGTTGAACGTCTTCCTTCCTTCCATAGGGAAGGTTTTGAGAAACAACTGTGCAAATTAATAGCTGTCCCTGCTCGCCCCAAGTGCCAATAAGGTCAGATAGTATATAGTTTTTCTCTTTTTTAGTTGTTATAGAAATTGCCCATCCCTTTTGACCCTTATTTCTTGTCCCGGTTAAATATTTTGTGGAGGAGGAGGATTATATTAGGGGTCCCGCCCGGGCGCGTCCAAAATTAAAGATCTGGACCCCTTTTTTAGGCCAAATTAACACATAAATTGAACATATTAATAAAATTTTACAAGGCGCTTGTTCATAAAAATTTTAAAAAATTCTGAAAATTACATTGTTCGACCTATAGCTACTTTTTCACCTGCAGCACGAGGGCCGCGTCCCCGGGGATCTGCCTGGACACCTAAAACCCGAAATTCTTAAAACGAAAGGGCCGGAAGTGGCAGTTTAGCGGGCGGACGAAAGTACCGTTTTTGAGGAACATATTTGATCTTATATAATAAATCTTGGCACTATCGGAGAGAGCTCGTCGTCCCGAATCAGCCGAGGGGTCGCAATCCCGAATCAGAGAATACTGGAACCCACAGGACTCGACACCAACTCGGTGAAACATAATCATCACCATCATCATCTTTTTGTATTGAGACCTGGTCATCTTTCGGCTCCAGCGGGTGCGCCCTTACGAGACGCGTCTTTTGACGTATCGTGCTCCTCTCTCCGATAAGTACTTCTCGATATAATCACGAAAAACTGAAAAAACGTGAATGCCCACTTACCATCACGTGATCTTGTCACATGTTATTTTATTATATTCATATATATATATATACTCCCATTTATATCTTACCTAGTTATCTGTTCTCATACCTGCCATCTTTACGAAATGCCCGCTTACCATCATGTTATCCTACCACATGTAATATTTTATCATATATTTTACATACATATACTTACTCCTGGTTTTCCTTTTATATTTAATTTTATTTTTTCTAATACAATAGTTTTTCACTTGTCATCTCACCTTATTTTATTATATATATATATATTATTATTTTTTAGATACATATATATTCTCCTGGTTTTCCTCTTATATTAAATTTTATTTTTTCTAATACAATAGTTTTTCACTTGTCATCACCTTACTTTATTATATATATATATATATATATATTATTATTTTTTAGATACATATATATTCTCCTGGTTTTTCTCTTATATTTAATTTTCCTTTCTAATATAACAGTTTTTCAGAGGTTGTGGATTACTAGGAGAAATATTGAAAGAAGTAAGTAACAGAAGGCTTAACGTGTTTAATTTTGGGTCTAAAGGAAGTTACAATTTTTGGTCTTTTAGGAGAAACATGAGTATGAGAAGAAACTGTATATAAAATTGTCCGATCTAGGTCCAGGTCAAAGTCGAATGTTCTATTAAGAGGGTGTGGGGGATAAGAAGTAGATGTGGAAGCGTCTGGGGTGTTAATATTTAAGGGATTCATAATATATAATTTATTTTAATAAAATATATATTAAATAATAAATAGTGTTAAAAACACACCTTAAGTAATAGAAAAAATCAACTGAAAAATGTAAATGTCATGATTTTAAAAACAAATAAATATAATGAAATAAGAGGTATATAGAAATAATAAGGTGATTTTTCTAATGAAGAATATATATATATATATTAATGAATAAATATAATAATTAATAGATGAAAAATATTAATACTGAAAAAGGAAAATGAAAATAAATTATTTAATGAACTTACAGTTGGCTCGACGGGAGGACCCCTTAAATTTAGTTTCGGCTACTCTACACAGATGGTGCTAATTTATCGTAAATAAATTAAAAATGATAAAATTAAATACAATAAAAAATGAAAAGGAAAACAGCAAAACACATAAACTATTAGCTAAAAATAAATAAAGACAATAAATTTTGTGAAGATTCCGGCTCCAGATGAGGCAAAAAGAAAATTGAAGGAAATTTGAAAATCACAAATATTGAAATATCTTGTAAAACACAGTAATTTAGAGGTAAACAGTATTAGATAATGAAAAAGGGACACAACAAGATAAATTTAGACGTATCTAAAGTATTAAAAGTACAATATATAAATGACAATAGAGAAAAAAAAACTGTTCTAATAAAATAATCATGAATAGCTCACGGCCAGCTCGCAGGAAAAATCCAGATTTTTGCACAAAACAGGAGAACACCAAGGCGAACAAAATAACAATAAGAAAATAGGGGGTTACCGATAAGATGGGCGTTTCGGTCGCGATTTTATAAATTTCGCGAATAAAAAAACTAGGATAACTTTTGATGTGAAAATCACAGAACGAATAGAAATACACCGTTTTAAAGGCCGAAGAAGCGCGCACACAACGATATATCACACTTTATATTTTAAGGATATTTTATATTTTTTCGAAATTTTCGAGCGCAGAGCGATACGAAACGTGAACGGAACGCAACTGCGGCTGACCGGAAACTTTTTAATTGTTTTTTTTTGATTATATTTTTATTATACCCTGTATCTGTTTTGATATATCATCATAATAGTTGCCCGCTTACCATCATATGACCCAACCATATGTTATTTCTATATATATATTTATTTTTCTATTACTTTCTTTATCTGTTTTGGTATATATTTAAGATTGTTACCCACTTACCATCACATGACCCATTCATATATTTTTATATATATATATATATATATATATATATATATATATATATATATATATATATATATATATATATATATATCTATTTTTTATTATACATTTTCATCGTTTTAACCTAACCTAACTTAACCTAACCTAACCGGGGTGTTCCTTCTCTCGTCTGCCGGATGCTAAGGGTAAAGCCGAGCCATTTTCCTCGGCATCCGGCGACTTCCGGCCTTGTGCAGCCTAACCTAACCTAACCTAACCTAACCGGGGTGTTCCTTCTCTCGTCTGCCGGATGCTAAGGGCAAAGCCGAGCCATTTTCCTCGGCATCCGGCGACTTCCGGCCTTGTGCAGGCCTTGTGCAGCCTAACGTAACCTAACCTAACCTAACCTAACCTAAAACCTAACCTAACCTAACCTAACCTAACCTAACCTAACCCAACACAACACAACACAACACGATCCCGTTGAAATCTTTTGTGGAGGAGGAGGATTATAATAGGGGTCCCGCCCGGGCGCGTCCATAATTAAAGATCTGGACCCCTTTTTTAGGCCAAATTAACATATAAATTGAACATACTATTAAAATTTTACAAGGCGCTTTTTTCATATAAATTTCCAAAATTTCTGAAAATTACATTATTCGAGCTATAGCTTCTTTTTCACCTGCAGCACGAGGGCCGCGTCCCCGGGGATCTGCCTGGACACTTAAAACCCGAGATTAATAAAACGAAAGGGCAGGAAGTGGCAGTTTATTGGGCAACCGAAAGTACTTAATCTAAGGAACATATTTGTTTTTATATAGTAAATTTTGGCACCATCGGAGAGAGCTCATCGTCGCGAATCAGCCGAGGGGTCGCAATCCCGAATCCGCGAATACTGGAACCCACAGGACCAAACACTACATTGGTGAAACATAATCATCACTTTCATCATCTTTTTATATTGAGGCCTGCTCATCTTTCGGCTCCAGCGGGTGCGCCCTTATGAGACGCGACTTTTGACGTATCGTGCTCCTCTCTCCGATACGTACTTTTCGGGATATTCACGAAAAACTGAAAAAACCTCTATTTTAATGAATTTAAGGTCGAAATTTGTATACGCAACCGGAACCTAACCCAATTTTCCTACCATTTTATTTGTTTTTGCAAGCTTTTTTGCTAAATAGCACCGGATTATATCCGAGACGGACTATATTTGTTTTTTTGTATTTTGTGTTTTGCTTCTCGAGGGCTCAGCATTTACTTAGGCAAGCTTTGATGATATTAAACATTTTTTGAGAATATCTGTGCAGGCAAAATCGTATATTGGTTTAAACGAACAAAATATTGAATTTGTCAAATATTAAATTTATTAAATATTAATTTTTTTCTATCTGCTTTCTTTTTGAACAGTCATAAATTATATAGAAACATAGAGGGTTGTGGGAAGGGAATTTTTGTATAGAATTCTGAGCCTAACTCACAAACGGCCGTCAAATCAAAATTGTAACCGACAGTCTGCCTTTGTGTTTCATACTATTAGCAATTAGAAATTAGTATTCAGATTAAAACAGTGTTTTCGAAGTGCTTTTGACCTGATTTGCTTGATCATTGAGATCTTAGAACAGCATTGCTTTGCATATAGCTTGTAGAAAATTGTTGGAGACCACGAATTGTCAGTTTTTAAAAAAAAAAAAAAAAACTAGATCCTCTTGCTTTTTGGCTTTTGTGATTGTTATAAGTTGTGTCGTACTTATATATGTTAACGCTATAAATATTGCAGAGCGAATACTGAGAGTGCTCGTTCTTCCTGCCGGGAGGCCTGCGTAGTGTCGTGTTGAACGTCTTCCTTCCTTCCATAGGGAAGGTTTTGAGAAACAACTGTGCAAATTAATAGCTGTCCCTGCTCGCCCCAAGTGCCAATAAGGTCAGATAGTATATAGTTTTTCTCTTTTTTAGTTGTTATAGAAATTGCCCATCCCTTTTGACCCTTATTTCTTGTCCCGGTTAAATATTTTGTGGAGGAGGAGGATTATATTAGGGGTCCCGCCCGGGCGCGTCCAAAATTAAAGATCTGGACCCCTTTTTTAGGCCAAATTAACACATAAATTGAACATATTAATAAAATTTTACAAGGCGCTTGTTCATAAAAATTTTAAAAAATTCTGAAAATTACATTGTTCGACCTATAGCTACTTTTTCACCTGCAGCACGAGGGCCGCGTCCCCGGGGATCTGCCTGGACACCTAAAACCCGAAATTCTTAAAACGAAAGGGCCGGAAGTGGCAGTTTAGCGGGCGGACGAAAGTACCGTTTTTGAGGAACATATTTGATCTTATATAATAAATCTTGGCACTATCGGAGAGAGCTCGTCGTCCCGAATCAGCCGAGGGGTCGCAATCCCGAATCAGAGAATACTGGAACCCACAGGACTCGACACCAACTCGGTGAAACATAATCATCACCATCATCATCTTTTTGTATTGAGACCTGGTCATCTTTCGGCTCCAGCGGGTGCGCCCTTACGAGACGCGTCTTTTGACGTATCGTGCTCCTCTCTCCGATAAGTACTTCTCGATATAATCACGAAAAACTGAAAAAACGTGAATGCCCACTTACCATCACGTGATCTTGTCACATGTTATTTTATTATATTCATATATATATATATATACTCCCATTTATATCTTACCTAGTTATCTGTTCTCATACCTGCCATCTTTACGAAATGCCCGCTTACCATCATGTTATCCTACCACATGTAATATTTTATCATATATTTTACATACATATACTTACTCCTGGTTTTCCTTTTATATTTAATTTTATTTTTTCTAATACAATAGTTTTTCACTTGTCATCTCACCTTATTTTATTATATATATATATATTATTATTTTTTAGATACATATATATTCTCCTGGTTTTCCTCTTATATTAAATTTTATTTTTTCTAATACAATAGTTTTTCACTTGTCATCACCTTACTTTATTATATATATATATATATTATTATTTTTTAGATACATATATATTCTCCTGGTTTTTCTCTTATATTTAATTTTCCTTTCTAATATAACAGTTTTTCAGAGGTTGTGGATTACTAGGAGAAATATTGAAAGAAGTAAGTAACAGAAGGCTTAACGTGTTTAATTTTGGGTCTAAAGGAAGTTACAATTTTTGGTCTTTTAGGAGAAACATGAGTATGAGAAGAAACTGTATATAAAATTGTCCGATCTAGGTCCAGGTCAAAGTCGAATGTTCTATTAAGAGGGTGTGGGGGATAAGAAGTAGATGTGGAAGCGTCTGGGGTGTTAATATTTAAGGGATTCATAATATATAATTTATTTTAATAAAATATATATTAAATAATAAATAGTGTTAAAAACACACCTTAAGTAATAGAAAAAATCAACTGAAAAATGTAAATGTCATGATTTTAAAAACAAATAAATATAATGAAATAAGAGGTATATAGAAATAATAAGGTGATTTTTCTAATGAAGAATATATATGTATATATATATATATATATATATATATTAATGAATAAATATAATAATTAATAGATGAAAAATATTAATACTGAAAAAGGAAAATGAAAATAAATTATTTAATGAACTTACAGTTGGCTCGACGGGAGGACCCCTTAAATTTAGTTTCGGCTACTCTACACAGATGGTGCTAATTTATCGTAAATAAATTAAAAATGATAAAATTAAATACAATAAAAAATGAAAAGGAAAACAGCAAAACACATAAACTATTAGCTAAAAATAAATAAAGACAATAAATTTTGTGAAGATTCCGGCTCCAGATGAGGCAAAAAGAAAATTGAAGGAAATTTGAAAATCACAAATATTGAAATATCTTATAAAACACAGTAATTTAGAGGTAAACAGTATTAGATAATGAAAAAGGGACACAACAAGATAAATTTAGACGTATCTAAAGTATTAAAAGTACAATATATAAATGACAATAGAGAAAAAAAAACTGTTCTAATAAAATAATCATGAATAGCTCACGGCCAGCTCGCAGGAAAAATCCAGATTTTTGCACAAAACAGGAGAACACCAAGGCGAACAAAATAACAATAAGAAAATAGGGGGTTACCGATAAGATGGGCGTTTCGGTCGCGATTTTATAAATTTCGCGAATAAAAAAACTAGGATAACTTTTGATGTGAAAATCACAGAACGAATAGAAATACACCGTTTTAAAGGCCGAAGAAGCGCGCACACAACGATATATCACACTTTATATTTTAAGGATATTTTATATTTTTTCGAAATTTTCGAGCGCAGAGCGATACGAAACGTGAACGGAACGCAACTGCGGCTGACCGGAAACTTTTTAATTGTTTTTTTTTGATTATATTTTTATTATACCCTGTATCTGTTTTGATATATCATCATAATAGTTGCCCGCTTACCATCATATGACCCAACCATATGTTATTTCTATATATATATATTTATTTTTCTATTACTTTCTTTATCTGTTTTGGTATATATTTAAGATTGTTACCCACTTACCATCACATGACCCATTCATATATTTTTATATATATATATTTTTTATTATACATTTTCATCGTTTTAACCTAACCTAACTTAACCTAACCTAACCGGGGTGTTCCTTCTCTCGTCTGCCGGATGCTAAGGGTAAAGCCGAGCCATTTTCCTCGGCATCCGGCGACTTCCGGCCTTGTGCAGGCCTTGTGCAGCCTAACCTAACCTAACTTAACCTAACCGGGGTGTTCCTTCTCTCGTCTGCCGGATGCTAAGGGCAAAGCCGAGCCATTTTCCTCGGCATCCGGCGACTTCCGGCCTTGTGCAGGCCTTGTGCAGCCTAACGTAACCTTTTTTTTTTTTTTTTTTTTTTGGTAATCCAGGGGAAATCCTCATGGATCGTCAGGGGGTGGTGAGGGCCATCCCCCGGTATGCCGGACTCCTACCGACTAAAACCCCTGGAGTGCTCCTTCACTCGCGTCAGCACCAGCCCCCGGGCACACCGAGGACCTCCAAGAGGGCTGGTGCGCGATCCGCCCAATGTGGGCTACGTCACGAATTGGGAGGGGCCAAGCCCCTCTACCACCGCCTGGTGGTGCGCGGAAGCACGCACGGCACCACTGGAGCTTTCAAGTCAGGCAACGGCCCCCTCAGGCTCGTTGCCCGACGCTCCTTTCGAGGCGAACTTGTCGAGCAGCGACGGAGGTGCCGCCGCTGGAGAGGCCTCTTTCTCTATAGGCTCCACGCGCACCTGGGACAACGGGATGTCGTCAGTGGTGGCGGGAGCCTTCCTCGGCTTGCCAAAGGGCCTTTTGATGGGCCTTTTGGCCGCTGCACAGGCCGCGCTGCCCAGCCGGTGGCCGGCCCGCTTGCCGGCATCTGCACATACGCAGCAGTGGGGCTGCGCCTCGCATCCCTGGGCTTTGTGCCCAGGTTGCCCACAACGGAAGCAGCGACCACTCCGGTTAGTGGTCGCTTTACACTCTTGTCCCACGTGCCCGGGCTCAAGGCACCGGTAGCACCGGAGCACGCGGGGTTCTAACAAACGGATCTGGGGCTTGACCCAGCCGATTGTGATGCCTCTATCCATTACAGTCTTGGCGACGGTGGCTGGGCAAGTTACCCAGATCGTGCCAAGATTGAACCTTGTCATTGTTACGTCACTAGCCCGGACCTGTTCTTCCGGGCATCCTCCTATTGTTGCGATGCAACTCACGATGTCCTCCTTGAGGACGGTGTCATCCAAGCCCGAGATCTTAAGGTCGGCCTTCTTGTAGGGGCGCGTGACCTTGACCTCGTCCTCATGGAGAACATTCTTCAGCAAACCGTAGAGGACGTTGGCTTTCCTCTCTGCCTCTTCGGGCTCACCAGGCACGTGCAGGATTCGTGCATCGGTGAGCGTACCTCTGATGGACATCTCCTTGAGGCCATGGGCGTGGAGGTCTCCTGCAACCTCGCGCCTCGCCTCATCAAGGATAGTTTTAAAGGATAACCCTTTCTCCTTTGCTTGGGGCGTCAGCGCCAGGAGAACACTGGCCGTTTTGGGCGGCCGGATCTTCTTCGGGCGCTTCTGCCCCTGCGTCTTCTTTTTACGGCCCGGTTGAGAAGGGCCCTTCTCTATTTTCCTCTTAGGGGGCTTGTCCCTCTTCACCACTTCTGACCAGCTGCCATTGTTATCGGCTAGCTGGGTCGATGTTGGAGGTGGTTGGGGTGCCTCTAGAGGTGTCTCGTCCGTATTAGCAGCAGCGGAGCGACTCTTCTTCCCCTTCCCCTTACCTTTGACGGGCTTGGGGTTGGGGCCAGAGCTGTGCCCCGGTGCATCGATATCAGTGGAGAGGACGTCTTCCGCGACGTCGACTGCCGGCTTGAGCTTAGCCTTACGCACGGCCTTCTTCGCCACGGAAGGCGCCCTCTCGTGTTGCAGCGGCGGACGGAGGAGTTTGCCCTCCAGCACGTTATACCGCCGCTGCATGTTCTTCATGGTGCCCACGACCTCGGTTAGCACCGAGCGGATCTCGGCGAGGTCGTGGGACTTTGTCTCCTCCGGTTTGGGTTGGGCAGGGTCCTTGGCGGATGGTAGCACAAGGCCCTGCCTGTTATACTCCCGTATGTCTGCACGGAGTGCGGCATAGTCTTCCCGCATCTCCTGCAGCTCCTGCCTCAGTCGGGCATTCTCCCCGTTAAGCTTCCGGAGCTCCTCATTTATGTTGGTGGACATGATGGCCTCCATGTCCACCAGGATCTCCTCGAGGGCAGACTTCCCCTCGTGGATGATCGTCCCCTTGATGTTTTTGGACTTGGTAAAGAGGTTCTTTACCAAGCCCACGTTCTTTCGAACTCGCTCCTTTCGGACGTACGCTGCAGCATCCTCTTCCTCTGCTGGAGCTGCCGCGGAGAGTCGTGACGTCTGCTGGGGACGGGCGCTCCGCGACGTCTCCAACAGCTCACGCCGAGCCTGCAGCTCTTCTGCGTCCTTTTGGGCCGCTAATACTTCCTTCTTGGCCTCCCACAGACCCACGTACTTGCCATGGATCGGCGGACGACCACGTCCTCTCTTAGGAGCCTCGGGGGTGGCCAAGATCTTAGCTGGCACATCCCCCTCGGACTCACTGCTACAGAAGGGCTTGTATCTCCTCTTCCGGTCTGTGCCGGATCCCACAGAAACGAGGCTCATCTCCGAAGAGTCTGAGTCCTCGTAGCGCTCTAGGGAGACACGGAGCTCACTATCGCACGCAAGATCAATGTCCTTATGCAAGGCCTGGGTCGTCGGTGCAGTTATGGGAGCCTGACCGTAACTGCGAAGCACCTTTTTGCCCCCCCCAGAGAACGTGGGGCTGCACCGGTCCGGAGACCGGTGGAGGGATTCTCCATCTGCGGGGCAGGTGGTACCCTCCTGGGGTAGTTCTTTTTCAAAGTGTGCTTCCATCATAATTTTGTTTTGCATACATCAAGATTTCCATACATCACGCGGGATTTGAAGAAAAGAAAACAAAGGGGGATAAAAAGGGGGGGGGGGAGAAGAAAATAGTAGAAAAGAAAAAGAAGGGGGGAAAACAATAGAGAGACATACATCCTAACATAACCTATCACAAGACTCTATCAAAACAACCTAACACGCCTAGCCAGGAATTGGGGAACAAAGGAATAACAAAAGGATGGGAAGGGTAGGGGGAGATGTGAGGGGTTGGGTGGGGGTGGGAATAACGGGACTCTTCTCACTCCTCTTCTCATTGGAGAAGAGATAGCGCGAAGGGGCAGGAAAGGACAAAGGGTAAGGGACAAGGACGAGCTGCTGGTCCGGACTCAGACCAACGACTCGGACTGACTGCACCAGCGAACTGGCGGGCGATGGGGTCGTCAGGTCCCGACGCCGAAGCCTAACGTAACCTAACCTAACCTAACCTAACCTAAAACCTAACCTAACCTAACCTAACCTTTTTTTTTTTTTTTTTTTTTTGTTAACCCGGTGGAAATCCCTAACGGACCGTCAGGGGAAGTGGTGAGGGCCACTTCCCCCGGTGTGTCGGACCTGCCCCGACTAAAACCACCGGGGTGCCAGCACTGCCTCTCCTCGCCTACGCCGAGCCTGGGAATCCAAATACATCCGACGGCTCGGCGAGCGTTGGCCTTGGGCAGGCCTCCTCTCTTGGAGGGGGAATTTAAACCCCCTCAGGACCTCTCTTGGGGAACGGCGTGTGGGCACACACGCGCCGACCCTTCCTCTCTGCACTGGACGGGGACGCCCTCAACGTCACCCGCCCAGCCTGTGTCAGGAGGGGAGCGCCTCGCGCTGGGAGTCCTGCGCGAATTGCTCCCGTCTCCCGAGCCGCCTTGTTCTGCGGCGGTTTCGCCGAGGGTCGCGGGGATTGGCAGTATGCCTCTCCCGCTCCGCCGCTTCCTTCGCGCTTATGACGGCCTCACAAAAGGCCGCCAACCCTCGCCATGCCGATTCCCTGTCGACGGCCGCGCGGACTACGGCCGGCAGGGAAAGGTCGCTACCGACGACCTGCCGAAGCTCGGCTCTCTCATTAGCCCAAGCTGGGCACTCCTCCAGCGCGTGTTGCGCTCTCTCCACGAGGCAGCCGTCGCAGTGGTTGCACTTTTCGGTTGGCTCGCTCCCGGGTATCAGACTCAGGTATCTCCCGAAGCTGCCGTGCCCCGAGAGAACCTGAGTCATCCGGTATGTTAGCGAGCCGTGACCTCGTGACAACCACTGCCTAAGGATTGGACGGACTGCCTCGATGGTCCTTTGGCCGGCGCTGGGATTGCACAGCCTGGACTCCCACTCCCTTAACGCCCCCTCATTTAGGATTTCCCTTTTTCTTCTTATTTCAGCCGGGGCCAGCCGCAGGCCCTGGGCTCTCTTCTCCTCGCGCCATTCGTAGAGCGACGCGAGGGTTCGTGCGTCCAGGTCCCACGGCACGGACCCGGCCAACACGCAGGCCGCCTCGCACGAAATCGTGCAGTACCCCCTGATCGTTCGGATGGCCATAGCTCTCTGTGGGCGTCTAAGGAGAGCTATGTTCCGGCGACTTAGTCGATCAGCCCACACGGGGGCACCGTACATGACCATTGAGCGGACGACCTGCGTGTATAAGAGTCTGCAGGCCACGCCCGGGCCTCCCACATTGGGCATTATCCTACCCAGGGCCCCTAGGACCTTCTGTACTTTAGGCAACAGGAGGTCAAAATGGGGCCCAAAGTCCCATCGGCTGTCGAGGACCAGTCCCAGGTACTTCATGGTACCCTCGACGCCGATGCGGACACCACTCACAATCAGGTGAGCGTCGGGTGGGGGCGCTCTTCGGGGGCCATGGAAAAGGATGGCCTCCGACTTATGGAGCGCAACCTCCAGCCCCAGCCGCCTGATCCGGCTGACTACCTGGGCCACTGCAGCAGTGGCCAGGATCGACACTTCCCGGTACGTATCACCGGTTGCCATGACCAGCGTGTCGTCCGCGTAACAGATGACCTCGACCCCTCGGAGATTGGCACCCCTCAGGACGTAGTCGTATCCGATGTTCCACAGGAGCGGGCCAAGGACTGACCCCTGTGGAACACCGCACGTCACCTCGTGCCTACCCCACTCCCTCATCCCGGGGTAGACTATGCTCCTCTCCGAGAGGTACGATGCAATCACGCGGCGGACGTACCCTGGCAACCGGTGATATTTCAGCGCCTCATGAATGCATTCCCAGGGGAGGGTGTTGAACGCGTTGGAGATATCGAGTGAGACCGCCAAAGCAACCCCTCCCCGGGCCACTGTCTCCTGCGCTTTCGCCCGGACCTGCATGATCGCGTGGATGGTCGAGCGACCGCGGCGGAAACCGTATTGACTATCCGCCAGGTCCGGGCCTACCCTCTCCATGTGAGCGGTGATGCGGTCCGCAAGCACCCGCTCGAATATCTTGTTAATCTCGTCCAACAGGACAATGGGCCTGAAGGACGAGGGGGTTTCATCTGTACGCCCTGGTTTTCTGAGGAGGACGAGACGACCCATCTTCCACCTTCGTGGAATGGTAGCCTGCTCCAGGCAGGCGTCGAATGTCCTTCTCAGGCGAACCTCCAGGGCGTCAAAGGTTAACGCCCATATGCGTCCATGGACGCCGTCGAGTCCGGGGGCAACCTTCTTCGACCTGAGCCTCTCCATCACTCTCTCCAGCTCCTCCCGAGTGACTGGCGGGGGAGGCTCAGCATCATCCTCTTCCGGGTGCACCAATGGAGGCTGGTGGCTACCTCTTGTTGGGAAGAGAGCCCCAACTATCTCCTCCACCTTTTGTGGCGGGAGTGCTTGGGTCTCCGGGGGGGCATATGGGTGCAGCTTGTCGCGCACGAGCTTATACGGCCTCCCCCACGGATCCCCGTCTAGCAACTCCAAAAACTCCTTCCTGGCCATCTCTATGGAGTTTGCGATGGCCACCTGCATGGCCGTCTTCTTGGCCTTGTACAAATCATAAAGGCGGTCCTCCTCTGTCGGATCGCGGCGTCTCCTCCGACGATATCGGGCGTACCGGCGCCTCGACGAGACGCACTCGCTTCGCAGCTGCGCGATCTCGTCGTTCCACCAATACACCCGACGTCTGGAGGGGCGCGCTCTGACTCTGGTCATGGAGGCGTCACAGATGCGCGTCATGGCCACCCGCAACCAGTCCGCCTCCTCCTCCGCGCGTACTTCGCCCTCTGGAACGGGCAGCCACGACTGCACGATCGCGGCTTCCTCCACCATCTCCGGATCCAAGCTCCGGAGGCTCCACCTGGGATATTCTTCGTTTGGGGCGCGGTTGTTAAAGGCCCCATCCGATCGCCAGGCGGAGACCTCGAAGCAGACATATTTGTGGTCCGAGAGAGTCTCCTCGCCAACCATGACCTCCCACCTATGCACGCGGTCCGACAGAGAGGGACTCGCGAGGGTCACATCAATGATGGAACCTCCGTGTCTTCGAACGCACGTATCGGATGATCCGCGGTTCTGGACACAGAGGCCCACTTCTATTGCCCATTCATTTAACCTCTCACCCCGTGCGTTGGTCACCCTGCTCCCCCAAGCAGGAGACTTGGCATTAAAATCCCCGCCAATTAGCACAGGGCGAGGGTGTGTCCGGCTGACAAGCGCCCCTAACCGGATGAGAAATCTTTCGAACTGGGCCTGGGTCTTACTGGGGGGTACGTAGACCGAGACCACAGTTATCTCACCCAATTGGGCCGCGACAAAACCATTGCCCCTCTCCACACTCCTAAAAGAGGGGACACCTGCTGCAGGCTTCCGCACAATCATCGCCGAGTCCGTTAGGTCCCCCACACAGTCAAGGCTGTTAGGGGGGACAAAATACGGCTCGGCGACGAGACCGACTCCGATGCACCACTCCACCATGCTCTGCGAGAGGAGGTTCTGAGCTCTGGTGGAGTGGTTCAGGTTCGCCTGGATGAATTTAAGGCGAGACCTATCCATCGGTAGTCATCGGAGTGGTCACGTCTTTCGGCGCTGCCTCGTGCGCCGAACCTAACCTTTTTTTTTTTTTTTTTTTTTTTTTTTTTTTTTTTTTTTTTTTTTTGTTAACCCGGTGGAAATCCCTACGGACCTTCAGGGGAGCGGTGAGGGCCGCTCCCCCGGTGTGTCGGACCTGCCCCGACTAAAACCACCGGGGTGTTCCTTCTCTCGTCTGCCGGATGCTAAGGGCAAAGCCGAGCCATCTTCCTCGGCATCCGGCGACGTCCGGCCTTGTGCAGGCCTCACCTACTAGGCGGGGGGACGGTTAAATAGTCGCCGCCCCCCGCATGCACCTAACACATTTCGGGGAGAGTGGTGTAGAGAGCCACCCCCCCCTCACCTCCTTGATATTGTCATCAGAGCGGTGTGCGGGAACACATCGCACACCGCTCACGCCAGGATTTGGGCGACGCACTCCCTCAAAGCGCGCCGCCCGGCGTATATCCGTGTCACGGAGGAAGGCTGTTGGCGTAGGCCCTCCTCCGGCGTCCAGTCCGAGCTGGGCGGCGGATTGGGTTGTCGGGGGTGGATATTGCCTCCCGATCCCGCTCCGCCGCCTCCTTCACCTTCATTGTCGTCTCCGTGAAGGAGAGGACCGCCTGCCATGCCCTGTCACTACCGACCATCGCGCGAGCGAGTGCCGGCAGTGACAGGTCGCCACCCACCACCCTGAGCGCCGAACCTAACCTAACCTAACCTAACCCAACACAACACAACACAACACAACACAACACAACACAACACAACACAACACAACACGATCCCGTTGAAATCTTTTGTGGAGGAGGAGGATTATAATAGGGGTCCCGCCCGGGCGCGTCCATAATTAAATATCTGGACCCCTTTTTTAGGCCAAATTAACATATAAATTGAACATACTATTAAAATTTTACAAGGCGCTTTTTTCATATAAATTTCCAAAATTTCTGAAAATTACATTATTCGAGCTATAGCTTCTTTTTCACCTGCAGCACGAGGGCCGCGTCCCCGGGGATCTGCCTGGACACTTAAAACCCGAGATTAATAAAACGAAAGGGCAGGAAGTGGCAGTTTATTGGGCAACCGAAAGTACTTAATCTAAGGAACATATTTGTTTTTATATAGTAAATTTTGGCACCATCGGAGAGAGCTCATCGTCGCGAATCAGCCGAGGGGTCGCAATCCCGAATCCGCGAATACTGGAACCCACAGGACCAAACACTACATTGGTGAAACATAATCATCACTTTCATCATCTTTTTATATTGAGGCAGTAGGATTTATAGGATATTTCGTGGAGCACAATGAATACGACCAGGTTAGCGACACAACTGTTTATTTTGGTAATACCCACACGTGATTATATATTGGATACGACATCTCCCCCTTTTTTAAATGAACAGTTAATTTTAACAAGCATTTAAAAAAAAAATCATTTTTCATTTTTATATAAATATATTTTTTGAATGATTTTTTTTTTTTACTAATGTTATAAAGTATGGGAAAAGTAACTTAAATATTAGTACACATTTAACATTATTCGGGATAATTCCCTTGAAACGCACACTTTCGTTTAGGCCGAGGCAGATCGGGTAATTCTACGTCATCTGCTATCAGGGCTGGTCTCGATATGTCATTTGTTTCTGAAATAGACGACTGATTTGTTTCATACACTTCATCTGCCTGGTCAAACTCGCTGGTTTCGGAAGGAATTATAATACTACTGTTACCGTTATTGTTCTTTACTGCGGTATTTGTGTTAGCGTCCTCAGTAATCGGCAATGAATAACTATTCATTGCATTATTATTTTTACTAGGCAATAACTGATCAATATGACGTTTCCATTCATTGCCATCAGAAAGCCTAACTCTATAGGTGAGCGGTCCGTCTCTAGCGATTACCGTAGCCGGCACCCACTTGTCGAGGCGCGCGCTGTAGTCGCGTGCCAGCACCTGGTCACCGAGTGCGGTGTATCGTTCAGCGGCGGGCGACACTTGGCCGGCCCGCTCGGCTGATGCTTCTACACGACTCTCTGAGTTTGGCTTTAAAATGTCAAGTCTACTTCTTAAGCGCCTACCGAACATCGCCACGGCCGGCGCGACTCCTGTAGTTGCATGTTCACAATTACGGTATTGAAATAAAAACCTCAATATTGCGGTATCAACGTCAACCCCTTCATGTATAGCTTTTTTCATTGCACGTTTGACGGACTTGACCGCATTTTCAGCAGCTCCATTACCTGCCGGTCTATAGGGACTGGTTATCGTGTGAGTTATACAATTTTTTTCCATATAATCCGCGAACTCACGAGACGCAAATGGTGGACCGCCGTCACTAACCACCTGCGCCGGTAAACCAAAACGGGCAAAAATTTCGCGAAGTTTATGTATCGTCGCGCTTGCAGTGGTGGTGGTCATTCGTTGTACTTCAATCCACTTGCTATGCGCGTCTACTGTAACTAGGTAATGTTTACCATTAAACTCGGCGAAATCAATGTGTATTCGTTGCCACGGACGAGCAGGGAAAACCCAGGGGTGCATTAGCGAACGCGGCGGCGCATCCCTTTGTTGCACGCACGCGCTGCATTCTCTACAGATATTTTCTATTTCAGAATCTAACTGTGGCCAATATACATAGTTCCGAGATAAATTTTTCATCTTAACAATTCCCAAATGTCCCTCGTGTAGTTCTCGTAATACCGATTTCGTTAATGTTTTAGGAATAACAACCCTATGATTGTACAATATACAGCCTCTATCGATCGATAAGCTATCTTTACGATAAAAGAACGGTTTTTCTTCTTTACATATGCTACTGGTTGGCCAACCATTAATAATGTAACTATAAATTTTTTTAAGTAATAAATCTGTTTGCGTCTTTAATGCTATATCTTTAGCGCTGATTGGAAACGCTTCCTCGACGTAATTAATGTACGACATCGAATCCAGCCCTGATTCGCTTTTTTGTTCGCACGGCAGTGGCAGGCGTGACAACGCGTCCACATTTCCGTTATCCTTAGACTTGACAAATTCAACACTAAAATCATAAGAGGATAGAATTATGGCATACCTTTGGAGTCGGCCGGCAGCCGTCTGTGGTAAACCTAACTTTGGCCCAAAAATAAACGTTAGCGGTTTATGATCGGTTTTAATAATAAAATGACGGCCATACAGGTACTGATGGTGTTTAATAACACCGCTTACAATAGCGAGCGCCTCTTTATCGAGCTGACTGTACGAACGCTCCGCTCTATTCAATGTGCGCGAAGCAAAGCATATGGGCCGCTCTTCGCCATCAGGATACCTGTGTGACAGTATACTGCCGATGCCGTATGAACTACTGTCAACAGCTAAGACAAGAGGCAGCGTTGGATTATAATGAACCAGTACTTGACTACTGGTTATTGCCTCTTTTACATTTAGGAACGCCTGGTGACACCCTTCTGACCAGGACCAAGCAATATTTTTACGAAGTAGTTCATGTAGTGGATAAAGTATAGTACTTAATTTTCGTATGAATTTTGCATAATAATTTATAAACCCGAGAAAAGATCTTAATTGTGTTAAATTGCTTGGTGCTGGTGCCTCCACAATGGCCTTTACTTTATTTGGATCCGGATGTAATCCGTGCTTATCTATTATAAAGCCAACATAAGTCATACTATCTTGCATAAAGAGACATTTTTCTATGTTTATTCTTAAACCGACCTCACGTAAACGACAAAATAATGCCTTCAAATTGCTCAAATGCTGAGTCTTATTCACACCGGTCACTGCAATATCGTCGCAGTATACCGCTACTCCCTGTAGACCCTTTAGGGTTTCCTCCATAAATTTTTGAAATTTTTCTGGTATGCAAGTGAGCCCAAATGGCGTGCGGGTGTATACGTACGTCCCGACGTGCGTGGTGATCGCGGTGCAGGGCTGGGACTCCTGCTCTAGATGTAACTGCTGGAAAGCGTTAGTGAGGTCGATCTTAGAAAACTGTTCGCCACCACTCAGTGATGCAAACAACTCTTCAATACGCGGCAGTGGGTATGGTTCACGCAATATTTTGGGATTAACTGTAATTTTATAATCGCCGCAAATGCGAATTTCGCCCGATTTTTTAATAACTGGTACTATTGGTGTTCCGTAATCAGAATATTCCACCTTGCGAATAATACCCTCTGCCTCGAGACGTTGCAGTTCTAATTCGACTGGCTTTCGCAATGCTAAAGGCAGCTGCCTCGCTTTCACATACACTGGATTCTTATCAATTAATCTAAGTGAAAATTTTTTAGTACACGTACCGAGTCCCGGAGCGAACACTGTCGGAAATTCCCGGCGCAATTGATCTTCTAAATTATTATCATTTATTGACAGTATTGAGTTGTTGATATTAATTTCATTAATGTTTAAAATACGTAACCACTGTCGACCTAATAAAGGTGGACCCCCATTTTTAATAATAAATAATTTAAGATCCCTGGCTGCCCGGTCAGCTGTCACTACATCAACTAAAATAAATCCGACTGGTTCGATCGCGGTACCGACGTATGAAAACAACGAAATATTGTTATTAATGAGCTGATTGTTAGGAAAATATTTGTTATAAAAATCTTCACTGATTACGGAGAGTTTACTTCCAGTGTCTAATTCAAAATTTATGTCCTTACCGTTTACCTTACACAGAACGAGATAAGGTTTGTCCCTTGCACCACTCACGCTTATATTATAAAAATGCGCCTCCGGCTCCTCTTCACAGTTTAGTTGATGATTGTTCTCGTGTAATTGCGCCCGAACTTGTCCTCTATTCGAGGTATTTTTACACACCACTTTTAAATGTCCCTTTTTCCCGCAAATATCACACGAATAATTTTTAAAACGGCAAAAATCCGCACGGTGCTGCCGTCCGCAACGCCAACAAGTACGCGGGTCGCGCGCTGCCGGTGCCTCGCAAGCCGCGCCGCCGCGGCCGCCCGCACCGTGCGCGCTGGCGGCCTCCCGCCTTGCCCGACTTACGTTGCCTACAGCGTGCAACGGCTCGGACAATGATATCGAATCCGAGTTGTGTGCCGGCCCGGCTCCGCTCGTCCGGGTATGTCGCTCCGCCGCCTCCAAAGCCAAAGCCAGTTCGAGCGCTCTATTGTACGTTAAACTGGGTTCTGCGAACAGTCTTGACCTCATGTCACCACTGCTTAACCCCGAGACGAATTGGTCGCGTAAATTCTCTTCCAGATTTTGTTTGAAGTTACAAGTGCTCGCTAAATGCTTTAGCGCTTGCAGGTATTCGCTCAGTGTTTCACCTGGAACTTGTCGTCTCTGTCTAAACATATGCCGTTCCGCGATCTCGGACCTCGAAGGTTCTAGATGATCGCCGACAATTTTTACTAATTCATTGAACTGTTTGCTCTCAGGATGATCCGGTGCGCACAAATCACACATCAAGTCATATGTGGCCTCGCCAACTAACGTGATTAATGTTGCAACATGTAACTCTGCCTTAATTTCGTTTAATGCAATGAACTGTTCAACGCGCCTAATGTACGCCGACCACTTTTTACTTGCCAAGTCAAAACTATCCACTTTTCCGATAGGCATTTTATGTTTTATGATTAACAAACACTAATCACACATGAATAT
The DNA here is from genome assembly GCA_036320925.1 of Automeris io. Taxonomy (NCBI): domain Eukaryota; kingdom Metazoa; phylum Arthropoda; class Insecta; order Lepidoptera; family Saturniidae; genus Automeris; species Automeris io. The sequence continues at coordinate 18,275,706 of JAUDJH010000008.1, read as the reverse complement.
GTATTAATGACCGGTTAATCCTCGTCGCCAGTAGGATTTATAGGATATTTCGTGGAGCACAATGAATACGACCAGGTTAGCGACACAACTGTTTATTTTGGTAATACCCACACGTGATTATATATTGGATACGACAGAGGCCTGCTCATCTTTCGGCTCCAGCGGGTGCGCCCTTATGAGACGCGACTTTTGACGTATCGTGCTCCTCTCTCCGATACGTACTTTTCGGGATATTCACGAAAAACTGAAAAAACCTCTATTTTAATGAATTTAAGGTCGAAATTTGTATACGCAACCGGAACCTAACCCAATTTTCCTACCATTTTATTTGTTTTTGCAAGCTTTTTTGCTAAATAGCACCGGATTATATCCGAGACGGACTATATTTGTTTTTTTGTATTTTGTGTTTTGCTTCTCGAGGGCTCAGCATTTACTTAGGCAAGCTTTGATGATATTAAACATTTTTTGAGAATATCTGTGCAGGCAAAATCGTATATTGGTTTAAACGAACAAAATATTGAATTTGTCAAATATTAAATTTATTAAATATTAATTTTTTTCTATCTGCTTTCTTTTTGAACAGTCATAAATTATATAGAAACATAGAGGGTTGTGGGAAGGGAATTTTTGTATAGAATTCTGAGCCTAACTCACAAACGGCCGTCAAATCAAAATTGTAACCGACAGTCTGCCTTTGTGTTTCATACTATTAGCAATTAGAAATTAGTATTCAGATTAAAACAGTGTTTTCGAAGTGCTTTTGACCTGATTTGCTTGATCATTGAGATCTTAGAACAGCATTGCTTTGCATATAGCTTGTAGAAAATTGTTGGAGACCACGAATTGTCAGTTTTAAAAAAAAAAAAAAAAAACTAGATCCTCTTGCTTTTTGGCTTTTGTGATTGTTATAAGTTGTGTCGTACTTATATATGTTAACGCTATAAATATTGCAGAGCGAATACTGAGAGTGCTCGTTCTTCCTGCCGGGAGGCCTGCGTAGTGTCGTGTTGAACGTCTTCCTTCCTTCCATAGGGAAGGTTTTGAGAAACAACTGTGCAAATTAATAGCTGTCCCTGCTCGCCCCAAGTGCCAATAAGGTCAGATAGTATATAGTTTTTCTCTTTTTTAGTTGTTATAGAAATTGCCCATCCCTTTTGACCCTTATTTCTTGTCCCGGTTAAATATTTTGTGGAGGAGGAGGATTATATTAGGGGTCCCGCCCGGGCGCGTCCAAAATTAAAGATCTGGACCCCTTTTTTAGGCCAAATTAACACATAAATTGAACATATTAATAAAATTTTACAAGGCGCTTGTTCATAAAAATTTTAAAAAATTCTGAAAATTACATTGTTCGACCTATAGCTACTTTTTCACCTGCAGCACGAGGGCCGCGTCCCCGGGGATCTGCCTGGACACCTAAAACCCGAAATTCTTAAAACGAAAGGGCCGGAAGTGGCAGTTTAGCGGGCGGACGAAAGTACCGTTTTTGAGGAACATATTTGATCTTATATAATAAATCTTGGCACTATCGGAGAGAGCTCGTCGTCCCGAATCAGCCGAGGGGTCGCAATCCCGAATCAGAGAATACTGGAACCCACAGGACTCGACACCAACTCGGTGAAACATAATCATCACCATCATCATCTTTTTGTATTGAGACCTGGTCATCTTTCGGCTCCAGCGGGTGCGCCCTTACGAGACGCGTCTTTTGACGTATCGTGCTCCTCTCTCCGATAAGTACTTCTCGATATAATCACGAAAAACTGAAAAAACGTGAATGCCCACTTACCATCACGTGATCTTGTCACATGTTATTTTATTATATTCATATATATATATATACTCCCATTTATATCTTACCTAGTTATCTGTTCTCATACCTGCCATCTTTACGAAATGCCCGCTTACCATCATGTTATCCTACCACATGTAATATTTTATCATATATTTTACATACATATACTTACTCCTGGTTTTCCTTTTATATTTAATTTTATTTTTTCTAATACAATAGTTTTTCACTTGTCATCTCACCTTATTTTATTATATATATATATATTATTATTTTTTAGATACATATATATTCTCCTGGTTTTCCTCTTATATTAAATTTTATTTTTTCTAATACAATAGTTTTTCACTTGTCATCACCTTACTTTATTATATATATATATATATATATATTATTATTTTTTAGATACATATATATTCTCCTGGTTTTTCTCTTATATTTAATTTTCCTTTCTAATATAACAGTTTTTCAGAGGTTGTGGATTACTAGGAGAAATATTGAAAGAAGTAAGTAACAGAAGGCTTAACGTGTTTAATTTTGGGTCTAAAGGAAGTTACAATTTTTGGTCTTTTAGGAGAAACATGAGTATGAGAAGAAACTGTATATAAAATTGTCCGATCTAGGTCCAGGTCAAAGTCGAATGTTCTATTAAGAGGGTGTGGGGGATAAGAAGTAGATGTGGAAGCGTCTGGGGTGTTAATATTTAAGGGATTCATAATATATAATTTATTTTAATAAAATATATATTAAATAATAAATAGTGTTAAAAACACACCTTAAGTAATAGAAAAAATCAACTGAAAAATGTAAATGTCATGATTTTAAAAACAAATAAATATAATGAAATAAGAGGTATATAGAAATAATAAGGTGATTTTTCTAATGAAGAATATATATATATATATTAATGAATAAATATAATAATTAATAGATGAAAAATATTAATACTGAAAAAGGAAAATGAAAATAAATTATTTAATGAACTTACAGTTGGCTCGACGGGAGGACCCCTTAAATTTAGTTTCGGCTACTCTACACAGATGGTGCTAATTTATCGTAAATAAATTAAAAATGATAAAATTAAATACAATAAAAAATGAAAAGGAAAACAGCAAAACACATAAACTATTAGCTAAAAATAAATAAAGACAATAAATTTTGTGAAGATTCCGGCTCCAGATGAGGCAAAAAGAAAATTGAAGGAAATTTGAAAATCACAAATATTGAAATATCTTGTAAAACACAGTAATTTAGAGGTAAACAGTATTAGATAATGAAAAAGGGACACAACAAGATAAATTTAGACGTATCTAAAGTATTAAAAGTACAATATATAAATGACAATAGAGAAAAAAAAACTGTTCTAATAAAATAATCATGAATAGCTCACGGCCAGCTCGCAGGAAAAATCCAGATTTTTGCACAAAACAGGAGAACACCAAGGCGAACAAAATAACAATAAGAAAATAGGGGGTTACCGATAAGATGGGCGTTTCGGTCGCGATTTTATAAATTTCGCGAATAAAAAAACTAGGATAACTTTTGATGTGAAAATCACAGAACGAATAGAAATACACCGTTTTAAAGGCCGAAGAAGCGCGCACACAACGATATATCACACTTTATATTTTAAGGATATTTTATATTTTTTCGAAATTTTCGAGCGCAGAGCGATACGAAACGTGAACGGAACGCAACTGCGGCTGACCGGAAACTTTTTAATTGTTTTTTTTTGATTATATTTTTATTATACCCTGTATCTGTTTTGATATATCATCATAATAGTTGCCCGCTTACCATCATATGACCCAACCATATGTTATTTCTATATATATATTTATTTTTCTATTACTTTCTTTATCTGTTTTGGTATATATTTAAGATTGTTACCCACTTACCATCACATGACCCATTCATATATTTTTATATATATATATATATATATATATATATATATATATATATATATATATATATATATATATATATATATATATATCTATTTTTTATTATACATTTTCATCGTTTTAACCTAACCTAACTTAACCTAACCTAACCGGGGTGTTCCTTCTCTCGTCTGCCGGATGCTAAGGGTAAAGCCGAGCCATTTTCCTCGGCATCCGGCGACTTCCGGCCTTGTGCAGCCTAACCTAACCTAACCTAACCTAACCGGGGTGTTCCTTCTCTCGTCTGCCGGATGCTAAGGGCAAAGCCGAGCCATTTTCCTCGGCATCCGGCGACTTCCGGCCTTGTGCAGGCCTTGTGCAGCCTAACGTAACCTAACCTAACCTAACCTAACCTAAAACCTAACCTAACCTAACCTAACCTAACCTAACCTAACCCAACACAACACAACACAACACGATCCCGTTGAAATCTTTTGTGGAGGAGGAGGATTATAATAGGGGTCCCGCCCGGGCGCGTCCATAATTAAAGATCTGGACCCCTTTTTTAGGCCAAATTAACATATAAATTGAACATACTATTAAAATTTTACAAGGCGCTTTTTTCATATAAATTTCCAAAATTTCTGAAAATTACATTATTCGAGCTATAGCTTCTTTTTCACCTGCAGCACGAGGGCCGCGTCCCCGGGGATCTGCCTGGACACTTAAAACCCGAGATTAATAAAACGAAAGGGCAGGAAGTGGCAGTTTATTGGGCAACCGAAAGTACTTAATCTAAGGAACATATTTGTTTTTATATAGTAAATTTTGGCACCATCGGAGAGAGCTCATCGTCGCGAATCAGCCGAGGGGTCGCAATCCCGAATCCGCGAATACTGGAACCCACAGGACCAAACACTACATTGGTGAAACATAATCATCACTTTCATCATCTTTTTATATTGAGGCCTGCTCATCTTTCGGCTCCAGCGGGTGCGCCCTTATGAGACGCGACTTTTGACGTATCGTGCTCCTCTCTCCGATACGTACTTTTCGGGATATTCACGAAAAACTGAAAAAACCTCTATTTTAATGAATTTAAGGTCGAAATTTGTATACGCAACCGGAACCTAACCCAATTTTCCTACCATTTTATTTGTTTTTGCAAGCTTTTTTGCTAAATAGCACCGGATTATATCCGAGACGGACTATATTTGTTTTTTTGTATTTTGTGTTTTGCTTCTCGAGGGCTCAGCATTTACTTAGGCAAGCTTTGATGATATTAAACATTTTTTGAGAATATCTGTGCAGGCAAAATCGTATATTGGTTTAAACGAACAAAATATTGAATTTGTCAAATATTAAATTTATTAAATATTAATTTTTTTCTATCTGCTTTCTTTTTGAACAGTCATAAATTATATAGAAACATAGAGGGTTGTGGGAAGGGAATTTTTGTATAGAATTCTGAGCCTAACTCACAAACGGCCGTCAAATCAAAATTGTAACCGACAGTCTGCCTTTGTGTTTCATACTATTAGCAATTAGAAATTAGTATTCAGATTAAAACAGTGTTTTCGAAGTGCTTTTGACCTGATTTGCTTGATCATTGAGATCTTAGAACAGCATTGCTTTGCATATAGCTTGTAGAAAATTGTTGGAGACCACGAATTGTCAGTTTTTAAAAAAAAAAAAAAAAACTAGATCCTCTTGCTTTTTGGCTTTTGTGATTGTTATAAGTTGTGTCGTACTTATATATGTTAACGCTATAAATATTGCAGAGCGAATACTGAGAGTGCTCGTTCTTCCTGCCGGGAGGCCTGCGTAGTGTCGTGTTGAACGTCTTCCTTCCTTCCATAGGGAAGGTTTTGAGAAACAACTGTGCAAATTAATAGCTGTCCCTGCTCGCCCCAAGTGCCAATAAGGTCAGATAGTATATAGTTTTTCTCTTTTTTAGTTGTTATAGAAATTGCCCATCCCTTTTGACCCTTATTTCTTGTCCCGGTTAAATATTTTGTGGAGGAGGAGGATTATATTAGGGGTCCCGCCCGGGCGCGTCCAAAATTAAAGATCTGGACCCCTTTTTTAGGCCAAATTAACACATAAATTGAACATATTAATAAAATTTTACAAGGCGCTTGTTCATAAAAATTTTAAAAAATTCTGAAAATTACATTGTTCGACCTATAGCTACTTTTTCACCTGCAGCACGAGGGCCGCGTCCCCGGGGATCTGCCTGGACACCTAAAACCCGAAATTCTTAAAACGAAAGGGCCGGAAGTGGCAGTTTAGCGGGCGGACGAAAGTACCGTTTTTGAGGAACATATTTGATCTTATATAATAAATCTTGGCACTATCGGAGAGAGCTCGTCGTCCCGAATCAGCCGAGGGGTCGCAATCCCGAATCAGAGAATACTGGAACCCACAGGACTCGACACCAACTCGGTGAAACATAATCATCACCATCATCATCTTTTTGTATTGAGACCTGGTCATCTTTCGGCTCCAGCGGGTGCGCCCTTACGAGACGCGTCTTTTGACGTATCGTGCTCCTCTCTCCGATAAGTACTTCTCGATATAATCACGAAAAACTGAAAAAACGTGAATGCCCACTTACCATCACGTGATCTTGTCACATGTTATTTTATTATATTCATATATATATATATATACTCCCATTTATATCTTACCTAGTTATCTGTTCTCATACCTGCCATCTTTACGAAATGCCCGCTTACCATCATGTTATCCTACCACATGTAATATTTTATCATATATTTTACATACATATACTTACTCCTGGTTTTCCTTTTATATTTAATTTTATTTTTTCTAATACAATAGTTTTTCACTTGTCATCTCACCTTATTTTATTATATATATATATATTATTATTTTTTAGATACATATATATTCTCCTGGTTTTCCTCTTATATTAAATTTTATTTTTTCTAATACAATAGTTTTTCACTTGTCATCACCTTACTTTATTATATATATATATATATTATTATTTTTTAGATACATATATATTCTCCTGGTTTTTCTCTTATATTTAATTTTCCTTTCTAATATAACAGTTTTTCAGAGGTTGTGGATTACTAGGAGAAATATTGAAAGAAGTAAGTAACAGAAGGCTTAACGTGTTTAATTTTGGGTCTAAAGGAAGTTACAATTTTTGGTCTTTTAGGAGAAACATGAGTATGAGAAGAAACTGTATATAAAATTGTCCGATCTAGGTCCAGGTCAAAGTCGAATGTTCTATTAAGAGGGTGTGGGGGATAAGAAGTAGATGTGGAAGCGTCTGGGGTGTTAATATTTAAGGGATTCATAATATATAATTTATTTTAATAAAATATATATTAAATAATAAATAGTGTTAAAAACACACCTTAAGTAATAGAAAAAATCAACTGAAAAATGTAAATGTCATGATTTTAAAAACAAATAAATATAATGAAATAAGAGGTATATAGAAATAATAAGGTGATTTTTCTAATGAAGAATATATATATATATATTAATGAATAAATATAATAATTAATAGATGAAAAATATTAATACTGAAAAAGGAAAATGAAAATAAATTATTTAATGAACTTACAGTTGGCTCGACGGGAGGACCCCTTAAATTTAGTTTCGGCTACTCTACACAGATGGTGCTAATTTATCGTAAATAAATTAAAAATGATAAAATTAAATACAATAAAAAATGAAAAGGAAAACAGCAAAACACATAAACTATTAGCTAAAAATAAATAAAGACAATAAATTTTGTGAAGATTCCGGCTCCAGATGAGGCAAAAAGAAAATTGAAGGAAATTTGAAAATCACAAATATTGAAATATCTTGTAAAACACAGTAATTTAGAGGTAAACAGTATTAGATAATGAAAAAGGGACACAACAAGATAAATTTAGACGTATCTAAAGTATTAAAAGTACAATATATAAATGACAATAGAGAAAAAAAAACTGTTCTAATAAAATAATCATGAATAGCTCACGGCCAGCTCGCAGGAAAAATCCAGATTTTTGCACAAAACAGGAGAACACCAAGGCGAACAAAATAACAATAAGAAAATAGGGGGTTACCGATAAGATGGGCGTTTCGGTCGCGATTTTATAAATTTCGCGAATAAAAAAACTAGGATAACTTTTGATGTGAAAATCACAGAACGAATAGAAATACACCGTTTTAAAGGCCGAAGAAGCGCGCACACAACGATATATCACACTTTATATTTTAAGGATATTTTATATTTTTTCGAAATTTTCGAGCGCAGAGCGATACGAAACGTGAACGGAACGCAACTGCGGCTGACCGGAAACTTTTTAATTGTTTTTTTTTGATTATATTTTTATTATACCCTGTATCTGTTTTGATATATCATCATAATAGTTGCCCGCTTACCATCATATGACCCAACCATATGTTATTTCTATATATATATTTATTTTTCTATTACTTTCTTTATCTGTTTTGGTATATATTTAAGATTGTTACCCACTTACCATCACATGACCCATTCATATATTTTTATATATATATATTTTTTATTATACATTTTCATCGTTTTAACCTAACCTAACTTAACCTAACCTAACCGGGGTGTTCCTTCTCTCGTCTGCCGGATGCTAAGGGTAAAGCCGAGCCATTTTCCTCGGCATCCGGCGACTTCCGGCCTTGTGCAGGCCTTGTGCAGCCTAACCTAACCTAACCTAACCTAACCGGGGTGTTCCTTCTCTCGTCTGCCGGATGCTAAGGGCAAAGCCGAGCCATTTTCCTCGGCATCCGGCGACTTCCGGCCTTGTGCAGGCCTTGTGCAGCCTAACGTAACCTAACCTAACCTAACCTAACCTAAAACCTAACCTAACCTTTTTTTTTTTTTTGTTAACCCGGTGGAAATCCCTACGGACCTTCAGGGGAGCGGTGAGGGCCGCTCCCCCGGTGTGTCGGACCTGCCCCGACTAAAACCACCGGGGTGTTCCTTCTCTCGTCTGCCGGATGCTAAGGGCAAAGCCGAGCCATCTTCCTCGGCATCCGGCGACGTCCGGCCTTGTGCAGGCCTCACCTACTAGGCGGGGGGACGGTTAAATAGTCGCCGCCCCCCGCATGCACCTAACACATTTCGGGGAGAGTGGTAAGCCACCCCCCCTCACCTCCTTGATATTGTCATCAGAGCGGTGTGCGGGAACACATCGCACACCGCTCACGCCAGGATTTGGGCGACGCACTCCCTCAAAGCGCGCCGCCCGGCGTATATCCGTGTCACGGAGGAAGGCTGTTGGCGTAGGCCCTCCGCCGGCGTCCAGTCCGAGCTGGGCGGCGGATTGGGTTGTCGGGGGTGGATATTGCCTCCCGATCCCGCTCCGCCGCCTCCTTCACCTGCATTGTTGTCTCCGTGAAGGAGAGGACCGCCTGCCATGCCCTGTCACTACCGACCATCGCGCGAGCGAGTGCCGGCAGTGACAGGTCGCCGCCCACCACCCTGACGAGTGCGGCCCTCTCCGTAGCCCAGGCTGGGCATTCTTCTATGACGTGTTGTGCGGACTCATCGAGGCAATCCGCACAATGGTGGCACCTCGGTGTGGGCTCGCTACCAGTTGTGCGGCACAGGTATCCACCAAAGCTGCCATGCCCAGTGAACACCTGCACCATCCGGTAGGAGACCACACCGTGGCGCCGCCCTAACCATTCCTTGAGTATCGGACGAATTGCCTCGATCGTCCGCAGGCCGTAATTTGAATGCTCCAGCCTGAGCCGCCATGTCTCTATTGAGTCGGCGTCCAGCAGACGCCTCTTTCCCTTGACTTCGGTCGGGGCCGGTCGCTGGCCCCGGGCTCTTTGCTCCTCGCGCCATGTATAGAGTGACGCGAGTGCTCGGGCATCCAGGTCCCAGGGAACCGACCCCGCCAACAGGCAGGCCGCGTCGCACGACACCGTAGCGTACCCCCGGACCGACGCTATCGCCAGAGCCCTTTGGGGGCGGCGCAACAGCCGTATGTTGTGGCTGTTGAGAGCGTCGGCCCAAACCGGGGCACCGTACAGTGCCATGGATCGGACCGCGTTCACGTAGAGGCGTCTGCAGGACACCCCAGGTCCACCGATGTTGGGCATCAGCCGCTTAAGAGCAGCGGCTGCACCTACCACTTTCGGCAACAACCGGTCAAAGTGTGCGCCGAATTTCCATCTGCCGTCGAGGACGAGACCGAGATACTTCATCGTGCCCCCGACGGCTATTCGCACTCCGCCTATAGTGATATGGGCGTCTGGAGGTGGTGCGGTCCGGGGCCCGTGAAAACAGAGGACCTCGGTCTTTTGAAGTGCCACCTCCAGGCCCAAAGCGCGAATTCGGCGCACAACATGGGCCGTACCGGCCGTTGCCAGCATCGAGGCCAGGCGGTAATTCCTGGCGCGGGCAGTCACCAACGTGTCGTCTGCGTAGCAGACTAATGCAACCCCTGGGAGGTTCTGCCCGCGCAGGACCCAGTCGTACCCGATGTTCCACAAGAGGGGCCCTAAGACAGACCCCTGTGGAACACCGCGAGACATCTCCCAATCCGCCCAGCCCCGCTGCGTTGGGTAGGTGACCCAGCGGTCCCTCAGGTAGGCGTCGATGACCCTGCGCAGGTACTGCGGTATGTTGTGGTACCGCAGTGCCTCCTTGATGCAGCTCCAGGGCATGGTGTTGAAGGCGTTGGCGATGTCAAGGGACACCGCCAACATCACCCCACCACTGGAGACTGCAGCCTGCGCAGACGCCTTAACCTTCAGGACCGCATCAACGGTGGACCTTCCTCGGCGGAACCCAAATTGGTTCTCCGCCAGGTCTGGACCCTCGCCCTCAAGATGTGCGACTATGCGGCCGACCACCACCCTCTCGAAGACCTTCGCCACTTCGTCGATCAAGACGATAGGTCTGTAGGCGGAGGGGGAGTCGGCCGGACGTCCCGCCTTGGCGAGGAGAACTAGCCTGCCCGTCTTCCACCGCCTGGGTATCGCGGCTTGCGACAGGCAGGCGTTAAAGAGTCTCCTCAACCACTCTTCCATGGCATCGAAGGCGAGGACCCAGACCTTGGCGTGTACGCCGTCCAAGCCCGGAGCCGTAGATTTACCCTTTATGCGCTCAAAGACAGAGCTTAGCTCCTCCCTGGTCACCAGTGGCACCTCAGGGTCATCGGCAACGACGGCCCAGGGAGGCACCATTGGCGGGGGCTGATGATCTGCCCCCTGTGGGAACAGGGAGGACACTATCTGGCCGACCAGTTGCGGCTGGAGTGTCTGTGTCAGCGGGGGAGACCACGGGCGGAGTTTGTTCCGCACCATGCGGTATGGTGTCCCCCACGGATCCCTATCGAGCATCTCCAGCAGCTCCTGGCGGGCTCTGTCCTTGGCCCTCGCGATCTCTATTTGGAGGGAGGCACATTTTTCCCTGTATGTGGCGTACAGGGAGTCCTCCCTCGCTAGATCGCGTATCCTTCTTCTACGGCTCCGGGTGTAAGTCCGTTTCGCCGCCACACACTCCTTTCTCAGCTGGGCTATCTCTTCCGACCACCAGAACACCCTCCTCCGGCGTCGGTTGGGACCGCTCTTCGCGCGCAGCATGGAGGCGTCGCAGGCGACCGTCATGGCTCTCCGGAGCCGGTCCGCCTCTTCCTCCACTCTCACTTCGCCGTCCGGCTCCGGGATCCAGGCCTGGACGGTCGCCGCCTCCTTCAGGAGCTCCGCATCCAGGGTGGGCAGACGCCACCTTGGAGGGTCCCTGCGCGCGTCCCTGGGGCCCGTGTTGGGCTGGGCCCCCCGACGCGGATTCAGCTCGTAACAGATGTAGCGGTGGTCGGAGAGAGTCTCCTCCTCCGTTACGACCCGCCATTTTTGAATGCGGCGTGCCATGGCGGGGCAGGCCAGTGTTATGTCAACAATAGACCCACCCCGCGCACGCACGCATGTGTTTTCGTTCCCTATGTTGACGACGGACAAGCCGACCCCAAGTATCCACTCTTCCATTGCCTCGCCTCGAGTGTCCGTCGCCGGACATCCCCAAGCCATGGACTTGGCATTGAAGTCACCGGCGACGATCAGAGGGCGAGGAAGAGTCCTCACCACCAGGGCTCCGAGCTGGGCTAGGAACCCCTCGAACTCGGCGAATGGCTTGTTGGGGGAGAAGTAAACGGAGATGACAGTTAACTCCCCCAGTGAGGCCGCGACGTAACCCGTACCCCTCGTGACATTGCCAAGGGGAGGGATACCCGCGGCTGGCCTGATGACAATGGCCGCCGAGTTCGTGACATCCCCCACCCAGCCGGAGCCGTCTGGGGGAACATAATATGGCTCAGAGACCACACCCAAATGGATCCCCCACTGGGCCAGGGTCTGGGAGAGAAGGTCCTGAGCCCTGGCACAGTGGTTGATATTCCCCTGAAGGAATTTTATTCGGGTGTGATCCATTAAGTGGCCGTGGATTCTGGGATCGGCTCGCTCGTCGTCCTATTGACGCCAGAAACGCCCTCGGACATCGGAGCATCGCGCATTTGCTCCGAGTCAGGGGGAGCAACTGGCGTCTTCGTCTTCTTAATTCGGAGGGGCTTGGTGGCCACCGCACAGGCCTTCCCCCCCACTACATGTTTAGCCGGTTTGCCGGCTGCCCCGCACACAGCGCAGTGTGGAGTTGTCGCCTTGCACTCGCGAGCTAGGTGACCGAGCTGGCCGCAGCGGTAGCACTGCCGGCTCCTGTCCACCTCGGCCTTGCAGGTGCACTGCACGTGTCCCGGCTCTAGGCATCGGAAACAGCGCAGGACACGGGACTGCAGGAGTGTCACCCGGGCCGAGACGAATCCAACTAGGATTCGGCCGCTGTCCACCATCTTTTGCGCGGCGGTCACCGGGCACTTTACTAGGACCGAGCCGAGTCCTGTACGATCCTGGCGGATATTACCCACCCTGACCGTGTCGGCTCGGCATTCGGCCACCCTGGCAACCGCCACGGCCACCTCCTCCTGGGTTACGGAGTCGTCTAGCCCGGAGACCCTGAAGTCGGCCATCTTTGTTGGCTGCGATATGACCACTTCCTGAGGGAGGACCTGACGCAGCTTTTCCGCCAGCTGAGTGGCCGCATCAGCGTTGGCAGTCGCGGGGATCTGCAGGATGCGCGCTCCCGTGACTGCCACCTTCACCCTAAAGCCCTCGCTGATGCCAAGCTCGTTGAGGTCGAGCCGGTTCTTGGCCTCGGTGAGGACGTTCCCATATGTGAGGCCCTTCTCCTCCGCTGCAGACGGCAACCTCACTATTACCGCCGCCGTGCGCGGTACTTTCAGCCGAGGCTTCGGCTGTTCCGCCCGCCTGGGAGCCCTCTGTGGGGGAGGGAGGGGAGGAGCCGAACGGGTAGGCGCTTGCTCTGCCCGGCGAGCCTTGCGCCTGGTCGTTTTGCTCACGACCTCCTTCCAGCTCGGCTCCTGCGAAGGTCCCGACTCAGGAGGGAGCTGTGGCTGCTCGACCTCCTGCTCTGGTGGGGCGGGAACCTTCGTTTTCTTGCCTTTGCCCTTCCCCTTAGATGATACGGGGTTGGGCGCGGGCTCCTGCTGCTGGACGACTTGCGTCGACTCCTCCTTACTCTTCTTGCTCTTCTTTTTCTTTTTTCCCTTCTTCTGTCCCTCAGTATCCTGCTGTGCCTCTTTCGGTTTCCCGTCGAAGGCCAGAGGGGGACGGTGGTTTTTCGGAGGGAGGAGTCGACCGTCGACCTGCAGTCCCTCAATTCTGGCGTCTTGTCTGAAGGCCAGCCTTTGGAAGAGGGATTCCTCAACCTCTTCCAAGGATCTGGCCTGCGTCCTATCAGGGGCCTTTGAGGAGGACGGGATGTCCAACCCCAAAGTGTTGCGGCCACGCACCTCCGCGCGCAGCGCCGCCACGTCGTCCTGGAGATCGCGTATCTTGTCTTTTAGACGCTGGTTCTCCAGGCGCAACTTTCGATTGTCTTCACTGGCTGTGGCGCGGAGTGCGGTCTCCAGGACCTCAGCTACTCCTCGTGTCGCCTCCTTCACCTCGTGAATAACGCTGCCCTTGACATTTTTTGACTTTACAAGGGCATGCGTTATCACCGACAGGTGCATCTCCATGGCTTCACGGCAGCCGTAGGAGGTTGTGTCTTCCTCTAGCGTGGATGTGGCTGAGAGCTGAGACACTCGCGGACGGGCACTCCGCGACGTCTCGGCTAGCTCTTTGCGCTCCTGGAGCAGCCTGTCCTCCTTCTCCAGGGCGAGCAGCTCCTTTTTAGCGGCCCGAAGGCCGACGTGCTCGCCAGTAGTCGGGGGACGACCTCTGCCCCGTTTGGCAGTCGCCACCGCCTTTCGTGAAGCGTCCTCGTCGGAGTCGGACGAGCGAGCGCTTCTATATCGCCTCTTCCGATCTGACGCTGTCGAGGTGACTGACATGAGGCTCTGGCCGGAGTCAGAGTCCTCGAGTCTGGTACACACCACTAACGGAACCCTTGCGGGTGCATTCTCGGAGTCCATGTTCAAAGCTTTTGTCGTCGGAGCGGTAGGGGGGATATCCCTACCGCGGAGTACAATTTTGCCCCCCCCAGAGAACGCGGGGCAGCCCGGGTCGGACGAGTCCAACCCGGGGAGGGATTCTCCTGCCGCGGAGCGGCCGGTACCCTCCTGGGGTAATAACTTCTTTAATTGTACTTCCATGATAGTTTTTTTGCGTTCATCATATTTTCATTCGTCCGCAGGTAGTGAAGAAAGAAGAAAAGGGGGTAAAAGGGGACATAAGGGGGGAAGAAGAAGAAATAGATAATAGAAGAAGAAGTGGGAAGATAGAAAAGAAATCATACGTCGCCTACCATAACCTAACAGAAAAACCCTATCGAAGAAACCTAACATACTATACCAGGAGTTGAGGAAGACGGGAGTAAGTGGGGATGGGGTAGGAGTGGGAGAAATAACTGGGGAAGGATAAGAGAGACGAGACGGGAATACAAGGTAAAGGGGGAGATGGGAGAAGGAATTGTTGGTCCTCTTCGCCAATAGCCAGCAATGCCTAAAGAAAAAAACATTGCTGCCTATTGTTGCCCAGGGTGCACCACGAGGAGGTGAGACCAACTTCGCACCCCAAAACCTAACCTAACCTAACCTAACCTAACCTAACCTAACCTTTTTTTTTTTTTTTTTTTTTTTTGGTACCCGGGGGAAATCCTCATGGATCGTCAGGGGGTGGTGAGGGCCACCCCCCGGTATGCCGGACTTTTACCGACTAAAACCCCCGGGGTGGTCCGTCAAGCGCTCTAGGGCCGAGGGGCATGGCTACTCGCCTTCCCAGAGCCCGGCCCTGCGCGTCGCCCCTTTACGGGCTCGCCGTGAATGTAGGGGAGGCAGATGGTCGCCTCCCCACCGCCTTGTGGTGTGTGGGACCACACACAACACCACCGGAGTATCGCCTAAGCAGCTGGCCCCTCAGCCAGACTGCCCGGCACTCCTAAGGAAGAACCTCGCAGGAAGTTCGGCGGAGCCGAAGCGAGGTCTTCCTCCCGCGGCACAGGGGCAATCACGGACTGCTCCTGTGTCTCCATAGCCGCGGGGGCGGCATCTGGGGCGTCTCTATGGTAGACGCCCCCTCGTCTCTTGCGGACGGGCTTCTTGGCGGCCGCGCACGCAGGGTTGCCGACGCGATGGCCGGTAGGTTTGCCCGCAGCGGCGCAGACAAGGCAATAGGCCCGCCCGTCACACTCCTGGGCCTTGTGGCCCGGCTTCGAGCAGCGGTGACAGAGCCCGCTTCGGTCCGTTCCGGACCTGCACTTCTGGCTCACGTGCCCGGGTTCCAAGCATCGGAAACACCGGAGCACGCGAGGCTCCATTAGGCGGAGCTGGGCTTGTGCCCAGCCGTTCACCATGACCCCACGCTCCATTGCCATGTTGGCAACGTCGGCTGGGCAAGTTACCCAGCACACGCCTAACCCGAAGGTTCCGAAACGGACCTCACTGACCTTAATATGGTCAGCCAAATGTGCCCGTTCGTCTGTCAATTGGCAGACCAGCTTTATGGCCAAAAGCACGTCCTCTTTCACGACGGAGTCGTCCAGGCCCGACACGCGAAGGCTCACGCACTTCACGGGCCGGGACACCTTGACATCCGTCGCTGGGAGGACGCCCTTAAGCAAATCATAAAGGCGGTCCGCCTTCTTCTGAGCCTCCTCACGGGGGCCAGGAATGTGAATCATTCGGGCGTCTGTCAGGGTGCCGCGGAGATAGGCATCCTTGGCACCCACGTCGAAAAACGCCCGACCTAGCTGGCCGCGAGCGGCTCTTAGCACCCCCTCAAGGGAGGTACCTCGCTCCTTCGCACCCGGCAGCAGCTTGAAAGAGACCACAGCGGTCTTTGGCTGCCGGGCGCGGCGCCGCTTACGCGGCTTCTCCTTGGGTATAGGGGCCTCCTTTGGGGGGGCCCTCTTCGTCTTCTTTGGGCGGACGGCCTTCCCGTCCTTGCCCACTCGTTGCCAGTCATCGGCGCTTGTGCCGGCGGCTTGAGGATCTGCAAGGGGCGGGAATTCCGCCGCCGAGTCCAAGTCTAGGGTGGGCGCAGGGCGGGTCTTCTTCCCCTTGCCCTTGCCCTTGGAGGGTTTGGGGTCGGGGTGAGAGCTCCGCCCTGTCCCGGTTACGTCCGGGTTGGGGGCGTCTTCCGCGGCGCCACCGGCCGGCTTTGGCCGGGGCTTCCGCGCGGCCGATTTCGCCGCGTAGGACGCCTTCTCCTCATGGGCCAGCGGCGGGCGGAGCTGTTTGCGCTCATACGCCTCGAACCGCTGGTCCATCATCCTGCCCAGCTCCTCGAGCAGCGAGCTGTGGCACTCGCCGGCAGGAGTGGGTAGGGGTGCCTCATCCAAGTCATAGGGATTAATCCCTAGACGCTCGCACAGCTTGCGCTCCCTGGTGCGCATAGCGGCGAGCTCTTCACTTAGGGCCCGTAGGTCGGCTCGAAGACGAGAGTTCTGGGTGTGAACCTTGCGAACTTCGTCCGAGACACGAGACGCTACGAGCTCCTCTACATCCGCCTTTATGTCCGCCATGCAGGTCTTGGCGTCCCTAATGACAGTGCCCTTTAAATTACCGGACTTCAGGACAGACTTGTTCAGCTGCTCCAGGTTCCGGCCAATCCTCTCGTGGAGGGCGTACGCCGACGGGTCCTTCTCCTCAGAGGTCGTGCCGGAAAGCCGCGACGTGAGGTGGGGACGCGCGCTCCGCGCCGTTACGAGGAGCTCCTTTGCCGCAAGGCGCTCCTCTTCCTCCTTCTGCTCCGCGAGGAGCTTCTTTTTAGCCTCCCACAAACCCACGTGGCGGCCGTGGGTAGTGGGGCGTCCTCGTCCTCTTTGGAGGAGCGCCAAGGTCTTGGCAGGCAGCTCCCCCTCGGAGTCGCAATCGCTCGACTGCGCACTCAAGTAGGTGCGCTTCCGGTCTGATGATACGCCGGAAGCCGCCGTCACAAGGCTCCGACCGGAGTCGGAGTCCTCCATCCGTTCCAGGCGAACGGAAACCTCTCGCATGCATGCTGAGTCCTTTGGGCTAGCGTTGGTCGTCGGCGCAGCGATGGGGGAAAGTCCACCGCTGCGAAGCACAGAGTTGCCCCCCCCAGAGAACAAGGGGCTGCCAGAGCGGGACCGAAGTGCCCGCCCTGGGAGGGATTCTCCGGCCGCGGGGCGGCCGGTACCCTCCTGGGGTAGTTTCTCTTTGCTTTGTGCTTCCATGGTATTTTTTTTGCATACATCCTAATTTCCATACATCGTCAGGGGTGGAAAGATGAAGAGAGAAAGAAGAAGAAGATAGACGGGGGAGAAAATGAAGAAGAAAGACATAAAGAGAAGATGGGGGAAAACAATAGAACAAGTCATTCGTCGCCTAACATAACCTAACATAAAGTCCCTAACAAATAATCCTATCAAAGCAGGCCTGGAGTTGGGGAAGACGGGAGTAAGTGGGGATGGGGTAGGAGTGGGAGTAATGACTGAGAAAGGATGAGAGAAACGAGACGGGAATACAAGGTAAAGGGGACGTAGGAGAAGGAATTGTTGGTCCTCTTCGCCAATAGCCAGCAATGCCTAAAACATTGCTGCCTATTGTTGCCCAGGGTGCACCACGAGGAGGTGAGACCAACTTCGCACCCCAACCTAACCTAACCTAACCCAACACAACACAACACAACACAACACAACACAACACGATCCCGTTGAAATCTTTTGTGGAGGAGGAGGATTATAATAGGGGTCCCGCCCGGGCGCGTCCATAATTAAAGATCTGGACCCCTTTTTTAGGCCAAATTAACATATAAATTGAACATACTATTAAAATTGTACAAGGCGCTTTTTTCATATAAATTTCCAAAATTTCTGAAAATTACATTATTCGAGCTATAGCTTCTTTTTCACCTGCAGCACGAGGGCCGCGTCCCCGGGGATCTGCCTGGACACTTAAAACCCGAGATTAATAAAACGAAAGGGCAGGAAGTGGCAGTTTATTGGGCAACCGAAAGTACTTAATCTAAGGAACATATTTGTTTTTATATAGTAAATTTTGGCACCATCGGAGAGAGCTCATCGTCGCGAATCAGCCGAGGGGTCGCAATCCCGAATCCGCGAATACTGGAACCCACAGGACCAAACACTACATTGGTGAAACATAATCATCACTTTCATCATCTTTTTATATTGAGGCCTGCTCATCTTTCGGCTCCAGCGGGTGCGCCCTTATGAGACGCGACTTTTGACGTATCGTGCTCCTCTCTCCGATACGTACTTTTCGGGATATTCACGAAAAACTGAAAAAACCTCTATTTTAATGAATTTAAGGTCGAAATTTGTATACGCAACCGGAACCTAACCCAATTTTCCTACCATTTTATTTGTTTTTGCAAGCTTTTTTGCTAAATAGCACCGGATTATATCCGAGACGGACTATATTTGTTTTTTTGTATTTTGTGTTTTGCTTCTCGAGGGCTCAGCATTTACTTAGGCAAGCTTTGATGATATTAAACATTTTTTGAGAATATCTGTGCAGGCAAAATCGTATATTGGTTTAAACGAACAAAATATTGAATTTGTCAAATATTAAATTTATTAAATATTAATTTTTTTCTATCTGCTTTCTTTTTGAACAGTCATAAATTATATAGAAACATAGAGGGTTGTGGGAAGGGAATTTTTGTATAGAATTCTGAGCCTAACTCACAAACGGCCGTCAAATCAAAATTGTAACCGACAGTCTGCCTTTGTGTTTCATACTATTAGCATTTAGAAATTAGTATTCAGATTAAAACAGTGTTTTCGAAGTGCTTTTGACCTGATTTGCTTGATCATTGAGATCTTAGAACAGCATTGCTTTGCATATAGCTTGTAGAAAATTGTTGGAGACCACGAATTGTCAGTTTTTTAAAAAAAAAAAAAAACTAGATCCTCTTGCTTTTTGGCTTTTGTGATTGTTATAAGTTGTGTCGTACTTATATATGTTAACGCTATAAATATTGCAGAGCGAATACTGAGAGTGCTCGTTCTTCCTGCCGGGAGGCCTGCGTAGTGTCGTGTTGAACGTCTTCCTTCCTTCCATAGGGAAGGTTTTGAGAAACAACTGTGCAAATTAATAGCTGTCCCTGCTCGCCCCAAGTGCCAATAAGGTCAGATAGTATATAGTTTTTCTCTTTTTTAGTTGTTATAGAAATTGCCCATCCCTTTTGACCCTTATTTCTTGTCCCGGTTAAATATTTTGTGGAGGAGGAGGATTATATTAGGGGTCCCGCCCGGGCGCGTCCAAAATTAAAGATCTGGACCCCTTTTTTAGGCCAAATTAACACATAAATTGAACATATTAATAAAATTTTACAAGGCGCTTGTTCATAAAAATTTTAAAAAATTCTGAAAATTACATTGTTCGACCTATAGCTACTTTTTCACCTGCAGCACGAGGGCCGCGTCCCCGGGGATCTGCCTGGACACCTAAAACCCGAAATTCTTAAAACGAAAGGGCCGGAAGTGGCAGTTTAGCGGGCGGACGAAAGTACCGTTTTTGAGGAACATATTTGATCTTATATAATAAATCTTGGCACTATCGGAGAGAGCTCGTCGTCCCGAATCAGCCGAGGGGTCGCAATCCCGAATCAGAGAATACTGGAACCCACAGGACTCGACACCAACTCGGTGAAACATAATCATCACCATCATCATCTTTTTGTATTGAGACCTGGTCATCTTTCGGCTCCAGCGGGTGCGCCCTTACGAGACGCGTCTTTTGACGTATCGTGCTCCTCTCTCCGATAAGTACTTCTCGATATAATCACGAAAAACTGAAAAAACGAGCTCGCCCACCCGCCCATTATTTTGGTTTAGGGATATAGACTTCGATTTTAGGTGAAAAACTTTTGTTCTGGAATCACTCTTGGGGACCCCTGGGGAACCGAGCGAGCACTTTCGGTACGTTCTGCGTGCGTCTCGGGCACTGAGTCGCGATTGTGGGGCGCTCGAGAGGCAAAGTTATGTATTGGTTGCGATAAGCTTATGTGTTTTATCCTAGATTATAAGTAGCAAGTTTAGTCCTAGGAGTTTGTGTTAGAACAATAGAATAGATTATAAAGGGCAAAAATAAAAGTGACCTGTCTATGTGTCGTGTATAGTAAACGTTTACTGTTTTTTTTTTGGAACTCCGGAATGTTAGAAATATTGAGGGTTGTTGTTTGTATACTGTCTTGAACTAAACGAGTAGCTGAATAGTATTAAGATTTATGTAAGGGTTTAGGTATACAGTTCGTACTGCAATAGGAATTATTAGGGAAAAATTACTAGTCCATAAGTAGGTAATGTGGTTGGAAATTGTTACGTAAGAGTTAATGTGTGAGTATTATATTTAAGTAGGTGTACGTACCCGAGCTGTGTCTCCTTCCTGTCTTCTCCTTGTGTTGCTCATTGTCCTCTTCTTCCTCTGCTGCTACTCCTTCCTGTCCTCTACTTCCTCCCGCATTCAATACCTGTAATTAAAAAACCCAACGTTTTATTTATCATATGAATAAAAATGTCATAAACACAAAAATAAAGTCAAAAATTTTACAAGATTTTCTTTCTACTTTTTAATGTGGGACCATAATCCATACTTCATAAAACATTAACCTTAACGATAGTATTTTAGTATGAACTGCGCAAAAAAATAATTTTTAACATAATGCTTAGTATAGATTTGATATTTTAGTAATAATATCATTACGCTATATCCCTTTCGGGATGCGCAGAGATACATTAGTGGTTATATCCACTCTTATATATTGTTTCCATATAAATATATATCGATAGTTTAGCAGATTTTATTTAATAAAAGTAATTATATAAATAAATCAACCACTTCAAATAAAACATATTACCAATGATGCTTTGAATACGGCTATTTCGAAAGCTATGCAATTTAATATTTACTAAATTATAGAAACGAATCCTAATTGATTTAATAAATCGAATATTTAATATTTCACTTACCGCGACAAACAAAATTGTAACAAATACAATAAACATTTTACAGTTCGAAATGCAGATGTATTCAGAAGAAAGATTAAGTTGCAAATAAATTTTTAGTAAACGTGATTATAGTCCATACTACTTTATGATGTTTACAAAGATTTATCAGGGTCAGAGTGCCAACTCATACATTCTTGGAAAGTGAAGAGATTATTGTATATGTTATACGATTTGTTTTTATTACAACTAATAACAATAAATTACACGTAGGTCATTTACTGGAATTAAGATTATTAATTACGCTTGTTTTGTTTTTTTCCCTATTTCGATCTTAATATGATATATTTGCTTAAGTTTTTTAGGAAATACATTAATAAAAACAATTATAAATCATGTGTAAAAATACTATTTGTATAATAATCAATTTGTGTTAATTCTCTTACATTATTTTAGTTAAGAGAGCTAATTTACACGGCCTTTTCCACTTTGCGCTTAGAATATCGTCCCCAACCGGATTAGCAGCGCAGCTGATTGCCAATAATATATCTCTGCTCACCCCGAAATGAATATAGCGTTACGGTATTTTATTATTTAAAAATTACATATAATAGATACTCTATGTATTTTTCGCTACACTAATACATTTAAATTTCAAAGGTATTTTATGTTTTACGTATAAAAATGTATTTAAAAAAATCTTGAAATATCAAATATAATGTTTTCTCTCTCAATGTGTAAATAATATTTGTATTAAATGAAACAAGTTAAGCCATTATAAGTTTTTCACAGCCTTAAGCGTTCTTAAACAAACTATTCCAATTTGCACAACTTCAGTATTATATTGTGGTCTACTTTTAAATGTAGATTCAGTTACGTTGTTCCTTTGATTAATTTCTTTGATATGTAGTGACATACTGGAATAATTGTTTCACGCCAATACAATCTCACACGAGAATGTACTAAAGCTCTCCAGACTTGGTTATAAATTCTAGACAATAAGCACTCTCCTTACACACTCGAGGTTAATTCTAATTAGTCTTTAAGCATGCTGGTTCATTACATAGGTGACAGCGTTTTTCTATATATCAAGCTTAGAGTAACCGATTAAAACCCTGGACCATTTTTGATTAGATCTATCTCAACAATATCCTCAAACTCAATGAAAACAACAATATCCAACAAAATTCTAGGAAACAGTTTCGATTTGTTGAATATTTAAAAAAAATAGATATTGGTTATTCAATGTAGGTATTTGTGCCCAGAATAATTAAAATTAAAGCAATGATTTAATATTTTTGCATTATAGTACGCAAACTTTCAAACTAATTTGAATCGTGCCATTCGTTGGGTAGAATGTGTATATGATTATTTATTACAATTAAATCTATTACTACAAAGTCCTGATCTTAAAACGTAGCCAAGACAATCTATATTAGGGACTACTACCACTTATAGACTTCTATTCAAATTTAGTTCATTGTAATTTACCGCAATACTTATTTAGATTGTCAGTTGCATTTTTTTTGTATTAGTTTTCCTTTGTTTAATTAGTTAGTTAGTATATTTTGTATTTCGTGGGAATTTTGCTGGCTTGAGTATTTTTTGCTGTATGTTTTTCTTAAAATAAAAAACAATTTAAATGGACATATCGAAAATCGAGTGTATGAGTAGAGTTAGTCCATAATCAGCCATCTACTGCGAAAAAAAAAAAAACCTATTATAAGACAAACTTATAAATTAATATAAATATGAATAAATATTAAATAAATCTGGATTAAATAGTACCATATACAGAAAGTACAGAGATAGCACACGAAATACATCAGATTACTGCAATTTTAGCATGACATTGGAATGAATAGTTAACAAGTGATTTTGTTTATCGCTCGATTTTATAATATGATCCCTACCTTAGAGCATTCACAGCTTTTATGTTGTAGCATTTCAAAGGGTTGTAGAAGTGATCACTTATTGGTTCGTTTGGATACATTTTATATGCCATAAAAATCGTTCAACTCATTCCCAAGGAAACAACGTACAACCGAGATATAAATATTTTTATACACAGTAAAAGTTTATTTGACTTGTTAGTTATTCATAGACATAAAAATATATAAATTTATACAGCAAATGCAGCCATAGACGTAAAAATCAAATATTTGATTCTACATCCCAATTACTAATTTACCTATATCTAATAGTTGTTTTAAAATAATACACACAGATCGCAAATTTTCAAATACACGTACATACAAAGATCTTCCCTTACAGTAAAGTTTTTTCTTTATAACCAAACGTGGAAGCCCGTGCTCCTAGGTTTGCCTAGTTTAACCTCAGGTCTGACACGAAGCCTTAGTCAAAATCTTTTTTTTTACAACCGAAATGTACGGATGCCACGGAGGCGGTGGCTGCTCGGACGAGGGGGAAGAGAGAGGCAGAGGCGAAGGCCTCCCCTCCGGTTTCTACACCGGATGCTGGGGGACCGAAACCGGCGATCTCGACTCCTGAGTCGCGGCAAGCGGCTCTGAAGGAGACTGCTGTCCACATGGAAGAAGCAGTCTTCAAGGCCGGCCAACTGGTTGTTGAGTGCAAGAGGCCATGGACGGGGCTGGGGAAATGAACCGCGACTCTAAGGCAGTGATGTTGGTGGGCATTTATGATATGTACGAGATCGTCGTGGCTCTCTCCGAATCCAGATCACGAGAGAGGGCGGAAAGGGAGGCGGCGAGGGCCAAGGCGACTCAAGAGTTAAATCGATTGGAGCAAGCCCATGCAGCCGAGATTACGGAGCTGCACAAAAAGGTTGAAATGACCCAGGAGCTAGTGGAGTTCATCAGAGATATAAACAAAGTGGTTGTTGGTGTTCGCGATTGGCTCGGATCTGAACTGTCCGAACCAATCGAGAACATCAGACACATTAAAAAGAAGATCCAGGAAATGAGAGGGGAAATCTTGAGGGGGTTGACAAAGACGAGTGCGGGGGGGGTCTGGGAGCGCTGGAGGGGGCGGTTTCGGTAATGTCCTCGCGGTCCGAGGAGGTCGCTGCTACGCTGAAGGCGATCAGTATGGAGGTGGCGAATCTCTCCGCAATCAAGAGGAAAATCGCGCAACTGAAAGCTGAGGCTGCGGCGGATCGGGTGGGGGAGGTTGGGACCGGAATGCAAGTGTCTGAGGACACTGTATTGCGGGCCCTCGAACCTATCCGGGCAGCGCTGGAATCGTCCCGCCGGGGGGGGAGGGAGTTGATGGAGGTCGGGGAGACTGGGTGGGCGGGCCGGGGACTGGTGTCGGGGAGGGCTCGCGGATCAAGGAACCAACAGTAGCGGCGGCGGGATTCATGGGGTCCTACAGCAGCGTGTTGGCAACGCCACGACACACGCTGCTGGTCGAGGCCTTTGACCCGCTGTCCGCTGACCAGGTTATTGACAGAATAAAGAGAGAAGTGGACGTCATCGTGATGGGGATCGGGGTGCATGGCATTAGAAAGTGCCGTGACAGCCGGGTCGCCATCTCGTTGGCGTCTACAGAGGACAGAGACAGGCTTGGGAAGGCCATCACAGAAATAGGTCGCTTGACGGTGTTGGCCCTCAGGACCAGGAACCCCCTGATCAGGCTGGTCGGGGTCGCTCCGGACATGACAGATGTTATGCTGGAGGAGGCCCTGACCAGGCAGAACGAGGATCTGCTGAGGGATGTCCCAGCAGACAAGCGAAGGATAAGGGTAGTGAGGAGAATTAAGGGTCGACAAAATGGGCTGCAGCATGTGGTACTGGAGGTTGGTCCGGCGCTTTGGGGCTGCCTGGAGGGCCTCGGCTTCCAGGTGGTGCTGGCGGTGGACCAATCCCCAGTGCTCCAGTGTTATAGATGTATGGGGTACGGGCATAGGATCGGGGACTGCCGGGTGTAGAGGGAGAGCTGCGGATAATGTGGTGAATCCCACGATTCCAGCAGTGCCCGAAACGGCAAGGCACCCCAAAGTGTATTAACTGCGTGAGAGTCCAAGATAGGGAAAAGAGTCCCAAAGACTGCCGCCATCCTGCATACAGCGCGGATTGTGCCGAGTGGCGCAGGTGGGACGGCATCGCTAGAAGGGCAGTGAATTACGTGTGTTAGATTGCCTAGAACGAAGGAATTGCAAAGGGCGTTTTTAAAGGAAGTTAATTTATGGTACAAATAAGCAAATAGATAATAGTGTAAAATTGGGGGGGGGGGTTCTTGGACTTGGTCGGGGGTTGATCTTTGGGTAAATCAATAAAAGATTTAAATTAAATTTATGAATTGTTAACTAAATGGGTAACTAAATGTTAACTAAATGGATCCGAAAAACAGTAATAAAATAGACAGAGTTAGAGTAAGGAAAAGTAAATTGAGGAGCAGACAGTAGTGAAATAGGGTTTTTTTTTTATACCGACTCGACACAGTGACTGCACCATACCTGATGGTAAGCATGGTGCAGTCCAAAAAACGCCAACGACTATCGAAAGGTAACAAAAAACCCATCGGTAGTCGCAGCGATCATGCCAGCCTGCACAAATATCTCTTCACGCTACGTTTAAAAGATCCCATATCATAGGATGGAGGGAACACGCTCGCCGGAAGACCATTCCACAGCCCAACGACACGGCAAAAGAAGGAGTTAAAGAACTTCTTTGTCCTGGCCGGGATGTGAAATACCGTATAGCTGTGACAACGCAAACCCGCGCGCGTGGCTCTATTCAGGAAGGGAGAGGGCGGAACAAGGTTAAACAACTCCTCAGAACACTCGCCATGATACAGACGGTAGAAAACGCTCAGTGAGGCCACATCTCTGCGCAACTGGAGCGGTTCAAGATGTTTAGTCACTTCAGGATCATTCACAACGCGGACAGCCCTCCGCTGCAACCTGTCCAGGGCATCAAGTAAGTACTGGGCAGAACCGTCCCAAAGATGCGAAAAATATTCCATGCAAGGCCTGACCTGAGCCTTATATAAAAGGAACAGTTGATTTGGCGTGAAAAACCGTCGCACCCTATTCAGGACACCAAGCCTACGTGATGTTGTAGAGATGACAGATCCTAAATGATCCCTAGGATTGAGATCATAGCGGATATTCATACCTAAGATACTTAGGTTGTCGCATATTGCAAGTGACACATTCTGGAGAGAAGGAAGGGGGGGAGAAAGGAGTTTTTTTGCTAGAAAAAGCACACACCTGCGTTTTCAAGGCATTGAACTCAAGCAAATTCTTGTCGCCCCAGGAAGAAATGAGGCTCAAGGACCGATTGAGCCCAACAACCAAATCATGCCGATTCCTGACGGTGTCCTCCCGACAACAAGTGGGCTTGCTACAATAGCCCCCATGAACCGTGCTATCATCATTGATATGCAGAAGAAACAGGGTGGGTGAAAGCACAGACCCTTGTGGAACTCCGGCATTAACTGACACGAACTGCGAACTGTGACCATCAACGAGGACACGAATTCTACGCTCGTGCAGAAAGCCAGAGATCCATGAACACAGATTGTCGGGAAGACCGTAAGCACGAAGCTTAAACGCTAAAAGATCACCCGCCGATCTATTCGATCTAAAACCGTATTGACGATCACTTAAAAGTGAGTGATCTTCTAGGTTGCGGATAAGATTTGAATAATGATACGCTCCATAATTTTGCACAACACTGAGGTTACAGCAATGGGACGATAATTTAATGGGTCTGAGTGATCCCCTTTCTTAACAATCGGTTACACATTAGCCTCCCTCCAAACCCGAGGCACGACTCCGCTAGAATAGGACAGGCGGTACAAGCGAGTGAGTGGAGAAGTCAACTCGGCTGCACAATTCTGGAGAACAATCGCTGGGATACCATCTGGACCACTGGCCTTCCGCACATCGAGTGATCGCAACTCACGCAGCACAAAACGTTGCCTGAAAGAAATATCAGGCATCGTGATGCCGCTACTAATAATAGTGGGTGGTTGAGAATTACGATCATCGAGATTGGAATTAGCCGCGAAGATATGAGCAAACAAATTGGCTTTCTCCTGCGGCTCGTAAGCCAGTGATCCGTCCGAATATCTCAGCGGTGGGAAAGACGGGCGACAAAAATTCGCTTGCTCGGCCTTGGCCAGCCCCCAATATGCCCGACCATTGGTTGGGTGCCCTATTAATTTCTGGCCAATCCGCGCAATGCGCTCTGCATCCGCAGCAACAAAAGCCCTTTTGCACGACTTGGTGGCTTTATTGTAGGCTGCCTTAAGAGAGGATACACAATGATCCATGTTGGCGCGGCCCCTGATCCAAGCACGATATGCAACCTGCCTCTGAGCGACAGCCTCAGAGCATTCGCGATTGAACCAGGAGCGTCCTGAACGATTACAGACGATCTCAGAGGATGGAATAAGGCAGGCCGGACCGTCTCCAGATGATGGTGGACGGCGTTTATTTTGGAGTGGAGCCCTCGGATATTACAGAAATCCATTGAAAAGCTAGAATTGGGATTTAATGCCGCTGTAATACCTACTATATTATTTTGTGCAGATATGAATTGGAGAAAGGAAGGAAAAGCGTGAAGAGAAAAACGGGCCCTGACAGATAGAAGGTCAACAGACAAAGAAAACATCAAGACGGTAACACCCCCGAGACATGTGCTGAACCGTCGGACGGAAGGGTCCCCATACCCCCCCCGGAATAGGTCGCCGGGACCCAATATCCGGTCACCAACCGGCACGACGAACCTACCCGAGATTATGCGCGGCATGGTGGGGCAGCCTCTCACGATGGTTAGTCATAATTGGGCCCCTGTACCATACCGCGGGCGGCCAGCGGATGAACCGTTTCTACAGGTCTCCCTGGCCGACGATTCAACACACCCCCACAGGAAGTGAGAAATACGGAGAACTGAGTCAGTCTCCCCAACCACGCCAAAGGCCGCTTATTTGTGACTGGACATACATAGGCTAATCCCGAAACGCGACAAGCAAAAGCCAGTCACTATGACGGGACCTGCACCCACGTATTGTGATCGCGATCCAGAGGGGCACCAACACCCTACCACCTCACTGCAGCTCGTTTAGCACCACCCGGGGGTCACGTGTAGGGTAACTAGGGTATAGCCTACGGACGCGAGCAGCATCAACCTCCAAGGGGTATTAGATGGTGTCTAAAATAACAAACTAAAAGTGCAGTGGTTAATAAAGATGTAAACATATAGATTAAAGAACAATAGGACAAGAAATTGAGACAGTATAGTACTTAAAAAATAAACAGAGGGTGAGGGTAAACGGACAATAGATGGAATAAAGAATAGGTATTTATGTGCATCAAAAATGCAAAAATTTGAGTAAATAGGAAATAATAGGTATAGAAATAAGAATAAATAGTATTGGTAGAGTAAGGGTAACAGATAAGAAATTTATAGCTAGAAAGGTATAAGAGAAACACTGTTGGAAATAAGTAAGATTGTGGCAACCTGAGATTAAGAAATATGTAATAGGCACAGAAACAATAATATATATAGTATTGGGGTGTGAACAAGGCAGAGAACTAGGGAATATGGTCAGCTTAATAAAGGAATATAACTAACATAAGGAATAAAATGTTAAGTAGGAAAAAGGAAAAAATGGTAAGGTATAAATGTACTAAGAAAACGGAAATAAAGATGGAGGAAAGAGAATGTATCAGGAATTAAATTAAGGAAATAAATTGTAACAAATGAGAATTTGTATCAGGTAGTCATAGAAAAATAAGAGAAACAAACAATGTAAGTGAAAATGAAAAATTTATTTCTTAGTGCTGAAATTGATAAGAAGGGATAAATTGTTAAGCTAGTTAATATAGGGATAAAATGTTAAATGGAAAAGTAAATAAATTAAGGAAGAAATGTATAGATATAAGAGGATTGTAAATAGATATGGAGGGCAAAGAAATAAGAATTGTAACAAATAAGAATGTTTTAAAAATAGGAGATAAATTAAGAAGTGTATAAATAATAAGAGCCGTTGGAGTTGGAAGGTTAATTGCCGGAATTGGGTCGTGACCATAGTACACTAGTGCAAAGACTGGCATAGTGACTTGCTTCGATCTGACTACTTTCAGGATCAGTTCGTGCTCGGTGGGCATTAAGTAAATCCAACGAAATCTAGCTAATCATTAATGCTTTTACTATTGTTCTGAGTGATTCCTGGACTATTAGAAGTGATTATCAAAGTACCGCCCATATTTTACTGAAATACCGGCTCCTACCTGATAATCCACGCCCGCCTTCGAGATAAAGAATACTTCTAATAATGGCCAAAGACTTTGTGTGCAATTCTTTAAGTTAAAGCTAAATTTTTGAAACTAATTAATCACCTAATAATGATTACTTTTTTTTTCTTTTAATTTCGTTAATCATTAATCATGATTAACGCTTAAAAATAGTCATCGTAATCGTTAATCATTAATCTGATTACATTTTGCCCATGTCTGATTACCCCTAACTCCAAGATGTTCTAGTTTATTAATTAAAAGTGGGACTGACACTGTGTCGAAAGCTTTGCCAAGGTAAAGATATAGTAATAACTTTTTCTTTCCATCCGCTTCTGTAGAGACACAATTACTCGCTTCATGCACGGCATCTGAAGTGTATTTTCCTGCCCTAAAACCCTATTGTGTACTGGCTAAAAGATTGTTTTTCCAAATATTTTAATTAACCTATTATTTATAATACGCTCTATTATTTTCGACAAAGAGGGCAGGATCGATATTGGTCTGAAGGTATTAACGTGATCCCTAGGTCCACCTGTATGAACAGGATGAATCCTAGATTTTTAAAAAAATGCTTGGAAAAATTCCTGTTAATAATATCAAATTACAAATAAACTAATAATAATGTATTCAACTGACACACTGCAATAGTAATAAATGTTACGTACAATAAAATAATGTTTTTCATTGTAATAATATCTATGGCAAGTGCAATCGCACGCGAGGGTGCTATGGTCACGTTTACGATAGGGATGCCGCACAATTTAAAACACGGTTATGTAATATATGATTTTATTTTATTTTTTTTTTAAATATCAAAAATTAGTTTTAATAATAAATAATAATAATAGACCTGACTTTATGGTAGTAGATCGGTCGACGCGCCGGGCAATACTCGTTGATATCACCGTACCACATGATAAAAATCTCGTGAAAGCTGAGAAAGAAAAAGTACCAAAATATTTAGACCTCGCACACGAGATTGCCAGCATGTGGGATGTAGATTCTACGATTATTGTCCTGATAGTCGTATCGACTAATGGGCTGGTCGCAAAGAGCCTCGATTACCACCTTAAGAGGCTCTCGCTTGGTTGTTGGATCAAGGGCCGGATACAGAAGGCAGTTCTACTCGGTACGGCGCGCATTGTTAGGCGGTTCCTCACTCTGAGCTCCTAACTACCGGTGGCTTGGGCCTTAGGCCTCGCCCCTGTAGGTCTACGTTTTTATATTTTATAATTTACATGTTGTTTATATGTATTTATTTTAAAATGTAATTATATTGTAATTATGTTGAATAAATAATAATATATCGTCACGCTATATCTCTTACGGGGTGAGCAGGCACACATCAGTGGCGGTGTCCACTTTGCGCGTGTATGTCGCGCTCAGCATGACCAGTGGTGCGGCTGATCGCCGATTGGTTCTTATTTGTTTAACCCTTCGTGTCACGCATTGTTTCTTCAGTCCAATCGGCTTGAAATTTAGTACTCGGGGGTGTTCGGGGTCGCTGATTAGTATTCAACCTCAAAATTTCAAATGTCGGATAAAAATTCACAAAACTGAGTAAATATGTTGAAAATGTATATCTTTGGATTTTCGGGATCGCCGATTATGAATGGCCAATAAAATATCCAAAATTCAACATAGCGGATCCAATATCGCAGATTGAAATTTGAAAAAAAAAGAAGAAAATGGAGACAACAACCACCATGTCCTCGTGCGTATCTCTGGTTTTGACTGACTGCGGAACTTTGTCAAAAAGAAGATTGTCAATTCTATGTGGATCCCCGAGTGGCGACCAGTTCTTATTCTTGAATACATGACTGACGCTGCAAAAGCAGAAAAAAAAAGAAATCGGTCGAAACTGTTTAGAAAATTATTATGAAACACAAAGTTAAAAAAAAAGGAGTCACAAAGGAATGAAACGATTTTTGCATGTTGAATTCGTGCAGATTTTTATCAGTGACCCTGAAAACCCCCGGGTACTAAATTTCGCTTTCATCAAACTATTGTTGCATTTTAGTCCGCCATGTTGGATCCGCCATCTTGAATTTCAAAACTTTTAGGGCGAAATCCGTAATCAGCGACCCCAAAAATTCCTGAGTACAAAATTTTGAACTAATCCCATGTTAGGAAAAATGTGTACTTTGAAAACTTCTGGAAATAATGTTTTTTTTTTCCAGAACCATTGCCATTTGTTAAGGTTTGTTTATGTGCATAAACAAAATCATCCATGATTTTTAATTATTCCACATCAATTCTTATGTTACTTCTTATATGACTGACGCTGACACACCAAAAAAAAAAGATCGAAATTTCGTTCGAAATTGCTTAGAAAATGGTTCTAAAACAGGTGGCACTCTGGGTGTCCACCATGGCACAAAGGGTTAAGTTAAGATTGTTGGTAATTTTAAGTTTCGTTTACAGAGAGACTAGAAATCTGTTAAAGAAAACTTTAAATGAACACGCTTTAACAATAATACTAATATGTAAATATATTATTCCAACTGCTGGTAATCTCGGGTTGTCAGCCAGTTCACCCGAGTTAAGGTTTATACGGGACCACAGGTGTGTGTATGTGTGTATGTATTTAGCGCACTTCACGGTTTGTGTATGTACAATACTCTCAAGAAACTTTTTAAACTTTCATTTTACGGCTCCGAAAATTGTACTTTAGCCACCTCTGTTATCAAAAATAATAATGTAATACAGAAAAAATATATTCCTCGCATTATTAATACGCTGTAATAATATATTTGAGCCATTTTATATACATATATATATAGAATGAACAAGTATGTGAATTAGTTAGAACGTACAAAATGTGAATTAATATATTATTATGGAAACTTTATTAAACATTTGAAAACACGTGACCATCAAATAAAACGGAATATCTAGATATTTTAAAACTAAAACTAAATCACTACAAGGTTGTGAATATGACTAGGTAATAAAGTTCAATCGGTGTTTATATTGTTGCATTTTAGCTTCTGTATCATATTTTGTCAGATATATTAGGAACCGCTGGTAACCCTGCGTAAAATACATTTTTTTTATTTATTGTTTAATATGTTGTTATGAGACGGTATCGTCGAAATCTTGAAATTTATTCAAGATTAGTGTTATTATGATCGTATTATACGATTCCTTGTAACCAGGATGTAACAATTAGCTGCATTGCATAATTAAATGACAGCATTCGACTTTAACTTAATTAAATGATATAATAGGATATAATATTGAGTCATGGCGCACACGTTAACGGATGAGACGAGTCTCTCGCCCCGCGCCCCGCGCCCCGCCCCCCGCATGACCGCCGAGTCTGGACTAGCAGTAAAACGACTACTGCAACAATAACGCAAACCGGGCCCGGGCGCGCCCGCACGGGCGGCGCCGGCGCTCACGGCAAACTGAGGAAGTAGAACGTGAGGAACGCGACCGCGTACAGCAGCCCGCTGCAAGCCAGCATCGCGCGCACCGTGCCGCGCACCGCCGCCGCTTCCTCGCCCCCGCCCCCGCCCGCACCCGGGCCGCAGTGCACCAGCGGCGCTCGCGCACCGTTGTTATAGCGTTCGGTATTGAGCACTTTGCGCACCGGAGCCTTGCTGTCGCCTCCGGCGCCCGCCTCGGCCAGGTTCGCGAAACTGACGCGCGGAGACTCCTTGGCGAGCGCTTCGTATGCCAGCTCCATCGTGTCCGCGTCGCTGTCGGACGCCTCGCTTGCCCTGGCCGCCGCGCCGGTCCCGCGCTCCCCGGGCTCGCGCCAAGGCCGCGGCGCTTCGTCCGGCAGTGCGAACTGCGGCCGCGTCTCCTCCGGCCGCGCGTAGCTTTCGCTCCGGCTGTCCGGGGAGGCGTGCCGAGCTCGCCGGCACCTATCCGGCGGCGGCGGCGGCTGCGGCGGCGGTCGCGGATCGCAGCCAGCGCGCGGCTGCCGGTACGACAGCGAGCGGCACGGTCGCGGCGGGTCGTCCGTCGCCGGTGGCTCCATGAACCGCACGTCCTCCTCCACTGACAGCGGGCCCGCGGGACCGCGTCGCGCCGCAACTGCGGCCGGAGCCGGAGCCGGCGGGCGGCCTGCGTTCTGCAGCAGACCGGCGTGGGGCGCGAGGCACACCGTGGGCGCGTACAGCGGCATGACGTGCTCGGGCCGGCCAGGCGCGGACGACGGGGCGCGGCGATCGAGAACCGGTCGCGGGCCCAGCTCATCGGCGACGAGACGGCGCGCGGGGACGTGTCGGGCGCGCAGCCGGAGCCCGTACC
Organism: Automeris io; assembly: GCA_036320925.1. Classification (NCBI taxonomy): domain Eukaryota; kingdom Metazoa; phylum Arthropoda; class Insecta; order Lepidoptera; family Saturniidae; genus Automeris; species Automeris io. The sequence goes on along the minus strand of JAUDJH010000008.1, from coordinate 18,242,065 downwards.
GGAAGTGTCGGTCGCTGTAGACGACGGTGGCAAGCGCGGCGGAGCGCGGCCCGCGCAGCAGCCGGGTGAAGGAGCGTGAGCGGCGTGCCACGGAGCGGGCCAGCGGGCGCGCCAGGCGGCGCAGGGCGGCCAGGGCGCGCGGAGGACCCGGCTCGTAAGGCTGCGCGTACAGGCGGCGGGAGCGCGGCGGCGAGGCGCGCAAGCCCGCATGACGGAGCCGGCGAGGTCGGACGCGTCAATCGGCGGCGAGGTGGCGTGCGCGCGTCGTCAGTTCGATGTCGCGCAGCAGCTCCAGCACTACGGCGGAGCTCCAGGCCTGCGTGCGGCAGGAGCCGGGACAGGGCGCGCCACCCGCGTTGGTCAGCTCGGGCAGGCCCCGCCAGGGCGAGGTGCGCAGGTGGGCCAGCAGGGGCGCCAGCGCGGCCTGCACGGCGGCGAGGGTGCGCGCGTGCTTGCCGCACTGGTGCGCGAAGGCAAGGCGCGCGCGCAGGTAGTAGCCGAGCGGCCAGAGCCACTCGGGGCCCTGGTGGTAGTTGAAGCCGTGCGCGACGCTAGGGTCGGCGGAGTCGTCGGCGTTGTCGTAGTCGCCGCGGTAGGCCCAGTCGGCCGGGTCGAGCGTCTTGAGGCCGAGCGGGCCGAGCAGCGAGCGCTCCACCTGGTCCAGCGCGAGCCAGGCGTGGCGCGCGTCGAACAGGTCGGGCGCGACGGCCATCGCCACGACGTAGTTGCAGCGCAGCTGGTAGTCGGCCCAGGCGCGCGAGGCGCCGTGCGTGTCCTTGTAGATGGCGCGCCGGTGCACGAGGTCCGGCCGCGGCTCGGCGGCGGCGGGCGCCGGCGGGATCCAGAAGTGCCGCTCGAAGTGGCGCCGGATGCGGTCCGCCCACTGCGCGTACGTCCAGGAGGTGAGAGAGCCGTCGCGGTGCCGGCGCACCACGCCCGGGTACGGGTACCGGCCGGCGCGGTGCTGGCCGGCCAGCCAGGTCACGGCGGCGTAGGCGAGCGCGACGAGCTCCACGGCGCTGCCGTCGCGCGGCGTGGCGGGGCGGCCGCGGGTGCCGGCGCGCTCGGAGGAGCCCATCTTGTCCATCCAGGTGCCGCAGTTGGCGTCGTTGCCGCCGAAGGGGAAGCCGGTCTCGGGGTCGACGCCGATCTGCACGTTGAACCCCTTGTCGGCCATGTGCGCGTCGATGGCGCGGCCGGCGTTGCGCTCGCGGAACGTGAGCCCCTGGAAGTGCACGTCGAGCGCCTCCTGCACGACGTCGTGCAGCGGCTGGTCGGCGGCGCCGGGCGCGGCCGCCTCGCCCTCGTCCTTGGGGAACAGGCGCGACACCGGCTCGGCCAGCAGCGCGGGGCCCTGCGGCGCCTCCGTGCAGTACTGGCGCACGCTCTGCAGCCACCACCACACGGCGTCGCGGCAATTGTAGCGCGCGTTACGCCCGCCGTCCAGCAGGTTCGGGATCAGCCCGTGCCGCAGGCATGCCGCGAAGCCGAGGATGTGCTGGCGCGCCTCCTGCGAGTCGGACGCATTCGTCGGTCAGCCACAAGGCGGGGAGGCCGGTCGGGGCCGGGCGGGGCCGCTCGGGACGAGGGTCGCGGGGCACTCGCCTGGTACCGTCCCGTCAGCAGGAACAGGCCGCGGAGCGAGATAAACGTGTCGCGGCCCCAACAGCGCATGTAGCCGACCGCGAAGTGCGGCAGGCCCGCCGACAGCGTCACGGAGCGCGTGGGCCGCGGCGGCGGCAGCGCCGGTGAGGGCGGCGGCAGCGCGGCCGAGGGCACGGCGCCCGTCAGCTGCACGCTGGTGAGGGCCAGCGCGCGCGCGAAGGAGCCGGCACCGGCGATGCCCGGCATGCGTGTCAGCGCCGCCTCCGCTACCGCGCGGTATAGTGCGCTCAGTACGGCCGCGAAGTACGCGGGCACCAGGTACCGCGGCAGCGCGCCCAGCGGCTGCAGCGCCTCGCGGTACCGCGCCGCCACCGGGGCCAGGCGCGGGTCGCGCTCGAGCCGTGCCCATTGATACTCCGGCAGCCAGTCACCGGCACGCAGGTTCTCGCAGAGCGGGTGCCCGAGGTCGTCGGAGGGCGTCACCTCGGCCAGCAGCGAGGCGACGCCCTGCAGACCGGCGTACGGCAGCGGGCCCCAGCCGGGCACGTCGTAGACGCCGCCGCCGGCCGCGTCGCGCTCCTCCGCCTCGCAGCGGTACAGCAGCGCATTGAAGTCGGCTAGGTCTAGGTCCGCCAGCGCCGGTGCCAGCGCCGGCGGCGCCTCGTGCGGCCGGCGCAGCGCCTCCAGCGCGGCCGCGTGCTCAGGGCGGGGGTGCACGCGCAGCGCTACGACGACGCCAGGCCGCAGCGGACGGAACTCCAGCACCGTGTGCGGCCCCTCGGCGGCCTGGCGCGCGAACACGCTGGAGCGGTCGAGCGGAACGGCGCGGCGCACGGCGGCTGCGTGCCCTGCGAGCCCGGTGATGTGCCGCGGGTCCGGCGCGACCGGCCGCCCTGCATCGCCGTCGGCGAGGCGCTTCAGCTCGATCTCGAAGATGATCTCGGCGAGCAGTCCCTCGAAGCGCAGCGGGCGCGGGGCGCGCGTAGCGGCGGCTGCGTCGGGCGGCGCGAAGGCGGTGTACGCGACGAGCACGACGGAGCGCCGGGAGCGCGGCTCGTGCCGCGTCACCGCTACCACGTCCGCGTCCATTTGATCGACGTAAACCTGCGCGGGCGAGCCTGTCACGTACTGCGCCGCGCCGCGCCCACTGCGCCGGGCCACAGCTCCCGCAGCGCGCAGGGGGCACCCGACCCACCTCGGAGTAGCCGTCGAGCGCGAGCTCGCGGTGCAGCTCGTTGAGCGCGCGCTTGGCAGCGATGATGCCGGTGTCGCGGGTGACGCGCACGCCCTCCGCCCCGCAGGTATCAGCCGCGTCCGCGGCGCCCGAGCTCCATTCCGTGTACAGCCTACACTCGTCTACTACGTGGATCTGCGTTTTAAAATATTAAAATGTTAATTTAATCGACACGACGTGCGCAGCGCGCGGACCCGTGCGGGCATCGCATCGGCGGACTCACGTGATGCGGCACGAGCTCGTCGTACCCGCGCGTGCTGCCGGTCGCGCAGCAGGCCATCGCCACCAGTGCCGCCGTCGGCAGCAGGTCCTGCAGCGAGCGCTTGTCCACGGGCGAGGGGTTGTCGTGCGTGAGGTCCATGAGCAGCGCGTGCGCGACGCCGGGCTCGGCGCGGCGCCGGCCGGCCCGCAGGAACGCGCCCACCGGCCGCCCGCCGAACCGGTGCACCAGCCGTCCCTGCTCCTGCGCGTCCCAAGCGCTCTGCGCCTCTGCAACGGACGCGACGTCATCGTCAGCGCACCCCCCCGCCCGCGCGTGCCCCGCCGGCGTCGCGCGCATCCTCACCTCTGATCAGCGAGGTGATCCCGAGCCGGTTCACGAATATGTTGTCAACGTGGTCCGAGTTGGTGAAGAGCTCCGCGACCACGTACAGGTCCGGCTTGACGTTGCGCGCGCAGTCCAGCATGTACTCCGCCACCTGCGGACGGGACACTGGCCGGTGAGGGGTGCGCGGGGCGGGGCGGCGCGCGCGCGGGCGGACGGGCGGGGGGGCGCGGCACTCACGTGCAGCGGCGTCGAGTGGCAGTTGTCGAGGCGCAGGCCGTCGAACAGTTCGGCGGTGAGCTCGACGTACTCGCGCATGTGCGCCCACAGGAACGGGCTGTCCTCCGGCCTGTCGCCGTACCTGCGGGCGGGGGGCGCGCGTCAGCGGAGTGGCGGGGCGGCGCGGCGGGGCGCGGCGGGGCGGCGTCCCGCGCTCACCTCAGCTTGACGGAGTCGCCCCAGGCGATGAGCTCGCGGCGCAGGTAGACGCGCGCCGCCTGCTCCCTGGCGGCGAAGTCCTGCAGCGGGTCCGCGTTCATGACCCAGCCGTTGTGCGCCATGCAGTGCGCGCCCGCCTCGCCGTAGATGGCGGCCTCCACGTCCGGCAGCGACGCGCTCTCCACGGGGCACGGCCAGGTGAAGTACCTGCGACGGCTCCGGGTCACGTGGCGTCCGGCTGGCACGCACTGCCGCCGCGCCGCCCCGCCCCAGCGCGACACTCACCTCGGCACGAGCGGGTTCCTGGCGCTGACCTCTTGCACGCGGGGCCCGTCGGACTGCAACCGGAAGTATCTGTAACAGACAACACGAGTTCGATTGCACTCGCGGAGCGGTGGGGGCGGGGGCGCCGCGTGCAGGGAGAGATAGAGCAGAGCAGTGACCGCATGCCGGCGACGAGGTTGTCGAGCGCGGCCCGCAGCTGGTCCCGCACCCGGTCGGCGGCCGCCTCGTTCAGCTGCTCGAGCCGGCGGCGCAGCGCGTCGCAGCAGCGCTGCACGCGCGTCTCCTCGTCATAGCAGTCGGCCCTGCGCACAGACACTGCGCTGTAGCGCGCCGTGGTCGCGCGGCGCGGGCGCGGCCGCCGTCCGTCCGCTTGCCTGTACACGTTGTAGAGCTGCAGCGCGAGGTCCAGGTCGACGGTGGCGCGCAGGCGCCGGTGCTGCGGGTCCGGCACGAGGCGCAGCTCGTCCCCCGGGCCGCGCGCGTCCTTCTCGCCCTCGCCCTCGCCCTCGCTCACGGGCCGCGCCGCCGGCAGCCTGCAAACCCACGCACACGGAGAACGGTCAGACATCCTGCGCCCGCGCCCGCGCCCGCGCCCGCTCGTCCTGCTCACTTGTTGCGCGCCATGTAGTAGAACTCCTGCACGAGCTCGGCGACGTTGCACACGAACATTTCGTGCAGGCGCGCCTCCGGCAACAGCTGCGTCGCGAGCAGCTGCCTGATGGCCTGCAACGAGAGCCGCCGTGAGCCCTGCGCTGCCCTGGGCCCTGGGAGCCGGGCGCCGGCGAGCGGCTCACCTCGATGTGCTCGTGCGCGGTGACGCGGCGCGGCACGCCCCTCGACTCGTAGTCGCCGCGCGCCACGTCCGCCGTGAGCCGCGCCAGCAGCGCGTCCAGCAGCGCCGCCGGGCGCAGGTGCGGACAGTTGCAGCAGTTGTACGACGCCTCCGGGTGCTCCGCCAGCCAGGGCGTCTCGTTCGCCGTGTGGTTCAGCACCACGTCGCATATCGCCATCACCTGCGGACCGACACCGGCGTCACCCGTCCGCCGCCGGGCTGCGCGCGCCCTGCGCTCGGTGCGCGCCCACCTTCCACTCGGTGCGCATCTTCGACGTGAGGTTCTCGACGTCCGCGAAGGTCGCGTCGGAGCCGAACAGCGGGTTCAGCCGCAGCTGGTTCGCGATGCTGTAGCTGGAGCCGGACGCACCCAGCTCCTGCCGACCACAACGAGCGACGGTCAGACCGGACACCGGCGACGGTGTGGCGGCGGCGGGGGTTAGAGCGGCACCTGTATCGGCGTGAAGTGTATCATGTTGTAGCCGGACTCGAGCGCGACGCGCAGCACGGGCTCCCAGCGCGGCAGCGGCCCGAGGCACTTGGCGAGCACCGTCTGGCAGGCGACCGCGTCCAGGGGCACGACGCGTCCGCCCGCGCGCAGCGTCGGACTCACCTGGAACCAGCCGGAGCCGGCCGGGCCCGCCGGCGACTCGCTGCAACAGGCAGAGTGCGCGTGCGCGGTCAGTGCGTACCGGGGACACGCTCGGCGCGCCCGCCGGTACGCTGCACTCACGCGTTGTCGTACACGAAGTAGTAGTGGAAGGCGCCGGCGCGCGTGACCGTCAGCTCGGCGCAAGCGTCCGTGTCGGCGAGCAGCGGCCCCGCGCCGAGGGACCCGCCGGCCGCCTCCCCGTCCGGCCCGAGCGCCCGCCACTCGAGCCCGTAGTAGTGGTTGCGCACGAACTCGCTCAGGCCCTGCCCGTCCGGCTCAGCGGCGCCCTCGCCCCCGCCCCCGCCCTCGCCGTCGCCGTCGCCGTCCCGCAGCACGTAGTTGGTGTACAGGAACACCTTGCGCCCCAGCAAGCTGGGCCCCGGGCAGAATTGCACGCGCCAGCCCTTTTCAAATCTACAAAATCAAAAGCTCGATAGCCCGGGGGAGCATCGGTCTCCGACACCGGCAGGAACACAGCAATTGTGTGTGTGCAGCTGCACAGCCGGGCGGCCGACAGGGTACCGACCTGTAGAGCGTAGAGTCGAGGTGTTCTCCGTGCTCCAGCGTGATGACGCGCGTGTGCTCGTGGTCGCGCGCGGCGGGACGCTGCGGCGGGCGCTCGCCGGCCGCGGCCGCGCTGCGCTCGATGGCCATCTGCCTCTGTAAGCGGAGACGCGATTGAGTCGGGCGGCGCGGACGGTGCGGCGGAACAGCGCCGAGGGATCACCTTCTCCGCGACGGCCTTCTCGTGCACCTTCCTGGCGCAGTGCGTGTCGTCGCGACCGAGCATGTTGAGTTGTAGCGAGTCGCGTGCGCGCGCTCCGCTATATGTACGGGCGTCACGCGGCGCGCGCGCGGCTCCGGTGTCGGCGCATTGTGCGTGCGCCGCCGGCTCGGGTGTCGGGTGGCGCGAGTGTACATTTCAGGTATTGTTAGGACCGGCGCCGCGCGCTGCTCGCAGCCCAGACGACGAGCGCGGTTTGCAAGGGCGCCACCGGCAGATAATTGGGAAAACACGAACATCATGTTCCTTCGAGAGACATCTCAAAGGAAAAGCTATGATTTAATACTTACCGAAGTCAACGTAACTTAGATTTGAGCAGTAATCGCTGAGGATGAGCCACGTGCGTGGCGCGCTCGGGGCCGCACTGTGGGGTTCATGTGGCCTTTTGCAATATTAAAAGATAAATACATACAGGTGTTATCGGTCGCGTGTGGGTCGGGCCAGAACGCCCGGTAACTTTATTGTAAAGTTCCAACCAAACGCTTCTGAACACGTACGCCTGAGTGGGTATTATAGAGGTACCTACTTCTCAAATTTCTTTATGTTTAAAATATAACATTTTGTTAATTTAAAGTGTTTCAAGAAGTAAATCATGCAAAAACGATGCGGGCATGCTGCGCTGGCGAACGCAAACGACAGTGGGTACTAGGGATGTAACGGAGCCAGTTTTATCGGAACCGAAGTCGGAGACGGAGTTTTAAATTTGATTTATCGGAGGCGGAACCGAAGTCGGAATCGGAGGCAATGTCAGTCACAAGTGACGTTTATTAAGGGACAAATAAAAACATTATTCAGTGAACCTTTTTAATTAGAAAGTGATAAATTTACACATACACAGACAATGAAAATAAAAATTGCTGTGTTTCTTATTAACATTTTTCCATTAAGAATGCACAAATGAAATCAAATTTGCTCCAGTGTTATTTTAGTATTAATTTCTATTTAATTTAATTTAATGTTAATGTAAATGTAAAATAAAAATAAAAATATTTAGTAATAAATTAAAATGTACATTTAATTCTAAATTTAATAATTTTAATCATATTTTTTAATCTAAATGTTTAAAAATGAGATCTTTAAATTAAGTAGCACTGATTGTTTGATTACATATAAAATGAAATCAAATAAATTGACTACAACAGTGGTGGTGACCTCCGATTAAAAAGTTTCGGAACCGGAGGTGTAATAACAATCGGAAGGTCCGACTTATCGGAGTCGGAGTCGCAGCTCCGTAACATCCCTGGTGTGTACACGCGTAGGTACAGTAGTGCCGAGTAGTGCGTTCGGAACACGGCCTGACTGCACGTGTGAAGTACGCTATGACATGCACCATGTCCCTGGACTAGCTCCAGCTCAGCATGTAGCTCCGCTGCCAGCGCAATGACCGATACCGGTAATGTATGAATACTAGAAAGCAACAAATACCTTTTTTTTGGTACCCGGGGGAAATCCCTAACGGACCGTCAGGGGAGTGGTGAGGGCCAGTCCCCCGGTGTGCCGGACTTGCACCGGCTAAAACCCCCGGGGTGATCCTCGACGCGCATGTGTGCCGACCCGAGCTCCGCCAACATGCGCCCTCAAGGCCCGGCTCTGCGCTACGCCCGTTGACGGGCTTCAAATACCTTATATAATTTACAAAAAAAAAAAAAGAATTATTGATTCTTTATTGTTAGGTCATTATTACAGACTTCTATCTTGTCTATGTTATTGAAATTATGGAATAGTTCACACGGAGATTTCACAATAATATAATAGTGGTTCTATCTTCGAGTTCAAATACTAGACGATAAAAACATAAATTTTTCAAAAATTTAATGATTCAATTTTATTTGATTCGTCATCAAAACTCAGTCGCTAACTGATTACAGTAAGATCTTTTTCCAGCAATGCATTTCGTTTCGCAATCAACTATCAGATCCCAGAGCCACCGAAGGAATTCAACCTGTACCTACACATGCATTTATAATAAATATTATGTTGAATAAAACTAGTGATATAAAAGACAGGAACAATTTTCATAATTTCAGGATGAATTCGCCCCTGTCGTCTGGAGGGTCCGACGCTGCATTATTCCATGATTAACACATTTAATTGATCAACCCTTTGCCATAGTTTTAATGGTTGAGATAGATATGATAAGCGCTGCGTGATACTTTACCAAGATCACCTCCGAATGGTTACTAAGTCGGGGCAAACAGCAGAACATTATAGCACACAGCATGCGCGCGCCGCACTTGTCCAATTAATAAGTAGGAATAGGGGAGAGGAATGCGCGAGAGCCCGGCGCGACTGGTCCACGGAGCCCGAGTGCGTCCACTCGGCCAGAGTCAGTTTGCAGCTAGCAATGCTCTGCGCACTGTGGACTATCTGCAATAGGCACAGTTAATGTCCCGCAACGCGCAGCGCTCGATTCAATCATGTTTCAATGGGCAATTAATACATTTAATACTTCCTACGCATGTTGACTATTAAAATAGCACCGCCTTTTCCCTGTCACTCGGTCTGAGCGGGCGATCATGAAATATTGGGATGTAGGTGAGTTCTATTGGACTCACACTTTAGTTGGTGAAAGGGATGGAATTAAAACTAATTGAATGTTAGAATGCAGAGAAGAGTGTCTGTGTTCATAGTCCAGCATTTAGTGGTACCGGGCAGGTGAAATGACATTGAACTCGACAAGCTAATGCCACAAGCCACGTGACATGTCCCTTTACAATATTATCTGTAAAGTTAAACGCAACGTGCACAGGAAAGCATCTTTATTAGCATCATCAGAACACGGTATAACGAGCCCTACTTCATTTTACATAATGCACATTCTGTTTACACTCTTGCCATTTCCTCGCCTTACACCTCAAAGCCTTCAGTAATGGTGTACATTAGGCTGACATAATAAAAGCAGTTGTACATACATACATACATCTTACATGTTAACAGGTGAAGGATGGCCATGTTACAATAGAATTCTTATTATGGAATAAATAATGGATGGATGGATGGATGGAGTCATAACTGGTGTTTGACTGACTGACAGTAAAACAATACCTAAACGCCATCAGGTGAGCTGTAAGCAATCTGTGGAGCTAGCACATTAGAACTTATTCTATTTTATATATTTTGAAACAACAATATACTCAACAAAATCAAGCCTGAAAACTAAGGGACAGTATATGTTGTTGCAGGATACAAGGCAAGTTAATTTCTGAAATAAAATTGTATACAGTACATATAATGTGTTTCACGACATTTGAGAATGAAACAAACTGCATATAATTCAAAAGAAGATTGCATGTCTTCCAGTGAATTCTCGAGGATTCTTTTATTTTTTTATTTGTAACTATTTTGTAAGTTATGAAGGATAATTTTGTCCTAATCCTAACTAACCACCCTCCAGTCTGACGGTGTATATATGTGATATGAACAGTCTAATTTCCTTTCCCCTAACCCTTCTTTGCATTGTGATGGAAATTACCATCAAAACATTTAAAAGGAAAAAGACCATCAAAAGACCCAACATAGACATTTTTTTTTATCCTATAACATCTCAAACAACTTCTGAAAGAAATGGAACATACCGATAAAAAAAAAACAAATGTCATGTGACTATATCAAAAAGTTTTGCATTTACCTGCTTGTGTAAACTGTCTTTGGTGTGATATTTGTGAAAGTTTTTTGAGTATAAGATTCAACAAAAAGTGATTATAGTAGATGTCAATTTACAACAGTATGCAATAACACCAATTTTGGCACCATGGACATGAACTTTTATCCAACATTTAGTTTTAGTTATTTTGGCAAGATAAATTGTAGGAGAAAGATATAGAATTTTACTGAGTGTAACTAAAGATGGGCAGGATGTTGACAATTCTAATGAAGAGCAATTTCAGGAAGCTTGTTATGCTAGAGAAGAACTTGCAGATATATTACAAGATGAAAGTGACAATGAAGAGGATAAGGAAGGTGATGTGGACGATCTATCCTTTGTTAAAGAACACATGAAAGTGCAAGAAGACCCTGACAGTATTCCCAGCAGTAGTATTCCTAGCAGATTATTAGACAAAAGAAAGCTTATATGGAAGAAAAGATTTTTCAATTATGATCAGAATAAAGTTGTTTTCTTGGGAAGCTCCCAATATCCATCTCAATTATCTGAACTAAAGGCTACATATCAGTGTTTCATGTATGTTTTTTGATGAAGTTTTTAGACAGAAAATCATAGATCAAATCAATCTATACAGTACTAAAAGAGACCTTAATAATTCAGACATCTAAAATGCATCTGACAAGTTTTTTTTTCAGTATATGTATTTGTATATATATTTGTACATGTCTGTTCAAAGATATCCAAGTATGAGATCCTATTGGTCATCAACATTTGGATATGGTCCTATATCATCTGTAATGCCTGTCAATAAGTTTAAAAAATTTAAACTTTCTTTGTATTTCCAAAATAATGACAAAAACTTGTAGGCCATTCTGAATATGATCAATTGTTCAAAATACTTTCTGTAATTGAACATCTCAATGAGAAGTTTCCCGCATACTGATGGAACAGAGCCTATCGGTGGATGAACATGTGTGTACTACTAAAAGGCACATTTACTAAAGCAGTACCTTTCAAATAAATCCCATAAATGAGGATTCAAACTCTATGTCCTCTATGATTTATCTGGCATTGTGTGCAAAGTGATCTATTCAGGTCAAGAAAATATGAGGCAATTAGAAGGAGGGCCTGATATTGGAGCAGCAGGAAACATTGTAATTTGTTTGCTTAGAAGAGTCCAAGATTGCAAAACCACATAGTATACTTTGATAATTTCTATACACATTTGCCATTGGTTCATTTTTTTGCAAATGATGGCAATCACTATGGAGGTACAATACAACAAAATCACTTCCCAATGTCAAAATTGCAAGAAAAAAGGCCTGGAAAAGCCTGGAAGGACAACAATTTGGTTACACTTTTATCTACATATGTTGAATACCAGTGTCTACTGTTACAAAATATGATAAAAGCAAAAAAGAGAAAGTAACAATTTCATATCCACATATAGTACATGAATATAATAAACAAATGGAGGGGGAGTGGATTTAATCGAGAGATTTCTGGGCAGATATCATATACCTACAAGATAAAAAAAATGGTACTTAAGAATATTCTTTCATTTACTGGACTTCATAGTTATTAATGCTTCGATAATATATATAAAAAAATGCAAACAAACAAGGTGTGTTGAAAAATAATATTCTTTCGTTGGGTCAGTTTCGCAATAAGTTGGCTCAAGTTCTATGCATTACAGGAGGAGACACAGAAGTAAGAAAGGATCATCCAAACGTCAGCTCGCTTGAACATCAATTCAACTTAAAGAGAACAAGAGGCCCAGCTACTGTTGCGCCCCCAAAAGACATTACAAGAAATAGGTCTGATCATTGGCCACACATGTCTACGTCTATAAGACATAAATACCCAAATTGTAAGGGCTATTGTAACATATTGTAAAAAAAAAGTATTGTAAGTGTGACTTTAACTTGTGCTTTAATAAAAACAACAATTGTTTCATATGTTTTCAGGGATAATAATTGTGTAAATTAATATAAAATGTGGGTACACTAATAAATAATTATTATACTAATCTGTTTTGGTTGTTTTGCATAATGATAGAAGAATCTATTATATCATTTTTTAAAATAAAAATACCCATAAAATTAGATGCTTTAAAAAAATTATACAAATATAAGAAATCATCAGTTTGTACTTCAGGAGTACCTATAAATAAGTGTATTAAATTCAACATGCATCATGCAGCTCAGCACTAATCGCTGTTTCCAAAATTTTGTTAAACAAGTTAAATATGATCTGCATTAAATTTTTTTTATTATTGTATATTTAAATATACTAAAAAAAAGCAGAGCCGGCTTCAAGCTCGCTCACCTAACAGTTAGACATTGTTTATGCTTTTTGTATGCTTTACAGACAAATAAATGCTTCATCTCAATCACATCTGGTGGAAGGTAAAGATGAAGTTAACGGAAGAGTATGTTTGCCCAATAAACAATATTTATTTATTCTTCTTAGTTCTTTTGCCCACTTCCAAATCAGGTAAATATTAAATTTCTTTTGTTATGGAAGAATACTATATAATTTTCTCAGGAGAATTTCAATGCTTTCCTCAAAAGTTAAATTAACTTGAAAGATATAAGTTATAACATTTAGGTATAGAAGTTATAAAACAGCATCCTAGTAAATCTTACCTATTATAATATTTATTCGTTGAGTAAACTGATTGTACAGTGAACGATGTGTTTTGAACTCATACGAATTTATTACTTAATTCAATGTACAGCAGATTCAAAGGTCACCCAGAAGGTGATCTGCTCTCATTAACAGAGTAACCTCTTTTATTCTTCAAAAACTATATTTACGTGTTAATTACGTTTCCTTTCCGCTAATTATCGATCTCCTGCCTGTTAACTATTTTTGATTTTGAATTTCCAATTTGACACTTTTCACTTTCAAAAGACCTTCACGAGAGTCACAACAAGGTGCGTTCAGGGTGCTAGATATTTAACTCAGTGGCGAAAACGCCGTTCATGGTGGCTTATGACACCACCAAACTGGCCATTAGCGTCAAACATCAAAATGTCATTTATTTTATTTGTATTTTGTTGCTTATCCGGTTATCAGCAATTAATTAAAAAAATGTTTATCTGTTTATAGACAATTTTGACACATTTAACTGAGGTCCCACAAACGTGTTGTTGAAGAAATGTAGCTTTATTCAAATAGGCATACTTCCAAGCATCTTTGAATAATAAAAAAAAAAGAAAGGGAGATAAATATACTACCGGTTCGGAAAGTAAAATCTGCTGAGAAGAATCGGTAAGAAACTCTGGTAGTTGCTCTTTTCAATATAATGAGATACAAATAATATGTTATATAAAAAGGAATGAATGTTCAGTGACAAAACTTGTATGCATTAGTACCATGCACTTTCATCATTTAAACAGTCATGGATAGAATGATATCCCTGTTTTAGCAATTTAGTAAAAAAAAAATCTAGGCTGTTAACTCTAAGATGTCTTCAGTTATTGTATTGTTAGGATCAGAAGTTATTTTACTCAAAAAAATAAATAAATGTCAGGATCAAAAGCCATTTTACTACAAAAAAACAAATATACGTGGTGACTTAAACTAAGTACGATTTAACATTTACGGAGATTCAGAGATTCGACACAATAATACAATCCTCACGTAAACTAACAAGAGCTCCGCTCCGCACAGAGCCTCAAACAAGAATCCCCCCGGCTGACGAGTCTACATCGGCTTATAAACGGTTTCTATATTGGGTGTATAGAAACGGTTTATTTTGTTCCTATTTTTCAATCTATCTAATAGTATTGTATAGATGAATAGAGAACTGAATATGGAAAGTACTAGAAAGATTGAATATAGGTATTGCACATACGTATATAGGGAATAAAGAGAGGGGGAGGTAAGTACAACTGTTAATGAATGCTATGGGATAATATATAAAAAGTCATAATATTTAAAAAAAATGGTTTCTTATAAATATTTTTTTTTATATAACTTTAAAAAGTCAAAATGATTGCTCTGGGCAATCTAGTGTTAAGTCGGTAATTAGGTTACAATAATTTGTATTTATTTCTGAACTATATTTCTACCTAAAAATCGGTATGGGACAAATAAAGTACAATATTCAATCAAATTCGTTTATTTATCAAAAAATAATAAAAATCTAATACACAACAAAGTCTCTTAAATATAATCATTTTTTAGTATCTTTAGGATCATACCAATATTCGTTGTCTGTAGCCGCGGTAATATTTGAATGAATTCCCAAGTCATACAGATTGAGTATTTTTCATTCATATTTATTTAATTCTTACCTAAACAAAAATGCTCGCATTGAAAGAGCGTAGCCCGCATGACCGCACGGATGCCGCGGTTAAATACTGAGGAATTTAATTTTTTTGTTACCAAAGAGTGCCACGCATCTAGTACTCAGGAAATAATTAGGCACTTAACAGATAGGATACATTAGAAAACAATGACATATACATATCATATCATCATCATAAACTCTACTATAGTATAATATAATATTTATTAACAATTACATACATTGACATAGTCCCAAATTAAGCTTGCGCTTGTACTATGGGTACTAGACAACGATATACATACTTAAATACATATATACAACCATGACTCGTGACAAACACATCTGCTCATCACAGAAAAGTTCACCACTACCGGGATTCGAACCCAGGACCTTAGCATCGTAAATAGGAACACTATAAACTGCGCTATGAGGCCGTCAACTCCTATACTCTACTATAGTATTTCATATTAATGTTCGTAGTATTAATAAAAATTTTGATGAATTGGTCTCATTGCTGTCCATTATAGGGATCCAATGTGATGTTATACTACTTTCTAAATGCTGCTTAAGCAAGACAGTACACCTTCCAGTCTTTCCAGGATATAGGGTCTACTCCACAAATTTTATACGTAATCAGAATGATGTTGTTGTTATGTTTGTTAGTAATCGACTAGAATGTGAAGTACAGGAACCAACCTTCTTTGAAGCGAATTGTCTATTACGTAGGATTGTTACTAATAATTTAGTTATTATTGCATTATATAGATCTCCTGCGTGTAGACAGACTGATACCTTTATAAATGGACTTGATAATTTACTCCGTCGAAGTAGGGCGGCAATGAATGTAATCATAGTCGGAGATATCAATATTGAGGAGCTGGCCGACGACTGACTATTCAAGCTCGCGGTAGCGATATACACATAAGGGCAAAGAAATAGGGTGGCCATCTCAATAGTTCTCTTTGACGTCAAGACAACGATGAGTGTTGCCATTTTAACAACGAGCGTAACAATAATAATCAAAATCACCTACCTCTAGATATCGTATTTTTTGTAATAGTCTCTTGAAATCTATAAAGACAGAGTATGAGAGAAAAGAATTCGAAAAACCAAAAAATAGTCCTAAAGCTACCTGGAGGGTTATCAAGAATATTACCAACACTAATCGTGTTCACTCATCTCCTGTTGAACTGCTAAAAACTAAAGCAAGTCCACTAGCATCGGTGACCGAAGTGAATCGTTTCTTTGCTAATGTTGGTAAAACATTATTTGATAAAATTCCTTATTGTAACTCAGATCGTCCCTCTCGTGTGATGGCGGTTGGTTCCTGTTCTGGTGATTCCTTAGTCATTTTAGAAACTGATACTGATGAAGTTGCGGGAATTATTAGGAGTCTTCGCATAGACTGTGCGGTTGGGTGGGATTCTATATCATCGTCTATCCTAAAGTCATCATGTGAGGTTCTCGCCCCTCTTATCACTCACATTTGTAATGTATCCTTATCTTCTGGAGTATTTCCTAGGGTTTTTAAAAGATCTTTAGTTTGCCCTGTTTACAAGAGTGGTGAAAAAGATCCATTAATAATTATAGACCTATTTCTGTGTTGACAGCTTTATCTAAAATCCTAGAAAGAATTCTGTACAATAACTTAGTTAAATTCTTAACCTACCATAAAATTATATCTGACAATCAGTATGGTCAGAGTTTCAAAATCCACAGAAGATGCTGTAGCAAGCTTTACGGATTTGGTTGTAAGTAAACTTGATGGAAATTATAAGTGCATAGGAATATTTTTAGATATTTCAAAGGCTTTTGATTCAGTCCATGTGCCTACTCTTCTGGGCAAATTAGAAAACATTGGAGTACGTGGTGTTCCTCTTAGTATTTTTAAAGATTACTTATTTGACCGTACTCAGGGAGAAGTTATAAAGAATTACTGCAGCTCTGATGTAGAGATAAAGTTCGGGGTTCCACAAGGTAGTATTTTGGGTCCTATTCTTTTTCAAATTTACATTAATGACATCTGTCAAATTTACTTATCTCAGTCTCACTTTTTCACGTATGCAATTGATATAGCAATTCTAGTATATGATCACTCATGGCCTGAAGTTCAAAATAGATCAGATACTGTTCTAAGACTTGTCTTGAAGTATCTCGCCCAAAATTCACTTTCCCTTAATATTGGAAAGAGCAAATATGTAGCTTTTCATGTTAGCCCAGCTGACATTTATACTCTTAGGACTGTATATTTCTCTCTGTGTGAATCCTTGATATCTTACTGCATTGCTGTTTGGGGTGGAACCTCTAAGACCACTTTATTGAAACTTGAGAGCGCTCAAAGAGCTGTCTTGAAAGTCATCTTTAAAGAATCCAGAAGGTTTCCTACTGAGCTGTAATATTCTAAATGTCAAGTTTTAACAGTAAGACAGCTCTTTGTCTCGTAACTTGTCCTCCGCAAACATAGTGGTCCTTGAAGGGACAGATAGCAAAAGAAAATCTCGCAGAATTAGATGTTTGCCATATGCCGATTCACAAGTCTCATTTTGCTGAGAAACAATTTTGGGTTCTTGGTTCAAGGATTTACAATAAGGTTAATCATTAATTAAATATCTTAAATTTACCTAAATACGAATGTAAGATGAAGCTGAGGGACTGGTTGTTGAATCTAAAATATAATTATACTGAGGAACTGTTGCGGGAATAGATAAAAAAAAAAAAAGAAAAGAAAGAAAAAGTTTATTGAGCCAAAAAGATAACAACACACAACAAACATATTTATATAAAAAAAAAAAAACAACAATGAAAGAAAACATAACATCACATCATGTATCCTGTGTGCTGCTACCCATCTCAAAGAGCACTCAGCTCAGCGTATGCTGGGCGACGCTGCACGCGCCATCCAGCGCACTAGATGCACTTGGGGTTTAACATTCTTGTGAAATTATTGTTTATTTATTTATTTATTTATTTATAAGTACACTTACATAGACTACATTAACACATAAAAACTATATAAGAACATGAAGAGGATACATTATGAATGCGACTATATTTATAAGTGTAGACTACATGCACAGAAGAAAATAAAAATAAAAATACGAGTAACACAGAAAGATATAAACTACTGTAATCAGAAAACTTTTATAACAGAAATAAAATAAAAAAAAAAACAATAATCTATGGAACAATCTTCTCAAATAACATCTTTTTTTTTTAATTTGTATATAGTTTCGTTAAATATGTCGAGATCTATTGATCTCGACATATAATTGTATAACTTTGTCATTCTGCATAGGGGTGCATTTTGACCTAAGTTTGTAGAATGTTTTTGAACACGGAACAAGTTAAAATTAGAAGCTCTGGGTAATCTAGTAGGAGCAGAAAATTCTATAGATGGTAAGATGCTAGGAGCTTCGAGAAGATTGTTAACAATTTTGTAAAAAAAAACCAAGTCAAGCATGCGTCTTCGATCGACTAAACTATTCATATTAAAATACTGTAATTGATCGCTATAATTTAATAATTTTTTACCAAGACCACTGGAAAAGGTAATATGCCTTAAAAATCGTTTTTGTATGCTTTCCAAACGCTTTATATAAATATCATAGAATGGATTCCAGGCTGTACTACAATATTCCAAGCCACTACGTACCAGTGCATTGTATAATAGTATTTTTGTATACGGTGACTTGAAATCCCTAGAATTGCGTAATATGAAGCCTAAACATTTGAATGCCTTGGAGACAATGCTATCAACATGATTATTAAATCTTAATTTATCGTCCATGATGACACCCAGATCGCGAATATGAGAAACACTTTCCAGTGTGATATCATTAATAGTGTATGAAGGAGCAATTACATTTTTTTTCCTACTAAAATAAATTGAAAAACATTTGGCTATATTCAGAGACATGTCATTGGCAACACACCATTTATTAAGACTGTCCAAGTCATCCTGCAACAAAACGATATCAGCACAGCTATTAACAGATTTAAAAAATTTAAGATCGTCTGCGAAAAGATAGTAATTTGAATTCTTGAAACAGTTACCTATATCGTTGATAAAAACATTAAAAAGTAGAGGACCCAAATGAGAACCTTGAGGCACCCCAGAGTAGATAGGAAACCAATCAGACGCATATCCATTAACAACTACACTAGATTCTCTATTAGAAAGATAGGATCTACACCAATCCAACAGTGGTACAGAGATTCCATAAACTAAGAGCTTATCAAGAAGAATATTATGATTCACTTTGTCAAATGCTTTACTAAAATCTGTATAAATTGCACTCACTGAAGAATGTTGATCCAGTAGACAGGATACATCATTAATAAATGAAACTAAGTTCGTATTTGTGGACCTAAGTTTCATAAAACCGTGTTGGTTTAAGGAGATAATATTCTTAAAATGCCAGGATAAAATAGGATGCAACAATTTTTCAAAGACTTTGGCAAATGTATTTAAAATAGAGATGGGACGATAGTTTGTTACTAAATCTTTCTCTTTGGTTTTGTGTAGAGGAATAATCAATGCTTTTTTCCAAACTTCGGGGAAGACCCCTGATATTAGAGACTTATTGAATATAAGACAAAGTGGATACGCTAGGGCCTCGGCAGTCTTTACAGCAAATATTGACGGAATCCCGTCTGAGCCAGCACCTTTAAAAGGGTCAAGTCTTTTTAAAATCTTTAATACTCTGCTACTTTTAAATTTAATAGACGTTAAGTAATTGTTATTGGTTGATTTATTAAAGCATAGAGATTGACCAGCTGTGTTGAGATACGATTTTTTGGCGTAAACTGATGAAAAATTCTTCGCAAATAGGTTGCAAACGTCTTTACCATCAGAAGCTGAATTATGATTCAGAAACATACGAGCAGGAAAGTGACTCGGTCTTTTCTTTTTATTTTTGATAAAAGACCAAAACAGCTTAGGATTAGAACGCAAATTACATTCTAGATGAGTAAGATATGCCTTGTAACAAGAGGAAATAAGAGCAGATGACCTTGCTTTAGCATATTCAAAAGATATTTGATCACGTGGATTATTGTTAAACTTACGCAGTTTTTGATGAAATTTGTACTTTTCACGCAATGCATACACAAGATCACTGGAAAACCATACAGGGTATTTTTTAGAACGACATGTTGCAGATTTTGGTACATGCTTACTAATAATTATACGCAAGTTTGCATAAAAAACTGATACCATATCATTAACTGTTAAAGTTTCTTTAAATTCATTCTGCCATTGTATTGATCTTAACTCCTTTAAGATTTCATCATAGTTAGCCTTATGAAAACAGAATCGTGTATTGTTGCTTACTGGGAGGTAGCAAGGACTGCCAATATTGAATAAAAATTGTATTGGTGGATGCAGGGGATCTATAATTGATAGAGGCATTCTACTTTCAAAAATGTTACTGATGTGTATGTTAGATAATAACAGATCAAGTTGTTTTCCTTTATTGTTAGGTATGTGATTGTATTGTTTCAAGTCGTGTAATAATGCAAAATCAAGTAACATATTAGAATAAAGACTATTGTTAGATGAACCACCCATGGGTATGTCTTTACTAGAGAATTTCCATGAAATAGAAGCCAAATTGAAGTCTCCGACAAAAGCAATATGTTCTATGTTATTAAAACCTAGCACTCTATCAGCATTACTTAGGAATTCCTTCAGTACAGACTTCTGGATAGGCGGTGGCAAATAAACAGTGCATAAATATAATAGTTCTTTTTTTGTATCACTAAAATTTACCTCCACTGCAACGCAGAGGTCTTCACATTGCGACTCAAATGATTGGAGACGATTGGAATTTAAGTGCTTAGCAATCGCAATGAGAACTCCTCCTCCGTTTTTCTTACTATGAAAACCGCTAGACTCTCTGTCACGCCTATACACGTTATAGCGATAATCAAAGAGCTCCGAGTCGAAGACGCTGCTATTTAACCAAGTTTCTGTTAATATAATAATGTCATGGTTGTTACATACAATATTGTTGAAAAATTCTACAGTTTACTTTGGTTGTATAGTATAGTATTGTTTAGTATGTAATATTATTGTTGTATTGTTTTGAGTTAAGATTGGAGCTACGCAGCGGTAATAAACTGTATCAAATTGTGTGAAATATGCTGACATTCAAGATACAGGTAGTCCTAGTTTGGGTGTCAGCTGACTTTAATGTGCTGCTTTGTAATTGTTTATCTAATAAATATTTTTATTTATTTATTATATCTATACTAATATTATAAAGCTGAAGTTTGTTTGTTTGTTTGTTTGAACGCGCTAATCTCTGGAACTACTGGTTCGAATTGAAAAATTCTTTTTGAGTTGAATAGACCATTTATCGAGGAAGGCTATAGGCTATATAACATCACGATGCAATTATTAGAAGCGAAGAAATAATGGAAAATGTGAAAAAAACGGGCAAAATTTTTCATCCTTGAGGGCTTCCATTGCGTGCGCTGCAAAAACGGTTCAAGATACCAAAAATATATGTAAGAAAGAATTATTCCTCTTGAGATGATCTAAAAAAATATCCGCGACAGTATATGTTTATCTTTTAAGATTAAGTCACTAGAACCGTTTTTATGGTAAACAAATTTGGTCGAAATTAATGCATTATTTGTTAAGAGTTGTAATCAACGTAATAATATTAATCTTTATCCAAATAAATGTTTTGTTGATTAAGAGTATTTAATTATGAACAAAATTGTCTTTGACATCACTTAATTTCAATGAACATCATAAAAGATATTACAATAACTTATATAGCAAAACTACGTTTGCCGGATCAGCTATGTCTTGATAAGCGCGAAACTCGAGAACGTCTGAACAGATTTGACTGATTTCTTTTTTGTTGTGTTTGTAGAAGTCTGGGGAAGGTTATAACAGAGAGAAGATTTTAAAAAATTATCTGAAAAAGTCTAAAAACAACACTTTTCTATATTCTCATACAAAAGATTTGTTATAAGTCAATTTGAAGTTTAACACCATAGCATAAAGTTTAAATGTTAGTGGACGGGTTCCGGGAAGGCAAAACAATTATTGAGTGACGTATAAATATTAATGTCAATATTTGTCAATTTTTATACATATAGCATTAAGGCCAGGTTCCTTCAAACAATTTTCAAAAAACAGCCGACAGGCCAATAGCTATTAACATTAAAAAAAACAATGTGACTTTGTTTTAGAGAAATAGGGCAGAACAAGGTCTGCCGGGACAGCTAGTCTTAAAATAAAACAACAACTGACAAAAATCGTAAGCGATCTTTAAAAGTATAATTCATGCGAGAGGCTCCTTGCCAATCTCCCGCATGTATTGGCGCACCGCCTCCGCGTAGCTTGTGTCGCGCACGAATCCTAGAGCCAGCGCCCGCGACACGTCGAACTCGCTCGGGAACGAGTCCACCAACCGACACACCGCCTCGTCCCGCTCGTACGACACCAGCGCCGCAACCTCGGGCCCGCCCAGCGCACGCAACGCCGCTACCATCTCGCGCACCGACACTCGCAGCCCCGGCAGGTTCAGCACCCGCCACGCACCCAAAGCCGCGCTCTCCAACCGCGCTGCATGCACCAGGTTGCGCACCACCGCGTCCGGACTCGACACCCACAGCGCCAACTCCGGCCCCACCGGGCACACCGCCCGATCGCCATGCAGCGGCTCACGCACTATGCCGCTCGCGAAGGACGTGACCGCGCGGTTGACAACGCCGGCGCGCACGCTTACCGTCGGCAGGCGTACAGCGACAGCGTCGACCCAGCCGCGACGCGTGTACTCGTTCACGAGCAGCTCGCTCATCGCCTTCGCGACGCCGTACGAGTTGCGCGGCGTCGTCGCCGTCAGGTCGCCTACGGCGGGCGGAGGATCGCCGCCGAACACGCCGACGGTGCTAGTGAACACGACACGCAGCGGACGGGCGCACCGGGTCCGCGCCGCCTGCAGCAGCGCCCGCGTCGCGTCGAAGTTTACGCGCATGCCGAGGTCGAAGTCCGCCTCGGCGTGACCGCTCACTACGGCGGCCAGGTGGAACAGCACGTGCGCGTCGGCGACGAGCCGTTCTGCCGCGCCCGCCGCCGTAATGTCCGACGTCAGCCAGGTCGCGCGGGAGTCCTGCAGGGGAGAGTATCGCGCCGGGGGCGGCTGCGCGTCAGTCAGGAGCAGCGCCGACACGCGCAACGGACACTCCTCCGACAAGAGATGGGCGGCGAGACGCGCGCCCAGGAACCCGCCGGCGCCTGTGATTGTCACCCTCATGTCGTACGCTCGGGGAGTCGACTGCAGTCGAACATAAAGCGTCTTGCGCTTGCGGTGCGCGGTGCGGTGCCTCAGCTGACGTCGCAGAGCGATAACGTGCCCTTTAGACAAGAGTTCATCACTTTAAAATAATATATTTAAAAACATGATAAGTTATATAATACTAGTTGACCCGGCGAACTTCGCATTGCCATGAATGTCGTGGTCATTTTTCGCTAAATCTACTCCCTCTCTCGCTCCTTATGTACCTCTCCAGCCCATCCCCCTTTTTAATTTATATTCCATATTCTTGTCAAAGAATTAATGAACTAATTTATTTTTGTATTGTCATCGGTGATAACCTGCAAGTAATATTTATTTTCGCGAGTTTTTATTTTTAGCCCCTTGGACAAAACTTATATACAGATGTCACCTCTGTCTACTTGGATTGTGATTCAATAAGACGAACAGGTGGATTAGTCGCTACCACAAATTTATTCTATTTTGGCAGAGTATAGGATCGTGTGCAACATGACGATATCGTCTGTTAATTCTCTACCAATGCCATCTTTCGAATAAACAAAGAATTACAGCCCACTGTTGAATTGATATTCAACCCCCTAAGATTTTCATTTAAATGTATTGTGTAAAAGATTACCAAAATGTGCGTAAAACGCTTAGGGTAACTGACGTATTGAAGGTGATAAGGTTGACCACTGCATCCATCTTAAAAGCTTTCAACTGCCACATGGTACGGAACCATTTTTTTTAGAAATTAGACCGGGTGTAGTAAGTTTTTCTTAAAAGATAGAAATAATTAAGCTATCGCAGACTTTACTGTAGGCTTGTAAAAATGTAATAAACCCACTGCGATCACAAGTTTTGTTATATCCTAAGGAGATTAAGCGTTTACGATGGAAGGTCTCAAGCGGCTTGAGTTTTGTCGATATTATCAACAATTATCATAATTAATAAGTTTAGACGAAGCCTCAATAAATAATACACTAAAAGATTTATAGATTTCTATTGGTGAGAACCGCTTAATTGGTTTTCGAGCTTATCGCGAACAGACAGAAAGACGCGCCGGGAATCTTAGTTTTATAATATAAACTAGCTTTTGCCCGCGGCTTCGCTCGCGTTAAAAAGTATTATTATTAACCAGGTATAGTTTTTGCCGCTTTACTTTTGTTTAGCATGTGTAAAAAATTAGGGCCTACAAAACTTCTTTGTACACTATATTCTTAACTTTTTGATGGTTTTAGCGCCTAATGACAATCTGTCATTAGGCGCTAAAACCATCAAGCTATTGAGTGAAATTACTCGTGAGCAAGCAACATAAAACTGTTCATGAGAGAAACAATGTTCTCTCAAGTCAATACCCGCAAATTTGAGAGTTTGCCCTTGAGATTTGTTTATTGTCATAGCAAAGCAGACTTTTAGGGGAAACTTTAATCATTTAAATTCGAACAGGATATCATTATAGTCCGGTCAAATTAGACTAAAAAATAGGGGTGAGGTTACAAAAATTCCGACTTGGCTGAATATTGGTAGGATTGTTCACTACACTATTATAAAGGAAATGTGATGAAAAGGAAGTCCTCATCGATCCGGCACGTGCAAAAAAATTTACTCGGGGTCACAAAAACGGGGTTTTTCGCGATTTTCAGCAAAACTGTAAGTTTTATCATAAAATTAGCTCAGAAAAATTGTAGATCAGATAATTATATATCTGACCCAAGCTTTGGCTGCATTTTTTACAAGTTGTGACGACAATTTAATAATCTCTAGATATAGTTTATACAAATCTTACCTAAAATTGCGACCCATTTAACAATTTTACTAATTGTCTTTTTTTGTTGGAGACTTTGGTGCGAAAGACATCTTTGAAAAAAAATCACAACATGAAACAAATTATTTATTGATAGCATTTTTAAAAGTTAATAAATATGAAGATAATATACCTTTACAGCATTAAAAATGGAACAGACTTTTTTCTATAGCTTTCTCAGAATCCCAAACATCAGCTGAATCCATATTATGTTTTTTTCGTTTGACTTTCTTTGTGTGAGGTTGTTGTTCATATTTGGTTTGTTTGCGTTTCTTGTTTTCTTTCTTTGTTATTACATCTTCTAATTTATGATTATCACTACATACTGGCTCAACTTCATTAATTTTTATATGTTTAACTGTTTTCATCAGTTTCTTTGTCTTTTTCGATTCATCTCTCATATTTTGATCTTCACATGCTGCTAATTTCTCTTTCACTGATGCAGATAGCTTTATAGCTTTTTTGTAGTTAGAACCAAATAAAGGATGGCGAATTTTTGTTTCTGGAAGGGGTATAGAATCAATTTCATCAATTAACATCATAGTATCATAACTAATACGCGCTTTTGGAACTCTTTTAGATATGTTTACAGTACCATGTGAAGGTATATTTCTGAGAACAAGCTGACCATGCATCTGGGACATGACAATGATGGAGCAGTTGCTGTTTTCAATATTGCCTTCATAACTACTTCCCTCTATTTTAATTTTGCACTTTTTGTTCAATGGAATATTTATATCTTTGAAACGTTCAATACTGATATCACGAGGACAGTGTACCATCCAAATGTCATCATCTTCAGTGAGAATAGATTCCCGATTAAATTTTCTAGAAATTGGTTTTAAAGTCTTACTGGTCTTGATAAATTTATCCACTTTTTTAGAGCTTAACTCAATAATTTTATCATTAGTGCTAATGTCATTGTCTAAATCATCTTCATC
This sequence comes from Automeris io, assembly GCA_036320925.1. Taxonomy (NCBI): domain Eukaryota; kingdom Metazoa; phylum Arthropoda; class Insecta; order Lepidoptera; family Saturniidae; genus Automeris; species Automeris io. The sequence continues at coordinate 18,216,766 of JAUDJH010000008.1, read as the reverse complement.
TTCAAATCTGATTCTATCTGATATTCTTAAATTCAATTTTTGATTTTGCTCTTTGATTCCATTATCATGTTTATCATCAACATCTGAATTACAATAATAAGTCCTGGTCATAGAATTGCTATAGTCTTTTTTGGAATTTTCTAGAGAATTATCCCCTTGATTGTTGTTACTTATGTAATAATTTTCAACAACTCCATTTTCCAAATCACACATGTCTTCAATATTTACATCATCTTCTCCTTCTGCTTCACTTGTTTGTTTTCTTTTTTTTGTTTTCTTTTTTTTCTTACCTTTACAAGAACTTATTTCAGTGTCTGTAATCTGATGCATGTCACTAATATCAGAACTCAATAAATTGTTAATTCTTGGTGATTTTTCATCATTCACTTCATCCAACTCAGTACATAATTCATTATCTACTTTAACTTTTACATCATTACCTTTTCTAGTTTCATTTTGTTTTGGAGATATGGCAGCGGGCAAAGTGAAGGTGACTTCCTCCTTCACTCTCATGTTTAAGTAACTTTCATCACTTGATTGTAATTCATTTGATGCTTTCCCTAAGTAATTTATTTGACTGGGTTTATATTTATTTTTAGAAAATTCATTATCACTCTCTGTTTCTATTTTAATTTTTTTCTTTTTTGGACTATCATTCCATTCTTCTTCTGGTTTTTCATTTGACAATTTTCTTTTTTTAACTTTATTTTGCTCCACATTATTCAGATTTGGAAAGAGATCTTTTTGAAGTTTTTTCTTATATTTTTTACCATATTCAGAATCATTATCTGACTGGGTTTGAGCTTTCCCACTAGCACCTACAGCCCTGAAATAAAAAAAGTAGAATAATCACACCTTAAAATACCATCATACTCATGTGAGTCAGTTAGCAGTCGATGATCTTATGTAAGTGAATACTTCATAATAAACATATTGCACTTATAAACAAAGCCCATAATATGTTAAAGCCTAATTGTTTCAGTTACAAAGCGCATGGTGTTCCGCTTCCACAATGTAACCACTTTAACACTTATGCATTATCTGAATTCTTACTATTGAAGTCATCATAATAACCTGATCCTGTTTTACTTACAGCGTCTGCTAAATAGGATTGCCTGCAGTGCATCCCATCTGAACATTTCAGTTAATGTCTTCGTGTTTCTATGTTTATCATTGACAAATACAAGTTCGATATTGCTTTAATACTTACATCTCGACACTATCAGTGCTGTCCTCGGAAGCTTCTGTCCAGGCAAAGCTGTCATTTGAAGAAGACTCCATGAATAGATTAACACATAATTAGAAGGAAAATTCAGCGGACACCTAAAACATATAAAGCCTAATTAATTTTAACTAATGATAAGCGCTTTCAAAATCTAACCTCAAAATTATTGTTGTATATTATGTTTACCGAGAGGCGGGCTAAGGAATGAGCCATACAGCCTTATAAACTCAAAATTATATTGTTTTTTATTTATTCACTATTCTCAGTATTACCATGCTCGGAGCAAAAAATTTTTTTATAAAAATTGATAATACTTATTTAATATTTGGGAAAATAAGGTTACGTTTTTAATGTCTGAATCGTAAGTAAAAAATACAAAATCTTTGGAAGCCAAAGGAAGAATTTTATAAAATGGATTATTATTTATTTACTGAACCATATATTTAATAGATCTAAATAAATGTAAAAGAAATATATATACGTACAAAATACACAAATTTCCTATAGCTCGTATGAAAAGTGTTATCGGGCAGCGACACAGTAATTTTATTACATCTCAAATGTACTGTAAATAACAAATACAGGTCAAGGATTTAAATAATATATTATTAGATAGATTGAAAAATAGGAACAAAATAAACTGTTTCTATTCACCCGATATAGAAACGGTTTACAAGCCGATGCAGACTCGTCGGCTGGGGGGATTCTTGTTTGAGGCTACGTGCGGAGCGGACCTCTTGAAAGAGGTGCGTCTCAAAAGCCATCCCCTCAGGATCTCAATATCAGGCGGTTTGCTGGACATATACGCGCCGCCTCACAGTGGTTTGATTCTGAATTTTTGTAAACATAGGAATTTGAGATATTGATCTGGATTTCTTTCAGGAAAGCTGAGGTCTTACCTAACAATTACGTTTCTTAAAAAAAAATGACAAAAATAATTAAGTTTTTTTTATATGGAAAAAAATACACTTTTATCTCAGGTTCGTTTAATTTGCTTCGTGTTTGGCTTCCAGTCGCTTAAAGACTAGACAATATAGTACTCAGCAAAAAATAAAATAGGTAAATAGACTTTTGGATGCGCGTAGTAAGCATCATTGGAAATTAATTTTTTTTCTCCCCAATTTCCGTGTCTCGCTTACTTCTGATGCACATAAAGGCTTTAAGTATGACTGACTACACGTACGGTAGTGTTTGTCTGTGTGTATAATGGGAATACCTCTAAGGATATAACACGCTGCCTTAGAACCCATGTATATGTTCTATAAATTATTTCGTGTATATATCTTTGGTATATTCAATAAAATAAATAAATCAAATTAGCCACCTCATACACTCGGGGAGTAGAGGACACAGTATTGTCTGAACTACAGATGGCAGTGAAAGAACGAAACCTTTCACTAGTGGATGATGGAGAGCTCTCCTTGTATTCTGGCACAGCGTACATAACACGTGATAAATTACATAATCAGCTATTGGTCCTTTAAAGAGGGGTAGCTGAAATAAATTATTTATACACAGGAGTTTTCTTAATGTTAATTTTTACGTGTCATAAAACATATTGCAATAAACTTTAAATTATGAATGAGTTATTGGGTCTTAGATGACCATTTACGAACAATCAGAATCTAGTGAGAGTGTGCTTATTATTTAATTTATATTTAAGGGAAATCAAAAGAAATTGAATAATAAGATTAGACATATAAAATCAATTATATAATTGCTGTATTTATTTTCAGGATATTTTTTTTCATTTGGAGTGATGAAACACTGAATTAGTATATGTAGGATTGAACAGATTTCGTGGCCAATGTCTCCCAGTCATTCATTTCGCTGAACTTTGTCAATCGCATAAGGCATCAAGCAAATTAAGATACATCAACAATAACATTGGCCATTTTCCCATCGTTCATGGTCATATAGAGTCAATACCATATGCCGTTGGCCTTTATGTCCAATGGTCTGCTTGCTATATTCACTCACTGATCGTCTTCGGAGCTTTAGTTGGCATGTAAAAATAGACGCCCTTTTTGTAATCACCACATCAAAGAACTTAGAAAACAACACCCATATGAATTTATCTACCATCTCGGGGTAGACCTTTCCGCATCTCACCCCTGTCACCCCGCACGATTGTTCTATGAAAAAGGTTTAGTCAAACGACTGTATAGACTACGATACCTCTGTGGAGTTAAGTATTGTTCAGACTGACCTTGCTGAAGCAGCTTTAGGTTTCATAGCGTTTCATAAGAAAACCCTGATTGAAATAGCGTAAGCACGATACATCTGCTGTACGTCTATGAAGAGTTAAGTATTGCCAAAACTACCCTTGCTGCACCATCAGGTTTTGGTATCGTAACGTTTTATAACAAAACTCTGGTTAAATTAACGTATTGTCCAGACTGACCTTGTTGTGGCATCAAATTCAGATTTCATAACGATACATAACAATTTTGACAGAAGTTGTACTTGTTCCAGAATAGGTAATGCCTTATATAATACGCATACACTGTGAACAAATTGCAAAATACTGCAGACACCCGTTTAAGGCGGCCTCGCCAGACGGAATGAGCACTTGAAATGTGAATTAAACGAATTTTGTGTGGACAAAATATTGCGTTTTCCAAGACCATTATTTTATTACATTAATAAATGAAATGGCTTAAAAAATATTATAATGTACTTAAGGATCTTCCCTATCTATTTTATTCAAATAAGAATGTGTACTTTCTTTATTTTGTATGATATACAATATGGGTTTATTTAGTTATTTTTGTCGAAATGACAACAGGAAAAGGTTTTTTTTTTAATTTGATTTATTTAAAAATAATGTATATCGAATAAATTATTAAGAGTTTAGCATTGCATTAATACCTATTTTATTGATTAAACTTATAAATTAAGTAAGAACTAGAACAAGAAAAATCGACTTCTTTAACGATATTATTCACCCTTAAACATAGTTGAGACCTTACAATCTATGTTTTAACCCGATTTAAATTGGGTTGGAAGGTCTGCACTTTGCACCATGCATGGGTAAAATGTCATCAGATTAATGAAGAATGATGACGATTACATTTTGCATTTTTCAACATTACTATGATTCGATTTTACCATCTATGTTTTAAACACTAAGGAATCCTAGATTGCATACAAATTTATGACACCGTAATTTTTAGAAGGGTTCTCATCATGATTATACAGTAAAGAAACTAAAATTATGACGGCATTTTGTATGTTAGAATTTGGACAAATATATAGAATAATTAAAAAGATTCGTTTCGATGATTTTTTTTGGATGATATTTTATATTTTTGATAACGTCATATTCTATTTACAGTGTGTCGTCTACTTTTCTAATTAACTATATGTGTATATAGGTTTGTTTTACAACTATAAAATAGTTTCCAACATTGTAATCGTTAATCATATTACATTTTGCCTATCTCTGCTGTGCTACTTAACTTTGTGTTGTGTGCTGTGTACTTTATAAAATCTTTCTAATTTTTTTCACTATGGTCTACAAGTATTTATTGACTTGGTGCGGGCGCGGCTTTATTATTTTAACTTTTTTATCATGTTGCTTATTTTTTCTGGGCAGCACTGCTTCTGCAGGCGTTTTTGGTATTGAGTATTATTTATTAGTCTGTGGTATTGAGTTTTGACGTTCTTGATTGCTCAAAAGTCAAACTTAAGTTTGACGGTTCTTTCTTGTTTTTAAAATTGTCCAACATGGTGAGTTAGTGATATATATATTTTTTGTTAATAATCTACATAAATCATATAGTAAAATGAATCATTATTAGTTTATTTAATAACCGTGTTGTAACAATTTACTTTGGGTTTTAGATTGTGCCTTATTTTCAGTGTATATATGCCAAAAAGTTAAAATACACCAATTTTAATAAGGTCTTAATTTTTGTACTTTTTTGTCGTATAATTAAAATAAATAAAGACCAGACGTCCCTCCGCGCTTCTCGGTTCCGTTTGTGATTTATGTAAATGTAAACGTCGGCGGAAAAGAGTACAGTTATTAAACTACGTGTTGAAATAGGCGCGCGGGCCAAAGAAGCACTTGAAGCGTTTGAACGCTCCCAAAGCATGGATGTTGGACAAGTTGGGCGGCGTGTACGCGCCGCGACCGTCGACCGGGCCGCACAAGCTGCGCGAATGCCTGCCGCTGGTGATCTTCCTGCGCAACCGGCTCAAGTACGCGCTCACTGGCAACGAGGTGCTCAAGATCGTGAAGCAGCGACTCATCAAAGTGGACGGGAAAGTGCGCACCGACCCCACGTATCCGGCCGGCTTCATGGGTCAGTTGCTCTGTTTTTCTCTTGTCTTCATCAAACTTCCTGCTGTTTCTTCTGCATACTAGGAACATTTTTGTTCCATATTTCTCTTCACACGGCAAAGCTTTGTGTACATGTGTAGCCATAGTGTTGTCATTTGTTATCACACATTGTATTATTGTTTATGGTTAGAGCAGTGGCGGGCCTCCCATAGAAGCATAGAATGGAAAATGGACCAAATTTAAAGTTAATGTATTTATTAAATGTCTAAGTATAACAAGTTAATGCTTTTTATACTCATAAGGGATGCGCGGCACTGAATGGCAGTGGTGTCTGGGAGTAGTTGTTTTTATTAATAAACTAATAAAATAAATGTTGTATTTATTTATTTTCAGATGTTGTGTCAATAGAAAAGACGAATGAGTTGTTCAGGTTAATCTATGACGTGAAGGGCAGATTCACAATCCACCGCATCACACCCGAGGAGGCCAAGGTGAGCTGTGCATGAGTGCTCTAGACTTATTACCTAAACTAATAATATAATCATCTTTAATTTTTACTTAAATAAAATATATCTCTCTTCCTTGGACATTAATTCATATTATCACTGCCACTGGAACAAATCCTTAGTAGAGGGTAAGATCAGTTATTACGTCCATTCGAGTTGAAGGGGAGTAACTCTAGGTGTTTAGTTTGCATTCATTATTATTGGCTTATTGCATTAATAAATAATCAATCACTTATAAGAGAAACAGGAAGCAGTATGTCATAGTCAGCTGACACCCAAACTAGGACTGCCTGTCTTGGCTGCTAGTATAAGCCATAATTTTGTCAGTTCTTTTTCAGTAGCATCTTATGGTATTTGCCTGTGACTTAGCGTGAGAAACAAATGCCATGACATGTGAGCTTGTGATACTTTGGTTTGATCCCAGAACTATAATGATTTATTATCAGGCAAATTGCCATAATGTTTTTCAACTTTCGTCTGCAGATGTAATAGCAAATGTAACAATAAGTTAAGTAAATTTTATTATATCTTTGACATTGGGAATGATATTGTCTATAGGATTGATTGCTGAATGGATGAGTAAAAGAGTGGGAGTGAAGAGTAGGAAGAAGGAGAGAGGATTATAATCAAGTGTTTCAATATTTTTGAGCTGCAGATGAAACTTGTGAAATCTGCTTCTCAAAATAATACAGTTTTGAATTGTGTGTTGATTTGGGTTTCATTTGCTTATCAATAGGTGATATCTGCCACATATTTAGTGGACTGTTTTCAATAAGTTCTAATAAGTGTTTGTTTTCCTATCAACAAATATATATACACGGTTAGTCAGAAAGGGTATATCAAGCCAAGGCTATTGGTATAGGTATCGAATATACTTAAAAAGGAATATAGTAATTTTCCTGAAAGTTGAATATATTTTTACATACTCAAAATAAATTATGTCATTTATTCTTAAACTTTGACAACCATAGCGACAAGCCACGCCCACTAGGGATGTCAAAAATGAAAAAAATATCGTTATATCGATGTATCGATATTTATTAAAATATCAATATCGGCGTCGATATATCAATGGAAAAATATCGATATATCGATTAAATTTTAGTGAACACGAAAGTATTTTACCAGTATTCCTTTTTATTAGACGAAATTACAAAAGTATCAAGAACTAAAAGGTTATTTTCTTACTTTAAGACCTATTTAAGATATCAAACAAAAATAAATCAGACAAACCAGTATTGGTCCGGCAGTGAAAGTAGATAAACTCTGCTTTTTACATGCTACGCTGTCAGCCGGCTTCTATCGTTAGACCGCCAGATTTACGGCAGAAGCTACTCTCCCTGACGGTACAGAGGAAGCCGTAGGTATAGGTTGGTATTAAAGTGCTAAATTTGAAAGAACTGGGGTAAAATGTCTTGTTTCAATCCAAAATTTTATAGGGTTTTCTTTACGGGATAGATTTAGAGCATCGAGGAACTGTTTCAACTCGTTCGGCATTCCGTTGCTTCGAGAGGCCACATTAGCAGTTAGCTGCATTGTTGCTGGCTACAGCAACTAGAAGCTATTTGTGGCGAGACCACAGTGACTTTAATTCTGACGTTAAAGAAAATAAAAAAAGTAAACAATTCACGAGATAATAAGGTACTGACACTGACAATGACAATACTCGCAAAATGGCGGCAAATGATATACATGCATCAAATTCAGATGTCAATGTACACAACGTATCAAAACATAATAATACTCAACAGTCTTAGACAACAACGTTCTTTTTTTTTCGTTCGTTCCTATCTTCCACAGTTTCAGATTTTCGCGACTTCAGTGCCATAAGAATTTAAAAAATATCGTTTTCGATACCGGATATTTTCTATGGATATATCATTTCAAAAAATATCGAATATAAATATTATGAATTGAAAATGTCGAAATATCCTCTGACATCTGAATTTGTTGCATGTGTATTATTTGCCGCCATTTATTTATTTATTATTTATTTTTGTTTAATATCTTAAATAGGTCTTAAAGTTAGAAGATAGCCTTTAAGTTCTTAATATTTTTGTAAATTTTATCTAATAAAAAGGAATACTGGTAAAATATTTTCGTGTTTATTGAGATTTAATCGATATTTTTCCTTTGATATGTCGACTCCGATATTGATATTTTAATAAATATAGATGTAATGATTTTTTTTTTTTCATTTTCGACATCCCTAATTTATTATTACCTAAAACTTGTCCAACCAATAGAAAGATCCGTAAGATTTTATAGGTCATGCTAGGGCTGCCTCTTTATACTTTTAGTATGTAAATCTATAGGTACCTGTATCTCATTAGTTATTCATTTTTGCGGGAAGTATTTCGCTTTATATATTCTCTCCGACTAACCGTGTACACGTGTATGGGCTAGCGGCACGCGGTGATAGCGTCGGGTTTCGTTTTGCAGTACAAGCTGTGCAAGGTGCGGCGCGTGGCCACGGGGCCCAAGAGCGTGCCCTACCTGGTGACACACGACGGGCGCACGCTGCGCTACCCGGACCCGCTCATCAAGGTCAACGACTCCGTGCAGCTGGACATCGCCACCGGCAAGATCATGGACTTCATCAAGTTCGAGTCTGGCAACCTGTGCATGATCACCGGCGGCAGGAACTTGGGTCGCGTCGGCACCATCGTGTCGCGCGAGCGGCACCCCGGCTCCTTCGACATCGTGCACGTCAAGGACTCCACCGGACACACCTTCGCCACCAGGTACAGTGCAGCGGTGCGGCGCGCGCGTGCCCGGCCGCCTGTCGCGGCGGGAGCGGTGCGGCAACGGTGGCTCTCTGGCCGCGACACAAGCATACTTAAAAACAGGAGTGGGTCTCTTGTTGAGTTGACACTCTCCTGAAGTAAATTAATTCAAGAATGGGTTGTTTCAATCGTGCCATCAGGTGATCTAGCGGGAGCGCGGACTGTTCAAAAATACAGAAAATACCACCTCCACCACCACCTTGACAGTTTTGTATGCTGTCAATTGTATTATTTCTCAACAAGTGTCCAAATTTTGAAAGATTAACAATTGATAATGAAATATATTAACAAAAAAGGCAATCATCTCTGCACATGAGATAGAAGTGAAATTTATTAAAAACTAAAAAATAAATAATTTTTAAAAAAGCAGAACACGAGCACTGCCTGCGATTATTTGATGACACTCGCAATCTGTTAATGTAAGTGATGCGGGCCGCGTGCAGCCGGCTGCCTGCTGCCCGCTGCCCGCTGCCCGCTGCCCGCTGCCCGCTGCCCGCTCTGCGCCCTCCTGTGCAGCGGCTGGAGCCCGCTCGAGGCACATCCATATGATTTTACTCTGAATTACTTTCGTTCAGTTATTGAGATGCAATGGTGACTGCGCGGTGCTGCCAGCTGACAACGTCGCGCAGTCGCCTTGAGCTACCGAGCAGCGACTGTCACAATCATAATTTTATCGTAACAAGTTAAATTGCGAATTTGTAACCTGGGGGACGGGAGCCACTGCAGGAGCTTCCTAGTCATGTTGATATTGAGGACACAGTCATTCTTTCGAACGAATTAATTAATTTAGGTTGAAATTATTTCTGTGTTTGCAATAGAATAAAGAAGACTTTTGGATCATGTTAAGCACTTATTGTTCTGTTACAGAATGAAATATCTAAATGTACTCGCTTTAAGTTGTAATTTTGTTCTGGCTGTTAGTTGAATTTGAAATAATTCCTGGTTAAAAAGGTCGCGATGTGCACCGGCGCGGGCTCTAAGGGCAGCCCGGCAGCGGCTCCGAGGCCGCGGCCACCGCTCACACCTGGCAGATTAAAATTCTAGTTCAAAATTCAATTAGTGAAATCTCACTCCGCCAATTGAACCATTCCTATTGAACATTCAAATGAAAGCGCTAGTAGTGTAAGAATGAGTAGAAAACACGAATTGCTTATCATTTTATTTACATGAGAGTACAATAGAGAGTAGAACAGAGAGCGGCGTGAGCAGAGAGAGTCGTCGTTGCAGGTTAAACAACGTGTTCATCATCGGCAAGGGCACCAAGGCGTACATCTCGCTGCCGCGCGGCAAGGGCGTGCGCCTCACCATCGCCGAGGAGCGCGACAAGCGCATCGCCGCCAAGGTGGCCGGCCAGTGACGCCGGTGACGCCGGCGACGTCGCTCTAGCATAAGTTACAACAATAAACACTAAACAGCAAAACACTTGTCGTTTGATTGCGCCCGCGGCCGCGGCCGCGCGTGCAGCCGCACGTGCTTGTTGAGGTTGCTCGGGTCCCCGAAGGCGCGCGCGCAGTGCGGACAGCGCAGCGGCCGGTGCCCCGTGTGCGTGCGCATGTGGATCTTCAGCCCGTAGCGCCGCGAGTACGCCTTGCCGCAGTACGCGCACGGGTGCGGCCCGCGCCGCGCCCCGCCGCCCGCGGCACCCGCTCCGGCCCGCAGCGCCGCCAGCACGCCGCGCCAGAAGCCCGCGGCGCTCGGTTCCGCGCAGCCCAGGTACAGGTGCACCTTCAGCGGGTTCGGGTGTGCGTAGTGCGCGCCGCACGCCTCGCACACGTACCGCTCGTCACCTGCAACGACGCGCGCCGCCCGGTCAAGGTGCGGCCGCGGCGGGCCCGCTCGGCGACCGCCGCGCCACTCACCGTGAATGTTGTTGAGCTTGAGGTAGGGCACGCGCGCCGCCGCCAGCAGCGTCTCGTCCGGCCAAACGCGCAGCCGCCCGCGCCGCGCCGCGGCCTCGGGCAACAGCACTAGCACCAGCGCTTCGCCGCCCGCAGCCAGAGATACGAGCGCGTCGCGCGCCCACACGTGCGGCGCAAGCTCGGCGCGCGCCACCGCCTCCGCCGGACTTGACGCGGTCTCTGCGGACGTGACACGTTATACCAAGGGCCGCCCACGGCTGAGCGAGCGGCCCGGCCGGCATCGGCAGCGGTACTGACCGGTGGCGGTGGCGGTGTCGGTGTCGGCACGGGCGAGGGCGGCGGCCAGCTCTTCGAGTGTGAACGGCTGCGAGACGCGCGCGCTGCTGATCCACCACGCGCACATGTTGCGCTGCGAGTGCGCCCGACGCTCCCTCGACGCATCCCTTATAAACACCCTCCGGGGCCGACCCCTCCGCCGCCCTCTGCGCGAGACCCTCCCGGTGGGGGCGAACTCTGGACGTTCCATTGCAGTGTTTTTCCTTCATTATAATTACAATAAGCTAAAAAAAAAAACATTTTTAACTCTACAGTTAAGTTGATAATAATTTTCACCTCTCGAATAGGTAATTTGTTCCGAGCCCCTGGCTGCGGCAGACCATCGAGGAGCCTGAACTGCTGAAGCTTGGAACATGAACAATTTACATGGGTTTATATTTAAGGAGTAGTACTAAGGGCGGATTTTTATTATTCCATCCCAAACGGTGAAATTACGGTTGAACGTCTTTGAAAATCCCACAAGTTTCAAAGTCCATACGCACTATGAAAATGATCAGTACTTATCTTTTAGTTACAAATTAAAATATATATATATATAAACAAAAAATTTTAAGCTGCAAGTAAATCTGTTTTTTTTTTTAATTGGTGCAAGTACTATACATACCAAGAATAGGTTAATCCGACCAGCTCGGCTCAGCGCGGATCCGGCAAACGCCCGCGCGATGCGCAAGGGACGTCGCGGCTCCGTAAGATATATTAAATAAAACATTTATCTGCTAATTCATTAAACGTGTCGGATATTATTATTTATAAATTATTCTATATGTTACATTATTTTTCAATAATTTGTTCTGTTAATGTGGTAAGAAGGTAATTATGAATTAACTTTTTTTTATTCTTACTAATATAAACACGAAAGTAACTCTGTCTGTCACGCTCTCACACCAAAACTACTCGATCGGTTTAAATGAAATTTGGTGCACAGATAGACTTGAGCCTAAGAAAGGGCATAAGTTGCTTCTTAATGCGATAAAAGGGTTGTGAGGTTATGAGAAGTTGTATGCAAGTATAACCATTTTTAGAGTTAAAAGCTTGAATCTTATATTTTAAGCTTTAGATTCGATATAAATAAATATGAAATTCAAAGTTTGTAAAAGTTTTTTTACCCTCGAAGGTGTAAAATAACAATAGGGATGAAAGTTTGTATGGAAATTGTAAATGTTCTATAAATTTACAAGAGCCAAGATATTGGAGCTGTTCTGATGTAACATTTAGGAAGTCGTCACAAAATATGAAAGTGAAGTTAGCGCGAGTGAAAAACTTGCCAAGCACCGTACTACTTTGAAAAGACAAAAGTGTTTTCATTTACAATATTATATTACGTTTTTATTCTTTACAGTCCGATCAGAGATGAACAAAACGTAATCTCATTAATGATGAACGATTACAAAATTAGTCGTTAATTTAATTTTCTTGTTCTGTAAACGGTATTAAGTCCATTTAAAACATTACGAAATCATATATGTATATGTATGCAATCTGGGATTCTGTAGTGGTTAAAACATAAATGAGCAAAATGCAGTCATATTAATGGTAAAAAACGTAAAATGTAATCGTTAATCATTTTTATTAATCAGATTTCATTTTGCCTATTTACGAGTCCAATGCATCAGAAAAAATTAATGCAATTATTTGAAAACGAAACCCAGAGCGGCGGACATGCCACCGATGAGTTTACATTGTACGCAATAATAATAAATAATGTTTGCTTTTAACTTTTAAGATATCGATCGTAGGATAAAACAGTAAAAACTAAAGTTGTAAGAGAATTTAACGTTTAAATTCAATTTAAAATTAAGTTATCTCTGTGGCACAAATAGTATGGAACAAAAATAATCAGCACATGCGTTGCACAGCTCTAAGTCCACCATCCGTGCCGACGTGAGCTGTTTCGGCATGTACGCGACGGGCTGCCAGTGGACACGCACACACAAATAATTCGCTTGCGTGTATTACTGTAATCATTGGGCAACTTAATGGCAAGCGAATGTCCTACGCGGTGCGTACTCGCGTGACTGCAGTAAACAAGCGCCGTTCCTGTTTGAGGGACCGCAGCATGTTCATGCGTCAGTTATATGTCAACGCGACAGCCCATGAGTAGATGCAGTCGTCGCTAGGAAACTTGCGCGGGCAGCGCGCGCCGCCGCACGCAGCACGCCGGGAGCTGGTACTGGGCGTCGGCAGCGCCTTGTTGCGGGTCAATAATACTATTATGCCAATTAATATTATTTTATTTAATAACGAAATACGCAATAGTAAAACATTTAGGTACATCTAAATAACATAGAAGAGTGTTCAGTCTGTCCGGACGTTCCGCGCTCTTCCTAGAGCTGGGCGCACCCGGCAGTGCTGGACACCGCAAGTCACCGTGTAGGCGGCGCGATCCCGCCGGAGCGTGCGGACGGATCAGCCGGTAACAACGGATACAGTAGCAGCGTTCGCACGCGGCGGCGGCGGCGGCGGCGGCCGGGTGCGGGCAGCGCGCTACTCGCCCGGTACTGAAACAAACGCGCACGCTGAGCCAGTGCTCAGTGGTCACGCGCGCTGATGCTCGCGGCCCGAGAGCGCGCGGTGCCATCGTGTTACACCTACACATTGGAATCTTTTTTTATACTAGTCGAAGCATACGTCGCGAGGCCCCTAGCGAGCCCGCTTATAGAAATCTGCAAAATGTATGAGATTGATATAAGTTTTCAAAATATCACGTTAAATCGCTATATATGTACGTTAACGATCAACGAAGGTCACTTTGTCCTGGGCCCCGCCCCGCCTGGGGTCAAGATTGACTACAGAGCAAACACGCCACAGTGGTAAAGTTAGACGCGAGCCGCTGCACCGTGCGCTTGTCGCACCCGCCGCGTTGGCTTGCCGTGGGCTCGGACTCTGCGGACCGCGATGTGTTGGTGGGTAAACAATCAAACCGCGGACTGGACCGCGAATGATGAGGTTCCGGAATAAATATAATAGATGTCGTTTTGCTAGTAGCGATCAGAACTGGCGATGTGAATGCGACCCGGCGCCAGTGCGCGCGCTGCAATGTTTTGCATTCAACTATAAACGATACAGTTTATTTTTAAGTATATTTTAAAAAGTGCAGGGATTACAATAATCGTTTGAGGTCGGCCGGGCGCGCGGCACAAGCTTTTTATTGTCATCGAGTGGTTTCAATGGTAACAATTAATCTGTTAACATAATTATTGCATTGTTCGGAGGCGACGTGAGCGCGCCCCTCGTGCAGCTGCACAAACAGCCAGCGGGCAGCGGGCGCAGTGCGCGCTGCCGGGCCACTGCGCGGGATGCGTGCTCTGTCTGCCCTCAACCAGCAGCATTCAAATTTTTGCACCACTTTCATGCGACATATTTTCATCCATTCACTGATAATGTTGAAGTGGTACAATTTATTTATTAAAAAGTCTACAATATAACCTTAAGCTAGATAACAAATTTAAATTAAATACATAGCGTACGAAACCTCGTCCTAGCGAATGCACAAAAATTAACCGAAGCCTTCATTAAAATAAAAAGATAACACAGGAGCCGTATTTATTTATAATTTATCCTAACTATAGGCATTGGAAGCGGGAAGCCGTTCCGAAGCGAACGCCTTGATGGCGGCGCTCTTCTCCGCCTGCGACGGCGGACGGGTCCCTGGCGAAGGCGAATGCGTGTCCTTGGTAGGGTCTGGTGTGTCCTGCTGTGTGTCGGTAATGAGGGTGCGCGAGTCCGTTTCGCACATCCGCCTAGTACTCTCCGGCGTGCCCTCTCCGGGCGGGGCGCAGTCTAGGTTAGGACTAGATCGCGTGCTTTAGGCTTCTTTTTCTTTGGATATCTTACTCTTTCTGTCTCGAAGCGTTCACCTTCACCTGGCGGTCTCGCGCGGAGCGGCGCGATGTTCTTTCTGGGAGTGAGCGTGCGCCGACGAGTCCGCTCTTTAGAGCGTCCCGGTACCGCGAGGCGGCCGCAGCACGAAGGCGCCCAAGCTACCGCGCCTAGAGTCGCGAGCTGCGGCTGACCGACCAGCAGAACATCAGCGGTGTACAGGGCGCCCTGCAACGGACTCCTGCCCGCACAGGGAATGCTCTGGAGGGTATCCCCTCCACCGCGACCATGACGCGCATGACCAATTTGAACTTGATGATATGGAATAACTTTTTAAGGGTCGAAGACGTTGACAGTTTGCATAGCAGCCCCTGATTTCATACTCTGTCGAACGCCTTTTCCATATCAATTAGTGTGTCCGGGCAATGGTGTCGATGACTTTAGTGAGCTGGAGGGCAGTCGAGCGCCCTTCCGGAAACACAAATCGTTCGACTCTTGGGTTGACGTGTGGTTTGGGCAATGCTTGCGTGCTTGCTACTTACTAAAAAGGATATTTCATTATTTTTAGAACTGATATTTATAAAATCATTTTTTCATTGTATAGCTGATTTTGATTTTGTCAAATTCACGATTAATAAAAAATTGTTTCATTGTTATTATGATTATGAAATGTATAGTTTGTGTATTGGTGATCTTTTGTTTTCTATCGTTGTACCGCCAGCATTTTTTGCATTCGAATTTCACTTTGTATGGAAATTTTCTATCATTATTTATTGAATGTGTACACACTCCGTCTGCAAGCCTATTAAAATAATAAAGCTAAAAAATATATGTATATGTATTTAAATTATTCTAAGCTGCGAGCAATGATTCCGGTATATCGATAATAGTGTTCGTTTAGCGCAATGAACATGTCTGCACAAGTAACAATGACGACAGCGGAGTTGCGTTGGCCTCGTACGAAGATGGGCTAAATGTAATCGGATGAATGAAAAACGATTACATTTTGCGTACCTACATCATTAATATAACTGCATTTCTATGGAAACCTAGACTGCATACACATTTATGTTCCCGCACTGTTTTGAAGGGATTTAATCATGATTACAGAGCAACAAAATTATAATTGCGACAACATTTTGTAATCATTAATCAGATTCGATTTTGCCCACCTCTGGTTGAGCGGGCGCGCTCGCGCCTCGCAGCGGATCGGCGCAGGCGCAGGGGCGGGGTGCCCACGTGCACGTGCGCGCGCAATCCGAATCTAATCTAAATCTATTGAAATAGTATTATTTGCGCGGGAACACCGTGACGCGGGCGAAGCTGCGAGCCGGTGCAGGCCGCACACCACACACCGCACTGTTATGTTTATCTTAATTGTGATTTATGAATGGAGTCAGTGTGCGCCTCCTGCGAGGCATCGCAGTCCGCACACAGTACACCAGTTGGTTTGGTGCGAGGTCGAGCTCCCCGTCGTCGTTATCCATGATGTTGTGTTGCGATATTTAGCGACCGGTTAGCGACCCTCGAGAAGTAGGCAGACCGTTGTGACGTGCTCTGCCTAAATACAATGACCAGGGTCGGAAAAGACATCTTCCCCCGAGTTCGTGCCCAGCGGGCGGGGCTGTGGCAAATTGATTACAGGACCCGCAGTCCCCGCAAATGCGCAGAAGTAGTCACCTTGGGGTTTTTAGTCGGTACAAGTCCGACAGCTCGGTCGCGCAACCCCTCTAGGCACCTGAGACGGTCCTATGAGGATTTTCCCCAAGCAAGTCCTTTAGTATTCGTGAGACGTTTTGACACACTATGTACAGTGAGTCCAAAAACTAATCGTCTAGTTGCAAGTTTAAACAAAAATCGTGTCTAAAGAACAAGGTAAGGAGCGAATAAAATATTGATTAGTCAAACATGTTGAAAGAAGTTTTTTTAACTATAATTATCCAAAAATAAGTACATAAACAATTTTCTAGCGATAATAAGCGTAACAAAAAACTAAACATTCATTTTTAGCTAGTTCAAAAAGTATTCGTCCATACCATATTTCATGGCGTTTTGAGCTACTGAACATTATTTTAGAATAGGATTTAGTACTTAGTTGGATTTCCCTTCGCGGCAATCACTGTTTGGAGCCTTCTGGGCATAGAATCAACAAAAAATTCTGCCACCGAAGATGGAATTTTATCCCATTCTTACTGAAGTCCTCATTTTAAGTTATTCTTGTATCTGATGTGCCTTTTCTAATATTATCTTCAAGCTTTAACGTGGCGTATGATGTTGTTTTGGGGTGTTATATAACAGCCACAGCTTAGTATTCATAGCTGTGTGCTTAGGATTGCTGTTCTGTTGAAAGATATAATTGTCATGGAGACCCAATAACTCAGCACTTGCATTCAAATTCTCGTTTAAAATGTTTATACACATTTTATGATCCATAATGTCTAATATGAGTGCAGTTTTCCCATACCTTCCGCACTCATATACCCCCCACACAATAAAGGAATGTTTCACAATGTTGTACTGTAGGCGCGAGATTTTGAGGCAGCACCTTAGTATTCATCTTTCCCCACACAATTTGCTTTCCATCTGACCAAATATGTTGTGTTTGCTTTTATCGAATAATATGACATACTTCCAGAAATATTTTTTCTTAAATCTATCTTCTTGGTCAAAAACGAAACGTTTTTTTGACAATTCTGTTTGCTAATTCAAAACTTCTTGCGACCTACCCGGCCATTGTAACCATTTTTTTTGCATATATTCTTGATTGTATTTACGCATGCTTTTTGCCCCTACTGTACAGTTCCCTAGGAAGCTTAGGTGCACTAACTTTTGGGTTCTTCTTAATTTCTCGCACAATAAACTTCTCGTCTTGTTCGGTCAGTGCACGAGGGCGTCCACTCCATGAATGGTTTTTCAAAGTTTTTATTCTACGGAAACGATCAATCACCGACTGTGCTGTCGGTAGAGGTCTACCTACCAACTTGGATATCTTGCAGGAAGATTTAAACTCATTATGTAAGTGTAAATGAGTTTTCTTTCAGTCGTGCTTGTTTTACAGCCCTTCCGACCCATAACATTTAAAAAAATATAACTACTCTTCTCCGATCAGCTCGAAATAATGACAGGTTGTCCTATAGGCTGTAAGAGCTAACAAAAGAAGCGTGTTAGGTATTAGAGGTGACCTTGTATCCGCGAACGCCTATTGTTTTAAGGGTGGACGAATACTTTATGAACTAGCGAAAAACGAGTGTTTATGTTTTGTTACCCTCGTTATCGCTAGAAATTTGTTTATGTACTTGTTTTCGCATTATTATGGTTAATATTCCTTTTTTCAACATGTTCAATTAATCAAGATTCTCATTCTCATTAGCCCGGTCCTTTAGAGACGATTTTATTTTCAAACTTGCGACCAGACGAATACTTTATGGACTCATTGTATATTAGGATCACTAGATGTAGTGCTAAGCGCGCAGGACAGGTTCGTGTCAGTTAATGCCGGAGTTCCACAAGGCTCTGTGCTTTCATCCACCCTGTTTCTTCTGCATATCAATGATATGCTGTCTTTGGGCAGTATACATTGTTATGCAGATGATAGCACGGTTCATGGGGGCTATTGTAGCAAGCCCGCTTGTTGTCGGGAGGACACCGTCAGGAATCGGCATGATTTGGTTGTTGGACTCAATCGGTCCTTGAGCCTCATTTCTTCCTGGGGCGACAAGAATTTGGTTGAGTTCAATGCCTTGAAAACGCAGGTGTGTGCTTTTTCTAGCAAAAAAACCCCTTTCTCCCCCCTTCCTTCTCTCCAGAATGTGTCACTTGCAATATGCGACAGCCTAAGTATCTTAGGTATGAATATCCGCTGTGATCTCAATCCTAGGGATCATTTAGGATCTGTCATCTCTACAACATCACGTAGGCTTGGTGTCCTGAATAGGGTGCGACGGTTTTTCACGCCGAATCAGCTGTTCCTTTTATATAAGGCTCAGGTCAGGCCTTGCATGGAATATTGTTCGCATCTTTGGGACGGTTCTGCCCAGTACTTACTTGATGCCCTGGACAGGTTGCAGCGGAGGGCTGTCCGCGTTGTGAATGATCCTGAAGTGACTAAACATCTTGAACCGCTCCAGTTGCGCAGAGATGTGGCCTCGCTGAGCGTTTTCTACCGTCTGTATCATGGCGAGTGTTCTGAGGAGTTGTTTAACCTTGTTCCGCCCTCTCCCTTCCTGAATAGAACCACGCGCGCGGGTTTGCGTTGTCACAGCTATACGGTATTTCACATCCCGGCCAGGACAAAGAAGTTCTCTAACTCCTTCTTTTGCCGTGTCGTTGGGCTGTGGAATGGTCTTCCGGCGAGCGTGTTCCCTCCATCCTATGATATGGGATCTTTTAAACGTAGCGTGAAGAGATATTTGTGCAGGCTGGCATGATCGCTGCGACTACCGATGAGTTTTTTGTTACCTTTCGATAGTCGTTGGCGTTTTTTGGACTGCACCATGCTTACCATCAGGTATGGTGCAGTCACTGTGTCGAGTCGGTATAAAAAAAAAAAAAAGGACAGTTTCAATGAATTGAACGTATTCGTACACCACACGCTTTTCATGAACGACAGTTGTCATTTAGAAAGGTTTGCCGTGTTGTGCTCTGTATTATTTTTATCGTGGCGTGGTTTTCTAATTGTGTAGAAATTTTCGGAGAAATTTCAAAATCAATATGATAATGTCCTTTCACACATAAGCAGTGAAATATGTTTGCATTTCTTTGAAAGAACATCATTATAATTTCCAATTATATAACAATCATTTTTAACTGTTAATGTTGGCAGTTTTTCACAGTTTAAAACTCCCCAATTTTAGGGACTTTTTAACTTGTGCTTTAATATGAAAATATTTATTTTTACTGTCTTTTGCTGGCATTAAATCAATCGCGCTTTTTCAATCACGTTGATGAAAAAGATACAAAACGAATACATATACATATTGAAAACGTGAAGGAGTCATAATTGTGTATGCAATTGGGGATTCCGTAGTGTTTAAATATAGATAAGCAAAATGCAGTCACAATTATTATGAAAAATGCAAAACGTAATCGTAGTCGTTTTTAATCTCATTACATTTTGTAAATCTATGGTTTTACCTCACCCTGACTATTGATTAAATATTATGGAAAATTATTTAAATCAATATGTATCATAGAACGGTTTGCAATTCTTTCATGTGTATTAATTACATAAATAAATGACCTTTAATTCAATACAAGTCGAGTGCAAAAATAATATGTTTGACAGAAGTTTGGCATTATTCCGTATTGGAATATATAATTAATTTTAAGGGTTTATAGGGTGAATGTGGTAACTTTATTTTTGGTGGCGCGATTTACCACAACGCAGTTAGTAGTCCACGACACGTGCAAATTTTTGCGCAGGATTTTTATGGTCGTTGTATGAGCGGACGCCATCTTGTGATCTTAGCGTGTATATTAAACCGCCAAAAGATATTAAAAATTCTTTTTTCTTTGTTTACATGATTTATAAATTACATTGGCTCGAAATACATGCTAAGCTAATAGTCAAAGGCTGTAGCGTCTATTGGGTCAGCTCACGTCTCCGAAACCTAAATAATATACCACAAAAGCAAGTTGTATTTTCTATGTAAATACATGCACTAGATGGGTCTCACACTCACGGAGCTGTACGCATGTGTGTGCAGACTGTGACGTCACCGTCATACGATGCGCATCTAATTTTAATTATTCTAAGTATCTAGTGTAGGCAAGATCTTTTCATTTGTCTGATTCCATCTACTGTATATGTCATTTGTGATTATGTTCAGTTATATAATATTGGCCCGTGGCATAAATGCCGGTTTGATAATATTTACTTTTACCCATTGTTAAAACATGTTTTATATACATGTACTCTTATGTACGACCTGTACACACATACTATTTGCTAATACTCCGCTAAAGGAAACAAATAATAATAAAACAGATTGTCCATAATATTATCTTGATGGTGACGGAATTAGTGGCAATACCCGGCTCGCAGCGTGTCACCTGCTGGCTGCTCGTCGAATGTGGCCGCGACAAGAGCTCTCAATTAACAACAATATAACATGTGCGGCGCACGTGCGTGTCCTCTGCCCTCCGCGCCGCGTTCCAGTCCGGCCCGAGCATAATGCAATCACACCGTATCAATCTAAATCGTTGACGACCGCAATGCTAAACGCATTAGTGGCGAAGCGGTGCGCCGTGTGCAGTGCGGACTGCCCCCTGCGCGGCGCACACTCCCTTGCTCGTCGCGTCAGGTGGCGCCGGCGCCCCGCGCTCTGCTGCAGTATTGCTTTATAATAACATGAAACTATTACAAAAGAGAGGGTGTGCATTGCCTGCAACCTTGTATTTATCGTTTAAATTTGCATTGCACTCTCTCATTGTCTGATTTAACGAAACCACTTCCTGAAGCTTAATTGCAAAATTTTCGACGCCTCTCGATGTATCTCTAATGTAAAATTGTAATAGAACTTTGATGAGAACCTGTTTAATAATGAAGAGTATCAGGTATCAGGTTCACACGGGCTCATTTTCCGCAATTCGACGTCTGAGTGCGGCTATTTTGCGTGAAATACTGAAGAGTATAGCAGAAGTTAATTTCGTATAGGATTGCAGTCGGTTCTCTAGACTCATTCCGTGCACTCACGCAGCCGACCGCAGCCCGTTGTCGAGCGTTGTTTGGGCGGCGAAACTGTTATCGGCTATATCTGACCAAAGTCCACGAGGTGTCGGATCCTGAACGCGAGCTAGTCAGTATTCGTAGTGTGCCCAAGTGCAGGCGAGACTCACGTGCTTCCTCGGGGGCGAGGTCGCGCGGGGAGGGCGGCGTGAGCGAGTCGGAGAGCAGTGCGTCCCGCTCGCAAGCGGCGTCGGCGCCCGCGAACAGGTCGGCGCGCGCCTCCGCCACGTCGCGCACGATCTCTGCGGGAACGCCACACGGGTCACACCGCACGTCTTCATACGGAGACACTTTATTTTTGTTTTGTTCATTTGTTGTTAATTTTATTTTGCATCATATAGTACAATGACTGGTTTTGTAAGTTTGGTATATTCTGGAACGCAAATTAGCCATAAACTGGAAACACAAACCACCTGCAATCACGTCGCGGCTCGTGATGATAGACTCCATCTCGTGCGACACCTCCCGCGCCAACCAGGGCATGAACTCCTCGTCCACGCCTGCAAAAGATCACATACATAATGTATGAAGAGGGATAAATGTTCAAGTATTTTTTTGTATCGGACCTTAGATGCTATTAGATTAGAATGGCAAGAGTTATGTTACTTTCAATTGAGATAAAAGAAAATATTTTTTGACACCACAAGCTTCTAGTTGTAGTCAAACGCTGGTAAAGAATAATCGTGATTTGGTCTTGTAAAAGCTCGTCCGGCGTAACGGTCTGCCAAGGGAAGTAGGCAATGATCGCGCTCGTGTCGAGTGACCTCGTCGCGTGCGTTCCAGCAGGTAGCCCTGGTCGCGCAGGCCGGCCAGCACCGCCGGCAGCAGGTCCGCCACGTACGCCGACACCAGCGTCGCCGCTGCCGCCCGCTGCCGAGCCTCGTCCGCCGCAACCCGCGCTGCCTCCGCCTCCGCCACGCGCCGCTCCTGCGCACACAAATGAGTTAATCATTGTACAGAAGATCGTGTTCCTGCATCGGCTAAGACCGGCTACACCGATGCAAGCGCAGCTCGCAGCGCTCCCCGGACGTGGCTCTGTACGCGACAGACGCACAGACCTTCTCGTCGTGCAGGCGGCGGTGTTGCGCGGCGAGGCGGTGCCGCTCGGCGCGCTCGGCGTCCCGCAGCTCGCAGTAGCGGCGCTGTTGCTCGCGCAGAGCGCTCAGCTCTTCTTCCTGCGCGACCTCTGCCAGCGCCTGCTCGCTGGTCTTGCCGACCAACACCTCAAGGATAGGCTGCACCTCCATCTCGAAGTCAAACAACTGAAAGGTACGAGGGCTGCTTGAATGTTGGACGACGTAGACATTACTAAGCATATCGTTTCGTCGCGGTTCCACGGAGACTTTGTCGGGTGTTTCCTGTAGCTCGTACAGCGGCGAGGACCCCGGAAGGCTTTGTAAACGTATACCCCACCGTCCTTGTCGCATTAGAACTGCAACACAGCGTTACAGTACCACCAGTAGCGTATACAGGCGAGAACCAACAAGTTCTCTATGCGCGTGTCTTTTGAAGGAAGCATGAAGAGATATTTGTGCGGCTTCGTGTGATCGCAGCGATGACAAGTGAGTGCTTAGGTTTTGATGGGCACAGCCAGTGTTGGGACTGCAGCGTGCTTATCCTCAGACGCAGTGCAGTCAAAGTGCTGAGTCTAATTGATGATGAGATGAGTGGATCAACAGTTCACCGGTTTCGTTTCCTCGGTTCTGCAGTAAGAAATGAGATCTCTCATTTGTTGAAACGTTATCGTATTTTTTAAATTATTATTGTTTGTAGATAGGCTATGTTGCTGGTATGCCTTGCATGTACATTAGTACGTGTGTGTGTGTGTGCGTGCGTGCTTGCGTGCGTGCATGAGTGTGTGTATGCGTGTGTAGTTGGACTCACATCTCCGGGATATATTTGTGTATGTGCGTCGGCGCCTGTCTTGGCGGGCACGTAGACGGGCGTACTGGGTCGGTCCACAAACAAGTCCGTCTGCACGCCCACTTCTAGTTCCACGCCCTTGTTGAACAGCTGTGCATGCAAACACATTGGTGCATTAGTTATCAAGAAGGGTTTATGTTGGTTAAGGTACAACAGCATCTTAATCGATGCGTTTATACCTCCTCGAGGTAGTACTCCGTCTGCACGGGGTGGTGCCGGCGGCCGGGCGCGGGGGGCGGCGTGCCGGGCCGCAGTCGCGCGGCGGCCGCACGTCGCGCCAGCGCCCGCCGGCGTGTGCGCGCCTGCCTCGCGGCTACGCTCTCCACGCCATCGCCCTGTCAACATCTATACACATTATTGTGTGTCCTGGAAATGACTTACGGAGCGATATCGACTAGTACCGGCTGCGGGATCGGGACGGGACCGATGTTTTATAATAAAACTCACGAGATGGCAGATTTGCGCTGCAACGTAACGGCCGCAGTCGCGGCGGGACCGCCAACTTGATCATCGCAAGTCATATGGTTACTTACAAGTGATCGAGATTGCTAACAAGTTTTCTGCGAACCAACCAAAACACGAGCGACTGGCGATCGTAATGTGAGCGTTTTTCAGCCTTTGGCGCGTTACTAGTATTCCGCAGACACTGCTTACGCAATGTGGAGCTTTATCCACCGCGGGCTTAGAATGCATCGCAAAAGGTGATCCTAATTTTTACACACTTATGAGAATTGTATAGATGCAGGGAGCGCGCATGAATATCGCTCGGCAAGTAGTTAGCAGCCGCGTGCGGTGGTGTACTCACGGCAGCGTGCGGGTGCGCGCTGTAGGTGGAGCCGCGCACGACGCGCTTGTCGTGCATCAGGTTCGAGTAGGCGCCCGCCGGACCGGAACCGGCGCCGGCGCCGACACTGCAACGCGACACGACGCTCTGGTCAGCACCGGGCTGTGACATGTCACTCGACATAACAAACCGTTATGCAGCATCTTATCTGCTAAATACATATAAGTTTATAGCTAAACAATATTTAAGTGAAATATTTTGAATGCTACAGTAATCTGGCAAAGTGGTCAACAGGCCCTGGAGGAAACATGTTTACTGACACCTGTAACCGAGTATGATATTAGAGGCATCACCATCGAGCTGCCGACCTTGACCTTAAAGAAAGGAAGGAACTGAAGCATCATTTTAAAGGCTGATTCTAAAACACGACAGGCCGAAGCGAGTCCCTATGACGGGCATATTAAATCCTTTATTTTAGAAGATTCTTAGTTCCCTTAAAAACGTCACAATTCTTTGAAAATACATTTTAAAATAAAAAACAATGCGCTGCTATGAGTGCTTGCGTAGGGATTAAGAAAACTCTACTTTTCATTGTAGTTAAATAATAATCGACATAAATTGTTGGAATACGGTGCTGCGGCGGCAGTCGCTCCGGGACACCTGCCTACACTGCGCTCTCCGTCAGGCTCGGCTTACTCGCAAGCCTAGAGGACCTAGTTTAGAAATCATTATATATGTATGTACATCAAGAACCGTATTCAATGTTAATTTTGTTCACATTGTAACTACTTTAACATATATACAAATGTAAAACTGTAGCGTGCACTCTGCCGGAGACTGGAGTCTCGCGGCCGCCGTAATGGCTGCACGGAGCGCTCGCGCGCCGGCCGCGGCGGGCGGCAGGGCGGGGTTGACGCGACGCTCTCTAGCTCGATGGCGCTTCGCAAACGGACCTCACTAGATTATTGTTTATTTTGTGGAGTTACGATTGTTTATTTTGAGTATCAGAATAAGCGTATCTGTGATGGACTTTATGGTGTTTTACTGTAACTTAAAACGTTACAAATTACTCAGGCGGGCCTTAAATACTGTTACAATTGAAAATAAAATATTATTTTCAAATTTTAAATTAGTCGTTTTTAATATTTTGAGATATTAAAATAGAGTGGAGTGTGTTGGAGTGCTTAAGGTGGACATTCAGATGTTCTATAATTTGACACTTATTATTATTTAATTGACACTAAATTAAATAATACGTAAAGGTCATTCGCTCCCTGCCTACATAAAAACGCGTACATTCGCCGAACATGCCGCCCGCCAAAATAGCTATAAGACCTTTTCAAAATACAATATATACTAGACGCATTAATGAAAGTATATTAAAAAAAATCCCCAATTTTTAAGTGATTTTCAAGAGGCTGGTATTTTGAGGGAAATTGTCATACAAAAGTTTTAAAAGTAGTATTTGAAGAAATCTTGTCCGAAAGCAAAAGATTTTATGTCGGAAGATAGCATCTACAGCCATGTCGCATATTTTAAAAGATGACTTAGGACCTGCGGCCTATAAGAGACGCACTGGTAATTTCTTAACTAATAATTTAAAAAAGAATAGGGCGGTTAAATGGAAACAACTATTTGAACGGTACGCAAAGGGAGATCACAGAAAAATCTTGTTTACGGATGAGAAAATTTTTACAATTGAGCAATATTTTAATAAACAAAATGACCGTTTTTATGCTGCAAGCTCTAAAGAAGGTTCCCAATTAGTCAACAGAGTACAACGTGGCCATTATCCGACTTCAGTGGTGGTTTGGGGGCGGTGTTAGCTATGAAGGAAAGACGCCGGGTCATAATAAAGTTCGATTCACCCAATGTTGGTTAGAAACCAACGTTCCGGACTACATCAGGGCTATAGACTGGCCGTCATCTAGCCCTGATCTTAATCTACTGGCTTAGGATTTATGGTCACTTTTAGAGAGTAATGCTTGCTCTAAACGCTATGACAATTTGGAGTGCGTAAAACAATCTGTATGATTGGCAGTGAAGAATTTTCTCACAGAAAGAGTGCGCGCTGCTGTTGATAACTGGCTTCAACGTTCAAAGGACTGTATTGCAGCCAATGGAGAGCACTTCGAATAAACTTTACATATTTCTAATGGTTTTGTATTAAACTAACACTCTGTAATAAATGTTACGTACAATAAAATAATGTTTTTTCTTTGTAACAATATTTATGGCAAGACTGAGTATACACATTAAAACAATGTGTCTCGCGAGTCAGAGTCGCAGGCAGCGTCAGGCGCACGGCGCGCCGGCCGGACTGCGGCTGCCGCGCGAGATACCGGCCGCGCACGGACATACTCATACGCTGACGCAGCGTGCGAGGTGCGTGCACGTGTGGGCTGGATGAGCTGTGCAATTGCGGGAGAACGGACGATGCGCGTTCGTGCCGCTGATGCTGCAGTGCTGCGGAAAAAAGATACGCAAGACGATCAGCGATAGCGAATGCGAGGAGTCGGCGCCGCGCTGCACGTGCTGCCCGCGCGCAGCGTGCGGCTGCAGCCGTTTGTTTGTGTATGAGGCTGTGCGGGACTTTAAAAGTTTCCTTCTGAAAGATCTTGATCCCAAATGTTAGGATAAAAAATCGTGCCTTTAACAAAACCGCATATAAGAGTTTTCGTGAGATACTCGTCAGGGCGTCGTTATTGTCGTATACGACGCGGTGGTACAATAATGATATACTTGTGGTGCGGCCGGCTGCGGCGCGTCTCCTGCACCGGCTTGGGCCGGCTCGCGTACTGGTACAGCGGCTGCGGGGGGTGCGGGGGCTGCGGAGGCTGCGGGTAGAGAGCCTCGAGACAGAGCAGACTGGCAACGCTCGGCGGCGGCAGCAAGTACTGGCCGGAGCGTACCGTCGTCACGAACCGCGGCCGGTCGCGCTGCCGGAGCCGGCGGAGACCCGGTCCACAGGGAGCCGGCGGGGGAGTGGGAGGCGCGCGCGGCACTCCCCGCACCACGTTGACGCAGCGCGTCGGTGTCGCCGCAGCCATGTCGGCCGACTGCCGCGGCCGGGGTCAGCGCCGGTGCCGGGGCCGGTGACCGCCGCGCAGGCGCTCACTGCCCGTCGGCTGCTCACTATCCACTGGTCAATCTCTTCTCTACGAACGTGACGCTTCGGGAATGTTACCGGCAATGTATGGACGGGGAACACACACACCTAGTGCCTCAACTTTACCTCTTCTGCGTTATGAAACAGTAAAATATTCTTTTATATCTTAAAACCCGAAATATGAGAACACATTTTATACACATCGCACTAAGGCCGCGTCCTAAGTGAGCGATTCCCTTGCGAGCGCGAAGCGGCGCGGCGCGGCGGTTTTGTCCCACGTGCGCGCGAATAAGTAATACTTTTAGAGAATTCATCGCTCCAATATCATATACTGACGAAGTATGTCCATCAGAGATGTGAAACTAATATTATGTATTTATAATGGCATTACATGGGAAATTTCACAATTTGTACTAAGGGTTACGGACTGAACCCATTTATCATTTTATCCCATAAGTTTGGATGTTCCTGAATGGTATTTATCAAAATGTCTGTATCCTACATTGTAACACACACATTACACACACACACACACGACATTGTTGACATTGTTCAGTATAATAATGCTTTTAGAGTGCTGTTGGGGCTGCCCCGATTCTGTAGTGCGTCGGGTATGTTTGCCGAAGCAGGATTGCATGATTTTCATGCAGTCATGCGTCGGCGGTGTGCTTCGATGCTGCAGCGTTTGAGGGACAGTACTGATGGCATTTTAAGTATTTTGTCTGAGAAAGTGGATGGGCCTTTCATTCAGTTTTGGGTGAAGAAGCTCATCCACTCTGGTATTTATTTAAGAAATTAATATTAAGTTTTAAAATTTTATGTATTTTTAATTTAAGAAATATGAAATAAAGTTATTATTATTATTGTTATATTTACAAACTCCTCACGCACCCGCCCAACTCTAGCATTAGGCGAGGGATGGCACACCTCCAGCATAAGCACAAACGGCCAGAGACTAGGGCCCCAAAGATAGAAACCTGCGCACTATTCGCGCAGTATCAAGAATGACTGCCTTCTGCAAACGCGCCATCATCCCCTTGGCACTGAAACCCAAACTCTCCAGGTGTTTTTGTAGGCTAACTGGAACCAAGCCATTAGCAGAAATTACAATCGGGATGATTTCAGCGGATGCCACCCCCCACACGTCAGTTACCTCGTGAGCTAGGTCAAGATACTTCCTCTTTTTCTCTGTTTCGGCTTTTACAAGACTCTCGTCGTATGGTATGGTGACATCCACCAAAAACACCCTAGACTGAGCCCGGTCTATCAGCACAATATCAGGCTTATTGGACATAATTGCCATTTAATTATTATTATTATTATTATTGTACGCATGCAACCGCGGCCGCGTCTCATTCGTGTGAAAATATCAAACGAATTGATCGCGTTTGTGTCGCTTCGCGTCGCGCCGCTCCGTGTTTGGTCACGTAGGGCACTGCAATACATGTCGCCTGTTTGTTTTATTCGCGCCGCGTCGCATCGCTTCGCGTTCGCAAGGAAATCGTTCACCTAGGACGCGGTGTAACTCCGATTGGTTTTAAGACTATAAAGAAACAATATAAATTTTAAAGAAAATTTTTATAAATATGAAAAATTCTGTACTGTAAAATAAATTATCACAGTTATATCGCGTTTGGCAACTACATGTTTTATAACCCGGGTCCCCGGTGAGGCGCTGCTGGCGGCGGCGGCGGCGCGATTTGCCATCTGATGTCCGAATGGATCGTGACCACAGAAGCTGCAGGGTCACTGTGTGCGAGTACACACACACGCACACACACACGCGCGAGCGTCAAGCGCACACGAGCACTCAATACATAGGGGTGACTGAACTAGTTAAGTATTTTGTAGTTGAATTTCACGAACGCTGGTCGCTCCACCGGAAGTTGAGGGTCCGGTAGCTATGGCGACCGTCGGTTACCGTCCGCCACGACGGTCAGCCAAGGTGAAGGGCGCAGTTCCCAGAAATGTTAACCGATTGAACGCGAAGTTAAGGCGACACGGGCGCCCCCGGTGATCGCGGTCACGCCAAGTAGCGGCTCCTAGCTGCCGCTGACGGCGCTCGGATACGCGCTGTTGTTCAATTAATTTAAACACTTCAGAAGACCGTGTTTCATCTTCATTCATCTTGTGTCACGAATGAAGCACCTTCAATAGAGCAGCCAATCGATTAGAGAGAGCTACACGCACACACTGACACACACGCACACAGGTGTGCCTTTACGTCAACAAGATATTGCAATACATTAGGTGTTTGCAGTCAACTGGTGCATCGTCTTACCAATACCACTAATATCTATTGGTAAAGAGCAAAGCGGCCGCTCCATCGCCCGGCCCGGCCCGGCCCGGCCCGGCCACGTCGCGCGGCGGGGGCGCGGGCGAGGGCGCGGGTGGCGCTGCGGCACGCGGCGGCGGCGGGGCACCTTATCGCGTCGATCAACAGTCGCGTAGCTCTTAATTTAAAACCCAATTACTGGAATAACACTCACGCTGAATTTCTTTTGTCAAAGCATAGAAACACAAGGCTCGTTTCAATTGTAATGCGTCGCGAACACGAAACACCGACGTACATTATCCTGTAATTGCGGTTTGTGTCAGCCGCTAGTGCTGCAGCGCTCACCAGGACGAGTCCTTCCTCAGCTTGGCGTTGTTGTAGAGCGCTCTGGGCGCGCTAGCATACGTGTACGGTCCCCGGGCGCGGCCCGGCGCCGCCGGCCCCTCGACCAGCACGGAGCGCACGGAGCGCACTGACACGCTCATGGCGCTGGCGGGCTAGAGCGCGGCGCACGGCCACGCAGCAATGCTCCACGGCGGCGAGCAGCAAGCAGCACATGCAGCGGCTCGCGTCTGTCCGCGGTGACGCGACGCGCCTTCGTAAATCGAACGCTCTCACATGTTATCTATTGTCTATGGGTAGCGACTGGCCGCTAGCCGGCGGCCGGTGTCATCGCGTCGCGTTGCCATGACAGCGGGTGTCAAACGGCCTCCGGAGCGCGTTGTCCCGGCTACTATCGATACAAGAATACCGTTATCCGGCCTGCTGCTACGGAGACATCGGTGTCTTTGGCCTTGACCCTGCTGGCGGGCGGGTCGCGCTGCTTACATGCCAAGGCAGACACGCGACTGCCTCAATCCGAGCCGTACCTGTGATCAGTATAATGTATAAAGTCATCGGCTTCCGCACTGATTGTTCAGTAAAGCTTAGGCCGCGCTGCGAATGTTGTCCGCGCAGTATTCATTCCTTGCACTCCGACGATATGAACACGTTCTCCGCCGGTGCTTGCGCGCCTTTCCGTTGTTCCTAATGAGTGTTAGGCTCAGACGGCACAGCGAGCGGATTGTTATCATTTGGTTAGAACCACACGCGGATAAATATGTATCTATGTACAAATTCTATAGATTTGAATTCCTTTTATATTAGTTTATTTTGTGGTCCTGAGCTTTACGCAGTGATCTGAGAAAGAGCCATTACACAATTATTTATTTCATTTTTCCTACTTCCCATCCCGCCATTTATGTTTTTTTTACAGCCAGTGTAAAAAATAAAATTTTTTTGCCATGTTTTTATATGGGCACGATTTAACATAAAAACTGGAGTTTAAAAAAAAAAAACTTAAATGTTGAGTAACTCAGAAATGAACAAGTTTCGGACACGGTCTCATATGACTTGAATGACTGCAAATAAGCTGTTCTTCAACTTCTATCAAGGAATGTATCGCATTATCTGTCACCTGTATAAAAACTGGCAAAATCAGCCATCTATGATGTCATGTCCGTACTAAAACTTAATAATTATGAAGGTATAGTGCTGTTTCGGTGGCATCTAACGAAGAGCTAACAAAACTCTTCGGTCGCTACGAACTGCATGCCAAGCTTTATAATATTTGTTTCAAATATGTGCCGATAGATGGCGCATTTTAAGATACATAACGTCCACGAGTGTATGCCCGGTGTTGCTTCTATGTCGGTAATTGTGTTATCACGGGTGAATATCTTCATATAAAAAAAGCTTGCCATAGCGAAACTCACAGAAAATGTCAATTTTTCTCCCCCGTCCCCCGCTGACTTCACTCTTACTCAACTCCTATGCGAATTATTCCGTCATTGTTACAATAAAGCGTTGATACTGAAGTTTCGTTGAATTTTTAATTCCGTAAAATATGCTCACAATGACTGCAGCCGTAACAATACTCGTAGTATCATATAAACATACCAAAGTCTCGTATTCTGACTTTTTTTTTTGTAACCCGGGGGAAAATCCTACATTGGACCATCAGGGACGCTGTGAGGGCAGCGACCCCTGTGTGTCAGACTCCTACTGACTAAAAACCCCCGGGGTGTCCTTCTAATCACTCCACCCAGGCCTGGGAAACCAAATTCGTCCAGTCGCCCGGGGAGCGAACAGCCTTATTCAGGCTTACTCTCTGGGAGGGATGGGTATAAAGAGCCCACGCCTCCAGTACCTCTTTCATAGGCGGCGCGCTAGACACTGCGCACCACCGCCCTCTCATCCGGGCAGCAAACTCCCTCAAGTCTACTGCCTGACTATTGTTACCGGTGGATGTCACGCTCGCTCTGAGCAAACGCGTCCCTCCGGCGCCGGTGCCTTGGCCGCCGAATGGCCAGAGAAGATGTTCGCTCTCTGACCCTTTCGGCGGCTTCCTTCTGCTTCATAACTGCTTCGCAGAAGGCAACTACCTCTCTCCAAGCCTCTTCACTGCCGACCATGGCTTTCACCACCGCCGGCAGTGAAAGGTCGTCACCAATATTGCCCGTGAGGACATCACGTTCTTCAACCCAGGCTGGGCACACCTCAAGGGTGTGCTGCGCCGTATCCTCGGGGCTCCCGCACTCGTGGCACTCCGCCGTCAGCTCCCCTGCAGACACCCGCCACCGTTGACGGTCGTATTGTGACTTGAGATAACACCGGTCAACAAAAAAACATATTTTCTTGCGCATGGGTTTTACTTATTATATTCTGATTTTATAAGCAAATATATATATATATATATATATATATATATATATATATATATATATATATATATATATATATATATATATATATATATAAATGCAATTACAAATCGAAAATATTTGCTTTTTAAGAAGTAATAGCAATTTCAGCATTTTCGATTTTCACGGCCAGTTCAATGTCGGTCTGGGCGCACTGTCGCTGTGGTGAGAGGGCGGCGGCGGGGGGCAGTACTCCCCGCGTCCAGGCAGCTCAACAGAAAGCCGAAAAGCTGTTCCACTGGCACACTCCGTACATCTCGATGAAAATTATGACAGTATTAAAATGCTATTGAATATACGGAATACAAGTGAGAAGTTATTGGAGACTTCAAGATGCTGTGTTTTTTTTACTGAAATGCAAGGTGGATATACTAAATACTCCTGTTATCTTTGCCTGTGGGATGATGCCGCTCACTGCCGCCAAAAACATTGGCCTGTACGTACTGAGTCGTATGATTGAATTGTCGATCCTAAAACTATATTAATGCCGCCATTGCATATCAAATTGGGACTTATTAAGCAATTTGTAAAGGCAATCATGAGTCTGAAAATTTCAAATAATTAAATAATTTTTTCCCGAAACTTCCAGAAGCGAAAATTAAAGCTGGAATCTTTGTAGGTCCTCAAATAAAAAAAAATATGTATTGTGATATTTTCCCGCAGTGACTTAGCAATTGTTGTGGGTGGTTTCATATAAATGTATAAGGTAAATGACAAATGTCAATAAATCAGTTGTTTACTGGACACGGTCGTTTCATTACACAACATGGTGGCAGCGGTGGTTTAAATAGTTATAGACAGTTTAAGAAGTGATTTTGTGTTGTATAGGAGTTTCGAACAGTTATTAATTTATATTAAAAGGTGATAAAAGTGTTTGAGCCGTAATGGAACACGCACGACCGCCACCGGTGCTGAGTTTGGAAGGCAGCTCCGTCAGCCGGGCTGACGCGTGGAAACGCTGGGAGACGCAATTCCAGCTATTTTTAAAAGCATCTGGGGTGCATAAAGAAGAGGATGGTGTGCAAGCTGGGCTTCTCGTCGACCTTATAGGACCGGAAGGGTTCGATGTTTACGAAACATTTACATTCAAAAAAGAGGGTGATTGTGAAAAGCTTACAATTTTGTTGGCAAAATTTGATGAATACTTTGATGTGAAGAAAAATATAACATTGTGTAGATACATTTTTTTTACTAGAAACCAAGAGATTGGTGAATCAACAAATCAGTATATTACTGCATTACGGTTGTTAAGTAAAAGTTGCGAATTTAAAAACTTGCAGGAAGAATTAATTCGCGACCGAATTGTATGTGGAATACGGAGTAGTACCCTCAGGGATCGTTTATTGCGTGCTGATGATCTGACTTTAGATAAAGCCATAAAGATATGTCAGGTTGACGAGATATCGACCGACAGCAGCCGCATATTGGAGTCGCACGGCACGGGATCGGGGTCGACGCAGGTGGACGCGGTCGGCGTGCGTCGTGCGAGCGGTGCTACGGGTCGCGGCGACCAGCCGGCTTGGCGCGGGATACCCGAGCGCGGCCGGTGCTGGTTGAGCAGGCACAGCTCAGGCTACGGCAGTGCGGGCGCCGCGCGCAATACTATGCGACCGGGTGCAGTGGGCCCCTGCTACAGATGCGGAGGACGCTGTGCGCTACCAGAGTCGTGCCCGGCAATTAGTACACAGTGCTACGTGTGCGGAAATTATGGACATTATGCAAGGATGTGTAAAGTTAAGAAAAATGTGAACGATGTGCACGAGATAAGTATAAGTAAGGACAACTCCCATGAAGACAATAACTGTGAGTCGTTTTACGTATCCATGTTGGTTGATTGCGAAATTAATTCATTGTCAGAGGACTGGTTCGAAGTTCTCCGTAGTGAGGGCGGTTATTATGAGAAATTTAAATTAGATACCGGAGCAGATATTAATGTGCTATCTTTTGAACGTTTTATAACATTAGGATATAAAGAGAGTATAATATGTAATAAAAACAATATAAAATTACTGTCATATAGTGGAGATAATATTCCGATAAAAGGAATTTGTACCATAAAATGGTGGTTTAAAGATGCATATTACGAATTAAAATTTGCAATTGCAAAAATAAAATGTCAAAGCGTGCTGGGTCGACAGACTTGTTCAGATTTAGGGTTAGTAAAAAGATTACATAAAATAGATATGTCACAAAATGAAAATATATCCAATGGATTAAGCTGTGAACTAAAAGAACCAATGACTCCAGTATCCATTCCAAAATTGCCTTGGAATAAAATTGGTATAGATATTTTTGAATACGCAAAAAAAATTATATAATTTTAGTAGATTACTATTCAGGGTTTATTGAAGTTGCACAATTAAATGATACGAGATCGAAATCAGTAATAAACATGTTAAAAGAAAATTTTGCAAGATATGGTATACCAGAAACAGTCATAAGTCACAATAGCCCACAATTTTCTTCCAGTAACTTTAAATTCTTTGCAGAAGATTGGAAATTTAATCATGTAATTTCATCACCATATTATGCTCAGTCAAATGGAAAAAGTGAAAGAGCAGTGCAGACTGCAAAGAATATTATTAAAAAATCAATTGATAACGATACTGATTTATATTTAAACCTATTAAGGTATAGAAATACCCCGTGCGGAGTCATAGAATCTCCCGCACAATTGATGATGAATCGTAGATTAAACTCTCGGTTGCCGGTGTACCCAGATTTGTTAAAGACTAAAAATTATAACGATAAAAAATAATAACAATAGAATTTGCAGTAAGGTTTTGTCAAAAGCAGAAACATTACGTTCGTATATTTAAAAAAATAGAAAGGCTATATATTAAAGTAATCCTCGACATTTAATTAGCATTCCTGAAAAGAACGAAATTTGTAACAGGAAGGGGAAGAATGACCAGAATAATATTTGTAAAAGAGGAGAGGAGAGTATGTACAAAAATAAAAGGAGTCTTGACATACTCGCCACCTCTCACTCGCAGTAAGCTAAACATATGCATTGTAACTTTGTAATTTGTATTCAAAGCTATTTATTTAAGTTGTCTGTACTTATTAAAGGGGAAGGTGTTGTGGGTGGTTTCATATAAATGTATAAGGTAAATGACAAATGTCAATAAATCAGTTGTTTACTGGACACGGTCGTTTCATTACACAACAGCAATGAGGAGAAAAGAGCCTGGAACAGATTTAAGGCAGTAGTTCATGGTTTTCTTGGAAACCATAGAGCTGAAAATTATGACGAGCTGATCACTGACATGGTTATGAATTTTTCCATCATCGGATGTGGAATGTCTCTAAAGATGCACATGTTACATTCACATTTGGATACATTTAAAGATAATACGGGAGCGTATTCGGAAGAACAAAACGGACGCTTCCATCGAGATATAATGCAATTCGAGAAGCGTTACCAAGGCCAGCATATTGAAAGCCTGATGGGGGACTCTATTTGGGGGTTTATAAGAGAAACTTCCACTCAACATGACAAAAAAAGTAAAACTTCATTTTTAAACATTTGTACTCTATTTTAAAACTTCTATTATAAGAATGAATCATTTATCTATGTTTGGTCTGTTTTAATAAATCATCTCTGTGTGCAATTTTTATGTATTTTACTTGATTTGAATTTTCCATTTTTCACACATAAAAGCGAATTCAGAACTCTTTTTTGTTGTTATTCTTGCTTCTAGGTATATAAGCAATGAAAGTAACATATGTGTACCCCGCGCGCAAACATGCTGTAGACCGGCGTAATAGACGAAAAGACGTCAATTCCTCTTCATTCCCAAAGACGGTATTTTAATAGACGAATTCAAAAATTGTTAGAAAGTATCAATTTTGATAGATTACTAAGTAAAACCATTAGAGATCTTCATAAGGCTGTGAAGTTATTGTGTATTGATTTCAAAACATTTTAATTTTAGAAATATTAGGTCCTTACATATGAAATTGGCGTTTTTCGTACTGGCCACTTTAATCACAAATTTCTCCTCTTTGGTAAGGAATTCCAAATTCAAATTTGTACAGCTATAGACTCGTGTATTTGTGCTTCGATGATCGTCATTCATTTGTTTTTTTCTTCTGTTTTTTTCTGTTTGCGTCACTCATTTTACAAAATGGAAAACTTAAAATATCGCATTATTTACGAGTACGAGTTCCGCCGTGGCACTAGTGCTGCGGAAACAACTCGAAGGGTGAATGATGTGTATGGCGGTCGTGTTACAAAAGAAAACACAGTTCGTTTTTGGTTCCAACGTTTTCGTTCTGGAAATTTCGACCTGCAGAACAAGCCCCGTGGACGGCCTGAGACTCAAGTTGATAATGAAGAGTTGAAGGCTATTGTGGAAGCGGATCCATCGCAAACCACGTCCGAGTTAGCTGCAGGCTGCGATGTTAGTGATAAAACTGTTTAAATTCACTTGAAGCAAATTGGGAAGATTAAAAAGCTTGAAAGGTGGGTACCTCACGAATTGACTGAAGCAAACCGGCAAACGCGCGTCGACTGCTGCGTTACATTACTAAACCGGCACAATAATGAAGGTATTTTAAACCGAATCATTACCTGTGATGAAAAATGGGTTCTTTACGATAATCGGAAGCGCTCAGCGCAATGGTTGGACAGGATCCAACCATTTTCTGGCCAGGGCCAGCCAGCCAAATCCTGCCCCAAGCGAAAATTAACCCCAAAAAAGTTACTTGTAAGCGTTTGGTGGACTAGTGCCGGTATTGTTCATTACAGTTTTCTCAAATCTGGCCAGACTATTACGGCTGATGTCTATTGTCAGCAATTGCAAACCATGATGGAAAAGCTAGCGGCTAAACAACTTAGGCTGGTCAATCGCTCCACGCCACTGCTGCTTCACGACAACGCTAGACCACACACTGCGCAACAGACGGCTACTAAATTAGAAGAGCTTCAATTGGAAAGTCTAAGACATCCTCCGTACTCCCCGGACCTTGCTCCAACAGATTACCATTTTATTCGAAATTTGGATAACTTCTTGCAAGGGAAAAAATTCAACTCCGATGGGGCAGTCCAAATCGCCTTCAAAGATTTTATTGATTCCCGTCCGACTGGTTTTTTTAGTAAAGGGATCAATGAACTACCTATGAGATGGCAAAAGTGCATAGAAAATAATGGTTCATACTTTGATTAATTAAATATATTATATTAAAAAATATTCGACTTTTTGTTCCTCCCATACAAAACGCCAATTTCATATGTAAGGACCTAATATTTCAAAATTGTTATATATATATATGTAATATGAACAATACAAAGATACTACATGATATAAACAGGATATATAGATATTTGTCGAGAGCACGTGTACTAATATGTGTGTGTGTGTGAGTGTGTGTGTGTTTGTGTGTGGGAACGAGTGCGCAACGCTGTAATGTTTTTATAATAATATATTGTGATTAAAAGCTTTGACACAAAATGCGTTTTTTCTATAATTCTGGCCCTCCTCTAGAATTTCTTAAACTCTGTGGCCCCGCATTCAAAACGTTTGCCCACCGCTGGGCCAGACCGTCGCCTTGGCCAGTCCGACCGCAGAGCTTGCAAGCCGTCTTGTTCATTGGGTGTATATCACTAAACTTAGCGAGCACTGGGTAGAACGATGCGAGCAGACCGACGCGAGCAGACCGGTGCGAGCAGACCGGTGCGAGCAGACCGACGCGAGCAGACCGACGCTTCAGCTTAGAGATTAATTAATTCGCACATAGCGAGGGGAGGTGGAAGCAGCTGTTCATGAATGCAGTCTATATGATGTAGATTCTAATTTGTAATAAATTATATTATTACAAACTATTTATTCTAAAATGAATAAACGTTCAGAACGTCTTCACTGGGCAGGGGAGATAGCAAGTGATTTAAGTTGTCTATTGGATACAAATTGCGACTTGTTCCAGTTTTTATCTCAGCAAAGTGACTGCACTAAAACATGAATATAACTATTAATAATAAATAAAGACAACCGATAGGTTTTTTTTTATTTTACACTGGCTCGACCGAGTGACTACAGAGTACCTGATGGTAAGTACAGTGTAGTATAAATACGAAAGCGACTATCAAAGGATGAAAATCCAACGATAGTCTACATCGTCATGTCGGCTCACATATACCACGACTGAAGGTCTCTAGGTATATGAGCTACTGGATATACACAAGCTGATCCCGAAACGCGACAAGCCGAAACTGGTCACTATGACGGGCTTTATACCCATGCACTGTGGTCGCGATCCAGACGGGCACCGACGCCCTACCACCTCGCTGCTGCTCGTGCAGTGATCATGCCGGCCTACGCAAATATCTCTTCACACTTCGTTAAAAGGAGCCAGTGTCATAGGATGGTGGAAACAAGCTCGCCGGAAGACCACTCTACAGCTCAACAACTCAGCTGCAGTAGGAGTTAGAGAAAGTCTTAGTCCTAGCTGAGATAGGTGTGAGATGGCGTATGGCCGCAGCTCCGCAATCGCGTGCTTCTCTATCGCGTGGAAGGGAGAGTGCGGATCCAGGGTGACAGCGCTCGCCGTGACGACGGTTCGTGGAGCGGCTTCAGATGCTCAGCGACGTGAGCTGGTCTCGCGTCTTATGTGTTTTTGCTTTTACGATTTCGCCAATATCCGATGTAATAGCGTCAGGGCGCACATTGGTTGAAGAGTGGCCGAAATTCATTTCATTTTCATGTTAGCCGATTTGGATAATTTGTTGGTATTTTATTGTCAGATATCTGAATATTATGATTCCGCAATATAAGGCTGATATATTTATTATTTGTTTAGACAGTCACGCTCGAAGTTCATATATGTATATTCGCTTGTTTAGAATGGCACGCCAATTTACTGTATATTCAATCTTCTGGTACACTCACAGTACACTTATCATTTTACTTTGTTGTATATTTTCGTAAATAACAATTATCATAGATGAGATTTGCATTTAAAAAAAGTTGAAAAAAGTGCCATATAAAAATTTCGTAGAACAAAATATAAACAACATCAAAATTTCAATGTTCCTCAACTTCAGAGGACTGCATCTTTTTAGCGCTGTGGAGCGCTGTTTGATGAAAGGTGTCAAATTACAGCCTGAAGTCTCAGCTAGAATTAAAAAAAAACAGATACGCCTACCTGCTCATTTCCAAAAAAAAAAACATGAAAAACTATAAAGTGATACAGTGACAAAACATGAATTTTCGTTGATGCTTGTTGTTGTTGCCATAATTGTTTACTGTTTCGAATTATCACTTATTGCAAATATACACAGTAGTCAATAGTGTTGTTATATATTTCAATGTTGGAAAAAGCATAAGCTTCAATGGAATTTGAGTTGTTGTTATGGTACAGCATCAGTGAGCAAGTTAATCAAGAGGCTCAGGAAGCGAGGAACAGAGACTATACAGGGTGTTTTTTTTTAACTCCCTAATACTGAAAATATAGAATCGGAACAAGCTTCTGAACACAGTAGGACTGAAATTTTTGAAAAAAAAAAAAAAAAATTGACTGATGATTATTTTTAATTTTTCGCATGTATTACCACTATACACCATAAATAAAACCTACATAGTCTAAAATCTAAGTTATTTAATAAAATTAGTCAAACAATACGAAAAACAGCAATGTAACGAAAATAAAACAGCTGACGGGTGACCTAATTTTACTCAATATCCGTGAACCTCGCTAACGTGCGCTCGAGTTCAAGGCGATGTTAACGAGCCTGTACACGACACCGTGCAAACGTATTAACATTACATCATTCCCGTTTGTAATAGTTTTGGTGACTGTAGCATTGGTGTTTTATGTTCGTATAGTTTCCGATTTATCGGTGTAGGTTTTAACAATTCACTTGAATTTTCGCCTGAGATAGACGCGTCAAAAAGAACAAATTAATATTTTGATTGAGAAATCCCATTCCATAGGATGGTTGCTATTTAAATGACCATAAGATAATTAATTTGTAATGATAACCATTTTGACTATCTGACTACATTTGACGTAATTTTCGACGAGAAAGAAAGAGGAAACAATAACATCGGAAGATTAAAACGTTTTCACTGCGTTTAAAAAGCCGTGGATGAAAAGATTCTGGACATTATTTGAACACTTAGTTAATCCGATCCAAATCGAAGAATAAGACGTTGTGATGCTGGCAACCACTCCGGCATATCAGTCTTAGCGACCCGTTGGTTCACGATAGGCTGTGACGTCCGAGAAGTCTATGCAACGTGGTGACGCGCTTTGTCGTAAAACCTAGTAAGCTAAGGCCTCTCCAGATTGTGCTTGCAAGGACGCGGCACGGCGAGGCTGTGAAGTATTGATTAAATTGCTACATTACATGAAATTACCATGATAACTTTCAAGCTTAATATTTTATTCAAATAAATTTTAGCTGACATTTTATTCTTTCCTTTATTTATTACAGATAAGCTTGCGCTTGACTTTAATTTCACCTGATGCAAAGTGATGATGAGGTTGATGATGGAACGCGTTCACCTAACAAATACCGATTCACTCGTCGTTTGAAGATTCCCATATTATCAGAAGATAGAAAAATAGATACAGGAAGCGAATACTACTCCTTGGTAAATCGTAACAATAAAAAAGGGGTTATTACCTTCGTGCGAATGGGAGCGCACGACGTCTTGTCAATTTATAGTATGATAAGGAGGAGTGAATTAAATTCAGCCGCACAATCTCCAGGTTATTTCCTCAACTTCAACCCCATAATACTTGGTTTCGATGAGAGCTAGGTTTCTTAATTCATTGTCTGCTATTTGCATTTTGTTATCAAACATTTAAAAAGCTAAACACGTCTTTCACTAACTTACAAATAAAACTCCGAAACCCCAAATTTTCCTAAATTCCTAAAATGTCTCTAAGCTATACATACTATTAGTTTTTTTTTTCTAAAAAGAGGAAAAAATCTCTAAAAGTGGAAACGCTGAAACTAAGATATGATAATATACACAATATGGCCGTAAAACTTAATATTAAAAAAATACGCAATATGGCGAACTGTCATTATTTGTTCGACTACGGAACATGCAATGAAATGCTTTTCTTTTTTTGATTAATATTTTACACATAAAATTTAATTGATATTCATTAGTACAAACCATAAAATTACTTTTTTTTTGTTCAAAGCATGCTTGCTTTACCCCTATAAAACCCGCTAGATACACGGTAGTTGTGGTTGTAGGTAGCGCTGGTACCTACACATTTAATGCGAATGATTTGTTGTAATACTTTCTCGATGGATCGATAGATATAGTAAAAACAAGTTATTTAAAAAAAACAAAATTAATTTATTATAATTCATAATATTAGAATTAAATACTCTTAGAGCGTGGGACAAGCATTGCTTTTATGTTTGTATGAAATAACCGTCACTGTAATAAAGTATTGTGTGCAGACTTCTTAAAAAAGCGCAACACCGCACGACCAATCGGATTTAATTAGAACGACCAATCGGGTGTCTCCGTTTAATCCCTTCAATGCGACCTATTACACTGAAATTACAGCAATTTACTGTATTTTTTAAGAATGTTCTTTAGATAAATAAACATACAAATAAAATTTTTAATAATATTAAAAATTGAATGCTCCGTATTTTAGTAGTATAATTTAATATTGAGGATAACTTTAGCGGTAAGATATTGAGATCTTTTGTAATGTCACTTGTTTTCTATAAGATAGAAGATCAATTATTTTTCTAGGATGTCATGCTCTATACATTATCATACATACATCGTCAACGAAGTAATTGTCACAATTTCAAACGAAAGGAAGCCTTGAATTCAGTAATTTATAAAACGATTACTGCACTAAATAGAAGCGAGTGAGTCAGATTGATAATCATAAATCTTTAAACTAGCATTTTTGTTTACTGTAAAATATTATACCTACTGTATTTTTAGTAGTCAAAACTGAAATTCTTATTTAAATCTTAATGAGTCTAATTGTGTAATTTTTATTATTCTGTCTGGTAACTCAGAGGAGTCACGAGGACGAGGCAATCATGGGGTGACAATCATATTTCTAGTACCGAGACTATACATATTAGTTAAAAATGTGATCTTTTCTGATTTATAGCTATTCTAAATTAAAAAATAATCCGGGGTATTATTTTAATTAAATAATTAAAGAACACAAGCTAAAATAAAAATAAAATCTTTCTTCAAAACCTGTAATAAATGTCTCAGCGCTTTACAAACATAATTATTAGTCTTTTAACAAATAGTAATTATAGGTCTACGTTAAAAATGTTCTATTACCAGGCAGCAGCTCGTATCAAATCGTTTGAAATAGTATCAACGATTTTAAATAAATAAATGAAAAATACGCTATTATGAAATTCATTTGTAAAAATCTACCTACCTAATTTAGCAGATTAATATTTTATTACAAAAAACGGTTAACCTCATATTTTCTCTATTTTATTACAACAAAGTGAGTACACTGCACCTGAAATAACTTTTTATTGCATATTGAAAGGGTACAGCATGGCACTGTAAAGTTTTAAGTGTTATTCACTATAACGTCTTTATAAGATTTAAATCTAGCACTTCTTTTTTTTACGTGTTTGTCTACGGAAAATGTTTATGTCTCTGCGGCATATCTTTCCAATCGATAGTTTATTTATTTCATTGATAGTTTAGAGCAGTGTTTTACAAAATAGTAATATACTAGATTTGTATTAAATGAAAATAGCAAAACTTGCTAACTGTACAGTAATGCTCACATTTAGCCTTTTCAGTTACACGATGAAATGACGTTTCAGGTAAGTGATATAGGACTAGCTTGTTATCCACAAGAACATTGCGTTAGATTTATAAATGAAATTTTGAGAATAAAATACACTTATGTGAATAGTGAAACAAGATTTTGAGGGATCAAAGGATTATGGTTAACTGGTGTTAGGGCTCCGTTCCTAGAAAAGGTTTGGATGAGGGTCTAGAAGGATTACAACCGCGGACTGTACAAAATGTTAATAATGTAAACGTTACAAATTTTAGATCCGCTGCATTTGTATAAAGAAAATGTCGCTT
The DNA here is from genome assembly GCA_036320925.1 of Automeris io. Classification (NCBI taxonomy): domain Eukaryota; kingdom Metazoa; phylum Arthropoda; class Insecta; order Lepidoptera; family Saturniidae; genus Automeris; species Automeris io. Next base: position 18,173,325 of record JAUDJH010000008.1, on the reverse strand, counting down.
GTAACCATACATAATATCCTAACATAGAAGAAAACATATTATTAGCTTTTTTTTGGTAATCCAGAGGAAAATCCTGTATAGGACCATCAGAGCCACCTCGAAAGCGGTCATGCCAGTGGGTTAAACTTCTACTGACTAAAAACTCCCGAGTTGTCTCGAAATCAAAATCGAAATCAATGATAGCTGGACCTGGGATCCGTATTCCTCCAACAAACCGGCAAGCAAATACCCTTTTAAGCTCTATCTCTTGGAGAGTGTAAAGGGCCTGCTCATCCGACCTCCATATCGGGTGGTGCGCAGAACACGTACGCACCGCCTCCACCTCATCTTGGCAGCAGACATTTTTTTTTCAAGTACTTTGGCGTTCAATATTATAACCCTTTTCCAAGGCATGCTGTGTATTTGCGGGCTTTGCTGAATTTTACGGTGCTTATGGTGTTATCACTATACCGTATCAAAATAAAATACAAAATGATATTCAGTTAAAATAAGTAATATTTATATGGTTTCCATTAATTAAATTTAAAAAATAACAATTAAATATCGAAACAATCATATTATTCGTTATTAAGATTCTTCTAAATCTCGTTAGTGCCGATAGATCCTGGACCCTAGATATTCCAGCATTTTAAGACCTCAGGATGGTCACCCTACTATTTCTAATTAATAGGTAATCAAAATTTTTATTTGATCAGTGCGCCTTTGGATTTCGCTACGATTTAACGCGCGTCTATTCCGGAACTTCTTACGTCATTTACGAAGTTAAAAAAAACAATAACCGCGTTTTGTTTTATTTCAGTTTTGTGTTTTTTTTGTGTTGTGTTCGTGTACAGCATGTACAAGTATAGTGCAAGAGAATACGGGCAAATGCTCATGTGTTATGGAGAAGCACGTGGCAATGCATCTCGTGCATTGTCTATTTATTGTAGCCGATTTCCAAACGCACAGCACCCTTCCGACCCAAGGCTTATTACTGCAGCTTATCAGCGAATTTTGGATAACCAGCCGATCACCCCGATAAGATGCGGAGGCAGGATCCAAGCGGACGTTAGGAAAGAAGAGCGGGTGTTACAGCTTTTTAATCAAAATCCGCGTCTTGGACTCAGAACTGCGTCGAGGATTCTTCGCAGTAGTGGAATTTCGATTACGTTTACAACGGTCCACAAAATATTAAAAAAACACAAACGGAGGCCTTACAAAATCCACAAAGTGCAAGCACTATTGCCAACTGACATGGAGAGAAGGACTCAATTTTGCAGATGGCTGTTAAGCCAACAAAACGCATTGAGATTTGTAAAGAATGTTTTGTGGACAGACGAGTCCACCTTCACCAGGAACGGTATGTGGAACCGTCGTAATTCACATATCTGGTCTGATACAAATCCGCATGCAGTCCAAGAAACTGGACATCAAATCAGGTGGTCAGTAAACGTATGGGCAGGAATCCACCAGGGGAAGATTTTTGGACCAGTTTACCTACCCCAAAGGATGGACGGTGCTTCATACTTGGAACTTTTACAAGGACCTGTCACAGATCTTTTAGATGAAGTCCCTTTGGCACAATTAGGACATATGTGGTTTCAGCATGATGGAGCACCGCCTCACATTGTTAGAGTCGTCAGAGATCACTTAAATCAAGAATTTCCCTCCAGATGGATTGGCCGTTTTGGTACTTGCATCTGGCCTCCTCGCTCACCTGATTTGACCCCATTAGACTTTTTCCTGTGGGGTCACGTTAAGGAACGAGTATTCAGTCGTCAGTGCGATACGTCGGACGAAATGAAGACGCGGATCTCTGCAGTGTTCGAACAACTTAATGAGAAAAGTATCGAAGATCCCTCGTTTCTTGTGAGAGTCCACAAAGAAACTATAAGACGCACACGAATTTGTCTCGAAAGAGGGGGTTCTCAATTTGAGCCACATCTCATACGATCGCGCCTTGATGAGAACTAGGTAAGATCAATTTTCCTTAGCCATATCCAAGACTGATTTTTCTTATACATAATTGTGTAATAAAGTTTCGCTATTAAAAATAAAACATTTGTTTCAAGGAATAGATATTGCATAACTAAAGAACGTATGCAGTGGGGAAAAAGTTAAAACGTATTAATATTCCTCGCATTTATAGTTAGCACTAATTACTAGAAAAATGTTAGATGGGCAGGTAGGCTTCTTTAAAGTTTTTCATATTGTGATTTAATTACGTCATTGAGAACGTTAACGGTGTGGTGGATCTTTTCGCATAGCCGCTTTCCATTGCTTGCCGAGCATTATGCGAACAAATTTGTTTATAAATTTACTCATAAACTATTGGTCGTAAAGATAAAATATTTTTTATTTGTTTATACTTTAAGTATATTAACATTGTCCTTCAGTATTCGTGAGACGTAGTTGATACACCGTGTATATAGAGTACAGCATTCGCGAAGAGTCGGACGTGTCGCCACCAATGAAGACGTAATGCATAATCTTTTAATGTCTTCACACCCATTTATAAATAGATTTCGCTCAAAGCTGCAAATCAAAAATTTGGAGTACGATAATGACGTTAAAAAATTATTAAAAGACTGCTTAAATTACTTATATTTTTTCTATGGCAGATGGGTGTATCAGAAATATATTTTCAGGAGCCTATTCTACAATTATAATATTTATTTTTTATGAAAATTGAGTTGGTGCATTAACAATCAAGGGAGCCGTGGTGACGCTCTCTCAATACAAGTTGTATGGGAAGCGGGCGGATATGTTTTAAATTTCACACAAATGATTCTGAGTGTTTACAAATGCTATGCGCCAAAACACAATCCCGTAGGGCAAAATTTAATTTTCACTTTGTATGGGAGGTGGGCGTAAAAGTGGGGGCATCATTTTAATTTTTCCATCTTTTTCTTGATTTAAACAAAATATGCCTATGTGCCAAGTTTCATTGTCATTCGACGACTTCTTCTATATTTAGCCGCTCGTTCTATGAACATCAAGCAATGTGGGGCGCCGCACGGCTGCGTAGAGCAGCGTCCAGGTGGCTACCGTGCATCCATTCGGTCGCTGTCTAGATGTTCGCTTGTGCGTCCGAATTCCGTCGCAGTATGAGAGCCGCCTCTCGGGGGAACATGATAAATGTAACGTAATAGACGCAGAGCGAGCCGGGGCCGCCCCCGCCGCCCCCGCCGACCCGCTCCACCGCGAGCACGTGATGGAGCCGTCACAGAGCCGTAGAGACATTAACGCATTCCGCGAGTTGGCTCCCGGCGGCGGCCGGTGCTGCAGGGCGGCAGGCAGGGCTGTCAAAGCGTGCTGCAATAAATACTGTCGATCGTACGCTTCGGCGAGCAGAATGGAGGTTAATGACGTGTGCGCAATGCCCCTCAAACATAACTTCCGCAATGTTTTGTCGTAAAAAAATCTCCGGATCGTCCGGCCCGCGGCCGGCGCGTGCCGCCGCTTCCGGCGCGACGCTAATGTTTGCCATTAGACGCGGCTCTTTGTTGATTTTTTAGCGAAATGTACCGAGAGTCGTGCGGGGGCGAGGCGGGCCCCTCCCGCGCCCCTCCCGCGCACTCGACCCAGCTCGCACTCAGCTTCAGATTAATGGATGCCACTTTGACTTTTTTTGTACCGATTTTTTCACAAAAAAAACATTTATGGTTACATATTCAAAATAATACACTATTGATACACATAAATTAATTAACTGAAACATTACAAATTACATTCAATCACTATCAAAGTAGATACTCAAGTGGTAAATGCTAACTCGGACTCGAGCCAGTGAATGTCTGTGCTGTAGTCTAGTTCTTATTATATCGGGGGTTGAAAGGCAATGTGGTTTCAGTGTCATGTTTCGGTTTCGGGATCAGTGTTTTTTACCGATTCCAAAAATATTACTATTATGACCGGTGGTCGTGGGTGTGGTTTCAGGAAGACACGAATTTGGCGTTTTACAGTTTATTTGCACTTTAAGGCACACCGAACTGCGACGTACACGCACGTACTCCCGCCTTGGATCTCGGTAGTCGACCCCCTTCCAAGCGTCCCGTGCGCGCGCGCACCTCTTACCCCGCACGTCTCGTAACACCCTAACGACCCTTAGGGTGACAACTGCGTATCGGGTTACGTCTACATGCTATACTCATAAATGGGCAAAAAGTAATCAGATTACTGAAAATGATTGACGATTACATTTTACGTTTTTTACCATTAATATCACTGCATTTTGCTCATTTATGTTTTAAACACTACAAAATCACAGATCGTATACACATTTATCATTACTTAATGTTTTAAATGGATTTAATCATGATTACAGAGCAAGAAAATTAAAATTACGACTACATTTTGTAATCGTTGATCATTAATCAGATTACATTTTGCCCATCTCTGGCTATACTATATCACCAAAAAATGTCGCTTAAACCAAATAGCCTTTCACCCCTCGATATATTCAGTTTTTTCTCAAAGAGGTACCTACAGATTCACTGAACAAAGTGTAAGCAAAGTCAAAGTAGTGTGTATAAGGGTCAGCGTCAGGTCCAGCGGAGCGCGGGCGTGTTGCATTGGACGCGTTCCCACTTTATTGTTTTTATTAAAAATACGAAGAAACCGTTTCTCCATCCTATCAATCGTTTGTACTCGTGTGCGCTATGTCGTTATTTATTTATTTTATTTTATTTTGTTATACATTAGTTTAATCACAGTAACAGTGTAGATGTTTTGCTAAGGCACTCGCCCTGTGTGAATCGAAAAAAAAACAATTTGGTTTTAGCTAAATCGACTGAAAAACTATTTATGAACATTTATGAAAAGTTACAGCTGTAAATCCCGAATGTTTTTAAATTCGGGTGAAAAAATTATCAGGATTGCCACGTGTTTCGCCGCAGGTATTTTTAATTAAGACTATTTGGCGATTTTGATGATGACGGGCCTCCTTATTTTGAAAATTGGTCAGCAATGCAAAATGTTTGCCGTAACGCGGACGGCGACCGAGTCGAGCGCGCGGCAGAGTGACGCAGCAGCAGCAGCAGCAGCAGCAGCAGCACCGAGCGCCGAGCGCTGGGGCAAGGCGCCGACACAAGTACATTATGTATCACTTATTCAAAACCAAGTCGGCCGCACAGGGCGCGCCGGTCCGCTCCAACATCAGTTTTGTTGTTGTGACACAATGAGAACAGAACGGTTTCCTGGAGTGCCGCGGCCCGCCTGCCCTCTGGCGCGTTCCTTACAATAAGTAATTCGGTAGGAACTCGGACATCTATAACAACTTCTTTTATAACGCCTAACAAATGCAAGCGAATTGCGGGCAACAGGTAGCACTCTATATGTCTACAGATACATAGCGTACCGTACTGTACCGTACTGCACTTTATTGTACTGGACGTATAAAGGAGATACGATATCTAAAAATCCACAAATTGAATGTTAAATAACAAAAGGCAGCGGCAATAATAACTCGTGCGCCGCAACAATAGCGGCCGAGTGCGCAGGCGCGTAGGGCTGCCCTGTGCGCGCCCGCGCCTGCGCACTCGGCACGGCTGAGGGACGGGCGGCTCCTGGCCAGCAGAAAGTGCAAAAATATATGGAATTAGCGGGAATTAGCATAAGCTATTTAAATATCACGTGCTCTAAGTCGTCAATCTTATATATTTTTAGCGACTCTAGTGGACTTTTGGTAGATACAATGTTACTTTGTTTGGATCGCCGGCTCCCGCATGCCCGCTGCAATGCCGAGCTCACTGCGCTAGTGATATTGCCCACACGGGGTGTCAGGGAACCAGCGCGCTGGGCGGCGTCGCTGCGTCGCTGCGGCGGGATGCTATTGAGGAGCTGGCGAGCTGCAGCTTCTAATCACTTTTGTATTTAAAACGTGCGTTCAGCCCGCGCTCGGGTCACAGACGGGATGTGGGAACTGGCACGCGTGTGTGTGGGGGGGGGGCGTGGGCAGGCGCCGCCGCGTAGCGAGCACGTTCATCGATATTTAACTACAGAGATGGCAAAATGTGAAATCACTTGCGATTAATATAAACACGGGCTAAGAGAGAGCTAAGCAGAGTAGACGTGTGTAAGGAGATAGAAGGAATAGCAGGCAAGTAGCCTATTAGAACCTGTTCCATGCTCACTGTACTGCGGCATAGTTGCAGTTGAGTAGTGCGCTGCGGCAGCGGCAGCCCTGCGGCCGGCTCGCAGCGTGCGATATGCAAATCCCGCGGGCTACCGTATTGACCGCGCCATTGTTCCACCGCTGCGGGGCGCGGGGCACGGCGGCTCCTTTACTTGTCGTAACGATGCGGCGGCGCAGGCTGCCCCCGCGTCCCGCGCCCCGCGCCCCGCGCCGCGCCGATGCGATGTGACAACGGATTGTGTAAGCCACAGGACGCATCGCCAAGGTGTACACGGAGCGAAGCGCGAGCTGTACGAGCGCAGACGCCTTCAGCCGCGGCAGGCGGGGCGCGACGCGCGCTGGGGACCCTCCATTCATGCGGCTGTTGTGTTCGATACCTTACTGCGGTTCACACGCAGCCTCGTCAGCTTGCTCGTGCCGGGGTGAAGTTCGCTTCTGTATACATCGCATTACTTAATGTTGTCTACGCAAACAGCCGATGTCGCCACGTCGCTCATACAGCCCGAAAAATAATATCCAAAACTAAAGGAGATCTTTGTGAAGGTTGATGTACGAACAAGCGGAGCCCGGCCGGCGCCCGCGCGCGTGGCCGTGCACACTGGCGCAGACAGCAGCCGGCGCGTGTGGAGCTGTTGCCGGGGACTGACGCAGTCGCGCGCCCGCGGGGGGGTCCGCGGGGGAGGCTCGCACAGAGCACATCGCTAAGCGGCTGGTTGCGCTTCTGCGTCAATGTTTCCACGTGGTTGTGATTTCGGAAGCTTCGCAATAAGACCGAATAGACATCTGTTGGGCGGGCGCGGTCCGTCCTCAGCTTTGTTCTCACCTTCCTCCGGCTGTGATGAAGGTCAAAAGTCAGTATCTAAATGATAAAAAAATAAAACCATTAAGGCTAACTGAAGAGTAATTTTCACTAATTGTTGTACAGCGCCACGTGCAGAACTGACCCCGCGCACCGGGGACTAGCAGGGGCAGCGCTGCGCCCGGCCGCCCATTCCACAGAATTATAAATTTAATATTTTAAAAGATCCCGATTTAAGAAACTTCTAAAAAGTGAAAAATTACATTCACCTCTTGACCCTGCCGGCGTGTGACGACTTGTAACGTAAACAGTGATACTAACAGTTGTAGGCAATCACACACACACACACACTGCCCTAGTCCCAAACCAAGCTTGCGCTTGTACTGTGCGTACTAGGCAAAGGAATACATAGGCACTTAAATACATATACACATACATATGTATATGATTCGCGACAAGCTAATTTATTCATAATAGTGCAGTTTGCCGTTACTGGGACTCACACCCAGGCCCTTCAGCGTTGCAGGAAGGATCACTACCACTGCGCTATCAGGCCGTCAAGACAGGCTGTCAGAAACAGACATATGAGGTCCAGGCGTATCGCTGGGGGAACACGGCTCCCCAGGTCCGGCCGGCAGCTAGCTGACAGACACCCTGGGCCCGGGCGCCGCCGGTGCTAATACTAATGTACCTAATCAACATTCCAATTTTATAAATGGAAATTATACGAGAGGGATGAAATTGCTAAAGAATTGTTTACACGGTAATTCTCCGACGATATAAAATACAGTAATTTAACATTGTGAATGTCGTCTTGTTATAATTTGAAAACATACCGACGCATGTACCGCGTGCGGGCGGTGGGCGGCGGGCGGCGGGCGGGGGGCGGTGTCGTATTCAAATATTACAAGCACTAGTTGCTCGTGGCAAACGGAGACCTTGAGACGGTGATAGTTTGCAACGAAATGGAAGAAGATCTTTGTCTAATGGTTCGATATAGCAACTACATCGCACCCGATGGAAACCACTGTGCAGCCAGGGGACAGCAGTGGCGGCCCAGGGACGGCGACTCATCGACAGGCGCCATCGCCGCGCCATCGCCGCGCCGGCGCCGGGAAGGCTCCACGTACCGACATACAACTGAAGAGACACGAGCTGATTGCGAAACGCGCCAGACCGAAGCGAGTCGCTGTGACGGTTTTTGCACTGGTGCGCCGTGTTCACGGCAATAATTTGTCCAGTACAGCCCCGGCCTCGTGCTGTGTTGGAGCATCTCGCGGTCCTCGGGGGTTGCGATACTCACTGCTTTGCTTCGTACTCCGGCAGGCGCTAAATAAAAAGCGGCGGGCTCCGAGCAGTGGGCAGGGGAATTGGCGTTTCGACCAATACACTCGTGGGATCTCTTCGGCCAAGCTGTGCAACAACCCTACTTGAAATAGCTTTAGCGCATTACTCGACTCTACTGTGGTCACTGGTGCGTTGGCAATAGTTAATATTTTCAATAAAAAATATATTAGAAACAATCCTAAAGAATAATGTTTTTAAAGTGTGAATAACACAACAGTCATAATAGTCGGAGTGCGTGCGAAGCGCTGAGTGACCAAGGCGCAGGCGAGCGCTGCTGCCGCGCCTGTTGTTATAGCGCAACCGCAAGCAGAGCATTGCGCACCGGCCACTGGCGATGCGGCGGCACGACCACTCGCGAGCTGCTCGTCACGTGCTCCGGCCGGCGCTGCCGGTGGCTCAGCCAGCACGCGCCTGTGCACGCTATGCGGTAATTATTTATACTTATATATCAACTTATTGTATTTGTCGAAGTGCGACACAGGGCGAGCACATTTATCTCCCGAATATAACTCTTAATTTTAAATTGAATCCAAAAGTTCAATTTAAGTTTTATCTACATCTTCGATGTTTTCAATAGTTTTCGAAAGACTACATTGAACGTTTGTTATAAACGTAATTCTCTACAGCTTCAGTTTTTACCATTTTCATCCTGCGACTTTCACAGTAAGCGCCTGGCACTGTTTGGGATTATTGAATCGCCTCGGCTCGTCGCTCCGCTTGCATTCGCGTGCACACCGCGAGACCCGACAGAGCGAGGACGCATTGTACTGCTGGTGACGCCGGCGCGGCGGCGCGTCGCGCGTTCATTACTATTGATTGTTTACAAATCAATTAGAGCTCGGTATCGCGTATCGAAGCCGCGATTACAACGCGAGCGGCAGAACAATGGCGGCACGGTGCCATTGTGCCGGTGTCGATCGCTTTGTGACGTGCCGCAGTAGGCGAGGCGCCCCGCCGCCTGTTTGTCGACAATCGACAGCTTCATTAAGCCGGCGTGCGGCGTGCGGCGTGCGGCGTGCGGCGTGCGGCGTGCGGCACGCGCCACGCGGCCTGCCCAGTAGGCAGCGGCGCGCCACTGCGCCGGGGGTGTGTAGCTACACAGCAATTGTACCTAAGGCCGTGGTCGTGGTACCGCAGCGCGTGTCCTGCCGGGCGTGCGTCGGCAGATGCTGATCGCGTACTCATGTGCACAGGTGCAATGCCTGTAACATAGAACAGCTGCGAGGAGTCAGGACTAAGCTTATATAAGAGCGGGCGCGGGGCGAGGGGCGCGGGGCGGTGCGCCGCGTGCCGACACACACACACACTGTATTAGAGTGTAACGGCGGCCGTCGAAATGCGTCCGCCGGTGAAGGCGCCCGCAGCCGCAGCACCGCCGCGGCCGCGCGGAACGAATCCAACGCTGGAATGACATAAAGAAGGAGGGAACAGAATGTGCGCACACAATAAATAGAACTGCTAGATTACCACTGCAACAATAAAATCAAAATAAAATAAAAACACAAACATTACAGCTCAGAATTGACATTAACACGCGACGCCATTTTCTTAGTGTAACTGTTCCTTGGTATGGATCAAGAGACGAAACGAAGTTACCATTTGTTTGGCTGAGCTTGTGCTCGCGAGCCACCGGCCAGCTCCGGGCTCCCGGCGGCCGTTGCTCTGCAGCGCTGACGGGCGGCGCGCCTGGCTCGCGGTCGTGCGACCCACGCCCAGCGTCTGAGATGCGCTTTAACGGATACATCCACAGCTCCTCGACTGTGTTCCACGCGGCTAAATTCATTGTGGCAAATAAAAACAAAATCGAGTGGAACCAGCACGCGGGGGCAGGCACGCAATGAACGGGCAGGAGGGTCCCGGGTCCCGGGTCGGGGTCGCTCACGAGATGCGAGCGCGCCGCTGAGCCTGCCGAGAGGCGCTCCCGGGCCGCGCCGGGCGACGCGACTCCTCCGATTTAAATGCGAAAGGCTTGTTCCTCACTCCAGGGCTGTCGCCACAGCGATCGCACTTCGGACACCGACATAATTTTTTATAAAACAGCTTTTCCTCGCTGACTGGTTCTTATCATCGTAGACATAATAGAGATACTGAGGCTAAATAGATAATACTTTTATGTATTTCTATGGCGCTGGTACCTGCACAGTCCAAATTATTTTTATTCCAACCACAAGGTGGTGAAATAAAGCAAAAAGTTTATTTCTAAAATTTCTCAATTTAGAGTGTAAATCTCAGGTGTACGCAGGCGGGCCAGTCCCGCTGTCTGCATCGCGAGGGCTCGTCTCGGGCAGGCCCGGCTCGGGGCCAGCTCGTGGGGCCGTGCCGGTTGCCAAGCTGCTCCTGTCGCCGGCCGGCAGCGCGATGGCGAAACATTCCGTATTACACTCGGTTAATAGCAACAGTTAAAACCACTCTGTATAAAATGGACTATCAGCTTTTCCTATGAAAGAGTTGTATGTGTAATGCCTGAGAAGGGTTATCAACTGGTTGGTGGGTTGGTTACATTGATCGAGTTGTGCACACATGTGGTAGACACACTAATCTTTAATGTAGCTTATTTTTGATCACTCTAATAATTATAAAGCGCGGTGCCTGCCTATAATATGTAGGTAGTTACAAATGGGAGCGCCCCCCCCCCGCGCTGTCCTGCGCCCCGGGGGCGCCGTGCGCGCGCGCGACGCAGGCGCACCTGCAGGAGGCGCTCGGCACGCAACGCTGCGCTCGGGCAGGCCGCGCTCCAACACGCCGCGTGCAGGATGGCGGGGAACGGAAAGCATGAATAGCTATGATTGTTTTATTGCTTCTTACAGTTGAATTTACAATTAAATTCCTTGACTGAAATACGTAACATAGGGATCTAGGTAGCTGTAGATCGACCGCCGGTGAGCTTCAAGTTGATTGGGAGGGTTTACATTTTAATGTTTTCAAATAGGTGCGTGCACCAACTGGGCAATAATCTATAGGTACGCACTGCCTACTGCAGGCCCGGTTCGAGTCGCGCGGTGCCCGGCCGGGCCCCGGTGCCGGCAGCCAGGGTGTACTCTACGACTCTAGCGGCGGCGGATGGACGAAGCCAGCGCACCCGTCGAGTAGTATTACTGTCTAAAAGCGCGGGCCTTTCTCTCTATAATCGAAATTGACTGAAATTTGTACGAATACGAGTATAAGCAAATTTTTGACCTCTTAAAAGTTGACAGAAAAGTCTCATAGAATATACCGTTATCACGTAAACATGATTCAATGTAATGTGTCGCGACATGCGTATGCCTTGTCTGCCTAGGCGGCGCCACTCCCCCCCCCCTACGCGCGCGTCCAACTATACACAATGTGTTACATTGACATGTCTACAAAAGTTTTCTAAGATTATTCTATATAATTGAGAAATACAAATAAAAGAGTCAGCGGCGAGGGGTCCAGGCAGTACCTACTTCTTGCCCTGTCTCGGGATATGTAAAGGTCCAGCGCTGCCTGCCTGCCTGCCTGCCTGCCTGCCTGCCTGCCTGCCTGCCTGCCTGCCTGCCCCAGTAGTGTGTTACCTTCCCCTAATCCTAGTTGGCAGAGCGAGCGCACCGCGGCTCGTCCCCCTGTGTGCAGTCGTATGTCACGGTAATGCTTTGCACGTGTCCACGGGATGCGTGCGACACGGAGCGACACAGTGCGACACAGTGCGACACGGAGCGCAGTGTGCGCGGTGGGCGAGGCCCGCGCCGCCGCCCCCGCACGGAGCGCCAATGGGCGCGGTCCGCCGGCGCCATTGGACGCACTGCCGCCGCCGCCGCCGCCGCCGCGCGCGTGTCGCTGCGCCTCGGCTGCAGTTGCCGTCGGGCCCGAAGCGCCCGGACGGTTGCCTGGTTGCAGCGCAGGCACGCGACGCAGGCGCAGGATAATACAATTGCATTGTATTCATTTGCATTGCTCACGTATTCAGAGAGATATATCTACAGCAATGTATAAACAATTAAAACTACTCAAAAAAGATACACGAGCCGCCCACGTTACAAAAATAAATCTATTTAATATCTAATAATTAATTATTACATTAATAAACATATAGGTGTCTATAATTAGTATATATCTATTATAATTTCCTATGAAACAAAATTATTTTTGTTATTTACCTAAAGGACTGTCTAAACGTCTACCTGTAGGTACCTATAGGCATCTGAGTATAAAGAAATCATATTTTGCAAATTACAAACTGCTTTGAACAGGTAGATACCTTGTGAATATGTCAAGGGAATCACAATTATAAAATACAATATATTCGAATAAAAGGCAAAGCGGTCAGAGCTCGGATCTAGATACCTACGTACCTACAACGCAAAACTAAATCACTACATTGAATTAGGTTTTTAAAAAACAAAAAGTAATATAAACAATTCGGTTCCACTGGTTTAGTAATACAGACTACGGCCTCCAGAAGTACAGGGAGCTGTCCGGGTTCGAACCTGTAACGCCGGCTGCCTCCAGCTAGGACAACTGGGGCGATTTTTGGGACAAATTTCCAATTGCCAGCCTCTAGCCAGGCACCTAAGCATGGGGCTATTCGATTGTGTTTATGGTTATAATATTGACGTGGCGCACGCGCAGTTAGTTGAACTGTCATTGCAATTACAATTAGATGTTGATGTTGTTACTTTTCAGACGGGGCGGGCCGGGCCAATGGCGGCCTAGCAAGCGCCGGGACTGCTTCCTAGGAATCCTGCAGTTTCTACTGACGACGAGTTCGTCACTGAAGAAGCCAGATCAGCTCTGCCTGTGCCTGATGCTCTACAGCAGGCAACCAACGTCGCTCCTGCTCCGTCTACATTCAATTGTGCACGCAATGAGCGACCCTCAACAACAACAGCCCTGCAGCGAGTCCATCTATTTCTTGTGATCTGCAAATTTAACCGGAAATGGTCCAGAGGGGGAACCATTCCATTCCATTCAATCATTTTGGGGAGGGCGGAGGGAAGGTGCTCTACAGCACCTGGGGGTTACCCGCAGCTCCAGTGCTACCCACATGATATTCCACAGCAGAGTGGCCCCGTATTCAGGAGACACACACCGTCAGATCTGTCGCAATTACCTCCAATGTTGAATTTGTTAATGCTGTCCCGCTGTCCCGCTGTCCCGACAGCTCATCTCTCAAAAAGAAAGACCGTTGAAAAACAAACAGCATTCCGAAATAATAACAAGCACTCCAATGAAAGCAGTATTCAGAGAAAAGAAGAGGAAAATAACTAGAAAGGAGAATAAAACAAAGACAATTGAACCGTTTATTTTGAAAGTGGTGTAAGTCCATTTTTGAGAAAAATGAGCTATCACGTAATGCTTAATTTAATGTAATTTTTTTATATATACCTAACTAGTCCGTGTTTAATTTCTCAAAAAAAAATCCATGTTTTGTACAATTTAAAATCGGTCGGTAAATGAAATTGCATAATCGTCGATTACGAAAGTGGTGTAAGTGCAATTGACAGAGGCAGGTGGCGTAGCGGATGGATGCCGATCCGAGTTTTGTCATTTTCATTTATTTTATACTAGCTGTGTCCCGTGGTGTCACCCGCGGGAGACAGCTAGTATTTTACGTACCTAATTATAATATTATTTATAATTATTGTTTTATATTATAACGCATTGAGCTTATAATGTCTTTGTAATTTTAATTAGATTATAAAAAAAGATTACTATAATGTAATAACGCAATGTAGAAAACAGGATAAATTCATTTTATATGAAATGAAACAGGAGAATTTCATTTCAACAAAAAATCTCCAAAATACAATTAAAAAACAGCAAATATGTTGGTTGAGATTCCTCAAAATTGCACCATATACCATTTTTTATGAAACAACGATGACGGACGCAGAATTTAAAATTATCAATTTATTACTTATACGTCCTGGAAGACCGTTAAAATTTGAAAAAATCGCCGGAGCCTTCGCGCCGCACTGCCGGACCTGTTGCGTGCGAAAAATATAAAGACATGAAGCAGCTACTAGCCTGTATACCTCCGGTACATCATGCATATTTTGAAACACTACCACATGCAGAGAATAAGGAAATTCTTGTAATCAGTATCTATCAATATCTTGTAATTATGACAATGTAATTGGCTTCCTAAATAAAATTTTATGTGTTGTTATGCGTATTTGTAAACAAAATTATATTAAAATGAAGTATATTTTAAGCGATATTTGATTTTTCAAATTTGAAATTAAACGATTTTTGCAATTGTCTAATTTTGAAAGTGGTGTAAGTACATTTACAGCACATAAATATGTATTATCGTAGTCTAATTAGCCAAAACCAAATTTATATAAACAAATTAAATGTTGATAAAACAATAGAAACAATGCCAGACCTCATATAATTTGCCTATATTTTTAAATCAACAAATATAGTAACCTTTAATTTTCTCGAAACAAAAGAAAATGGACTTACACCACTTTCAAAATAAACGGTCCAATTAATAAAAATAAGGAAACTATGATAAAGGAAATTCTTTCAAGAGAAAATGTACCAAAGACGAATGTAAAGGAACATACCAGAGATAATAATAAAGGGATTATAAGTGAAAAGCCTACAATCAGAAGCACCAGGATCAGAAAGGCAACAATTTAAACGTGATGGCGAGGATGCATCCAGTGATCCAGTGATCCAGTGATCCAGTGGACGGAAATGCTATCGGCGCGACCTGGAGAGGACACTCCATGAACAATTTGTTTAGAGTCCGGATCCGGACGCGGAGACACCGGTGCACGAGCAGCCGAGCTCTGCCCGCCCACAGACCGTGACCCGCGCCAGTCACGGTCCAGATATTGCCCATTATAGATATTTGTGCGTTTTGTACGGACACGTGAAGTAGGTATGGATCTTATGTTGTCCATTAATAATTCCATATTTATTTCTTCTTTTTGTTTGAAAAAATGATTTTTTAATTTGTATTACAAATAGTTTTATTGTATTGATAATTATAACTGAGCTCTCACGGAAATTACTTCTTGTTAATTTTTTGGCTTAAGAATAATTATAGGTAACGGCGCCCGTTCCCCGCGCGGGCGGAGCGCTGCACGGGCTCGCAGGCTCGCAGGCTCGCAGGCTCGCAGGCTCGCAGGCTCGCATTGGCCGCGTTTCTCGGGCCACTGGGGCAACTGCCTTGTTTTGTAAAACTGTAACAGCACCTTATAACGCGTGCCTGTCCGCGGCTGTGGCTGCGATTGAAGCGTTCCGCAATAGCGAAGGTGAGAGGTGTCCCGCAGGCGCAGCGCACACCGGCCACTCGCGCCGCGTCACGTCGCGTCACGTCGCGTCACGTCGCGTCACGTCCATACGTTGTTGACGGCGAGGCGTATGAGCAACTGAATGTACTGCAGCTGATGCCAGCGCGCCGCCACGCCACGGCCGCTGCGGCAGGACGAAACGTGCCGCCGCGGCCGTGGGACTTATTCTATTAGGTATTGTTCTATTCTGCCAGTGAGCCCCGCGGCATACACTACAATCATATTAACATTTAAAAAAAAACCTCTTTGAATCACCTGCCAGGGTACAACAATCCATTGCGTTTAATACATTATTTCAGCGGCATTCTGATTCTGTGAGTGCAATGTATCCTTTAGCATTCCTTATGTATTTCATTTACAAAAGTACGTTACAATTTACAAATATATCAGTACTATTAAAATTTGGTAATTTAAAACGATATTTATATGAACATAAAATATTGTCAGAATATATATCCATCGCGATTGTGCCTATAGTATGTCGGGCCGAGGTCGCGAGGCGAACATACATTTAGTAATTGTTTCAATGTCCTTCGACTGGAGCGTTCACGTCTGAGGAGTGCGGGGAGGCTGCGTATAACATACATACGCAGTGGGACGTGCTCCAGAGGTGGCGGCTGGCGCCAACGCGTGATCGTGACGCGAAGGTAGACGCCGCCGCCGCCGCCGCCGCAAGATCGCATCATTGCATTATAGAAGGTGGCTTCAAACGCTACGGAATCCTTAATTTGTTACATTGAGAATGTTCTATCAGTGTTTGATTTCGCCTTTAATATTGAAAAGGCTGTACCTAGTGAGTATCGTGTGGAAGTATTTGCGCGCTCCGTCCGCCTGCCGCGGGCCGCGCGGCGCGTCCCCCGCGGAATACCGAGGAGCGCGCAGGAATGCCGGTGTTGCCACCGCACTGCCACTGCCCGGACATTCACGTATTGCTGCACTTTTATTTCCCTTAGCTCTTCCCACGTTGAAAGCTATCACGCCCTTAGAATGAATTTAAATCTGATGAAAGGGAGGTAAAAATTTACATATGGGAAGGGCGGCCAGTAATAACAAAATGAAAAAAGCGGAAAACGGATCAGAAAGGTATTTTTAGAGGAAAATTCCCCTCTCTGCTTGTTGAGTCTATACTACGATAGGGACTAGGATAGCAGTGGATCAAAGCAGGCCGACGATGATACTGAAGCGGTTCGACTTCAGAACTAACATACAATTCGCTATCGCAGTCTTTTCGTTGAAATTTATTTATTGATGACGAGATTAATTAAACTGCTATAAGTAGGTTTTAATTTACAAAAAATATATACGCTGGCGGAGTGATTATCGCAAAGTTACCCATTTTTCCGTGATTTTGAGAACATTAAGCTCCTATAGCTGAAGGACACTCGAGGCAGCGGTGCGTACCCGGCTTGTAATGCGCAGAGCTCTTGGCCTGCTCGGTTTTAAGGTTTCTTACGTGATTATTGATAAAAGCCTTATCAACTTAGCTGTATTATTAAGATAAAGGACATTTTCACATTGCTTTTGAAATTTCTCCGAAAATTTCTACACAATTTGACAGCAAATCACGCCATGATAAATAAAATGACAGAGCACAACAAGCCAACCTTTCTAATTGCCAGCCGTCGTTCCTGCGAAGCGCATGCCGTACCAACAGATACGTTCAATGCATTGAGACTGTTCTGCGCGGTGGGCACTACTTACGTCTAGTCACCCTAGACTACTATATCTATGTGTGTGTACTCTAAGCGTGCGGCAAAACATGGATTGTGTACTTGAGTCTCTATTATCGTATTTCTTAAAGTGCGTTTATGAAATTAAAGGAATATGTCAAACTCTAATTAAGAAATATAATGTTCGTTTTTTATATGAAAAGGTGTGTATTTATTTCTGTTGAATATTTATTATGTATAAAAATTATAGCATTGCGCGCCTGTTTGAAATAAGCAACAACGTAAATATTTACATTTGCTGAACAAAAATTGTGCATTTAACTTGTTGCTAAAATATGATTCTTCGTTTGATTACAGACAGTGCTAAAATTTTATGATCGTAATTATATAATATGTTCAAAAATATGAACATTTTGTATTAATACAAGCACACCCACACTCACACACACACAACATAACACTCACTCGTCCACTCGGATGCGGAGAGCGACAACCAGAACATGCTCACTAAATTTATTATGTAAGCGTAATTTCGTTACTGGCACTATGGTTTTTTTTATTTTAATTTCTATTCCGTATATAACTGAGTTTGTATTGAGCTGTGAAGTTAGTATTAAAATAAATAATGGTCTCCTGACCGAGCATTTGCACGCCTTGTTTACATTTTATTGCTCGCTACTGCCATGAGGAGTGTGTAATGATAAATCAAATTAATATAAACAAGTAGATAGACTCATATGTCGAATTGACATGGGATGTGTGTGCAATATGCGCGCCCCCGCTGGCAGCCCCGGGTGCGCGCCGCCGGCGGGGTGCGGGGCGCGGGGCGCGGGATTTATTGCTGAGGCATGACTGAGGCTGCGCTCACCGCCAGCCCCTGCACTCGGCGCTGCTGCTACGCGCCGCCGGCTCTGTCACTGCAATCCTCGGCGCGCTCTAAATGCCCCATCAACATCATCAGCTCGCTCAACCGCATTGCCGTGCGTGACCGTTCCTAACAACGTCTGACGTCTGACTCAGTCCTCAGTTGTCGTAACACCTGCCGGCATCAGCATCATTGTCATTCGAGCCTGCATCGGTGCACTCCGGAACTCTGCCAAGGCTCGGTGCCCGTCCCTGTGCCGCGTCGCCCGCCGCCCGCTGCCGGCCCGCCGCCCGCCGCCCGCTGCCGGCCCGCACGGCGCCGCTGACGTACAGTTGCTTGTATTCGCTAAGAGCAGCCCGTCGTCAGGGCGCGGCGTCGCTGGGCTCGCGCACGTCGCCCGGCTCTGTGCCCACACAGGTATAGGCAAATGGACACAAAGCGAGTGCTGGTGTTTTCTCTCTATCATGACGCCGAATCCCTATTAGGGTGGACAGGGTGAATGGAACGCCACTTCCATCTATTCTTGCAAACTCTTTCGTTTAATCAACATTTGTGAATCCCTTCATGCACCCTCATAGATTCCCAGTACTTCAGATATCAGTAGTCTCTCTCTCTTTGTTCTGTGAAGGTTCGTCCCGGCCGGCCTGCCGGGCACTGACCACTGAACCTAATAATACTTATATAGTATAATATAGTATATATAAACAGATCGCTCTGACGTATGTTGTGGATGCCGCAATAGGAACAGTACATTGTTGATTGTAATTATGTATATGAATTATTGTACCGGGTCACTGGCAACCCTGTTAAAAGTAAATAAATAAATAAATAAACCTTCGCATGTTCCACGGTTTTCAACATGTAAATCATCTCGAACTGGGATTGTTAGTCGCCCCCCCTCCCCCCCACGGGTTACAGTCGGGCGACACGCACGCCGCTCAATAATTTTGTAAGTTTAATGAAGATTAATACTAACACAGATAAATGCGAAATATGTAAAGCTAAGGAAGACACGGGACACGGGTGGACGGAATGCACTCGGATTGCACCGGCGCGGGGACTCCTTCTCGAGTCCTTAAAGTGAACCAATATCATGGAGCTGGGCGCACTCCATCAATACTTACCCGAGCCCGGCAGTGCCCAGGCACCGTTTTACACATTTGTTAAAAACATATAATAGATGGGTAAAATGTAATCAGATTAATGAAAAACGATTACGATTACATTTTGTAATCGTTCATCATTAATCAGATTACATTTTGCTCATCTCTGGTTAAAAAATTCTTAGAATTAAAAAAACTAAATTTGTTTGTTCACGAGGCTGACATGAATGTGTAGTCAGTGTTTTTTTTCTTCAAGAATAAAGAAACGCCGTGAACTTGAAGTTGAGGTTCATTTATTGTTGATGATAATGTAAAGATTACTGTTATTTCCGATTTAAAGATTTAATTAAAAACTTTTCCTCTTTCTTAAAAAAAAAAAATATAATTCACGTATATATTAAAATAGTAATTTGTTATATGTATATTCAGTATAATATATAAGAAAGGGTTGTTATCAAGTGTTATATCCCTGTGGTAATGTCAGCATGTTTGTTTGCCAGAGGAATAAATATCTGCACTGGCGGCACTGGTCGCAGGCGACGCGTCTCGGCCGAGCGCTGAGTGTGCGCGGAGTGCGGCCTGAGCTCGTGTGCCGGCGGAGGCGCGCGCGGGCTGCGGGAGGTGCGCGGGCGCGGCGGGGACAATTCGCAATTGCGCACGCGGAGCACGTCCGGGCGCGGCGGCGCGCGGCGCTTGCAGTTCTGTCACGCGCTCACGCATCGCGACTCGTAGGCCGTTCCCACGGTCGCGGGTCGCGGGTTGCGGGTCGCGGGTCGCGGGTCGCCGGTCGCAAGTCGCCGGTCGCGAGCACCCTACCCAACCTTGCCCTGCCATCAGGCATACCAACTCACGGGTTTTGCCCCATTTGGAGAGATTTTATGTCCCTAGGGGAATTTATGAGGGAAAGTTTAGAGATTTTCAGATGGACTTTTAATTTATTACATTTGGAACAGGAATATACGATTTATTATGTCATTTATAAAATAGTTAATTATTATATTAGGAAAAATATATACATTCAGTTTGATCCTATCTTATAGGGTACGTAATGAATTTTTGATAATTTGTTTTTTTTCTAACACTTAACGGATCCAACAGGCTTAGTGAACGTGCATAGTCGCGCAGGCTGCACAGCTGCAGGGCTCGCGTCCCGCCAGGCGCCGCGCTGGAGCCGCGCCGTGTGGCTGGCGCTGCACACGCGCACTGCGTCCACTGCTTCTAGTGATGCAAGTGCCCACTGCAGAGGTATTTTTAAAGGTCTAAAATTCTAAAATTCTACTCTGCTGAGGATCGGAAGTATCTTTGTAAATCTGACAGCTTTGTGCCCAAACCGCACCTGGGCGGAACAGGCCAGATACGCTTATACTATATTTTCATCGCTTATAATGTTTTTGTGAGTTTTAAGTAATGTTAGGGGGCTTTCTCGACAGTGTGCTGGCAACAACGTTCGTGAGCCACACCCTGAGGCCGAGAACGCGCCGGCACTGGGCTGGCGCCCGGCTGCGCCCGCGGCCGGCGACGCATTCCCGTCACGACGCGCGCTTGCCTCAGCACAGCGCCGCGTTTGAACCGGCCGCAACTCTCTGCTTCTCTCAGCCGCTTATTAATGACGTGCTCTGAATCGGATATTATTGAAACGACATGCTCGCGTTTCGCTGTTAAGGATGGATGCCCACGCGACGCGCCGCTAATCCGGCTCCGTAAGTGTTTGGACAAAACAACTCTCCTGCCGTATCAGCGGTACAAATATTAATAAACATAAAATTACCTGTTTACCAACAACAGATAATGTTAACCCAAACCGTTGTGACTGAGACGGCGTTATGACAAATCTACGCGTGTCATGAGATGCAACAAACAGCATCTCGCCTAATGTATGTAGGTACATATAACAGTTATTTCATCTGTAATCAGTGATAATGCCAGTAGCGATGCTCGAGTTCGGCCTGTACTCGTGCGTCAATCCCACGCATTTTACACTTGTCTACTAGCGTTTTGCTGATTAAGCGTTTTTGTCTAAGCTCTCTGATAACTTTGCGTCTAGGAAAATGTACGTTTTGCTGTGACGTCAAGTTGCAGAGCAATTTATTGTAATTGATGCGTTCGTATAGTGTCACACCGGGCGCGCACGTCGCTCCGTGTCGCTCCGTGTCGCTCCGTGCCGCTCTGTGCCGCTCTGTGCCGCTTTGTGCCGCTCTGTGCCGCTCTGTGCCGCTCTGTGTCGCTCTGTGCCGCTGCATCACCCCGCTCCGCACATGGTGGATCGCTCGATGCAAAGAAAATCCTTTTTTTTACTTAGAATGAGGCGCATGTCACCGGTGACCGGTGACGCCATGGGTGCTATCTTCATAATTAACGTTCGGGGGGCAACAGATAAAACTTATTGTGACCTCATGCCGTGCTCTTTAATATACATAGGACACTTCAGTTCGGTCCACTTTTTGCCAATGTATCCTTTTCAAAACTTGTTTGTGTAAAGCCGCTGTAATTAGTCACTGTCGATTAATTTCGTTTTCCCAACCGATAGTTTTTAGTAAGCGTCCGGACGTACTCAGTGGATGTGGAGAAGCTGTTGGCGCGGCGGGGCGCGGCGCGGTGCGGCGGGGCGGGCGTGCGGCCGCGTCAACAGCTAATTGGTGCGGCCGCCGCTTAGCATACATTACAATAGCGATCAGGCATGCGGCCGGCGTCTCAGCACCGCGCGCCGAGACGCCGGCCCGCTCCGTGCCATTGTGCACCTTGGGCCGAGGGCCGTAGCGTCCAGTGTCGCACGTGCGACGGCCTGTGAATCGAGCGCCAGCGTCGTGCAAGGCAAATCTGCAAGTTGATGTGCAAATTGTGTAATTAGTGTGGAGGGCGGCGGGACATACTGTCAGCGGGAACCGTATGCTAATGTGGCCGTGCTCCCGCGAGGCACGACTCGAGCCCCGGCAGTGCAGCGGTAATGAGACCGTCGCTGCTCCCGTATCGCTAAGTTGATGCTATTTCACTAGCTTGTATCATACTCAGATCCAGAGTGGAGTTAATATACTTAATTTAACATTTTTTATATTAATTCGACAAAGTGAGCACACGATATCTGATGAAAAGTATTGTACAACGTAGTCCAAGAGCGACGGGAACTGTCTAGGGACTGGGACTGGGACTGGGACAGGGACAGCCCGTTGCACCCTCCCCCGCATATATGCAACACGACACGCGCACCAGGGAAGGTCTCCGGGCCGCTGCTCCATGCGCACAGCTGCAGGCACGCAAGCTGACGCTGCAACGCGACAGTATAACGGAACATGTTCGTACATGTCTGCTGTGGTCGCGATCCACTCCGGGCAATCGCCCTACCGCCCTCTGCCTGTGTGCCGCTACAGTATATTTTATTTCGATGGACCCACTAACCACAGTATGAGTGCTGTAAATATGGAAGCAGAACGAGGTATGGACTACTTAACCTTATACCTTAAAATTGTAAATACTCAAACGGGTCTTATGTACGAATTACCTTACTTTTGATTATATGATTACTGATTTATGTTTACTTTACTAGATTGAGCTAAACAAGCAAAAATCCTCTCCAGACTTCGTTTCTATTATACAAGAGTGGTGCGAGATGCGATCCAGATTAAAGAGCACGAATGTTTGTCCGCAACAGTACCATATCTATGAAGTAAACAGCAGAGCATTGGAACTCGTTCCGCTTGGCTGTCTTTTTTTTGTGTCAGTGTAATTGTCATGAAGTTAGAATATTTTGATTGAATATAGGTATTGTGCATAAGCGCGCAGCTCGCACTTGTCTCTGAGCTGCAGCGGAGTGAGGGTTGCGGGCTGCGGGCTGCGGGGCCGGGTCGGGCCTCACGCCGCCGCCGCCGCTGCCGGTGCCCGCGCGCCGGATGTCGCGGTGTCTCCGGCGGAGGCTGCGCGTGCGCGTGACTGCGCCGACACCAAACGTGATCGCCGCCATCTCGCATTTACACGACCGTATGCTGTACGAGGGTGGGCAGGGAAACGCACGGAACCACGTTCAAAGCTTTTAAATGCGTTTGTGTACCTTTTATAGAAGTTTCCTGTAACGAGTAACTGACATAAACTAGCACGCAGTCGGCGAGTGGCCCAGTTGTTAGGGATTTACTTATTTTTCTAAAAAGTAAACACATTTCTGTTAAACCGTAGGTACGTGTGATCGTAATATTTGGAAATATTAAAGAAGCTGGAGAATTACAAACGGCACCGCGTGTACGGGCATACGGAGAGGCGGGCGCGAGGGTGCCCTCTCAGAGCCGCGATGAGCTCGCGCGATCACGACAGTGCCGTGCCGTGCTGCGCCTGCCGGACCCGCGACTGGCATGTGCGGGTATATTTTTTCATTTATCATCCGAGTGCATCCCCGGGGCCCCCGGGGCCGTGCACGTGCTCCGAGTGACATCACAGAACTGCTTAAGCCAGGAATTGAACCGGCGGCCCCAGTGCGTGCGCGTGGGACTCGAATGCCGGACGTTTTATTGGTGCCCTCACAAGCTTGATCTATTGTATTACACAGTGACAATAGGATATTTTTAACAATTTTAAATTCTTAAAAAAACTGTATTATGTAGTGCGAATGTGCTACGATGTTATATAATGGAAAATGGAAAGTTATTTATTTGCACACAATAGGATAAAAATAAAAATACAAAAATGAAGTTCCATAGAGTGAGCTGGTGGCCAGCGCCGATTGCACGCCGAGGGATACTTTGAGGAACATTTCAATCTGATGGGTAATACATTCTTTAAAAATCGCGTCCGCCCAGCGAATGCCTATTTACTCTTCTCTAACTTTGTCAACTAATCATTTAAGTTGACAAGTTTTGGTGGTCAACTTAATTCTTATAAGACGGGACGTGGGCTGCGAGCTCTAGCGCCGCAGTATAGCTGCACAGGCCATGCCGTGTATAGCGGTGGTACTCCTGTGTAAATCTAGGATTTCCATGACACGGGTACACGCGCTGGTTTACTTGGGCGGTTTATCTGCGCTGGTAAAACCACCCGTACGGAAAGTCTCAATGTATGTGGGGCAGTGGCGTTTATCCCACACATGCATAAAAGCAATGCATACCTTATAATATATCTTATCTTGGTTAAGTTACCAAAAGTTGAATACAAAAAAAGAAAAAATGAACATCATTGTAATATATTTCGATTGGTGGTATTTAATATATGGCGATTGGTATGTTGTATGCTAGCTACTGGTTGAATAAATAGTACACGAGTGTGATCGATCATACGAGGTATATATTTGTACATTTCGGCGGAGCAAGTGTCATGACTAGCTGGCGTGGCACGCACGCACGCACGCACGCAGCCGGTGTGTGTGTGTGTGTGTGTGTGCGACGTGTTTCCCGGCGCTGTCTCCGCTCGTCACGCGCCTGAGAACAACATGACTCCTGTAATCTAACAAATGGATAAGTTAAAACTGAATCTTAGATAGTACAGTGGCCTAGTGGTGGCGGCCTAGCGCATACGGGACCGGTTGCATGCGCGACGACGCGAATTGTCCTAGGTTGGAATCTTGGCTCGTACGTCTGGGTTTTTTCAGAGTAGGCACCGATTAAAACGCACCGTATGCTCACCGTTCTAGAACAAAACGCGGGCGCCTCGGCCGCGGCACGTGCGGCCCGGCATCGCGGCGGGCACACAGTCGCTGTTTTTTCTTAGACTACACTGAGCTTATCATCAGATGCGCTGCACTCACTGCGTCGGAACAAAGTTAAATAAAATATCTCTGAAAAATTAAAAATATATTTTTGGACACAGGTAGAAAGCTACTACTCGGTAGTTTTTATACTCTATTATATACAAGGTGTCTCAAAAGAAAGTTCACATTTAAATCTTTTTTTAAAAGAAAAGTCTTAGCTTTATTGAAAAAATGTTTATTTTATATTGAAGTACACTGTTTGGGAATTTATTTTTTAAAAATAACATCGTCCAAATGTAAACCGTTGCGCTCTCGGCATTCATTTAGTCGGGCACTAAAATTGCCTATGACAGCTCGGCAGGTAGTCTCCGTGATGGCTGCCATTTCATGACGGATATTTTCTTTTAATTGTGCCAGGGAAGTCAGTTTATTAGCGTAAACTTTTGATTTGACATAAACCCACAGGAAAAAATCCATAGGCGTTAAATCGGGACTCCGTGGAGGCCAATTTATATCACCTCGCCTGGAGATTTATTTGTTCGGAAAAATTTCTCGAACTCGAGGCAGAGATCTGTTGGACGTGTGTGAAGTTGCTCCATCCTGCTGGAACCATGTTCTTTGGTTGTAACCAGGAAAGTTTTGCAGTTGGGGTACGAAAAACTCGTCTAAAATCTCCACATAACGCTCTGAATTCACTGTGAGTGTGCGTCCCCTTCCATCTTCAAAAAAGTAAGGGCCGATAATTCCTCGCGCCGACATCGCTGCCCATACGGTGACTTTGGGTGAATGTAGCGGTTTCTGATGTTTTTGTTTTGGGTTGGTTGCACTCCAGTAACGACAATTGTGCTTGTTTACATGCCCATTCAGGTGAAAATGGGCTTCATCGGAAAACAAGGTGTTGGTGAACGTTGGAAAGCGCTCAATCATCTGATTTACAAAGGCAAGCCTCTGGACCAGCATCTTGAGGCTTCAGTTCTTGCACTAACTGAATTTTGTACGGGTGCAGCTTTAAATCTTTGTGTAAAATGCGGCATAATGAAGATCTGTGCACATTTAAAGCAACAGCACGCTTCCGAATCGAGAGGTTTGGATCATCTCGAATAGACTGAGTAACACTGTCCACGTTTTCGGCTGTTCTTGATTTTCTTGGCCGCCCAGATTTTGGTTTCTCCAGAGTTGACCCAGTCTCTTCAAACTTCTCAACCCATTTTGCAATGAGTCGAGTGCTAGGCGCATCATTTAAGTGACGAATATGTCGAATACTGCAGAATTTTTTACGCGCTACAGTCGCCGAATTACCGTTTTTGTAAAACTCACGTACGCACAACGCACGGTCCGCACCAGAGAAACGCTCCATAGCGACTAAATTCCCAAGAGCCAGACTACCGACTGACATACCCCCCGCGCCCCTCAGAATAGTTGCTTTCGCGTAATAAGATAAGCAAATGTGAACTTACTTTTGAGACACCTTGTATTTCATCAATATTTGCTCGAGAATTATTCATCCGCTTTTTAGGAATACTTCGTTCGAAAATTATTCATTAATTTTTTGTTAGTTTTTTAAGTATCTTTGTTCATTTTTTCAGGATTCGTGTGCAGACGGTATTATTGTTATGAAATATACATTCAAATATCTGTTTACGGAAATAATAAGTAGCGTTATTCTGTGGTTTTGGAAATAAATCCCGTGATAACAATTGATAATGCCGCCCTTCGCCCGGTTACATGAAGCCGTGATGGCAGTCTAATAACATTATTTAAATGTCCAAGGCTCGCAGTTAACATATCTACATACTCGTATGTGCCTCTCCGTACCTCTCCGGCGAATGCGTTTGGTGCTATGTTGACCGCACGCACCGCAGTTGTTACGAACGGATTGTATGTAAATACACATCTATCTAGGAGCCGATCCCGCCGGACCTTGCAGATGTAGCGGGAGCTGTCGACGCAGCGTAGACGCTCGTGCCACTCGGCGCATGTTTGCGACGTTCGATAATGGAGCTTGTTTAGTTAATCTATTTTAATATACATTACCTGCAACCGGGTCACCAGTTCCGTGTTGTTTGTTGTTTCTGTGAATTATTTTGATATTTTATTAATACCCGTTTAAACTATTCCTTTAATATTAGGTCCTTACATATGAAATTGGCGTTTTGTATGGGAGGAACAAAAAGTCGAATATTTTTTAATATAATATATTTAATTAATCAAAGTATGAACCATTATTTTCTATGCACTTTTGCCATCTCATAGGTAGTTCATTGATCCCTTTACTAAAAAAACCAGTCGGACGGGAATCAATAAAATCTTTGAAGGCGATTTGGACTGCCCCATCGGAGTTGAATTTTTTCCCTTGCAAGAAGTTATCCAAATTTCAAAAAAATGGTAATCTATTGGAGCAAGGTCCGGGGAGTACGGAGGATGTCTTAGACTTTCCAATTGAAGCTCTTCTAATTTAGTAGCCGTCTGTTGCGCAGTGTGTGGTCTAGCGTTGTCGTGAAGCAGCAGTGGCGTGGAGCGATTGACCAGCCTAGGTTGTTTAGCTGCTAGCTTTTCCATCATGGTTTGCAATTGCTGACAATAGACATCAGCCGTAATAGTCTGGCCAGATTTGAGAAAACTGTAATGAACAATACCGGCACTAGTCCACCAAACGCTTACAAGTAACTTTTTTGGGGTTAATTTTCGCTTGGGGCAGGATTTGGCTGGCTGGCCAGGATCCAACCATTGCGCTGAGCGCTTCCGATTATCGTAAAGAACCCATTTTTCCTCACAGGTAAAGATTCGGTTTAAAATACCTTCATTATTGTGCCGGTTTAGTAATGTAACGCAGCAGTTGACGCGCGTTTGCCGGTTTGCTTCAGTCAATTCGTGAGGTACCCACCTTTCAAGCTTTTTAATCTTCCCAATTTGCTTCAAGTGAATTAAAACAGATTTATCACTAACATCGCAGCCTGCAGCTAACTCAGACGTGGTTTGCGATGGATCCGCTTCCACAATAGCCTTCAACTCTTCATTATCAACTTGAGTCTCAGGCCGTCCACGGGGCTTGTTCTGCAGGTCGAAATTTCCAGAACGAAAACGTTGGAACCAAAAACGAACTGTGTTTTCTTTTGCAACACGACCGCCATACACATCATTCACCCTTCGAGTTGTTTCCGCAGCACTAGTGCCACGGCGGAACTCGTACTCGTAAATAATGCGATATTTTAAGTTTTCCATTTTGTAAAATGAGTGACGCAAACAGAAAAAAACAGAAGAAAAAAACAAATGAATGACGATCATCGAAGCACAAATACATGAGTCTATAGCTGTACAAATTTGAATTTGGAATTCCTTACCAAAGAGGAGAAATTTGTGATTAAAGTGGCCAGTACGAAAAACGCCAATTTCATATGTAAGGACCTAATATATGTAGAGTAAATTCAAGTTCTAGAACACGCTCCAGGTCCGAGTTTATCTTTTTTTTCTCAAGTTTTTGACCTGTATTTACACTACACTACATGGATTGTAAAATGTTAGGACGTGAAATAGTTCCGCAATACTGTTAACCGGCAGGCAGGACAGAGAACATTCCTATTGGTGACTAGCTGCGCCCGCGACTTGGTTCGCCGCTAATCTGTGGTATAATTAATTGATGTAAATTCCATCGATTGTTTCTTATATAAGTTATAGGAACAACAACAATAAGCACAGAACCCGATTAGCGAGTAGCGAGTAGCGAGTGGTGGCCCGCTGCACGGTGGACCCGTCGCAGTGCTCCCTTACAGCTCTTTCAAGTGTTAGCAGAGGATACATTGTCGGGATAAAAAGCAGCCTCACGAGTCATCTATTACCATAGTATCATTAATGTACGTGAAGCAAGCATTTTGTAATCCGTTTTACGAAAAATGTGGCTACGAAGGGGTATGAAATTTGGCACACGTATTGTTTATATGGAGAAGGAGTGCAGAATGCTAATATATAAAAAAATTATGCACAAAAATACATTAAAAGAATAAAAAAAAAACATTGCCCATTTTTCATACATTTGACAAACACACACACACACGCATATGTACTCATTGATTGTGGTTAAAGTCAGTGGGCGAATTGAGAATGGATAATATTGTTTATCTTTAATATTATTTGTCTACTGAATGCCAAACGTAACATAACATATACAAATATAAATCTAGTATAAAATGTCAATGTAGCGTAAGCTCCAGTTGTGAACGCGTCATTTGAATTAACAATATGTAACAGGGGTAACAATAAATATTTGTTATTGCCGATTCAAAGATATTTTTGTATTTGTTATTATTGTGGTGGCTACTAAACATTTTTGCATTACTCGATTTCAGTAAATTCATGAAAGCTTTTTTTTACTTTTATAATGCCTCGATATAGAACATTAACAGGTCGGAGTGAGAGACTCTATCATCTATCAGAAAAATTGATTTGGCTCTAATGGTCTTATGGCCTTCCATACAACCAAAACAATAGTTCAGTAATAGGTTTTCAGATATATTATCCACGTACACGCAGCGGCAGGGACAGCGGGCACTCGAATTATTACTATGACTATAATTTTATATGTATTTCAGCCAAATCACCTGAATAATTATTTAATACCATTGTTACTAATAAATGATCGAAATGTTTTTTTTTTTAAACTGACATAACTTTTTATTTCTCCAATTATCTTCAATTCTTATTATTGTCTTTCTCCTCCGGTGTTGTGCCTCAGGCTTGGAGGGAAGCCAACATTCAACCGATCCCCAAAAAGGGGGATCGTTCCGACCCAAACAACTACCGCCCCATAGCCGTCACCTCAGTGCTCTGTAAAATCTTGGAACGAATTGTAAATGTTCAACTTGTCCGTTACCTAGAGGATCACTCTCTTATTAACGATCGTCAATATGGTTTTCGACCGAATCGTTCCACGGGTGATCTTCTAGCGTTCATCTTGCACCGCTGGGGTGAAGCTATGGATAAGCATGGCGAATCTTTGGCTGTTAGCCTGGATATAGCCAAAGCCTTTGATAGGGTCTAGCATCGTGGTCTTCTCTCCAAGCTTCGAGCGTACGGTCTTCCTGACAACCTGTGTACGTGGATCTCAGGCTTTCTGCGCGAGCGCAGAATTCGTGTCCTTGTTGATGGCCACAGTTCGCAGTTCGTGTCAGTTAATGCCGGAGTTCCACAAGGCTCTGTAGAATTCGTGTCCTTGTTGATGGCCACAGTTCGCAGTTCGTGTCAGTTAATGCCGGAGTTCCACAAGGCTCTGTAGAATTCGTGTCCTTGTTGATGGCCACAGTTCGCAGTTCGTGTCAGTTAATGCCGGAGTTCCACAAGGCTCTGTACTTTCTCCCACCCTGTTTCTTCTGCATATCAATGATATGCTGTCTTTGGGCTGTATTCATTGCTATGCAGATGACAGCACGGTTCACGGGGGATATTGCAGCAGGCCCACTTGTGGTCGGGAGGAAACCATTAGGAATCGTGAAGATCTGGTTATTGATCTCAATCGGTCCTTAAGCCTCATTTCTTCTTGGGGCGACAGGAATTTGGTTGAGTTCAATGCCAAAAAAACCCAGGTGTGTGTTTTTTCCACCAAAAAATCCCCATTTTCTCCTCTTCCTACTCTCCAGAATGTGCCGCTTGCTGTGCGTGACAGCCTTAGTATATTAGGCATGAATATTCGTTGTGATCTCAATCTCAGGGATCACATTGGGACGATCATCTCCTCGACTTCACGTAGACTTGGTATCCTGAATAGAGTGCGTCGGTTTTTCACACCTGATCTTTTGTATCTATTGTATAAGGCCCAGGTCAGGCCTTGTATGGAATACTGTTCGCATCTCTGGGATGGGTCTGCCCAGTACTTGCTTGATACCCTGGATAGGTTGCAGCGTAGGGCTGTCCGCATAGTGAGTGATCCAGACGTTTCTGAACATCTTGAATCGCTCCAACTGCGTAGAGATGTTGCCTCATTAAGTGTTTTCTACCGTCTGTATTATGGCGACTGTTCTGCAGAGTTGTTTAACCTTGTTCCACCCTCTCCCTTCCTGAATAGAACCACGCGCGCGGGTTTGCGGTGTCTCACATCCCGGCTAGGACTAAGCGGTTCTCTAACTCCTTCTTTTGCCGTGTCGTTAGACTGTGGAATGGTCTTCCGGCGAGCGTGTTCCCACCATCCTATGATATAGGATCCTTTAAGCGTAACGTGAAGAGATATTTGTGCGGTCCGGCATGATCGCTGCAACTACCGATGGGTTTTTTCTTACCTGTCGATAGTCGTTGGCGTTTTTTTGGACTGCACCATGCTTACCATCAGGTCTGGTGCAGTCACTGTGCCGTGTCAGTGTAAAAAAAAAAATTAATTTATGATCAGCAGTGCTTGCTTCCGCCGAACATGTCAATTCGATAAGTTGTAAAACTAGGTTGTAATGACGAGACGTTTTAGTGCTATTTGGTGGTATACAGCCTGCGGGAATATTTACCAAGTACATCGCGATATATCGAGGCGCGGCGGCGCGGCGTAGCAATGACCAATCAGTTGCAATGACGTGGCGCATCGGCGAGTGACGATCATCGCTGAACTATGCTAATCGTCGCCTTATTATTCCAGCTTTAAATATTAATGTAGTTCGGTCCGATGTGATACCTCTCACTATTTTTCCTCTCAAATTGAATTAAAAAGCTGTTTAAAATGATAAAAACGTTCCTGACAGCGCGAACAGAAGTCTATCATCGCACCAATTCTCATAAATTATAATAAATACATGCGAAGTGGACTCGGGCGGCGCGCGGCCGCTGCGACGTTTGCGTAACGACGCTCGTTAAGGCGCCGGACACACTTAGACGCTTTGTTGTTCACACAGTCCACACGGCATCCGACCCAAGGCTTTGGCGCCTGCTACGGCCAAATAACCTATACTCGGTAAAACTTTCAAATGAGCGGAAATTTTAGCTAAAGTCTAAATTTTCTAATAAGTATCATTCTAAACCTGATTGATCTCAAGAGTGATCACACTTCGGAAGGTCACTACTTTCCATATAAGCAACTTTTCCTGCAGCGAGTATTACATGAAATGACATGAAATATAACTTTATTCAAATAGGCCTACTTCCAAGCACTTGTGAATCTACCGCCGGCTCGGAGAGCAGTATCTACCGAGAAGAGCCGGCGAGAGGCTCTGGCAGTTGCTCTTTCTAACATAATGAGGTACAGAAACAGGTACAATGTACAAAGGGTTGAGGGCATGCACTTTTATCATTCCAACAGTCATTATTGGAATAATATCCATTTTTTTAGCTATTTAGTTATAATAGCTTTTTTATGTCAACAGTGATAACTCCAAGATGTGTTTATGTATTGTATTGTATAAGCGAATACCGAGCCCCGTGCGAGGAACATGGCCTTGCTCAAGCCGGTAACTACACAGGTAACACTGATCTGTGTTTATTTCTAGTCTTAACACTATGAATATAACTCTACTCACCAATAATACACAGATGCAGGTTGTGTCGTATGTGTCAATATATTGCAATGGAACTGTTATAATACCGAAGTCATTAAAACGTTGTCTTAGCGAGACTCTAGTCCTTAAATTATAAACAGCACGTACAGTCCTCTTTTGCAAAGTGAAAATCGTTTTCAAAACAGCAAGATTTCCCCACAGTAAAATACCAGAGTAAATACCATTGGTTTAGAGCTGACAGCTGACTTGAACTTTGGGCGATCGATTGAGCTTAGAGCGAAAACAGCTGCTAAAAAATTGGGTGTCCTTTTTAAGGTCGGACGGTTCTTTTCACCATCGCAACTTCTTAACCTGTACCAAGCGCAGGTGCGGTCGGGTGTCGAGCGCTGTTGTCATCTTTGGGACGGATCCGCTAAATATCAGTTGGCAGCTTTGGACTAGATTGATCGTAGAGCTCGTAGACTTATTGGCGACGACTCTTTGTCAAAAATTAAAATGCAAAGCATCGAGCATCGACGTAGAGTTGCCTGCCTCGCGGTCTTTTACCGGTTGCACGGTGGAGAGTGTTCTCAGGAACTACATTCTTTGATTCCCATTCCACCACAAAACTACAAGACATCGTGTCGGATACCATCCGTATGTGGTGGACGTTCCATATATCCGCACGAGAAGATTCGCTTCTACATTCATCACGCGAACAGCTAAGGAGTGGAATATGCTTCCAGCGGCCATATTCCCGCGATCTTATGACCTGGGAGTCTTTAAAAGAAGAGTGAATAGGCATTTGTTGGGCGGACGCGGTTCATCATCGGACTCATCTTCACCTTCCACCAGGTGTGATTGAGGTCAAGCGTTCGCCTATAAGTTATAAAAAAAAAATACCATAAGACATAACGCTGTGGAAATAATTAAAAGAAAAGTATTTGAGCAGTTTCAATATCTGTGAGTCGGCTGATTGTACTGGCTGCAGGAGCAGCCGAGCTGAGTTTGCCCGCAGGACGTGCAATGTGTGCAGCCCGCTGTCGTTTTGAGTCCCAAGTGACTCCCAGAAGCAGTGCGGGCTCTACTATATCCACGTTTTCTCTATTACCATAAGTATTATGTTTGTACTGAGCCGTCGTACATTAGGCATAGTAAATTTAATACACTTGGTTTTCTTAGAATTTAACATTAGTCATATACTGTAAACCAATTCAATATCTCCTTCATAGCTTCACTTACATTGTCGTAATTACTTGTATTTCTATCAACATTAAAATCAAGTGTGTTATCAGTAAATAGAAGTATGTCACAGATGTTGTTAATAAAAAATATGAGATCATTAATCGAGTCAAAGAAGAATCAAACCCGAAATGCAGCCTTGGGGTACGCCCATCGGGACAGCTGAGCCGGGAGAATTCACGATACCGATACTGACACCTTACTGAGTCCTTTCGTTTAAATAAGACTTAAATAAATTAAGAGCGGAATTTCTAATCCTGTAACGATAGAGCTTTCGTAATAGGGTATTGTGATCAACACAATCGAAAGCTTTGGATAGATCGCAACAAGTACCGATCGCATTCTGTCCCTCCTCCCGAGCATCATGAATGTGTTTAAGTAGAGCAGCTCCGGCCTCGGTCGCGGAACGCCCGTCGCTAAAACCATACTGACTCTTCTGTAAAAGATTATTTATATTATAATATTTTACCAATTGACTTATTTTATTTGATGAGTTGATACAACAAATGGCTGTCAGCTGACAATCAGCACTTGATGCTTTAGCTGGTCACCTAGCATTTGCTGAGCTGAGTTCCCTTTGCCTCATCACGGCATAGGATGTTCGCTGTTGTGGTTTTCTAAGTTCAAAGAGTTTATTCTTATAAAAATACAAATCACTTATCTACAAGAGAACATTTAGTATAACATATAGTATATGCAACTGTGAAGCACGTACTAAGAGCTCTGTTGCCATGAAAAGAATTGTATTTGTTAGTAATTATCTTTAATATATTGTAGCAACTTATTAAAAGTGATATTTCGCGGTTCATAATGAGTCCATACTTTAGACAGCACAAGCAAACTTCGTTGGCGAGCACTGCACGCAACACGCTGTATCGACAGAGATATTATTTATAAAAAGTAAATTTAGAATATATTTTTTAAATAATAACGCGTATAACATAGCATTACATAACATCATGACACACATGTAACATCATAGTCATAGTCCTCGCATATAAGTTACTGTATATTTAATAACTATGTTCTATTGTATATTGTTTTTGTAGCTCTACGTATGGGCAACGAAAAATATTTTTTATTAATTTATTTTGTAGGGTTTGTAATGTACGCAGCTTGGTTCTCGTCGCACTGCCCCAAAATTCAATCAGGCACAACAGATGTGATTTAACTAAGGAATTATAGATAGTGAAATGCATTTGTTGAGGGTTTTCTATCTCGATTTCCTTCTGCGTTTAATGTTATAATGGCCCAAATAAACGCATGAGCAACTGGAACAGCCGCTGGGATGTTGTTATATAGTAACAATGGCTATGTACCATGTACTCTGGACAACAGCAAGCGGCAATAACAGCCAGCTACGTTGCCACCAGTTAACCAACCAACCACCCGACCGATCGACAGTGACAGCGACAACCAAGCGACTGGGCTAAATCCAGTTACAACAACCAACTTATCAAAAGCTAATAGTAACGAAAAACCAATAACTACATGAGTATTGACGAGTATTGCAGTTATAAGAGCAACCGCGGCTTGAAATTCTAATAGATATTTTGTGTCGCTGTGAGCGCGTAGGTCTGCGCGTCGCCTTACGAGTCACGTGGCCGCTCGGGAGTGCGCACAGCGGCGACGTCGAGTGCGGAGCGCGGAGTGCGGAGCGCGCAACTGATTGACAGCCCAACTCGTGAATAATATAGCGCGGCGCGGGCGGCGCGGGCGGCGGCGGCGGCGGCCGCATGCATAACAAATAGTGTTTGCCGGTCCGAGATGAACTTACCGGAGGATTATTGTAATTGCCGTGTCACCTTCCACTGCCCCGAGGTTATCAGACTCCACTCGACTGTGTAATGTGGCCCCGGCCGCGCCACAGTGCAAATTGATTGTCATGTTTCAACATGCCACCACGAGGCTATGGTGCGTTGATGATAAGATAAGGTCTACGGTTCTGGGCAATGCGCCACTGGTGCTCACTTTGCGGCTTAAGGTGAAACAGGACACCTCCCTCACGACGCTCCCCTGCGGACGAGAGAGTCCGAAGAGGATGCACTTTAGTAAAACAAAAAGGATTTAGCTTCTCGTACAGGCATGGGAGGATCCGTGTCCCGCAGTGCCTTGTTAAGCTGCTACAGATCACATGTTGGCCGCCGGTTCCTTAGTACCTGAACAAAGTTGCTAAGGTACTGTTCATTTTTTTTTATTCTATTTATTTAAGGGACTATTACGTGTGTACGTATGTCAGCCCCATCGTACCCTAATACAAAAATACCTAACATTTAACTTATGGTGGTATTGATCTGAAGAGGCCAGACGCCTCATCAGATAATAGTTCTGTTAAGATTTTGTTAAACATCCCGATGTCAAATCTGTCCAGAGCAAAGGCACTCACAAACGCCTCTCTCACAGATTCAGATCCGACACATTCCATTGGTATTGTTCATTTGAAATAAACATTTTATAATATTTTACTATTTATTGGATTTTTTTTTAAAGTTTTTCGGCAGATATAAGCTCAATGTTTTTGAAAGATTTAATTATAAATTAAAAATAGACATAAAGTTTCTTATCGTTTACATTGAGCCAATTTCATATTATTCGTTTCGTTTTAGTCCATGTGTAATATTTGCTAACTGTTATAAATTCGTTTTGAAAACGATATGTCACGAACAGTTGTACATTAGCGATGCGAGGAGGAGCCCACTGTAGCGCGCTCGTGCTGTGGCGCTCCGTGGCCGCGTGCGCGCAGCATCCAGGTCAAGCGGGCAGGACAACCGACTGATTTATTCTTCTTGGAAATAAACTAAGTGATGCCAGATTATGTAAACTTTTGTGTTAATAAAGCGAGTCGAGAGGAGCTGTCGCCCGACGGACGGAGCTCGGAGCGAAATACTTAACATTTCATCATGAATAAAATATTTGGAATTAATTGGCGCGTGACAGGGAAAGCTGCCTACTGGAATATCCACAAGCGGGCGGTAGCAGCGCTGAGCCGCCTTAGCGCCTATATGGTATGCTAGTTGGGTATACGTGCCTGTGGAGGCTCAGCGGGTAACGAGTCGGTATTCAAGTGAGTCAAAACGACCAAAAAAAGCACATCGGATCAGTTATGACATGCGGAGCCGGGGCGTGGATGCTGACGGTTGATGAACAGGTACATTGCCGATATAAATGTCACTGATTCAACTGGTATTTACTAAATTGTCTATCATAATGTGAGTTAGGATGTATTACATATGTTAGAGGGCAGCGTCGGTAGCACTGCACACGCATTGTGTGCCCGCGGCGCGGCGCCCGCCGGGCTCCGGGGTGGTCGCTACAGGGCTATCCGACAGGTGGTGGTGTTTGCCGTGGTGGCTGCCGGCAGAATAGAATAGCACCCCCCTCTTCTTGCTGAGGTGTCGTAAAAGGCGATTAAGGTATCTCTTTAACACCGCAATTCAACCAGGTGTTCAGAGAAGGAAAACTCGACCAAACCTGCATCCTACTCCCTCCCGATCGTACTGGTACTTCATTCCATCGGGCCTGAGGGAGCTCGGACGAGAGAGTGCTTTTCTGGCAGCGCGTCCAGTTATGCATTTAAATATCTCCTGCGCAATTGACTGTTTCCGAAAACTGTGCCTTAATTTTCTTAATCGGCGTTGAAACAGTCGCCGTGGCCGAATCCGGCTAGGACATCATCATCATCATCATCATCATCATCCGACAGGGGAGCAAAGTAGGTACAGGTAGGTGTAGCTCACCGTGCTGGCAAGCTGGAGTGCCAGTGGGCAGGCCATAGGGCAGTGTGGGGCGCCCCCGGTAACGTGGAGCTACGGTCTGCGGAATGTGCCCGGCAAGGAAGGATAAAGACCGGCCGCAATGGCGCCTGTTACGAGAGCCCTATGTAGAGTATTGGACAAGGGCGGCCTGATGACGGTGATGACGATGAATAACATAAGCAACTTGTGAAACGACAATAACGCCTTTGTTTCTATGGTGTGTTGGTATCACATGTTGATTGCAGGAACCTGTTTTGAAACAATAATGTTTTTAGTATTCCTCACGTCTGCAACGATCATGCGGCTATAAGCATTGCGGGCACCGCGACCGCGGCCGCGGCCGGGCTCGCCGGAGGACTTGTAGCAGTAATAACGTGCACGTAAACGTCCCAGATGCTAGTGCGGATAAGCCGGCCGCGCCGACAGACCGGAGCATGTTTATTGTCGCCCGTAGATCAGACGGTTTCCGCGTAAAGGCAGTCGTCGGATGCTGGCGGCCGCGGCCCGGTAGCGGCGAGGCGGCCGGCTCTCGGTGTACCGCTCTGTTAGTATTTATATGGAGAGGCGACCGTGCGCCCTGCACAGGATCCAACACGCGCCTTAGCCGTTCGCGGCGCGACGCCACGTACTGTGCTGCGCTGTGCCGTGGCAGCGCGCTCCCGGCCCGGCGCCCCGGCCCCGCAGCGCGCTCCCGGTCCGGCGCCGGCAGCGACCCACATGCAAATCGACCTCTCGACTTTCGTCCGTATACAACACAGTGATGTCACTTACTATTTAAGGGACTTTTATGAGCATATTTCATTGACCAAGCCAATTCTAAAATATATGTAGAAAATCTAAATGAAATAATTAAAATAAAATTTAAGAAAAGTACAATTTGTAATGAACGCCCAATCTGTGTCAGTCAATACGTTCGTCGGCCAGCGAGGTTTGTTTATGTTTTTCACGAGGCCTAAATCCGACTCTCGTTACGCCGCGCCGCACGGTAGTTCAAAAAGGACGTGTTCCTGGCCAAAAGTCGGAAAATGAAGGTTGAAAATCGATGTTTTTGAAATGGATTCTTGTAGAGAAGGGTTTCGGGGATTCGGATCGCACAAGCAGAGGTCACAATATTTTAAACCTGCTTTCCTGCAGCAGTCGTAAGTTGCCTCACGTGAGAACATACGCGCGGCGCTTCAGTTCTCATTTCTACAGTGCTATAAAAAATCGTAAATAATTTTACAACAACACATCCGATTCCAATTTTCTAAAATGGAAAATATTTATGAAGGTATGTAGAAACTTTTTATGTACTTCAATGTTTGAAAATGTTCGTTGTTATTTATGAAACGTTACGCTAAATGCAGTCGTGATTATCACATTTTTTCGCTTCTTTAAAAATACGTTTGCATCGATACAAATTTTTTTTAACACATTTTAACGCTAGGATTGACGTAGACATGTTTGTTGAACTATATATTGATAAAATTTTCAAGAATTAGCCGCTCAAAAGTTGCCCATTTTGAATAATAACGATTTTAGTATTACCATGCACGGTGTCGTGCGCATTTCGCACTGTGACTCGTGGCGATACTCTCCGCTCAACTTTCTGTATCTGAAACTTGAAAGGACCCAGGGTATAGAGTGTTTTTCGTAGATAAGTACGGTATACCATTGAAACGGTGTAGCATCATGAGTAAAGATTTTAAATAAAATTCCAACCGTAATGACCATTTTTACAAACATATCGAAATATGTTTAAAAATATTATTTCAAACATTGTTCATGGACAATGAACACGGTTTGTAGAACATAATAATATAGTGTTTCAATTTATAGTTTATGTCTGTAGAATTGCGTATAACAATATATATACAACTTTTTAAATTTCAACAGGACATCCATGCAAAGAAATAATTTGTACACGCAGACAAATATTCTTGGCCCTACGTAATAAATGGAGCTCGAAATTTGACAAGCAAATAGAGGTTATGGAAAATTATTTTACCGAATCGCAAGGATGTCCTTTCGCAATTTCAACTGACGAAAGAGCATTTTTAATGAATCTCCTATTTACGATAAAGAAATATAGTAGTAGAAATATGGCAGGATAGCCATAAAATTTTGTAGCGCTTTTACGCCAATCATGAAGAATGGTTTACCAGGACGTTATGTTACGAAGATAATGTCACGAATATTAACTTACCATCAGCAGTAGACGCATGTACGACGGATCTATCTGATCCAGATTACGATTTTTAATTAATTTAATGGTCTATGGATGTGTTGTGTTAAATTATGTATGCAAGATAAAACAAACATTTACCTATTCTACAAAATTGTTTTTCATTTTGGAATTTAAAATATCATGAATCTAATATCAAATTCGTAACCAGCGATCTCGAAAACCTAATGGTGCAATTTTTCGGGTTGATGAAGTTATTATTTCTCCAAAATGTCCACCATTTTGAATTTCATAATATTGATAGATATAAAATTTCATAATTTTGATATCATATTCGTAATCAGCGACCCCAAAAACATAAAATTGGAAATTTTGAAATTATTTACTTATTTATTTATAAGTACACTTACATAGACTACATTAACACATAAAACTACACTTATTATTCTCACTTTTCGAGTTTTGGCCAGGAATTAGACCTCTTTGAACCACTGTGCGCTGTAACGTAAACAAAAATGATTTATATATACAACGTTACTGGTAACTAACGCAAAACCTCTTAAAGGTAAATTAGGTACATCAAGACTTACAACTTTTGTGCTATGACTTTTGCCAAAACTTAACACATCCTAACATATATATTTTTTTTAGTTTTAGTAGGGATTTTTATCAATCGATAGGTCTATGTTTAAAGTTCAGTCAGCTGATGCTACGAAATCGTCTGCCCCAGTTGCATCGCGCCCCCTTTCACAGTATTAAGAAGATCAGAACTGCATATTTGATTGATTCTTTTTTTGTATGTGGAAAAAAAGATTGAATTATAAAAAGCCGTAAAACAAAAGTTATCAGTCTTGATATACCAAAGTCACCCTTAAGAGGTTTTGCGTTAGTTACCTGTATCCCTGTATATACAACGTTAGTCGGAAAGGGTATATGAAGCGAAAAACCTAGGAAGGGGGGGGACCATTAAAACAGACATCTTGTGTACTATAACTTTTCGCAAAAACGAAAAACTAATGAGATACAGCTACCTATAGATTTACATAGTAAAAGTATAAAGAGGCAGTCCCAGCAATCATATGTTTCTCCGTGTGTCAACGACCCACCAAAGATGAATATCTAATGTAGATGGGCATGTGCGTGTGGGCCTAGCAATAGACTAAACACTGTATTCAGTTCGCACGGACTGCCCTATATCATCGAAATATTGATGTACTAAATTTTTTGATGTCTTAGATACGTTTTAAATGAGCAATGTACGACACTGTATAGTATACATATAGTCGGTGATAGCTATATCCGTGAGGCTTTAGTACGTGTTACTTTAGTTTGTAGTTTTCCTAAGTCTGCCGCCATGTGTAAGGTTTTCAATTGTTGTAACTTTCTGAGATGAGTGAAACATAATGTTTTATT
This sequence comes from Automeris io, assembly GCA_036320925.1. NCBI lineage: Eukaryota > Metazoa > Arthropoda > Insecta > Lepidoptera > Saturniidae > Automeris > Automeris io. Next base: position 18,132,480 of record JAUDJH010000008.1, on the reverse strand, counting down.
TCGAGAAATATTTTTTTTTGCTTGAAAGTTTATCATAACTGTATGAATACATGAACAAATTAGACACACACACACACACTTCTATTGCAGCTAGAAATAAGTTGTCTCTTCCCTTTGTCGAGCCATTGGGTGGGCTGTGGAACGGTCTTCCGGCGAGCGTGCTCCCTGCGTGCTACAACATTGGGTTCTGTAAGCGAAGCGGGAATAGACATTAGAGCAGGCCGGCATGACCGCGGGGGCACCTACTGTTTTTCGGTTACACTGTATTTTTCAGCCGGTGCGGTGTAGTCCCTGTGCCGAGTCAAAATAAGAAAATAGTTAATTTCAGAGTAGAGGTCCGCCTAACGACGCTCGCGTAGGGGCAGCTCGCCGCCGCCGCCGCCGCCGCCGCCGCCGCCGCAGGTACACTGCTGTATGTGCCTATGTGTGTGTGTGTGTGTTGTACTGATTGATCGCACTTGTATCCACTAACTCTTCGTATATACGAATGTCATTGAATCACTTTTACTTCACTCAATTATTTACGTTTTAGAATCAAGTTTACAACAGCACAGCTAGTTGGACATGTTCGCGTTACCTAGAGCTTTGACTGATGGACATTGTCGCGAAGGAGTGGAACTCGCTTCCTGCGTCGGTGTTTCCAGCATCTTATGACATGGGAATCTTCAAACGTCGAGTGAATCGGTATTTGCTGGGCGAGCGCGCTCCATCGTCGGCCTCATCATCACTTTCCAGCAGGTGAGATTGAGGTCAAGCGCAAGCCTGTATGTAATAAAAAAAAAATTGTATGTTGTTCCATTTAGGAACTTATTGATAGCTCCATTGCGGCAGATGCGCGCTGTCTTGATACACATTTCGTAATTCTGTTTGTGATGACACAATCGTGCTCATTCCGCTTGTATTCCAGATGCGCTTGCAGAGTCTACACTCTCCAAGCTGTTTTTTATTTACTGAAAACTTAGAGTCTTCAGTACAGGTAATTAATCTTTCGCCATCAGAAGAATGAGAAACTGTGAGAGAAACGAGTACACTGATGCGCCGCGGAGTTCCATAGCAGCATAATTAAAAATAAGTCAATTCGTGCAAAGTCCCATCAAACTATTTATAGTGAGTACAAAACGCGATGGCTCAGAATGTCTTATTGATCTCTAGTCGTACCTGGGGGTCATTCCATTATCGCGGGTGCAACTTTTAGACGCATGTTTTAGTTTTATGTAATGAAATAAAAAACATTTTTATTGAAATTAGTCTTTAAAGGACTAAATTTTAATATTTTCACTTTATATGAGTTTACCAGGATTTTAAAATAGCATTTTAAACGCCAGGAGGAAGGTTCAAAGAGCCATCGCGGGTGCAACACATTTGACCCAACCTTTCCAGATTGTAGACAAATACGCACAAATTTGTTAACTGTGATACAATTAATATGTCATGCCGTATTATTTTGTAAGGTGTATAAGTAACAAAGTACATAAAATCTAAAGTAAAGACTAAGCAAAACTAAAATAAATAATGAGTGAATATCAATTTAACTTATATAGGTACGAAATAAAAGGTCAAACCTTATATATTTATTTCTAAAGAGTATACTTTAACAATCCTCTACGAGAGGATAAATTAATATTGTCACTTCACGTTTAGTCGGTAAAAAATAACCACAAGCTGTCAGAAACTGCTGTTCAGCGCCAGGTTTGCTCTGTATGATTTTCCTGTTTGTACCAACTCTTCGGGTGGTAATATTTTCAAACGCGCCAAAAAAGTAATAATTCTTCCATATCATAATTTTTCTAAATTTAGTGCGCATGCGCGCAGCACATGCTCACCGATGTAGGAAATCATCCTGAGGCAACCCTCATGGCATCTAATCAATATTTAATGTATTGAAAACGGCAATTGACTGCGCTGCTGGTCACGTTGGGCACGACATATAAGTGCAATGTGGACACAGCCCCTGACGTACCTGCTCGTCCCGAAAGTGACATAGCGTGGCGATATATTAATATTATAACTTCAATTAAGAGTCAGGATCAGCGGCATACCAATAAACGGTATTGATACGCCAGTGTCGCAGACAGAAACGCGATGACTTCACTAAAGTAGTATTTTGCATAATGATGTCCATGATGGCAGTAATGACGCCGTAATGACGCTACAGAACGGGCAGGGCCGCTACCACGAATTACATATGCATCAGAGAAGATTTAATATTATTAACTCTCATAAACCGAATAGTTTGTAATAATATCGCGTTCCGGCTTCTGAAGTCGATAACTTTTGAGGTGGAATTGTTTTGGATTGCAGGAACTGGCTTGCGGGCTCGCGGGCTCGCGGGCACAGCGCACGAGCCTGAAGAGCGCCGCAGCGCCTGGCTCCGGCCGCGGCCCCTCGCGCTCTAGGGTCGGCTTGTGTGTGTCCAGCTAGCGGCCCGCGTGGCGGCTCACACGCACTGCGCTACACTCCTGCGATAGAGGCTGTCGGCACTGCACGACGCTCCTCCATTCAGCAGCAGGAGTACTGTTCTGTAGTCATAATGTCGTGTCAGTGTTAAAAAACTTTACAATTCGGGGCTAATCACCAGTGTTGAGTTGTGGGGTTTCCTTGTGTCATGGTGTAGTTTATTTATTCCTTAAACACGTCCCTGTCACATGTCGCATCTGATGGAAAGCGCAATGAAGTCCAAGAACGACAGCGACTTCCAAGGGAAGAGAATTCCCCCTTGCCGCCGTCCTGCCGGCCCGCAGCCCACGCACACCAACCACCGCTGAATGGTGGAAACATCCAGAAAGTTGTCACCGCAGAGTCTGAGCTACGGAAGCTAGCACGATGACATTTTCGATCGGGTTCTTTCTATGATGGAAGCACCCACTAAGAACTGTTTTTTTTATATTCTACCTCTTAACATAGTGCAATAGAGGTTAAAAGCTTGTATGAAATTAGTCGATTTTGAGCGGAATGCGTTCCTGGGCGATGAGGCCCGGGTCCGCTAATTTAATATAAATATGCAGTAGTTGGTTTCAGTTATCAGTTGTCCCAAACTGGAACACGTGTCTGCAATACAACAAAGTCAGGGTTATGAGTTAATCCAAAAATAATTGTGTTTTCTGGTTTGAGAGGTCGCTGAGGTGCGTCATGCGAGAGCCCGTTAACCATGTAATCGATTGCTAAGAGTCGACATGCCGACATGCCGACATGCCGACATGCCGGAGCACTGCGGGCGGCGAACGCATATCGGTTTACAATATCGTTTTTATTCCATAAATCTTACGAAGACGTAATCTTACACCAGGACGGCTCTTGTTAGCTCTGCTCACAGTGTAATGTGTGGTCACGCTAGCGCCGGCAGGGGGGGCAGAGGTACAGCAGAGGCGCACCAGTACGCATAACATACGTATTAGATGCCGCGCAGGCACCCTCGCGATGTCTCCCTGCAGCGGTGGGCATGCAGCCGTGCGCGACGCGGCAAGAGCCCGGGGTCCGCGCCGGGGCTCGGCGGCCCTACTAGTGATCGTGTTGCGGCGCCCGGCTGCCGGTCCAGCATGCGGCAAGGCGCCACAGCCACGGTTACATCTATGCGTAACCTTCTGTTGTGTCGAATTGTTGCTCTACATATATCTGTAAATAAAGTCTAAACTAAAAACAGTTCAACAAGAGATAGCACATTTTATGGTAAGCCCTAGAACAGCCTCCAGCGGAGCGGACAGTGCGCCTCACGACTCCCCCGCTCAGAGCGGCAGCGCGGGCGCGGCGGCGGCGGCGGCGGCGGCGGCTCTCGCACTTGCCGGATGTCTCCGACAAATACTCTCGGGTGTGTACACGAGCTCGCGACACGATAGCGTAGCGGCTCCCTGTTCCCGTACCGGGGTGTCGTAAGCGCGTAAAAGCCGACTATGGCTGGAATTTGTAAACGCTCCTTTAACTTTGCTTAGACTGTATTCTCAACTTGGAGAAAAAAGAGATTTATAGTCGTGTCTTAAGCATGGGCTGCGCGTTAAGCGAAGCAAAGTTTCAAGTCGGCGAAATCGGTGACGCTACCGACACAAGAAGATGCCGTTGTGTTGCGAGATCATCCGGAAACGAATAGTTTTCGGTTCTCTTTAGTTTAATGACGATGATTTGTTTATTTATATTTTATTTTTTTATTTAATTTCCCTATAAATCTTGGATTACACATGTATTTTTTGGTAAAGTTATCAAACGCATATGCTTTATAATTCATTTTAACTAAAATATCTTTAGTGGTACGCTTCTCCAGGGCTGGCAGCACTAGATAGCTTATTCATTATGGCGTTGGTGGAATGCGTTACGTTTTTGTCAACTCGTGCGACAATTATGTAAAATTATATTGTTTTGAGCATAAAACAATCAGATCTATGCGGTGACATTAATTAAATGTCAATACAACATAAAGTGTTCCGGATACACTTATCGAATAAAAAGAATTCTGTGACACATTTCAAGGAAACAATGTTAAGATAATGCGTGTCACAGAATGTTTTGGGTATTACCACAAACAAATGACGGAGACTTTACTTTTTGTGACTATAAATTCGAAAACACGGACTCTGCAATGTATTTACTGAGCTAAGATCGGATGAAGCACATGCTGAGTAAAGTGAACGTGACGACTATAAGTTTCAACCTAAGGTATACAGAATGCAGCTACAGGCACCTTCTCTGCAGAGCCCGCCAGCGCGCCGGAGAAGAGAAGGTAAGCCTTCGCCTTGCGACGGGACGGAACTGCCCTACAATAGCACTCAGCGGGACACGGCAGTACCTTTTTGAAAAACAGCGCGGCCGTGTCAGCAGTGCCGCCCAACGCGCCAGTCCTGGCAGAGCCGCGAGCGCGCCGCACTGTCCCGGATCGCGCTGTGCACGCGCCAGTCCTGGCAGAGCCGCGAGCGCGCCGCACTGTCCCGGATCGCGCTGTGCACGCGCCAGTCCTGGCAGAGCCGCGAGCGCGCCGCACTGTCCCGGATCGCGCTGTGCACGCGCCAGTCCTGGCAGAGCCGCGAGCGCGCCGCACTGTCCCGGATCGCGCTGTGCACGCGCCAGTCCTGGCAGAGCCGCGAGCCGCACTGTCCCGGATCGCGCTGCGCACTCGAGTCGGGGCGGGGCCCTACGCGAAAGCTGGCGCTGCACACTCCCTCCGTGGCGTTAAGCTGGCGGAGAGTCCATTTCGGCATGTTTATATGTTTTTGTATTTTCTTCTTTTCTGTGTGTTGTTTGTATTTCTGTATATTAAATATTATTTAGAGGCGAAATAATTACATTTCATCTCGTTTCAATTACAGTTTCAATGGCAGCGTGAGCTGACGCCGCCAGAGCCGCGGGACTGGTGCGGTCGGTGTGTGCCCTTCATTAGTAAATATCCGCACTGCTATTGGCGCCACCGTTTACAATAAATTTGACTTAATCCATTACTCATAGCCTCCCGCCTCAATAATCAATATTGTAGAAGCATCTCCAGTATATAAATATCTGATTTTCCCTTGTTTGTCGTGCGTCACCCGTAAATGCTGTTTCATTGTCACGGCCGTCACTCATTCGCGCCCCGGGGTAAGCCGGACTTGTTCGAGGGTCTCCGCCCGTCACGTCACCTGCTCATTCCGGTGACTATTCTTTTATACCAGCTTGAAAATTGACCACAGTACACCTAATGGTGAGTACAATGTAGCTCAAAAACAAAACCGACTGTCATAGAACGAAAACGTATCCCGGTGTATGAGTCACTGGGCACACACGAGCTGTTCCTGTAACGCGACGGGCTGAAGCGAGTCAATTTGACGGTTTCTACACTCGTGCACTGTGCTCCTGAGCCGGCTCGGCCCTCGCCCCACCACCATATATAAAAATCTTTTCTATCAGAAAGAAAGCCATATGTTTGATAACTGCAAATTGCCCCTGTTTATATTTAAACAGACATTTTGTTTTATTCTTATATTCGAGTTGTATGTTCAATTCTGGTGCCAACGTGTTCTATAAATAGTCCGACATTTACTGTGCGGGGCCCGGGCGGCGCATGCGACTGCCATTCTTACCGTCCGCCATTGTCCAGCGAATGCTCCTACATAAATGCTCCCAATAGAGGCTGCAATAAAAATAACTTTCCAATTTTAAATTCATTAAACATTATTTACTGGAGCTCGCGCCGCCGTGCCGCCGTGCCGCCGTGCCGCCGTGCCGCCGTGCCGCAGTGCCGCCGTGTCCGCTGCCTCGGTTCGTGTACATGTGTACGAGTACACTCGATAATTGGTAATAAGTTCGTCGTTTCAATTTTTTGATAAATGTTGTTAAACACAATTAAATTAGTTTGTAAGGTCGGGAGCGATGTGGCGGCATGCCGGCAGGTTTCCACAAGTTAATAGTAACGTTTCGCCGAGTCGAAGACGCGCGTGTGTCGCGCGGAGGCAGCGCCGCGCGTGCCGGTGCCGATCAGTCTTCAGGTCTCAATTCAGTCGGCAGCAATCACTGAAGATAAATATGAATACAACGGGGGCGCGGGCGGGCGCGGGGGCGAGGGCGGGTACGACGTAGGTATGTCGAGTTAAACAGCAGCTTTGCTAAAATAAATCCGAAAATATATTTTGATAATTTTATTTATTACTTGCCTATACGGTATTATGTTTTAATATATCGTCACGCTATAGGTGTATATTCCGGCGTTAGCAGAGGTACACTAGGAGTTGTATCCCTCTTTGCGCTTCTACACCGTGGCTAAGGCGGGCAGTCGCGCAGTCGACCGCTACTCCCGCAGCACTAGTGGGTGGGTGGGTGCACGGGCGCAGGACACCGGAGGCGGTGCCGGCCGCACTCGCGGCACTCCGCAGTGAACGCGGTAATCACTGCATACAAACTAAACAAAGAGCATCCAGGCGGTGGGCTCGCCTCTCCGCACTGGCCGCGGTCCGCGCGGCTGCCAGTGGCGACAACGTAACTTGAACCGAATCGCTCAAGACAAAGACGATATTCAACAACGTCGCGGTGAGTGCAGCGCGGTGCTCGTGAGGGTCTCGTACTAGTAAAGGTATTGCTACACGCGCAGGATTACTGCAAGTATAAATCCTTGTGCAGACAACTATTTTAAAAAGAAATAAGCACTACGGCTTGTTGCCGCGCTTCTCGTTTGTTTGATTTTGAGTATTTGAGAGCGCATTGCGTTCAGACGGGGGAGCCCCCGCTCCGCGCTCGGCGCCGGGGTCTCGAGCCATTGCGTGCCAGTTCAGGCAAACGTTAACATCGCAATGTTAGCAACGTCAACTAAGCAAACAGTGGCACACGTGCTGGCACCGCGCCCGCACAGATCCAAAACAGCTAATAGATCAGTGTAACAGAGCACACGAGCTCGAGATAAACACCAATACCCGCACAGCGCACACGTACTCGTGTCACGCCGCGCATCCCCGTGCGACGTGTTTACATGTACTGTGCGCGGGCGGGCGGGCGCTGCGCTGCGCTGCATGCGTGTAGAATGGCGTTTGTAAACGTTTCAACTTCTAGCGGCAAATAAACAATCGCCAGTGAGCCCCGTATTGTATTGAAGTTATACAGCAACCGAGAGTCCACCTCGAGCACTCCAGCAATCCCGCACGAGCACAAAGGGCATTCATTGTATTCTTATATTTTGACATTTCATAGACGTATTGATTTGTAATCTTAATCAATTTAGATTATGAGAATCCTATTCTAGTAATTAACTGATTTTATGTAAATACATTTATTAGCTAAATGTCCAAGTGTGACCAGATAATGCTATTTATGCTTTCACGGGGAGCGGGCCGCCATAAACTATGTGATAATGAGGAAGATAGAAATAAGTAATAACATTAATTGGGCATACAACGTGACGTACAACACACGAGAATTGGGTAATCAAAATAGAGAACAACAAAAGCAAAGAGAGAGAGAGTTCCCATGTACTTCAGTATTAGTTATTAGTTTGCGCGACGCTCAATCAGCCATTGTGCAGATCGAGTCGCCGTTCATAAAATACAGTGAACGAGTTACTTAATATGAAATACAGCTGAGCTGTTCTTTTGACTATCCTGTGAATAAAAAATAAAGTTGTGTTCTAATGCTAAACAGGCACTAAGCACTGTACTCAATGCGGTATATAATTTTTTAGGTTTTGCATGGATACCTAGCGTCGCATAATAATCTATGCCAACAATTTTTATTGGGAAGTGAAAATCCAACTATTAGGAATATTTATCTTAGCACAATACATGCCCCCGTGGACATCACTAGCGGTGGGAACATTGATACTGCTCTAACTGACGCATTACATTATGCAGAACATAGATGTCGACTCTCTGCAGTCGCACCGGGGCTCCCGGCTCCCGGCTCCCGGCTCCCGGCTCCCGGCCGCCCTCAGTCAGGAAGCAGTCGGTATCGCAACCCCTGTCCACGGGGCTGAGCGACCTGGTACCGCGCCGTGCCCATAGATAGCACTGTCTACTACAATCGGAAACAAAATAGAGTTATTATCAAAGCGCCGGAGATATCATTCAGCGTCAGTTTTAAGACAAGCACTTAAATTAAATATTTGATACGAAGTTTTTAAGCAAATTTACAAAATATATCTTCTTTTAATTATAGTTTTAACATTTAATAGAATTATGACAAACATAGCTAATAAAATTCAATAAATCACATAGACGATGTCTTCATTAGATATATAAATAAGGGCATATATTAATATTACTTTATACCGTTTATGAAAATGGAATATTCATGTAGATTTCGATTGAGAATGATGAGTGGTGTCAGTGCGACTATCCGATACTAGATGGCGCCGCACGTAGCGGGAGCGCCGCTGCAGGCAGTAGGCACGGGGCCAACACGCCCGCCTGCCTGTGTCAGAGATGGGCAAAATGTAATCTGATTAATGATCAACGATTACAAAATGTAGTCGTAATTTTAATTTTCTTGCTCTCTAATCATGATTAAATCCATTTAAAACATTAAGAAATCATAAATGTGTAAACAATCTGGGATTTTGTAGTGCTTAAAACATAAATGAGCAAAATGCAGTCATATTAATGCTAAAAACGTAAAATGTAATCGTTAATCATTTTCATTAATCTGATTACATTTTGCCCATCTATGGCCTGTGTACATTCCGTCCCGGTAGCTCCACACACCATTGCAATCCACTCAGGAACTTGATTTCAATACGCGGTCGGTAAACTTCAATTTTAATTACTTTAATTGAAATTACTCGATTTCCATATAATTTTGGGCTTCTAGAATTAAATTAGTAATTTATAACATTATCCGAATGAGATGCGTGAAACTTGTTCCAATCAAATATTTCAATATCAATCGTGCCTGCCTGCCGGCCTGACTGCCTGCAGCGGCCTACGGTGTAAATATTTTAAGTTAAATCTATCACCACGCTCTTCGTCTTCCGGGATAAGTAAAATTAATTAATTAAAATTTTCTCTAGTTCTTACTGAGCAATCATCATTATTCAAATTATTGGATAATCTCCAGTATCCCGGACCCGCAACACGTATCCGGCCGTACCCGCGCTACGAGGACCCGCAACTCCGCCAATCATTCGCAGTTTCATATCAGCCACAGTAGCTCGGTTGGCATTCGTGCTGCAAGCATTATGCAGTGCAATAGATTGCGATGTGACAGCAGGCGGGCACCTGCAGCTCCTCGTGCCGCCGGCCGGCCCGCAGGCTGCCTGTCTCATGTAATGTTGTCACGTGTCAAGGTGTGCCCCGGGCACCGCCGTGTTGCTAGCTCGGGGAAAGAAACATACGTACTTAATACATACCTACATATGTAGGTACTTCGCATGAATACTTCGTTTTTCCTTAGGCACCTAGAGTCTATTTTATGTAACGCAATACATAATCGCATTTTTTTTGCAATCCGGAGGAAGTCCTCATGGACCCTCACTACCGACTAAGCCCCCGGGGCCTTGCTCCTGCCCGTCGGCCGAGGCCAGGGGCACGGCCGCGCCCATGTCCTTGGCTCCGGCGAACTATCTAATCCCCATTCAAATTTTGTAACGTATAAAAATACCAGGTAAGTACTTAAATATCAATATGATTATTTTTTCTTAACCGGGCTGGAAGAGGGTGACATTTAATGACAGTTTTAAGGTCCTTGTTAAGACATTGATAAACTACTTTGTGAACTTTGAAAACAAGTGGTAAAGATAAAATAAAACGTGTGAGCGATTTAAAAGTGACTGTGCGTTGTCAAACGCATTTTGTGATACGCAATGGACGTGTTCAAACGGATATAGCATCGCGGCGCGGCGCCGGCGCGCGGTCACTCCAATCTGAACTTAAAATACGCTCAGACACACTCAATGTAATCAGCCAGTACGTGTGGGTAATCGATATGCTCATAACTATATAAGTACGAAATTTTTTAAATCAAATAATCATAGAAAATAATAAAAGAGCTAGTGTGCAGGCAGCGCGCGGAGCCGTCGGCCGGCGGGCGGCGGGCGCAGTCTGTGCGCTTTGCTTGTCGCATTGCTCACCAGCTACAAGTGATTTATTGCTTTTGTATTCCGAAATAATTTTTTTTTTCTGTAAAAGTGTCGGCGACTGCTTATTTAAATATGTAAAAAATAATTATGCAATGAAAATATTCAAAGTCTGATATCGTTTGATACAAGAAGTTAGAATACAAATCAGCCAGAATCCTAATTATATATAATGAAATGAAATGAAATGAAAGTACATAGCTCGATACGGGTATACATTGTAACTGCGTGCGTATGAGACAATGCGTACGGCCACAGCGGCGGCTGCTGGCATGCGGGGGCGTCTGCCATCGTCATGCCGCGCCGCTGTGCCAGCCGGCCGGCGGGCAGCACGAGCACGAGCGCGAGCACGATGTCTCGCCCAGTGCCGGAGCGCAGCGAGCAGTGCTGAGCGCGCAGGGGTGCCGTGCGGGGCGCGGCGCGGCGGCCGTGGCGGGCGGGGCGCGGCAATTACATCGCGATTAGCGGGCGGCGGTAGGCGAGGGCAGGGGGCGGGGCCGGGGCCGGGGCCGGGGCCGGGCGCGCCGGTGCCGCGACGGAGCGGGAGAGCGCAGCCGCGCCGGGCGGCGGGCCCCGCAGTCCGTTCCGTGCCGCCGTCGCGCACGCACGCGCATGTCGCTCGTTGTCGCGCCCGGTGATGTGAGGTGGCCCCCGCCGCTGCCGCAGTGCCAGTGTCGCGCGATACCCGCGCAGTTTTCGCGACCGAGCACGCCAGGTGAAGGCTCGAGAGCCTTCGAGCCGGCAAGACGCCGTCCACCGTGGATCTGAGGTACGGCGCCATGGCGGCGACCACGTACATGCCCGCCGAGATGGACCTCGGCAACATCGGCGGGTACCATGCTGCGTCGCCGCGCAGCGCCGAGCCCGCCGACCTGAAGTACCAGCACCCGCTGCACTCGGCGGGCTCGCCCTCGCCCGGGGCGCCCGTCATCGGCAACCCGTGGACCTCGCTGCCGGCCGCGGACCCGTGGGCGATGCACCAGCACCACGCGCACGCGCACGCGCACGCGCACCAGCCGCCCGACGTGAAGCCGCCGCCGCCGCACGCGGAGCACCGGCACATGCAGCACGGGTGGCACGCGCCCGTGGTGTCGCCGCACTACGGCGCCGGGTCGCCGGTCGCGCTGCACGGCGGGTACCCGATGCCCATGCACCAGCACCACATGCTGCGCGACATGCAGCCGTCGCCGCACGCGCTGCACGCGCACGCGCACGCGCACGCGCTCGACCGCGACCAGCCCGAGGAGGACACGCCGACCAGCGACGACCTCGAGGCGTTCGCGAAGCAGTTCAAGCAGCGCCGGATCAAGCTCGGCTTCACGCAGGCGGACGTGGGCCTCGCGCTCGGCACGCTCTACGGGAACGTGTTCTCGCAGACGACCATCTGCCGGTTCGAGGCGCTGCAGCTCAGCTTCAAGAACATGTGCAAGCTGAAGCCCCTGCTGCAGAAGTGGCTCGAGGAGGCGGACTCGACCACCGGCAGCCCGACCAGCATCGACAAGATCGCCGCGCAGGGCCGCAAGCGCAAGAAGCGCACCTCCATAGAGGTCTCCGTGAAGGGCGCGCTCGAGCAGCACTTCCACAAGCAGCCGAAGCCGAGCGCGCAGGAGATCACCTCGCTCGCGGACAGTCTGCAGCTCGAGAAGGAAGTGGTCCGGGTCTGGTTCTGCAACCGGAGGCAGAAGGAGAAGCGCATGACGCCGCCCAACACGCTCGGCGGCGAGATGCTCGAGGGCATGGCGCACGCGCACTACGCGCACGGCGACGTGCACGGCTCCCCGCTGCAGCACTCGCCCCCCGGCCTGTCGCCGCCGCAGCACGCGCACCCGGCGCACTCGGCGCACTCGGCGCACTCGGCACACTCGGCCCACTCGGCACACTCGGCACACTCGGCGCACACGCTCGCCGCGCACTAACAGTTCGCCCCGTGGGCGCCGCCGCGGCCCTACTACGCGGAGCCGCACTAGCCGGCCCACGGGACACCAACGCGCCGCTCGCCGCGCTCGGACCGCCTCGTGACGGACCTCTGGACCCGCGTGTGCTTGCGTGACGTTCGACCGCAGTGCCGCAGTGCCGCAGTGCCGCAGTGCCGCACCGCACCGGACGAGAGACGATGCCATCGAATTTATTGTATACACGACAGACGCGCCCGGCGCCCGGCGTCCGGCGTCCGGCGTCCGGCGCTCGGAGTCCGGCGCTCGGCGTCCGGCGCTCGGCGTCCGGCGTCAGGCGCGAGGACATCGCCGTGAAGGACCACCAGTGAGTTAATAGGTGCAATTTATATTTTAAGTGTTTACTGGAAAGCGAGACGGCATCGCCGCGCGCCCGGCGGAGCGCTAGGGCCCCGCGTAGGCCTTCGCCCGCCGCGCCCGCACCGAGCCCCTCGCGTTATTTATTGACAAAATATTATTCAGACAACGCAAACACGATGCCAAAATGGTTTATCTCTGTTTCTTTACTTGTTTTGTTGTTTTTTCGTTTGTATTCTTGGCCGATGTCGGTACTTAATAATTTGTAAAGATGTGTATTGTAATTACCTTTGTGAACTGACATACCGTCGCCGTGTGCGCCGCTGTCTATATATATATATGTGTGATGTTATGTATATCGCCGGACGGACGCGCCCGGGCCGTCGCATTGTTTGTGAACATTCTATTTTTATGTGGTTTAGTTATTTTTTGAAAGTTAACAATTGTAAATATGAAGTAAATATAATTATGGAGTTAGGTGTGCGAGGCGTTAGCTATAAATATTACTTAGTCATATAATATTTTATATTATATTCTAAGTATTTAAATAAAACAGAGTAAATATTTTATTACGTAGTATTATTATTGACGAGTCCCAGTGAGTAGGTCAGTATGAGAAGGCACAGCACAGCACAGCACAGCACAGCACAACGCAGGCTCGGCGCTGTCTGTGTAGTGTGACTGACGGCAGGCAGGCCCTCGTTGTTCTCTTTACATAATATTTCACACACGACACGACCATTTCCCCGACGTGTCAGATTTTAACAGCTTTTTTAACATTTCTAAACGATTCCAGAGTTTTTGTGACAGAGGCCTGTGCCATAAATCGAATGAATACGGCCGCGTTGTCGCGGGCCCCGGCAGACCCGCACATCGACACGCGCAACCCGCGACCCGCGACCCGCGACCCGCAGGGCACACGGTGCGCCTGCATCACACGGTCACCAACTATTTTATTCATAAGCATTTAAATACGTACACTTATTTGACGAATTTCTCCGAGTCCACGTCTTTGTTTCGCAGAAAAAAAGTTTGGAAAATAGGTTTATCAGAGTAACGACGCGTAAACAATATTCACAGGGGGTATAGGTGTGAGTAAGAGTTCATACAAAATAGTTAATAAGTATTTTGACCATATTTTGCTGCTTTCGACACAAACTCGTTCGATCCAGTTTCGGCGGGTACCTGTTATTTCAGAAGTAATATCTCTATTGTCCGCCACGTATTAGTTACCGCTGCGCTAGGCATTCCGAAATATTGTTTATACAAATTATATCAGAATGTCGTGGCACTTGCTGCCTCACCGACCGACGGCAATTAACAAATATTGTTGTGCGTAGGTACTGCTTTCCCCGTCGGTGCTGCTGCGGCAGGTTCGCAAAAACAACTCGCGTCGCGATGTAAAAAGTTGACGTGAGCTGCAGCACCGCAGCGCCGTGTCCACGGGCCAAATGACATTCCTGCCGTCTAATGAAGCGTCGTGTGCTAGCGGCACCTACCTGTAGAAACCGCCGCGACTCGGGACTAAAAAAATCGAACAGACCGATTTACGGTTCTAGGAAACGCGCTTTACTTTCCTACAACAACCGCATTATATCGTACGCATCGCTAGATCAGGCGCTGCTGCTAGAGCCCGTGATGTGCTGCCGCCGCTCTACTGCAGCGTTCAATCACAAAGACGTGTGATTGGTTTAGTTGACAAACACTAACACACAGTCCAGTGCCGACAAATCTTCGGTGCGGTGAAGCACTGCCCAAGATTCGTTTTAAAGAAAAGTATGGAATAAAAAATGGTACGCCGCTGTAGGAGCAATCGAAATGGAGCAATGCGCGTATAGTGTGAGAGCTTTACCTGCCTGCAGGTGTGTCAGCGCGCGGCTGCAGCTACAGATCAATTTAATAACAAGCTAGGTGAAAACAATGCACCTACAATACTTGAGTGTGTAGATAAATAGTTGCCGGAATTAATAAATACATTATAATACGGCGATATACCTAATCATTATGATCTGATAAATGTTTACTGCGTAGATCTCTTCAGTTAGTAAGTGCACAAGTCCGTACCTACTGGCGCTATCGTGTGATTTTAGTTTCTCGTTAAAAACGAAACCTGCGGCACCCGCCTCGCGAGGCGGCCGGGCGCGACTGCTGGACCCACACCCACACAACGGGCACAGTTTAAGGACTTCCCTGCATTCATATTTTGTTCTTTTGTTTCGGAATTTTATTAGACAATAGCTATTATAGCAGTCTTCAACTTGGACGAACAGAATTTACGTTTCTTTAACGAAGCTGTGGCGTTGTCTGACGCTGCGACATGCTTCTGAATACCTCGTCTCTAAAACGTACGTCTGATGTGCTCACGAGATAGATAGATAACAAGTTAGTGCTTTAACCTAAAGTGATGTGATGCATGATTCTAGTCCCCGCCCCGGGGAGATTGTCCGGAACCTGTATTGTGTGTATTGAGAAAGGTATTCTGGTAACACCGGGGAGCGTCGCCAAGACTTCTCTAAATTTTTTTCTTTTAATGTCTCGTTAACAAATATTTAATGTTTTATTTTAATTTTGCTTTTAATTGTATTAAAAATATTCGAAGGTATACTTTGATTTTAAAGTAAATGATAATCGAGTCATTGTTTCTATCTATATTAGTGCTATATATATATATATATAATTTCCCGTATAGTGGAGGAATTAATACAAAACAAGTGCGCAAGGACATGTTGTAATGATGTTAAACAGATAATGATTTAATAATCAGTTGGAATTGTTAAACGTTTGTAGTTACGACTCAAAAACGTTTAATTTTAATTTTTAAGTAAGATTTTTAATGTTTATTTGTTTAATTTATTACTTATCGCGTGACACAGACACATTTGGCCCGTCTGTGGCTCTTGAGGTCTATACTTTTATTTTAATCAATAATTATTTCTTGAAATATGATATCCATTTAAAACCAGAGTTCGGAGCTGTTTATGAAGTTTCGTTTGGTATTGTTTCCATTCTATCAATGAATTTTAAAGCCGCGTTTTATAATTAAATTCTCCAATGGTTATTCGCTGTTTTTTTTTGCTAAAGTTTTCTTAAGTGTTTTCTAATGAAATGATTTCGTCTTACTAGTTAGTGGGTAGTCATGCCTCCTGCTACCGCGAATAGAGTGGCGCACGGTTTTGTTTGATTTCGGCAAATATAAACCAAACAATTATTTACTTGTTCAGCTCCCTAACCACAAATCTGAATACAATAATTTAATACAGTTTTCATCACTTTCCTATTAGCGAGTATTTGTTCGTATAGCTAGAGCTAAGTGAATGCGGCGAGGCGGCGGCTCCACTCACGCGCAAATTATTTTTATCAAGATAATTTTATTAACATTTTCCTCGTATATGTTTATTCAAATAACTAAACTGTCATTGAGATATTTTGGCATAAGTAGGTACTTACAGATATGATATTTATACAAAAGCGTGTGTGACGAGGTGAGTGCGCGCGCCTGACGGACAGGCCGCGGCGGCCTGCCATTAAGTGCAAAGCTAGAGATACAGAGGATTATCATTAACGAGTAGGTACCTATGCGTGTATGGAAATAAATATTAAATATATTTATACCGGTCCGTGAAGTATCATACAAATGTCATACATACAACGTCGTAACGTATATTACGCAACATATACGATACATATTTACATATAATGTAGGCACACGATAGATATATTACATCGATATATCAACGCATCCGCCAGCCGGTGATAAACATACAGACTCTATGATAGTTGCTATTATAATTTCGTTATTTATTTCATTGAAGGTCAGTGGGCCCACCGTAACCTTTAAAAACAATAATTACATATTTATCCCATGCTGTTCTATACGTAAGCTCACACCCGTTAGGATTTACAAAGATATATTGATGAAAGCGATCGCAGAGGGCGGCTTGCGCCAACAAATCACACCTAGTCCCGGTTTGCATGGCTGAACCTCATTGAACGCTACACCGTACTTGTTGCCTGGCGCGGAAACATAATTTTAACGACTATCAAATTTAAATCACCACCGAGGCATCAGAAGCATTGAAAGGACTTCGCTATATAAAAGTGTACTCGATCTGTGCGGCGGCTGCGGCGGCTGCGGCGGCACAGCGGATAAGGGACCGACCGGGGTCCGTGCGCGGTAATTTCGAGTCTCGGCACTCGAGCTCACCGGCGCGGCCGGGCGCGGCGCGGCGCGGGGAGCCTAAACGCAACGTGTACTGGTGCCGCGATGGCCGCGCCCGGCCGCGCTGCCGACACCGCCGCTGATGCATTTCTACTAGTAGTTTGCAGGCGGACTCTTGGTCTCTCTTGGTCTTGGTCGGTATCGCGTGTCTTGGACATGTCGTTACGGTCAGGAGTGAGCTGTACCGTGCCGCCTCGCGTCGCGGGTGGCTGCCGGAGCACTGGGCGGCAGGTGCGAGCGCCTCGTCACGAAACGTCATCACGAGTACAAGAGTTATTTGAAGACCGATGGAAAAATGTACAATTAGCGATAAAAATTGTTTAGAAAATATACATTGAGCTACACGACAATTCTTCGAAACACTTCATTTTACACTGCCTCGACGGAGTGACTATATCGCACCTGATGGTAAGCACGGTGTAGCGCAAGAAGGCTGCCCGGGGTCTGTTGTGTTGGCGGACAGCCGCCAGCGCTGTGCCGCCCCGCAGCACGGGCACACCCGGCGGAAGTTCGCTAGCTATATGAACAACTGGACGCGCAAACTGATCCCGACACGCGCCAGGCCGGAGCGAGTCACTATGACGGTCTTACGCTTGTGCGCTGTGCTCACGATCCACTTCGATTCGTTTTAAATATTTATCTGAATATTACATTTGAAAGTATACAATATAGTTTGCGCTTGAACGCCTTGCCCAATGTGACCAGCAGCACAGCTGATTGCAGTTATCAAAGCGTATTAGTATACATGGAATTTTTATTAAACCATGTTCTTCTATATAGGAGTGCATGTATTGCCTAAGCCATTACTGAATCTGAAGAAACCCTGAGGTACGTGCCGGGTCGAACCTGCGGCCGGATCGTTGGCACGTGTAGATACTAAGAGGCACCTTACCTACCTTGCTGGCCGCCACAGCCCAACTCGTCCACCTCAGTTTAAATAAAAAAGAGTGATATCAGTGGCCGGTTTCGTCACACCGCAGGTCAAAGGGCTTCGTTCCCTTTTCCAGTCAGTTTATGGGATCCTTAGGGAGGGGGTCGGATATTGGACTCAGCACACGATGTCTGGTGCGGGTGCAACCTGCGCGCAATGCGGCCTGCCGTACTGCTCAGTCGGCTCCGGCGCTGCCGAGCGGGGAGCTGCGTAATATTAAATTATTGTAAACCTATTTGTATGCTGATGATAATCAATATTTTATCGAACATCTCGGGCGGGTGTCGCACGCCGTGACGCCGTGACGCCGTGACGCTGTGCACGGCGAGCCTGTGCGCCGTAAAGTAATCCTGTCGGCGTGCGGCGCACGCGCACTCCTCTGCTGATATGAATTCCTGAATGTTAGTGCCTACTGAAACCAGAGTCCATTGGCTTGTACACAAACAATATATATCTGCCGCCGTGACTTTGTTGGTATTTTAAATGCCAGCTTTAAACAATGTAAAGGTACGATTCGGACAGTGGCAGCGCTGTCCGCTCCGCTCCGTACGTGCCTGTGTAGGGGCGCTCTCTGCGTCATAATGATACTCGCATAGTGTCAACGGCTCCTTTGCTTCTTGTACGTTCTGCGCTCGCAGAGTGTTGAGCGTGGCCGCGAAGCCGCCCGCCTCGCTCCGCTCCTCAGGGCGCGGCAGGGGCGCCGGGCGCCGCGCGGGGTGCCGCCTGCATCTGTCCGCATCTGAACAATATACATATAATGTTTTAGGTTTTCGTACACGTGATAAATCTGCTCGTCGTATACGATGCGGCCGGCTCGTGTCCAACGTGGAACTGTGACGGAAACAATAGGCACTCGTATAGCAGACTGTGGTAGAGGCTCTGGTTGTCACGTGACGAGTGCTTGCCGATGTATGTTAAGCGTGTGCTGGGCGCCGCGTGACGTCACTGTCCTACGATAAAGCATAGTCCGCACTGCGGAATTTTACTGCGCGGAAAAAGATCGTGCCAATTTCATTCGCGATCGAAGATTCTTCTAGTTTTCATTGGGAAACTAATTTTACGCAATTTTTGTCATCACAGGCTTGCCAGTTTATACAATAGTTTAAAGTTTTTGCAGTAGTAGGACGGTTTCCCGAATTGTGCCATGAGCGCAATACACGGGTGTTAAAACCATTATGGAGGCTCGCTTTGGCCTATCGCATTTCGGGATCAGCTTGTGTATGCTCTGCAACTCACATACCTAGAGCCCTTGAGTCGTGGTGTATGTATGTGGGCCGCCATCACGATAGGTTTGCGTCCTTTGTAGTCGTTTTCGTTTATGGGACACACTGTGTATACCATCAGGTGTACTGCACTCACTTTGTCGAGGCAGTGTAAATAAAAAAATCATTTCAACGAATTTGTTTGCGCGCGATATTTTACCGCGTGTACGTACGCTTTCATACGTTTCCTAGTGTGCCAAATTTGCGGTAAAACAGTGCGGTGTAAATTCACAGTGTGTGTTAAGGCTTAAAGGCAGCAGCCGCAGCTCGGGCCTGGCGAGCCCTCGCCGTCAGTTTTTCTACATTTCGCCTTAAAATATGTTTGTTGAAAAAGGTCGGCCGCGGCAGGTGTAACGCCGCCGAGCGCCGTCCTGCGCGGCCATCTTGCCGGGGTTGCTCACTTGCGGATCTTACCTTTAAACGGGGTTTTTGTACAGGCGCGGTAGTTCATGTTGACTGCGGTAGTTGATGTATTATATTGAAACCCGAGTAAGAGTATCAAGGGCTACGGTCGTCGCGTGCACGGCGGCCGGCGCACAACGCTTCGTGCTAATATCTAGTGCTATATAGGTCGACAGAAACGTGTTGGGATGGAGAAATCCGTAAGTGTCAATGTAATTTAAATGAGAAATAAGCGGATTGTGGTTATTTATAGCACTGAGTTGTGATGGTAAAAATATTTTATACGTTATTATTTTAAGTTTAGTTTGGTTGCCTTATATGCAAAACCCAATAAATATTTAATAACCTAGTATATATTTTTTATCAAACCATAAAATCAGTAGGCATTTGAATATATTTTGTACGGTAGTAAAAATAGTATAAACGGTACCTATAAACTATTGTCAGGGGTTTTTAAAGGATTTTTTAAATTCGTTATTCATGTTGGCAACATTGCATATTTAATTTATAGTTTATACGGTTTTGGTAGCGCCGCGAGTGGTCCGACGCGGGCCGGCCTCGTGTCGCGGCATTCCACACTGCGGCCCGCGGCCCGCTCCTTGTTGTCCGCGGCCCGACCCGCTGCTTGTCCTTTTGCTAGGACGTTTAGGACCGCAGATAACAGCATCGGTTCACTCGTCAGTGACCCGATGAGACTGTAGTAAGCATGCCGCTCGTTGAGCTCGCCTTACAAACGCATAAGCACGGTCGTCCCGCATTTGTACGTCACAATGAAATTAGTCATTAATGTAATATATCGTCACGCTACGTCCCTTTCAGGGTGAGCAGAGCTAACCTAGTGTCTGTATCCACTTTGCGTTCAAATGTCGTGCCCAACGTGACCAGTGGCGCGGCTGGTCGCCCTCCTCACCGCACTAGTACACGTGACATCACTGTTAGTCGCCGTGCGGGTTTCCTCGCGGTGTATTCCTGCACCGGTGAGCATGTGCCGGGATTGCCGGGATTGCCGGGACGCTGGGCCGCTGCAGCCATTAAAACTTAATATTATAATTAAATATTTAAAACGCAATGTCTATACACTATGTAATGCTAAAAAGCTGCGAATGTCCAATGCAATTGTTACGATGCCAATAATTTATTCAAAAATTACGTGTTTTTGAAATTATATAATATTATGTCTGTGTTTTCCTCTCTGTATTATTTCTGAGACAAGAAAGATATCATTTCCATATCAATATGCATTCCTTTTAAACTTAAAACACGCTAAAGGTATTGCGCGGTAACAATACTTATTGAAAGATTATTTTGAATCCCCGGCATTCAACTGCGGACACTGCACTGTACTGTACTGTACTGTACTGCGTGCCCGCCCGGTTCAATGCACTGTAGATATAGAAAATGTGACACGATCGCAAGTGAATTGAACAAGGTGAAACGATGTCGTTGATAAACCAAAACGGTGAATATTATGGAAGCGAGCTCGCGGGCGAAGCCGCGCGCCCCGCTCACTGTGTGTGCGTGTGTGTGGTGTGTGTGCGTGTGTGCGACACACGAGCGCGTGGCTAGATATGAACGATCATTTGTAAACTTACCATTACTTATGTTTAAGTGGAATTGTTTAAAAAATATAATAACATAATGCAGAAAGTTGTGTAGCCATTGTTAGTGCGCATTCTTTATTGTTTATTTTTAAGTTGTGATTGTTTCTCTCTGACTTTTTGCAATATATTATTTGTGAACAGAACCGTCTTGTTTTTTTATATTTGCACACACAAACACACATGGTACATACACTTTTTATTTAAAAAACATTTACGAACCAAGGATAACTGACCTCCGTTTATCCATCAATGTAATGAAATATGAAAAAATCTTGCAAGGAATTTTAATAAACTTTTAAAATTGAAGGGAAAGACTCATTCAAAGTCTATATTTCCTGTCTTGAATCACTAAGCGCATAGTGCGGACTCCGGAATGTCTCAGATTACACACAGATGCTGCTGAAGGCACTGGACGCATTTCTACAAATAAATAAATGTAATTTAAATTGCTTTGTTCGATATATTATTGGTGACATTTATTCATGATTCCTTTAAGATGAATGATTCTTTAAATGTTGTGCAACGTTCCCGACACTTTAGCGTTTAGTTGAAACAATCAACCGACTCAATAGCAGAAAGCACATCGAAGACAAACTTTCGGGCAAGTACATCCAGTACATCCAGTTGTTGATACACGCGCCGCGCCGCCCCGCGGTGTCGCGGGCGACGGCGACTCTGTCCAGGTGACTGGTCGGCGGAGTCAGCGCGGCCCGGCACGCTCTCCTGCGTGTGTCGAGCGCCCGGCCCGGCCCGGCCCGGCCCGGCCCGGCCCGACCCGACCCGTAACGATTATTAAACGGGCTGCTAATAGTAAATCGTAGCGTTGTAAAAGTCCTCAATTAAAAGGTACTTAGAATTATGTAAAATAAATTAAAAAAATGAGGCAAACGGACAGGTACGGCGATGGATTTTGTACGTCGCAGTTACATTATGGAATCAGTTGTTACAAGGAACACCTGGCCAGTTCACAAAACAGTTTAATTTTGTAAAACAGACTTAATTTTTCGACGTCTATAAGATAAAACACAATTATACAAATAATTAAAGGAAACAACATTTGTATTTATTTCTGTTATTTATATTTACTTCATCTTTCTTTTTTTTTCTGTAGAATTTCAAAATTTTTACCCACATAATTGGTAGCCAGAGTTGTTGCGCTGTGAAACTGAAAATTAATTACGAAAAATAGCTTTTTTTACGAAAACGACGCCGCAATATTGAACCGCACAGTGGAGCGCAAACCGCTCATACAACATTGCTTACCTCGTTCTATCGTATTACTGTCCGCCTGAACCTTAACCATTCATGTAGATCAATTAATATTAAAATACTTTATTTGCCGTTCAAAGTTCATAATTGAGTGCCTTATCTCCGCAAACAAGAATACCCTGTATTACGGTAGGTTATTTTTTAAATTAAATTCTAAGCGAACTGTAAGTGTGTGTGTAAGCATTTGGTCGTTTCGTATTGCGACGGATTTCACAGTTGTGCTGAGACACAAGCGAGGAGGCATCGCGTTCGTCACGGCGGGCAGCGGGCAGCGGGCAGCGGGCAGCGGGCGCGCCTGCTCTATCGAATCCGAGGCCAAACTGGCTGCCGATGGAACGCTCGGCGGCGTGGCGCGGCGCGGCCCGCATTAAAGGAAGTCATATATTTTCCCAAATAACTTGAAACTGTTTCCACGCCGCGAATGGCACCAGTTGCGACGGCCCCGGCGACTTGTCGTCGCCCACAGGCTACATCGTCGAGCACTGTTTTCCTTAAACGTTGCCTCACACTGGAATATATTTCTTTGTCACGCGCAGGCTCCACGCGCAAACATGTGGGATTGGAACAAGCCCTACCTTTGGCGGGCCATTGGGTTGTCGAATGCTCTTCCGCTGAGTATGATCACATCGTCCTTTGGATTGGATTTTTTAAACGAAGCGTCAAGAGATATTTGCGAAGGTATTGTCGAACTGGATGTTTGGATGTCGCTGTCGTTTCCGTCCAGTCCCTGCGGCGGCGCCACTGTGCCCACTCAGATTCAAGAAAAGGTGCACAGAAGTCACAGTTATTTTTAAGATTCTGTATATAAAAAGGAACTTTGTAACCCTTAATTAATGAATTCGCTATTCGTCTGTCTGTCAAGACCCTTTTCCTCAAGATAGCGTGAAGATGTCAAATGGTCATTACTCCAGCCAGCAGTCTCTGTTAGCTCTGAAGAAATAATACTTCTAAGTAAACGCAATCAAAAGATACGGTCGTTTGTATCGCAAAATGTTATTCCAAGAGATTCTAAACCTGCAGAGTACTTTCTGTTGCCCGACAATCATGAAATCTAGTAAAAAGCAATGTCCTGTAGCTCTAGTACAGAAACAAATCCGAAAAGCATAGTTATTATTATTGGCCAGTTGCGTTCCGCCGCAGGGACAATACCTCCGTTCCCTTTTCCAGTATATTTGTGGTAATCCACGGGCAGGGTTCTGTACATGTGACCCAGCACGCGATGCGGGACGCGGGCAGGCTAGAGGCGGCGCACGCGGCGGCAACCGGCGTGCGATGCGGCGCGCGGTATGCTGTATACCTTAGCCAGCTCTTATGCTCTTACGACATCTCATTATGATGAAGAGGAAACCACTATTCTATTTTGTCAGTGGACGCCAGTGGCAATGAAATAATATACAATGATATGTTTATACGAATGAGAACCGTCGGCTCGGGAGGACAATTCGTATTTCCGTGTCCGAATCGATCACAGGACCCAAAGCACACATATATGTATCTCGCTTTGCCTTAGCAACAATTACACCGTGAGCTAAATGGCGTTCAAAATTATTTTTTACAGCTTTATATCCATATTGTTTTGCTGGATTAGGTAAAATGATATTTCTCAGCAATTCTTCTGACGTTAAAGCTAAGGATATTTCGACGTTTCAGAGTTAATTGCAACATAAAGTTCAATCAATTGTTTTCTTTAGAAGTTATATTAAATTTGGCGTAAATATTTACCTTTTCTACTGCCTTGCACCTCAGAAAGTGCGATGATACGAATTACAGTTGAGATAGCGCCGCGCCGCGCCGCGCCCGTGCGCCAGGGTCAATTGGCATCGCGTCACACGGCCAGGTCACACTGCTGCACAGCCCTTATTGATATGACCTTACACTTGTCAAGTGTGACAGCTGATCGCCTTTAACTGTTGCTATACTACTTAAAGTGCTGTCAATGAATTAACTGTTTGTATAAAATATGCGAATACACCGTTTGATTTATATTTTAAAGTAAATTCTTATAGTTTTTTTTACATTTTTAAGGAAATAGCCACACATTACCAATAATAAGTACACAAAAAGATACATAAACTAGCAAAGTTTCCACAAAACAAAAAATATCAAAAATCAAGCCAAGGGACACAAAACAAGAGCAAACTAACTATTGATATAAAAGATAAAACAAAGAAAGAAAGAATAAAATGAAATTGAAACTGACATTATTTCCTCAGCACTGTTCTAAAGGAGCTAAAAGTACAAGACAGAATGTCGACATCACAAATACGCGTGTAATACTCGTACATATCACAGGCGCGAAATATTAAAGTATTATTGACAATTGGACCTTACTACTGGCAGTTCAAACGGCGAAAAGCCTCTCGCACTGGGCCGCGGCCGCCGGGCACCCACTTGGCTTGGCTTGGCTTGGCTTGGCTTCGCTTAGCACACAGGACGAGTCTAAGAAACCGCTAATAATTTACTGAAAATGCTTTGAAAATTGTCCTGTTTATTTACATATTTTGTTAAAATTACTTGTGGAACATATATGTAAGTATACATGGTACTTCTTGAATACCAGATATTAATAATTTAGATATAATTATTATTCGCGCAATTTCAGTGTGTAGCACAATGTAGGATACGTTTCGGTACACCGGGAGAGACTGTTACTGTGTTTGTATTTTATCTTTATTTTGCGCTGTAAAATTAAAAATTGTAAACTATCAATAAAATATTTTACAAGAATACTTACATAGGTATTATTACAATTTGAGTAAATAGACAAAGCCTGTTTAACCCTTACGAATTATGTAGGTATTTATAGAAGTTTTGCACTGGTCCAAAGTTGACTTTTATTTGTCTTTTGACAATTCATTGTTGACTAGTATCGGAAACGAACGGCGAGGCCGTGGCGCATTGATTGTAGGGCCTGCGGTCTTCGCCACAGTGCAGAAGTAGTCACCTTCGGGCTTCCGCAAGTCCGGCGCGGCGCGGCCAGAAAGCTCCTGTGATCATTTCCTCCAAGTAAAACAAACGTATCGGGAATGAATTCTATATTAGAATTCAACATACCGTATTCATTTTTTGACAAATTGTTTTATATTCTAATGCGGTCCCTAACTCTTATTGCAGGCTACATATATCGATCTTACGAATGAATTAACACATTAATATGTGGACTGCTTTTTGTACGTTCGCCGCACGCCAAAGCTCCGCAAGATACCACAAATAAATGAAGCCGTAAAAATATCTTCACCGACGCGATCTTTGCACGGAAGTTGTGAAGCGGCCCGCGGCCATTCGGCGACGCATTAGCGCTGTCGACGCTCCTTAGCGATACTTGATTCTTTAATCATTATTTTATAGCTAATGGTGAAAAGTAAATACACGAGCAACGCGTCCGGCGGCCGGGCGCGGCTGGCGGCTGGCGGCTGGCTGCTGGGGGCCGGGCGCGGCTCGCGGCCCGTGCGCCGGACGCAAGGACGGATTGAGATGTGTACACGGTCCCTCGGGCAATTACCTACTATATTAGATCTCCTCTTCCATTATTCAATACAATATTTATTGTTCCATTAATAAAGAGTTATAAAACTGTAATGATGGAAATATCGACTAGTTATATTGTTATTATGGATGTTTTACAAATAGCATGGAACAATATTTACCTAGCAAGATAATGATCCGAGGAATTTAAATATTGAATGAAATCAATCGTTTTATAATCAAAGCTAACGCAATTTAAAGAAGTTATCTTTTAGGTATTGAATTAAATAAGATATTTCAAAAAAGTAAAAATGGAGCCTAATTTTAAAAAATATACTGTAATGTATAAAATAATTTCTTTGCGCTCTATCATTTAAAGCAATGTAAATATTGTAATGTAAGCAAGTTTTAAAAGAAGTTGTATTTTATTATATTTACCCGGTGTACGATTAACCTATCTCAGGTTTCATCCCTGGGAGGGGTGGGTGCAAAAGTTCAACCCTTAGAACTTATCCGCGTCGCCTCTGCTTCACGTTTCAATTTGCTAACGTAACTATTATGAAAGACTCTTTGCTCTCTCTCTCTCTCTCTCTTTATATTGCACCATACACATTCAGCTGCCAGCTGCCAGCTATCAGCCTGCCACTGTTGCTTCCACCGAGAGCCAGCGTACTGATACATCGGGTGACCGTCCTATTCAGATCTTATGCATTAGTTAATATTGAGTCTTTTTAATGTCCTTATTAAGGTCCGCGAGACGAATTCCCATTCTCTCGCACAGGTTGAGCGCACACTCCTCGAGCTCCGAGGATCCCTTGCTGTCGTAATCAATAGTGATGCTAAAGTAATCGCTGGTGCGGTGGCGCGGTGGTGCGGTGGCGCGGTGGTGCGGTGGCGCGGTGGTGCGGTGGTGCGGTGGTGCGGTGGTGGGCCCGCGCGAGCCTTGACCCGCGCGTGGGAGCACGCCGACAGCGCATAGCGGCACGCGACTTGGCTTTTATGCTCGCTCGTACTGCTACCGTCGCTGCGGACTGTGACATTGCTAACGGATCCCAAGGGGATACCGTAATCCCTCTTTATGAACCCGGTGGATATCCTCATTAAGCGTCAGGACCGTCGTAAGGGCAGCGGCCCCGGGGTGTCCGGCCATACCGGCTCAAACCAGCGAAGTGCTCCTCGCCCGCATCTGCCGGGGCCAAGGCTACGGCCAACTCGACATCCTCCGCTCCCGGCGATGTGTCGCAAGCCCTATCGCTGGATAGCGCCGTGTCTCTACATTCATAGATAATTTATTTGGACGGTTCCTGCACGCTATTAGCATTGCCAGTGATTCAGGATTCTTTGGCCTGCGTTCGATATGGGTAGTGGTACTTGAGGGAGTCCACTACCCATGAATGAGGAATGCCTATTACGATATTTCTGGATGCGGATAACCCACCCCACATCCACAACTTTAACAAGCCTGAGAAGGCCGTCCGCGTGCCGGTACCGCGGCAAATTACGTAGTCCGCTCTTACGGCCGGTTTTTCATGGAGCGATAGGAACACCCAGGAGTTTAGGTCAGAAGGAATCTGACACAACCCCGGCCGCCCGCCTCGTGGTGACCGGCCTGTGGTGGATTTTCTCCTGGTAAAAAAAGGGCTGCGTTCGAAAGTGTTACAAACTCAAACCCAAATAGCCTTATTTAAGTATATTTATTATGAGCACTTCTAAATCGCTAATAACCTGAATCCACCGCCGGCCCGGAGAGCATCGTCTACCGGTAAGGGCCGGGAGACAAGCTCTGGTAGTCGCTCGTAAAAACAAAAAGTCTCAGTACAGGATTCAATTCTTTATTATTACCTAACGCTACAATTATAATACACACTTGGACATTTTTAAATACACAAAATATTTGTAAAATAAGATTACAGAGCTCGGAGATAGCGTGGAAAATATAAACACATAATCTGGTACTCTCTGGATTGCTCTTCATTATTTCTACACGGTTATATGCAATAGAGAAACTGACACAAAGAATTCTAGAAGGAGAGCCGACTCGGCGCTGTGACTGCTCTGCACCTGATAGCAAGTACACTGCAATCCACAAACAAGTAATATTATCGAGGGCTCAAGCCGGCCTAGTGCCTTCACACTTCACTTAATATAATAGGAAGTCGCGAAAAAGACGCGACCCCTCACATAGCGGAGGGTGAACTGCCCAGGTAATGTCAGACGTCACGACTGCCAGGAGAAATGCTACAATCTGGACCGGCCCACGAAGAGCCCCCGGAGCGGACAGAGGCTCGGCCAGGAACCGGCCCGGCGATTACTTACAAAACTCAGTGCAAACACTAATCAAACGATTGCATTGAGTAACGGCGCTTGCCATTTACGCGGCTCATGACCTTTTAGACGTCAAGGCATACTAGCCTGATTCCTTACCCCGCGTAACCCGCGAGTCCCAGTGCTCGGAACTGTGTAATATTCATTATTTTTGATTGTACATCATAAAACTGCATATGAACTATTTATTCAAACATAAGTTGTAAATAAAGTTTTGTTGTGCACGTATTTCAAAGTATCGTTGACTGAATGAAGTAGGTACGAAAGTTCAGGAAAACTTTGTTTTACTGTTCGCGTCGCTAGATGTCGCACTGAGGCGGGGGACTGCGACAACACGAACTATCTGTACCTACTTCAGTATTGTGAGAAAATGTCCGTCTCTTTGCTCCATTGTCTGCTATAAGATAAAGGGAATCGCAATGTATTAATTACATCTTTATCTGCACAAGAAAATATTTTTGTCAAAGAAATATTGTTGCAGCAGTTAGTAGGAACCCGTATGGCACTTGTTCTTTTACGGAGTCCTCCATGACAGACAAAGAATAGGTTGATTTTGTTTGTGGAATAATTATTCAATATTTTATTTTGGTTCTACCCTATTTTAATAGTATTTTATTTAGTATCTGAATCGATAAATATTAATTGTTACTCTTTATACAAAATATGGAAATTTGAGCACAAAAGATTATAATAAGTGACTTTCGTAAAATGAACAAGTATAACTATGTGTTGGAAAGTTGATTCTATGCTATTTTTATATACGCGTTTGAATTTTGTGATTTGAAAAAAATACCAGTCTAAAACTTAACGCGTAAAATAAATATAACTAGTATTTTATATTTATTTAGAAAATAAAAATCGAAATAATGTATTATTTATAGGGCCCTTGATTAATTTTGATTTTGTTTTCGAAAGCAGGTCGTCCCTATCCCCGGCCCGAGTGACTGCGCCCAATACGAACACTTTAAATTCCATCTGTAGTCATCGAAACAGAGGCCCAAGTGTGAAATTTTAGAGAATTGCTTCAAGATTTTGTTTCCTAAACAATTCAATAGATGTGCAAACTAAAACTTTACCCAATATATAATTTAAAAAGGTATTTAATCTGAGAAATAAATTAAAAAAAAAAACGAGCAAAAGATTAAAGCCTAGACCGCACTACGGAATTTCACCGCACGGGTTAAATATCGCGCGAATTTTATTCACGAACAAAACCCGCCCAGCTAACTCATTTCGCATTGTTTTTTTGTCATCACAGATTTGTTAGTTTCATATAAGTAAAGTGAAACGCCCCGCGCGAATTCTATACCGCGCCATGTCTCGTTTTAGCGGATTTTTATCACCAGTGTGTGCGGTTTCATACAATTCCTACATGTACAGAAACCGCGGGATAAAAATTTGCAGTGCGTGTTAGGCCTTAATTGTAAACTTTACTTCTCATTATTTTGATATTATAAAAACTCGCCTTGAACGTAACATCGGCTTAACGTTGTTGAAGTAGGAAAATCAACTTTTTTTATTACAGACAGGCTTGCGCTTGGTCTCAATCTCTCGTAAAAAGAGATAATAAGGCCGATGTTGGGGCGCACTCACACAAGAAGCACCAATTCTCTCCTCGATTGAAGATTTCCATGTCGTAAGATGTTGAAAAACAGACGCAAGAAGTGAATTCACTCCTTGGCGGTTGGCAGTAAAAAAGAGGAGGCGAATCGCGTCATCGCTTAAATCTTCATCAGGCGTTGATGATTCTCGCAGACCGTTCGAGGAGCGCTAAGCACGGGGACGGCAGCAGTGCGCGCAGGCGGGCGCGGCCTACAGTTGCTGAGCTGGCCGGTTGTGATATGCTGTATTTGCATAATCCTATGTTATTTACATTTTTACACGCCTGCCTAATGTGTGCCGAGTGCTGCTAGGGCTGTTGCGGATAACGGATTTCGGATATAAAAAAAATACAATTTCAGTTGATTTTTTCCATGAATTTATTTCGAATAACTATATAATTCCAGCTATAATTTTTGAAGGGTAAGGTTCAGAGTGTGTGGAATCGATGAGAGTGCGTGAAAAGATTAACTAATATTAAGGAAGTTTTCCAAAAATAGAGAGACCTGGCGTTCGACTCTATCTACCCCAATAGGCAATCGGAGTGATGACGTGTAAATGAAGGATGTTACGTAAAATTAATGATGGGTCCTTACATAATTATCGAAATAATTGAATGAATCATTAAAACTATAGAGTAGCGAAGCCGCTCATTCCCACGGGCGTACATTCGGAATTTCTGCGATTCATTTATACAATTACAGGAGCAGATAATCAATTATTTCAGATATATACATTCAGATATATACTTCCACCTATGGCATTCTGTGACATCACTAGTTACTTTCTTGCGTACATATTTTCGTTTATGTCATTTTAAATTTATCGCATTATTTCTGGAGTTTTACACATGAAAATGGCGCGTAACATGTTTACGCTATTACTAGAGAGCAGGTATTCGAGTTTGATGTCCTTCAGTTTTGTGTTGTTCATTTTGGACAATGTACAGGCACGAGTGCCGACCCCATCGGTAAACTCTTTACAAAACTTGAGTTGAAAGACTTTACAGAGAGTGATTTAATACAGGAGGTTCGTATTGCGGATTTAGCGTTTGATTTTAGTTCCTAATATGTAAAAAATAGTGATATCTTAATATTTCATTTACAACAAAGTGCATTACAGTCAACATATTTAGGGATTATACACATAAATCTATGAATACCAATTCATTATTATATATTTAGCCTATCCTAAGCCAGGATAAAGCGCCAAGAAAAAACGAGTCAATACCTATTTATCTAAAACTACGTAAAACAAACTTTATCTATTATATCTACTTCCCATTCAATCCTGCGCCACACGCGCTACTGTGCTCACACTTTTTACGAATTGATCGTCATTTGTTCAGCAATGTTTCCGTATGGATTGTTCGGGAATGCAGTTATTTATATTTGTATTAGTTACAAGAAGGCATTAATGATTGTGTTCCGAAACATCTCCCGCGTCTGTGAGGTCAATATGTAGATGTAGTTTTCATTATAACTATATATATTATATATTATGTCGATGCCGTATGTTTCAAAAAGTTTAATATTTATTTGTCGACTGGTTGTTTGCATAAATAAGCTCTGGAGCAATGATCAGGTGCATTGTGGTCACTTTGCTGGGCTAGCGTATGCATAATGAAAGATTAGTGCCGACACATTGTTCGTGAGTGCGCGACTTATCTATATTATATGCTGACATACAAGTGGCTAGGTCGGCGGGTACATAAAGAAGTTGATAAAAACTAGATCTCAAAGTATCTACAAAGTGTCTATAGATGATTCTACAGAAATGTCGCGCGACCGAACAAAAAATCAAAACATTTATACCGCGAGCAGCTCGGGAAGTCGCGCCGCTTACGCCAGGGGTGCTCAAACTTGAGCCGTTCTATTTCAAGATCGTTATCAGCGACCGACTTTCTAGGCGGAGGCAGGGAGACGTCGCAAGCGTGTGTAGGGAGCTCACAAAGGTAGCGCAGGACATTGCTTTGAAAAGCTAAAAAAAAAAACTTTCGTTTAAAAAAAATCGACATGGTCACCGGTATAGGAAAAACATCATGAGGAAGCCAGTATCTAATGGAAATGTCATGTGCACTAGTGCTGTGAGGAGGGCGACCAGCTGCGCCACTGGTCACGTTGGGCACGACAGACGATACAGCCACAATTATGTCTAACCTTGCTAACCTTGTAAATGATATAGCGTGATGACATGTTATTTATTATTATTATTATAAAACATTTAACCGGGTTGGAAAAGTAAAGAAATCGTAAATCTACCAAGCAGTACATTAAATGAGTTAAGAGTGAGTAGTATTGGTATACTCGTTTTAATATAATAAAACGATGTATTTTGCTGTTGTCAATTCAAGACTTCTGGCCTATATCTCCGAAGACCTTCATCAGACCAGCACCATATTATAATGGAACCAACTTTATAATACACCTTATTGCCTAAAACAAATAATCATCTAAATCGGTCCATAAATGGTGGAGTAATCCGTGATCATACATAAAAAAACTCACAGAAACCTATATAGAACCTCTTCCATTTTGAAGTCTGTTAAAAAAAAACAATTCCCACAAAACGTCTTTATTGGTTTTTATATAACGACGTCACAGTTACTAACCGCATTTTGCCGCTAGCGAAGAACTATTTCGATATTAATAGAGGACACTCTGGCTTTACTGTGAACTAACTTAAATGTGAATTGTGTAGTCATCACTTTGATACAATAAATGGGTGTCAGGTGAAAACCAGCGCTGGGTGGCTCAGCTGGTCACTTGGCATTTGCCGAGCTGAATTTCCTTTGGCGTATCTTTTTTTTTATACCGGCTCGACGAAGTGACTGCAGTACATCTGATGGTAAGCACGGTATAGTCCAAAAACGAAAGCGACTATGAAAGGATGAAAATCTATTGAGTTTCCATCGTCATGTCGGCCCTCTTATACCACGACTGAAGGTCTCCAGGTATATGAGTTACTGGATATACACAAGCTGATCCCGAAACGCGACAGGTCAAAGCGGGAAAGCAGGACACGGCGTCATCACAGCAGCGGGTAGTTGCTTTTGTTGTTTTCTATCTTGTTTATTAATCTGTCCTTCTGTGTGGTATGTTACGTATAATAATGTGCTAAATATTTTTTTTATTTCTTTTGATCAAACGAGAATTGTCAATCGACAGGTGTCGGCAATATATAATATATTTGTAGATCGACTCGAAAAGCTCTCGCAATCGACAGTTTGAGCACGGCTGCCCTGGCGCACGGCGCGCGACGCAGGTACCCACTGCCTCGTCTCATTAGGCAAGGCCATTGCGGGCGCACAAAAACTTTTCCCTTCAATTAAATTCATGTTTACAGGCCACATCCATATACTAGGTATTTATACTATAGTGCTCTTTCTTGCTCTTCAGTGATATTTTTTAACAAATTGTTTAATGTATGCTGTTTAAAGATTATAAATTCATGATTGAGTAAAAGAAAAAAAATGTTTCCATAGATAAGTAAAAACATTTAGAATGTCAAGTCAATGTTCAAGTCATTTTAAACATATTAATTGCAATGTTTAAAATTATATCCTTAAAATATGTTTATTTTAACAAAAATGTATACGTTTTTAAAATTTACAAATCGTTTATGAATCTTGATGTCAGATGTCGCAGTTAACTGCAAAGATTGACAGAAGGGTGTCCAGGATGCAGGATGCAAGACAGCGCGTCTGGCGTGCAGTCTAGACCGCCAGATTGCAGGATGTCGCGCCGCGTCCTGCTGTCCGCTGGCGTCAATCACAATAACTCGTGACGGCAACGCGCCCGCACACACACGCACACACACATAGCGCGTAGGTGATGGCATTCAGTTAGAGCGGCGCTGACGCGAGAGAGAGGCGATTCAATCCTCTTTCGTTTATCCCGATCCGGCCCCGTGACGGGCGCGGCGCGGCGTGCGCCCGACTGCGACCATCGCGCACTTCTAAAGCGGCAACGACTATGAACAGTGACATAGCCTGTCGATAGTCGCAGCGGTCATGCCGGCCTGCACTAATGTCTCTTCGCGCTTCGTTTGAAGAGCCCCTTTATCACAGGACGGCGGGGACACGCTCCACACCCAGACCACTCCACAGCGCAACGACTCCGCTGCAGTAAGAGTTAGAGAACTCCTTAGACCTGGCCGGGACGCGAGTTACCCTGTAGCTGAGATTCCGTAAACCTGCGCGTCTTCTGGAAAATCCTCCAATTTTTATATAAAGAATTCTCCTGACTGACACCGGCAAGTGAGAAGCATCAAATTTGAACATTTTGTTCTTTGTATGACGTAAACATCCACTAAGGGGGGACATTTTTATATTCCACCCCTAAGACATTATAGGTAATATCTTTTATAATGCCTGTGTTTCGGCACTGTTTAAACCTTTGCATAATAATAATAAATAATATGTCGTCACGCTATATCTCTCATACATCAGCGGCTGTATCCACTTTGCGCCTATATGTCGTGGCCAGCGTTCTCACGGCACCAGCTAACATGACATTTCTGTTAGATGCCGCGCGGACTTCCTCATGATGTTTTCCTTCACTGATGGCCATGTGGTGTCCTTGCCGGCACGCGATCTGGCAGGAACCCAGAGGCACGCGCCGGGATTCGAGCCCGCGACCGGTCGCGTTGCCGCGCGCGGCCACCGGTCCGTTGCGCCGCCACGGCTACTTATATTAAACACTATTTAAAGTTAAACTGTACTTCTAGTCTCGCACGAAAACACTATCCAGTTTACA
Organism: Automeris io; assembly: GCA_036320925.1. Taxonomy (NCBI): domain Eukaryota; kingdom Metazoa; phylum Arthropoda; class Insecta; order Lepidoptera; family Saturniidae; genus Automeris; species Automeris io. Next base: position 18,097,891 of record JAUDJH010000008.1, on the reverse strand, counting down.
AGTTTAAACTAGATTCAGTATGGAGACAGCGAGAGACGATCGAGTGGAGCGTTCCGAAGGCTCATTAGCGAAATGGTATTGCAGAGACTTTTAAATGCCAACAATTTTAATGATTCAATTTTATTTTAGTTGAGATTAGCGCGGCTCCTTTATGTCGATTTCACTCCGGTTTTGGCCCGGAGGCGGCCGGCGGCCCGGCGGCCCGGTGTGACAGTCGACATTCGGTTGTTGAGCTCTTTAAACTAACTTTAATTACCACGAATATTATAAATAAAACACGATTAGCGATAATACGTCCGCGCGCGCATGCGCACGTGCACGCGACGCCTAAACACTTTCATACGTGTACATTTTAATTGCGAGTAAATGGTCCCGCACTCGGCGGCAGACGGCAGACGGCAGACGGCAGTTTCGGAGCGAGAGCGCTCCCTCCGGCCAGTCGGTACATTGGATCGAATGGCTTGGCTCACTTTCGATCTCTCGAGCGGGCACGGGGCGCGGCCGCGACACCCGCCACACCTATGTGTTTAAGATGTACATTTAATATTTAAAAGGGAAGTTTAAGTCGTTGTATAATTAATAAGACATGCTGCGGAGAGTATTATTTAGGTTTCTGAGTTCGAATGATCTTAATTATCTCGGTTTTTTAAATTGTAAGCCACAAAATATGTATTCTACGAATGTTCATTAGAACTGCATCAGATTCCTTTTATATTGTACATTGTCTGACAGTAACAAGTTAGAATTGAAACAAGTACGATTATTCGACTGTGGTATAATTTGACGTATCTTTTGTAATACTTACTGGCGCGACACGGTGACTGTGTGACATCTGACGGAAAGTGCCGCGCAGGCCGGGAACGGCACCGACTGCCGGGAGGGTCCTAGGCGTAGGAGCGACTGCATGTGCACGACGCGAACCGTATCTCTCTGTGCGGACATGAGAGACGAGGATGGTACCCAACACGCTGCTTAGCGGTCTCATGATGAAGCGGGGCTGGCGGAATCAGAGAATGTAGCTCCTTCATGGGACATTCTTCACTGAGCAACCGGTAAAAGACTGCGATTATATATAAATGAATTGAGCAATCTTTCCACTAAGACATGTTAATTTAAGTGATTAACTAATTTAATTATATAATTATCACATTAACACCGTTTATTCGATTTATTTAATCATTGTCCAATCACGATTTCTAATGAAGTATCTAGAGAACACTCACTTGGGATACGGATACGAATTTAATCCAATATAAATAGTTTAAAAGTCGTTGCAATTGAATTCCAAACGAATAATAATAGCAGAGTTATGCCAAGCGCCGGGTAGCGACAGCGGCGACCCCGCGCCGGCCGCCGAGCCGCAGCGCAGTCGCCCGCGGCACCTGCTGCACACGGTGCGGTCTGCGTCTACCACCTTTGTTATACTGGCTCGACAAACTCATTGGATTGCAAAGTACAGTACAGTACAGTAGGTATGTTCACTGGGCCTAGTCCAGAATAATAAAAAAGAAGCTAAGGCAAAAGTGGTGGCCCGGAAGTTGGCGATTCTTTTAAAGGTCTGGCAGCATTCACGCCGACTCAACTCCTGTATCACCTGTATCGAGCACAGGCGCAGTCGTGTGTAGTATTAGCAAAATAATAAAGCTCCGTCAAATGCAATTTGGCCGCCTTCGAGCCAATCCAGCGCCGAGCTCGGCGGCTCATTGCCAGCGAGGCTCTCACGTCGTGTCGGCTACTTACTCACTTTGGAACACCGGTGTAGAGCGGCCTGCCTTTTTGTTTTCTATAGGCTGTACTCTAGAGAGAGTGCGGCTGAGTTGAACAGTTTAATTGCCCCCTTCTCCTTCTACCATAAATTGACCAGCGCCGCGCGTGTCTGCCCCCTTATCTCGCTGACACTCCAGTTGCTGTGCTCTCATGGAGTGATTCGCCTTCCCTTTTTTGCTGCGACCGTGAAGGAGTGAAATACTCGCCACGCGTCCGTTTTTCCAACATCTTACGACATGGGGATATTCCAGCGACTAGTGAATCGATATTTGCTGGGTGAGCGCGCTCCATCATCGACCTCATCATCGCTTTGCATCAGGTGAGAATGAAGTCAGGCGCAGGCACACGGAGCGCCGGCAGTCGCGGCGGGGCGGCGCTGCCGGAATCCGACGGCTACCTTTAGAAAACGAGTAAATTAAAATAATACATTATAAATAAATATTAAAACCGTAAGCATCCGTCATGTTGCAGTTTTTATTATAATTAATTAGCACGTAATTAGTTCTGTTTCGGATTTGATTATGGTAATGAAATAAAAAGTGAAACATCTCGACAGCCGTTGTTATGGCTCCGGCCGTCCAATGTAAATATTATTAACATAATTATATGAATTAATTCCGAGTTCGCATCAGGCAGATCCCTGATATGGCCGAGCAAGACTTGTGCCTGACAAACATCACTATTCTAACATTTGAATATTTAATGTAACCACATATCGCCACTCTGTATGCCCCCCTGGGGCGCGGGGCACGGGGGGTGGGGGTGGGGGTGGCGGAATATTCACGAAAAACAACCTCTGGCTTTGCACAACTTAAGGCGTGGTAACGATGTCTTGTGAGACTATATCCTATGATATGGGACTCTTTAAGCGTAGTCTGAAGAGATGTTCGTGCAGGCCGGCAGGGTCGTTGCGACTAACGATGGGCTTTTCTTAACTGTCGATACTCGTTGTCGCTTTTTGGACTGCACCGTGCTTACCATCAGATGTGGTACGGTCACTGTGTCGAGTCAACATAAAAAAAGGAAAAAAATGACTTTGGAGTTAGCTTTTGCTAACGTCTATTTATTGACGTTTAAAAAAAATGTCAAAATCAAGTTTTATAATTTTTCAGCCTATTTTTTATGGGGAAGCTGGTTCTAGATCTGGGCCTGTGGCCGCTTGTGTATGAATACAAAGTGCAAATAGTCTGTTGGCCTCGACAGGACTACAGCGTGATGGTATGTATATACGTGTATCATATTATGGCTACGGTTGCAGTTGATTGCGGACGCGGAAGGAGCGCCGGCTCCAGTGCCAAGTGCCACTGGCAGCAGCTGGACGACGACTCGCGATGCTGTCAATGCCAAAATGGATGTTTTTATTGAGTTTTTTTATTTACATTGACAGCTATATCTAAATCAACACGCTAAGGTCACGCGCGCAGTTTCATTTATATGAAAAAACATCATATTAGGAAGCGCATTTTAATATTCCATCGTTTTAGTTTTTATCTATACTTTATTTAAATTTCCTACACAACAATCAACTTCGCCACTGGTCGCGTCACCCTGGCCGCGGACGGGCACCGCCGCTGATGTATTGCCGTGCGACCCGAGAACGATACTGCGCCTTCAAAACTGGACACCCAATGCAGACTGACACAAAATGATCCTCACCGACGTAGCCTTGAGTTCCTTTAGGAGTTTCTTGTCAAGGTAGCCGCTACTGAAATGTTAGCAGATCACCTTATACTCTTTCTCGCTCGCACCGTGAAGTTGTAAAGGCCTCCCAGGCCAACAGCATTTAGATCTGCCGAAAAAAAATCTAAATTATACTTACTGAACTAAAATGGTCAATTTCAATGCTGTTAAATAAATAATAGCGATAAAACGGTAACGCTGTCTATACAGAACATGGTGAAAATACATAATCATACATTTATTTCGGTTTATATAAAGTAAAGGCATCTGTTAAAACTTGGAATTCTGTAAATTTTTATTTGGGCTGATCAGGTCTGCCTATGTCAATATCGTTTGGCGGGTGTATATACGAATATAATGCTCCGGTACCTGCTTGGCTGTGTAGTAGGTGGAGACGATGTGCCCATCGGTCAGGCTGCTGTCTGCATACCCGCGCTGCAGGGTCTAGTGCCCCGCAGCACAAGCTGGCACACGCTCCTTATTGGCAGCTGCCGAGAATTCTCATTTTTATTTGAAAGTTTTTTTTAACATTACTATTATTAGCTCGTTTCGCCTCCTGCAGGGCAAACGGCTTTTTTCCCTTTTCCACTATATTTGTGTAATCCACGCGAAGGGGTTTGGACATGTGACCCAGCGCACGATGTCCAATGCGGGCCGGCGGGTGTGCGCTATGGGCAGGGAACGCGCACGCGCAACAGCTTCCTTCTTTGTATATGTTATTGTTTTGTGCTGCTGTTACTACATTGTTTTGCGGCTGTTACTGGTCCCTGCTCACCCCGTAAGGGATATACCATATCATTATTATTGGTTAAATGTTTATTTTCTTTATTACATATCAAATTCTGAGAACGGCCGTTAATTGCAAAGACCGAACGCAGATTTTAAGTCACTTGATTAACAGATCTGATTGCGACCGTTTGTGAATATATACCGCGATGATGTCTATCCGAGGAAGGTTAGAACTGGCTTGAAGGTTCTTTGCGTTACTAAAACAAAAGTCAGTCCTAAGAAGACCTTGAGGACTCGTTTCCACACAAGAGCACGGTTCATTAGCTTTGATAACGTTGCGAGGCTCGTTCCGATAACGTTTGTCTTCAGTTTGCACATTACCAATTCATTTACAGGTGCTTCTCTTTTATATATTGTATAGGTAAACACCTTACGGCAACCACATATGTAAGTAGGAAATTAAATTTGAACAATTATGACAAGAAAATATATCTTGCCGATATCCAACAGCTGAGCGCAAACGATTCAATTACGTTTCATTATATATGTACGTTAGTAGTACCCAGTTAAATATTTAATTAGACACAACAATGCGCGTAAGGTACGCGTCGGATTCCGGCTGCAGCGTGTCAGCAGCGGCTGCGGGTTCATCAGTGCCCGTACCCGGTGCAGGCCAGGCCGCACGGCCGCGACCTGGCGACTGCTAAAGCTGACAACCACCTTTACGATTCGCAAGCCACGGTAACGCGCAATCGAAACGTCACATCGGCGCACGATGCCCGCAACTACAATATTCTTAGGTAGCTTCATGCTATACGCAGAATTGGTAGGAAACTCCCATTCCCCTAATCCTGCCTTACCGCCCCCTGCTCTATGAGTTGGTCGGTTAATACCGTTCAGTTTACACACGAAGAGGAATGAGCCTCAAACAGGGAAAAATACATTAGCACACGATGTTGCTCGTATAACGACTCGGATTGATTGCCGAGTTTTCAAAACTGCCTTCGTGCCACACACAGGAGACGACACGACGACCCGACGACCCGACGACACGGTGCCGATGCGACTACGTCTGGGCGACTTCACAATCAATGACATTACGGTAAGTATAACGATAAAAACGGTAGTTATATCGGTATCTTTTGATTATATTTGAAATGCCAAAAATTGACTGTCAAGCTCTTCTGATACAAATTATATTTATAAGACTATGGTAGGTGACACAATAAAATTATTAATATATTGATATTTTGACTAATTAATATTACAATTTTAGCAATTTGACCTTAGTAGGAGTTAGCAAATCAATCTCTTTGATATCTAACGTTTAAAAACTACCAAATAATATGACGCATATTTTATGACAGAGGATTTTTGTTGAGTTTGCAGCTAAATTAAAAACGATACAACTTGTGTTTACTAGATTAAAAAAGACAGTGAAAAGATGCTTTCTCACCCACTTGCCAGTCTATACACCTGCTAAAGTTCGAACGAATTCCTCATAGACTATGAGAGATATTGTTCTATTGAATTAAACGTTTATTTTCATCACTCTTCATAGATAACTAAATTTGTATGTTCTGAATGAGTGGTTGCAAGGCAGCCACGGGCGCTGTGCATTGTCTGGCGCGACAGCTGAAGGATGGCGCCCGCCGTCGCTGATCCTTTGGAGTAATAAAGGCGACAGTGTAGCGCGCGGGAAGCGAGGCTCGTAATCCTCGAGTTCCGTTTCCACGGCGGCGCAGCCTTCACTCGATAAGCCGCCGCCATGTCGCGAGCACACTAATTTACTTTATCATCGGACACTCGTTATTCTTTCATTTACGACCTCAATTACCCGTCACGCTTCACGGCATTGCGCGACAGGAAAATATCGTAAAGTGTAAACGGACTTCGAAAAGGGATTCGTGTACATTCGCGAATATAATGAAATCCACAAGTGACATTGTACGAGTAGATATGACCTGATTTATAGCGCTTTCGTTATGAGCTCATTTTGTTGAAGTCGCGATCATTTGTCGCCTGTTTTGTTTTCGTGACACAAATAAATGTGACGCGCGCAAAGTTAACTTAAAACTGGCAACACACTTTGCTCAAACACTTTGAATGAGCGTCAATCAATCAATATACATGTTATCCCGTTCTTTATTAACCTTAAATGAATACTGCTTCAGATCCCAGCAAAGTCATACAAAGAGAATTAATTATTATCTACGACATGTCTTTTCCACAATAATTTTTAACACGTTCGTCGCAATGTCACCCGTATCTGGATGACGCTCTACTTGTTGAAGTTAAGAGGATTTTTAAGAGGAATTTAATGGAATATGCCCTTATATGTAAATCTGGTATATTCAACATAAAAAAATGTTCACACTATAGAATACCTTTTATTAATTTATATAGGATAACATATATTTACTATGTCGCACGTCGACGAACGTGTCGAGCAAATTCGTAAATCAAATGCCGGAGTCGTTGCGCGATGCGTCTCTTCGCCCTTCGTTCAAAGTGACGTATTGTTAGCGATTACATTCGGCGGCTGCAGCGGCCTGGTGGACAATGTTGCCACTCGCGGCGCTGGGCTCGCGCGCCGGCACGGGTATCGTTGGCCTCTCCAGATTACGTATAGATTGAGGCCGCTCGTGCTCACCGGTGAAGGAAAAATATTGTAAGGAAGCCCGCGCGGCATCTAATAGCAATGTCGCGAGTACTAGTGCTGTGAGAACGGCGATCCGCTGCGCCACTGGGCACTCAGGGCACAACATGTAAGCGTCAAATGGATACAGCCTTAATGTATCTCTACTCGCTTCGAAAGGGATACAGTGTAATGATATATTATTATAATTAGCTTGTCCTTGTAGGTTTCTAATAAGGGGTTTCTGAATTATAAAGCATGCATCTATCATATCCAAGGTAAAATCCATGACGCATGCAAAAATTAATGACAAATGAATCACGTGAGTAAAAAGCAGTAAATGAAATTAAAAAGGCGCAGCCACACGACGCGGCGCGTGTAGGGTGGCCACACGATCTGGAAATACGGGATTCGAGGAGCTTTTTCCAAAAATAAGTTGTACTGTCTAAATTTCAAACTACTCCCCGATTTGTTTAAACCATGTTGTTGCATCGCCAGGAGTATTCGTATCAACCACTTATATATTACAACTTAATGAAAAAAAGGGAAAGCACATTTATTTGGCACGCAGAATACGACACGGAAGGATAGGTTAATCATGATAGAAAACAATAAAAGGAAACACCCTGTGCTGTGATGCGCCAAAGGGAAGTCAGCTCGGCAAATGCTAGGTGCCCAGCTGAGCCGCCCGGCCTACACCCATTTATTGTGTCAACTTTGTGACAAAGGATACATTTTATGAGTGTTATGAAAGACATTCGTTCCAATAAAAAAATATGATAAGCACAACCAATGTATAAAATGTATTTGTAGTGGCAGGCCGATATTTTTTAACCTAAGTGTATAGACCGTCACGTTGGCAGTGGACGTAAGTACGATGTGTCCAGTTGGCAGTAGGTATATGGGCCCCGAGGCGCCGCACCGCGCCGGCCCGGCAGTGGCGACTGTCCTTGGACTATCATCCCGTGACATTCGTTGCCGTGATTGGACTACACTGTACTATCCCTCAGGTGCAATGTACTCACTTTGTCAGGCCAGTATCAAAGAAAATAGCTAAGGTAGATGTAGTTTGTGTTTTTTAATACAATTTCTTTTATATTTATGACCTGGAGCTCTTCAACAAAGAATGAAACTTGTTCCAGGTCGGCAGCGCAATGATGACACTTCGTGTTGCAGTTGTCCGTAGCCATGAGGCACGGCTTACCATCAGATAAATTGTTCGTCTATTTGTTTAACTTTCACATAAAAAAATACGGTTATGCATTAGATTTTGTTTTGCTTTATCCTGTGTAATATGAATTGAGCTAAGGGCCCCGTGGCAGCCCTAGACGCGGCGTGCGAGAGGGCAGGTGCAGGCGTGCGTGACGTCCGCGACACGCGCGTCGATCGGCGATAACGCGTTTCCTTCACGGGACGTCATTTCTACATGTCCTTTGTTTACGGCGACTGTTTTTTTGTGTCTTGTACATACAGGATAGTTTATGCGCCAGGAAATGAGCATTTTTTAATAGATAAATTTATGTACGCGGCAAAAAGACAATTCGTTATTTCTACTTGAGCCAAACATTAATAGAAACCTACTAAAGAAATAAACTTTACAATTTATTTTAAATATTAAGTAATAACATTTAAGTCAATATCCGAAATAATCAGTGAACAAACTTGTATATAGATGTCACCTCTGTCCACTCGGGATACCATTTAATAAAATAAACAGGTGCTTTTACCGCTACTTGAAATTTATTAATATTTTGGTAAAGTATAGGATCGTGTGTAATATAACGATATCATCTGTCAATTCTGTGCCAACGCTATCTTGCGAACAAACAAACAATCACATCCCACTATCAATTTAAGAAGCAGTTTCATTTCAAAAGCTATTATAATTATTTATTAAATTTATGTGACCATAGAATAAAAAATACAAAAGTGCAGACCACGTTAATAGCCCAATACCGCTTTATAGGCAAATAGGAAAAATAAAAAAAAAATAGAAAAATTCTAAACAGTCGAACGGTCGGTTTTCATAAAAACGAAAACGGCATTTTTTAATTTTTTGTTGGACTATTAACCTCAATCACACCTGGTGGAAGGTGAAGATGAGTCCGGCGGTGGACCGTGACTGTCCAACAAATGAAAAAGAAAAAGAAAGAAAGAAAAAGTTTATTGAGCCAAAAGATAACAACACACAACAAACATATTTATATAAAAACAACAATGAAAGAATACATAACATCACATCATGTATCCTGTGTGCTGCCACCCATCTCAAAGAGCACTCAGCTCAGCGTATGCTGGGCGACGCTGCACGCGCCATCCAGCGCTGATTTTCAGCCGACGCTCAGGGGAATCGATTGCGCGGACGTCACGGTGCTATTTAAATATTAGAACCAAATATACAAAAACATACCTTATAAGTTATAATGTACAACAAATAAGTATGCCAATAAATACATAGAATACTTTTAAGTAGCATAGAAAAATGTAGAATACTAAATAAAATATAATAGAGATAGGGTAGATTGATAATAAAATACATTTACATACATACAGGCTGTTCCGTAAAATATCAAGTCAAATTACAGAAATATCTAAAGTTACTTTTTCGTATTTAATTTGAGATTCAAGCAAATATTTTTTCAATTTATTTTTAAAAGCATAAATACTGAACGAAGATCTTATAGGTGGAGGTATATTGTTCCAGCAGTTACTTGCATTGTATTTGAAACTACCTCTAAAAGCAGCAGTGCAGTGACGAGGTATAGCGATTTGTAGTGCACCGGTTTTAGGAGTACTCCCTCTTTTACTGCCCACCCAACTGAGCTTATCATAAAGATATGATGGAGTTTGATACTTGATAATTCCAAATAAAAGACATGCCAGATGCAGTTTCCTTCTAGCTTTCATTTTCAGTAACCGGCATTTATTAATGGATGGTGTAACATGACCTCTAGGTGGTATATTGAAACAAAACCGGGTACATGCATTTTGTACTCTTTGAATGCCTATTTACTATTCTCTTACAGGCTCCCAAGTCATAAGAACGTGGAAATATGCATCATTTTTGAAACAGTAATTTATTTCCGCAAGAATGTAATCCGTTGATTTTGAAAAAAAAAAGCTTATATATGTAAGTAGGAAGTGCCTACATATGGTTCGATATGCGGAAGGAAAATATAGTTTGCATATCGCGCGTCGCGTCGGGCGGCAGTCCGTAGTGTGCGGTATGCTTCCAACTTGAATCAGTGAGAAGACTAACCGCTATTTAATGACTCAATAAACGTTTTTATGGCTTGAAAAATACGTGACATGTAGACATCCGTATGCGTTTTATTGCTGTGTCTTTTACTCTATAAGGCATTTTTACACAAGGTACTCAATTATTTACGAGCCTCAACGCTTCAACGCATAGAGAGTTGTCGCGTAGAAGGTAGCCAAGGTACATAAAAGAAAATAATCAACGTTAATACTTCCCAAATTTTTTTTGACTCAGTTTAGGCGTTGTAAATGCTATCACGCAAAGCATTGCGGAAAATATTGAAAAAAATCCATAAAGCCTTTATCATTATTTCGCTTTACTTTTATGTAAATATACCTACCTACACGTATTCGGAAATAACATGATTAGAATTCGATATGCACGGAGTGGATTATTCATTGATATTATATCAAGCTAAACAAATATTTATAAACTTTGAAAGTACACTTTCTTTGCAATAGTTCTGAAGTTACTTTTTTAAAATAATGAATATTGTATTATAATTATCAGATAGTTGTAAGAGAATACAATAGCGGCAACCTGTAACACACAGCGCCACCGAGCGGCACGAAGTTCTTAAACAGTAAAAGTGCTGAGAGCGGATCGAACTAGATCTAAGTTTGTCCGCTGCAGAAGTTTTAAAAAAGCCATAAAATTGAGTTAAAATGCTTTAAATACCTTCACACGTCATTAATCAAATTGTCGGAAGGCTTTAAAGGGTTTTCTGCGAATGGCTTCAAGAATGTGGTCAAATATTTATGTTTTTGATTATCTTAATTGGCATTATAAAATATACAAGTGTGTGTCAAACTTAAAATACGAGCTCTTTTAAAGCTTAATGATTTAATTATTTTATTTTTTAAATAATTTATTGTCAAAACTTTGACCTCAATCAGATCTGGTGGATGGTGGGTATATGCAGAAATAGATAATCGATGATGAACTGCGTTAGTCCAAATTATGCCTATTTACTCTTATTTTAAATTCACAAGAAAATGGAAATACAAACGCGGGAGGCGTTATCGACACTCTGAACGCTGCCTTTCGGCGGGTTTCTTCGATGTGCTAAAAAAGTGGCCACTATCAGATAGGAAATATATTAATAAACGATAAATAATGAACCCGGCGACAGGTGATAGAGTCGGCAAGAGCACAGTCGGAAATAAGTGTAGCCAATAAATAACCTTCCCACTGTACGCAAGGACAGCGGAAGCAGGCGACCGCGACAGACGCGCGACAAGTCGCAAGCGAGCGTCGCGTACGGCGGGCCGCGCGCCGCAACCGTCGCGGTCACCTGTGCTGTGCGACGCATTCGACAGCGACCTGTCGCGCCGGTGCATCGGTTTGTCCAGCGGATGTACATATGTATCGAGCCGAGCGCATCCATATTACATTTTAGAATTTATAAATAATGTTTTCTGAAGATGCTGTTGCTCGATGAGGGATAAAAGAAACGCAAAAAGTGTTTCATCAAACGAAATTATTAAGGAATCGCTAAGTAAATCATATTTAGGCAAATATATCGTTTGTGTCCTTACTGTTAACAATAAAATGTAACAAACGAGAGCAGTGGCAAGATTTATGATTTTTTAAGCTATAGTACTATGAGTATGCATTGTGTTATCATGTCAAGTCATTAAGATAATATTCCTTAGTTCAATTTTAAGTTGATGATGTTACACAAACAGTAAATTTGCGACCGAGAACGTCTAAATATTGTATTTATTGTATTGTTTAACTGATAATAATTGCGAATGTTCGCCATCAAGAATAAGGAATTAGGCTGTTAATCGTTCTCTAGTGGAGTGCCTTCGTGGCGCGTACCTGCGACGCGTACCTGCGACGCGTACCTGCGACGCGTACCTGCGACGCGTACAAATGACACGGCGCTGACTGATGCAGAAGAATCTCAGCAAACGACAAATCGGCGCGCGTGCGCTCGTGCGCTCGCCCGACAGACAAATATTCACGCACTCTGCTTAGTTTCATGTTAACAATGAGAGGGCGACGCCATTACAAAACATATTATTTACAATAAAATATATTTTTAAGCAGAGCCCCATGTTTATTATTGCACTGCTGTTAAATAATGTTGTGTTCCTAATCATTTGTCTTTTGAATGGTTGTATATAATGTAAAGAGTATATAAAATAATAAAAGTTAAATAAATAATTCCGCGTTTTATTTCTATGTCCACATGCGAAAGTTTTTGCGTAGTACAATGGTAACAAACATTTTATGAGATTTTTTTAACGTAGGATCAAATATTATCGGTCAGAAATCATCTATTCCAGTGCAACATGTGTTGACTTGGTAGATAAAGATGCTAAGATAGTGGGACTTAACTATATTAGTTTTTTTTAGTACATACTATTGATTATTTAATATACTATAATATTTTATTTTCTATCTTTCTATCATAAATAATCATTATAAATGTTTTTGATACTTATACTCAATAATTTATTTAAGAAAATTAGGTAGGCCTAGGTATGTAAATTTTATGTAGTGTAATATTAACTTTGATTTTGCTTTTTATCTATCTCTGCTCACCGCGTCACGGATATAGCTTGACGATATATTATGTTATTATTATTTTACTAGAAAAATACTTTAAAAATTGTCTCAGGTATAAATATAAGAAAACATTAAACAGAACGGGGTTTCAAGATGGCGTTTCACCTGCGAAAGCTACTGGAATATGAGATAAGGTAAGTGAGTTATAAATAACTTATTTGGAGAGTGCCCGAACTGTATCGCGTCCGCAATGCGCCAGTGTAAAGACCGTCACAGTGACTCGCTCCGGCCTGTCGCGTACAGGGATCAGGTGCCACGCGGTCCCTCCGTCGCAGCTGGACACTTTTGATCTTGATTTATAATAGTGAGTGTATTGCGCCCCGTGTAAGGTATAGCTTTGTTACTATTACCATACTTTGACTACAAGGGCTCGTATCTATAATTATGATTTTATCAATAGTCATTGCGATCATGCCGGCAAAAAAGCAAGTATTTAGATAAAATCGATCGTCAGTTACAACATTTATTGATAATATTAAGAATAATTACAAAATGCTTTAATCTGTTTTTATATATTACAAGATTAACTGGAATTAATCAAACATGCGATTTTTAATAGCATTTGTTAATTATCTCTTCGTCTTAGTAATGAATGTTTTTTCATCTCTCTCGCACGGAGTCAGTAAGCGATAGCGCTATTTCTCTCTGTCAAGTCCGTAACTGAAATTGAAATAAAGCGCGCAATCATGCGCAAATTAGCGACCGCGTGTATCGGGCCCGCTTCATATAAATAATGTCAATAAATCGGCGCGGCGCGCGCTAGGGCTGTCCGCGGCGCATATTAGGAGAAAAACTGTACTTTAATAATATTATTCGATTTCAGTTAGATTTTGATAGGTCATTCATTATTGAAGATTATGTATACCTACCTGTTTCTTCCTGGGCGTACTAAGGACATTTTTGTAATATATTGAAATTCTAACAGGTCCTCGCCGTTCTATAACTGTTTATCGTCACGCTATACCCCTTCCGGGGTGAGCGGGAGCACATTAATGGTTGTATCCACTTTGAGCTCCTATGTTGTGCCCAAAGTGCCCAGTAGCGCAGCTGATGAACCCGCCGTGAAACCCAGGCGCGTGCCGGGACACGAACCTAAGAGCACTCGCGTTGCGACGCCTGGGAACCGGCCTCTTATCCACTAGGCCGCCTCAGCTACTCTCGCGGCTTAATGATGTGATAATGTTTAATTTAGTCTATTATCAAGATAATAAATACGTTCACAGGTCTTACGCGCGAATTAACTTACCTTTAATAATATTTTTAGCCGGTACGGGAAGTAACTTCCCGCCACCGACGAAAACTCCATAACGATTTAGTATTCTCGCAAACATAGATTGTGTAACCAGGTCGAGTCCATAATTAAAAGTAAATTAATTCGCGCGTAAGACCTATGAAATGATTTATGATGACTGTAAAAGTGCTCTCAGGAGCTACATTCTCTAATTCCACCAGCCCCATGTCATCATAAAACCACTAGACGCCGTGTCGGAAACCGTCTGTATGTGGTGGACGTTCCTTACATGCGCACGAAGAGATTCGCTTCTACATTCATCATGCGAACGGCCGAGGAGTGGAGTACGGTTCCAGCGATCAAAGTTCCATGGTCTTATGACTTGGGAGCCTTTAAGAGGAGAGTGAATAGGCGTTTGTCTGGCGGATGCGGTCTACCGTCGGCCTTGTCTCACCTTCCACCAGGTCCGACTGGAGTCAAGCGTCCGCTTGCGAATAATAAAAGGTTTAAATGGATTATGAACAGTTCAAGTGTCAACTCAACTTCACCTCGCTTACTCAGGAAGTATGAGAAGGCGGCACAATTCCATGTTCTAGTCAATGATAACATTTTAAAACTTGGAGTAGGATGTCATTGTGGAATAAGTTATAGTTTGCTTTTTCTTCTCCATTTTATGTAAAGTATAAAGACGAGTCTTTGAAGAGTTATTTAACGTTGTTCTACCCTCTCCCTTCCATGAAAGAGCCAGGTGCGCAGGTTTACGGAGTCACGGCCATACTGTACCTCGCATCCCGGCTAGGACTTAGAAGTACTGAAACTCTTACTGCAGCCGTGTCCTGGTGCGTGGGGGAAAGGTCTTCCGGCGAGCGCGATCCCACACCGTCTTTTAAATGAAGCGCAGAGATATCAGCGCAGGCCGGCGTGATCATTGCGACTATCGATTGTTTTTCTCTTCTGTTGATGGTTGCAGTCGTTTCTGGACCGCACCGCGCTTACCGTCGGGCGCGGCGTGACCTCCACACCTACTCAGGATATATATTTTTTAATATTTATTTAATTAGTGTCTTTATTTTGCTACTGTTCCTGCCCGTGCGCTGTGCTCGTATTTTCATTTCACATTCACGCAGTTCAAGCAGTCTACACTTTTAAATGTAGTCGCATTTGTAATGTATCTCATTCATGTGTATACATATACATGTGTTAAATGAATATATAATTGTACTCTATAGATAAATAATGTTATTGTGGGACAGGCAGGGTTGTGCTAACAGCTTGAAACAGTATTGCAGACTGGAAGCCCTGGTAGACAAGGCGGGAGTACCGAGGGCTGTTCAATAAGCAATATTGATTGGTTGGTCGGGCGCGGCGCGGCGCACAGATGTCGCCGGCCGCGGGCGATCCGCTTCGCGCACTCGCCATACCCGCCACACGTACCTATGTCATTACATTTATTGAGTTATTCCGCGTATTTGAGCTCGGTATTTATTTCAACAACATACAAAATGTCATTATTTCGATTAATTCTTTCACTCGACAATAAGGCTAAGATTTGTAACCTAGCGCTGATTGGACTTTGCTAAGACTTCGCTCGGGCGATACGTGCCTGCTTGAAAAAGTAAATGACGGGATCTTGAGTATAGCTCAGGTGTTCACAGAGCCAAGGCCAAGATGTGAGTCTGGATATCACAATATTAATTAAATAATGTAATTCGGGCCGTGGTCACTTGTGGCCTTCTAAGATCGTATTTGTTCACTAGATGCGCCGCTGCACGCTGCACGCTGCACACTGCTGACTGCACGTGCCGTCTGACGGCGAGCGTGGTGCAGTCCGGCCGCTATCGAGAGCCGCTGTGGTCATGCCGGCCTGCATAGACATCTCTTTGCGCTTCGTTTAAAGAAGCCAGCCAGTATCATTAATATTACATTTTGTTTAAAGGTTATTACATAATTTCATTCTTATAATAAACAAATGTACTGGCTCGACTAAGTGACTGCGTTGCACCAGATAGTAAGTGCAGTGTAGTCCGAGGCCAACAATGACCGCCGCGGGACGAATACCTATTAACAGTCGCCACCGCCGTGCCGGCCGGTGCACGTGTACCGCGACAGGAGCTCACTCGGTACATGAACAACTGGATATACGCAAGCTGATCCCTGTACGTGACAGTCCGAAGCGAGTCACTATGACGGTCTCCGCACTTGTCTACTGTGCTCTGTACACCTCAAATATCCAGCAGTAAGCCCGAGAGAGCACGTTATCAAAACTTTACGCGCGTACACACGCGTTACATGTAATTGTATGTAATTAGACGAGCAGAAGGCATTACACGGAGTGAAGCCGCAAGCGCCGCCGGCCCCCGGACGCTCCGCGCTGCCGTCGCTTGCCAGATTCATTCCTATAAAAATTCGTTCACAATCATTTAAAAATTAATATTTGAAGTAAACGTAAAATTTTTATATATAATAATAATAATATTGGATGTGGATTCTGCGATTATTGTCCCTATAGTCGTGTCGAGGAATGGGCTGGTCGCAAAGAGCCTCGATTACCACCATAAGAGGCTTCCACTTGGCTGGTGGATCATGAGCCGGATACAGAAGGCAGTTCTACTCGGTACGGCACGCATTGTTAGGCGGTCCCTCACTCTGAGCTCCTAACTACCGGTGGCTTGGGCCTTAGGCCTCGCCCCTGTAGGTCTATATGTTATTATATTTTATAATGTGTTTTTTATATGTATATATATTTTAAAATGAAAAATATTATGAGTAATATATATAGAGAAAATAATATATCGTCGCGCTACATGACACTCTTGTTAGATGCCGTGTGGGTTTTTCAGAATGTTTTCCTTCACCGATGAGCATTTGGGGCCTAAATTCGTACTAAATCAGACAAAACCCAAACGTACGTGCCGGGATTCAAACCCACGACCACTCGCACCCCAGTGCATGGATACAACTAGGAAGAGCGCCCACAAGGTGGATCGCAGGACGGCGCTGGAAGGAAACCGCTTCATACCGGTCGAAAACATTAGGAGAGCCCAATGCTCAGCAGTGGACGACCTATTGATGGCCTAATGATGATGATAACATTACGATAACAGAAAAATCCATATGATTGTTTGAAAATCCGTAGGTATAAATAGGAAGATATCCGAATAAAAGCAAATTAGCACTAGAGCGGAGCGCTATTACCGGCACGCGGTGCACACACCTGCAATTTCGGACTCGGATGCCCCGGGCCGTGGGCTTCGGATCGCATGCGGTCACGGCCAGTGGAACAATCCATAGCATCGCATGATTAAATCACTCTCATTTGATGTGCATCAGCCCAAAGCTAAGATTAGGCGTCCAGGCATCCCAATGCGGCTGTAATTACAGTACCATCATCACAATCGGCTGACCAACTAAGTATCGTGTAGGCATGCGAATACTGTTGATTCGAATGAATCAGCATTACGTTATTTTAAATAGAATATTGGAATATTTGGAAGGTCTGGGGCATTCTTCGGAACCTTACTTTAGTCGAATCGTTGTAGGACACGTGCCTGACAAACACACGCCTTTAAAACAAATGTTTCGTCATTTTCTGGACGACATACCCGCGAGGGCTTACTGCACGGCTGTACCTGCACAGCTATAGCTGATGCGGACTATATATCAACCGTTTGCCAATGCAGGTCTAAGGCATGTACGCAGGTTATCGCAACCGGCAAGCGGTGTCGTGTATGAGCCACGCTCCTGAAATATGTTTAAAATGGAAGTCACGAGTAATTGTCAAGCAAAATCATGCAAAATCAGTACTTACTTTGAGAGTTACATTACCCGTCAGTCGAAGCGTGAATGTTCAGTCATTAAAACTGACAGCAAACTGTGTTGTCTAATTCGGGCCTTAGATTAAACTTGGCAGCAATGATCGCAATGACAAAGAGGTTTCCGGACTTTTCAATTTAGCATAGAAATTAGTTGAACAAAAAATTGGATTTTACAGTAATACTGGCGGTACACAAAATATGGTTTGTCAAATCTGATAGGATCATTATGTTTGCCAACATAAATCGCTTTTTTGGCAGGACAATATGCTGTTGGTCGGGAATGGCCATTATAAGTTGACCGGGCGAGACGGGCGAGACGGGCGTGCACTTAACTCACTCACTCACTCAGTCAGTCAGTCGGCGAGTTATGGATTGGGACGCAATGCGAGCGCACCTCCACAGGTGCTCCTTCAGGTTTTGCTTAAATCGCAATGACCACACTCTTTGGCTTGCAGTTTTCCATCAGGTGGGAAGAAAGTCTGTTCATCTATAAAAGATTTAAAAAGTTGCGATGATAAGGTGCGTGTAATTGCTAATAAATCATGGTGAGACGTTTTTGCCGACACAAGTGCGCGTCAAGTCACCTGCCCGAGCATCTGCCGCGGCGGGCCCCGGGCCGCTCTCACCGCAGGTTCGCTGTCGAGGCTCCGGTTACACCCTCGGACAAAGAACTTTCTAGTAATTTACATGAAGGGGTAAATTTATCTTTACGCCAATTATACAGGGGTTGACCAAACAACCTCGCTTTAATAGAAAATAATTTATTGGTCAAAAAATTTGAAAATGTTTTTCTTTTCCGTTAACCTGTGTCAATATCTTGTTGCACTTAAGCTTAGACTTTACTCAAACATTCCAAATTATATTATTTAATTATTGTCAAACGGGCTGTGGTGGGTTAGTGGAGAGAAAGCGTATATAGAACGTAGCCCAACATTCAGGCCTCCACCCCGGCGCCGCCGAGTTCCAATACATTACAATGTTTCCAATAACTCGCCGTGCCGTCGTGCTGTGTCGTCAGACTGTAGAATGTTCATGTTCAGCCAGTGCACTCTTCTTGTCTTATAATATCTGAGTTCTTCAAAACAAGTGAGAAGAGACATTTGTGCAGGGCGGCATGAGGAGAGCCTGACCCGGCTCGTACGGGGAACACATTATGCATTCTTTATCATTTATAACTTGATACCGGTAAAGGAAAACACCGTGAGGATAACGCGCGGCGCCCAGCAGACATATCATGAGTACTAGTGCCGTGGGAACGGCGATCAGCTGCGCCACTGGCCACGTTAGTTACGACATATAAGCGCAAAGTGAATGCAGCTACTAATGTATCTCCGCTTACCCCGTTAGGAATATAGTGTGACGGTATATTATTATTATTATAAATATTGTAATATTTTGCAGATGCATTAACAGTTTGTGTAACGACCTGTCAGGTCAAACACCTACGCAGCGCACAGTCGGAACCGAACCCGGGACCCCTGTCGCGAGCGCTCCCATTCGCGTCCCGCCGAACTAATAGTTGGCCGGTGGATGACCGCAATTAAGTTTTTATTCGGCCCGAGGACTCGCTGGGGCCAGTATTGATGGCCGTATATTTTTCATAGATAATTTGGAACACCTGCTGCTACGGTTCTGTCAAACGAATGTGGGCAACACCGCCAGATACCTACAGTGTTGCCAAGTTACCTCTAACTTGTGGCTAGATTTGAATTAGGCCAAAGCTCTGTCTTCATCTATCTAAAAAAATATCAAATAAATCATCAATACATGTGATAAACCCATCCGTTACTCACCTACGCAATATTGCCTAGATGAAAAAAAAAAGTTTTAATTTGACAGGACAATACGTTGATGGCCAAGTTAGGTTTTTACAACTACATTGAGCGTAAAGGCCCTTGAGGGCACTGAGGGTTCTCAGTCAACGATTTTAAGGGTGGGTGGCAACGCAACGGAACCCCTGTGGGTACGGACTTCCACTTGAATGGCCAGCAAGGAAAAGAACTTACAGGTGATTTACTAGCGTTTCGGAGTAAATACCTTCAGGGAAAATCTGAAAGAAACTCAAAGCTATGTCGGAATGGAGTTAAAAATTATTTGGGAGATTCTATATATACCGCGTTACAGAAAAAAAAACCATTGCGCGATGTAGGTTAGTAAAAATTGTCCTGGAATTCTTAATCCTTACACATATCTGCACGCATTTGAGTCGACCACTCTCAGAAATAGTTAACTTGATTTAGACGCGGTTTTCTCCAATGTATTGAGGAAAGTTACCTTTAATATTTAGTATTCATTCTATTTCAATCGGTTCATACAAAAAAAAGTTATGTTAAATTTTGGGATTTACATAAGAAGGAATCAATGGCATTTATATCATTTATAACAAGATTTCAGCTTAAATATTTATCATAATGAACTATTTCTACGTGCACGAAGTCGCGGGCATAATTAGTGTGAAATAAAGATAAATCTTGAGATATTAAAATCCGTATTAAACCCGTTGCAATTGGCAGCACTCGAGTACATTTTCAGAATAATTTTTTGACTGTTTCTGTAGGCACTAGTACGCGGCCATCGGCAGCTTACGTGGGGTTGGTGCTGATGGGGCTTACTGGTATTTTAAAAACAATGGACTAATGCAAGGAATTACGAAATCTCTTTTCAATTCTACAGAACTCACATAAAATGTTAGTAATTTACAAAATAATCAGATATTATGATGAAAATGAAGTAATTTATATACCTCTCAATTTCTTTTTTAATATAAGTTTTTTTTTGTAAAAACATGACAGACGTGTTTATATTTTCAATATGTACAATTTTTTTTTCGATATATTGTAGTAGGCAACACCGCGGTTACGGTTTCGTTGTGTGACGCGACTGGCACTGCTCCATCAATCGATGATATTTTTAATTTTACGTTTTTGAAATCGATTATTCGAATGATCTTGTTTGAGTTTGAAATTGATTTTATTTATTTTAGCGTTTGGTATGTTAATGGATCGATTAGCGGTGCGGTTGGGCGGGAACTTCTCACATTGTTTAGGTGGTTATTTCAATATCGAGGATTTGTATTCTTGAGTATTAAAGATAATTATGATATTTTACGTAGATATTATAAGTATAAAAATAAATTTGATTTTATAATATTTAAGTAAAACATAAATAGCAACAAAACACAGTTTGCTTTCTCATTTATTAATCTATTTTTAGTACTAGGGTTGCACTAATAAATACATAAATATAATTCCTGGTGCCCGTATCCTATATATAGCCTACTGCTCTGTACATGACGTGGACACCGTGTGCTAAAATAATAATAAATTCTACCTTTACATATGTCAATAATTAATTAGCTAAAAAGGCAACAACAAGCAAGAACAATCAAAAAAGGATGTTCTTCGAGAAGATTGTGCAACAGGGTAGTGATTGTGTTTTCTTTACCTATATTTTAATCTGTAAATTAGACTAGTGTTTTTCCTTTTGTTACTGTTCCTTTCCGTGTGTTGCTCGTATTTTCATTTCACTATCTTTCTGTGCAAGTAGTTTACACTTTTAAGTATAGTATAATTAATGCGTTTGATTGAAAATTAAATAATCACAATAATAAAACACACTATAATAATAATTATTTTAGAAGTTTTAAAAAATGTTTTAAACTTGCTCATTTTCTGAGAGGTCAATGTAAATACTGAAACCTACGTCTATAGATACAAGGTTGAACGTCTGTCTGTTCGCATCGCACTCACACTGGCCTGGTCTTAAATGTTATGAATCATTTAACGGCATATATTATTATGCAAATTATTATTGATTTTTTATGCTTAAAATCTTATTATTTTAATTAGAGTCCTAAATCGGCAAAGGCCGGCTCTAGCGGCTCTAGCGGACTAACGATGTCGGTGTATATCGCAAATGTCATTAATATTGATGCTCATTTACATTTGGTAACACATGATTGGCTTAGTGTACTTCCTGCCTACTAAAATGTTTAAGATATAAAAAGCGTTCTACTGGGGCTCGTACCCAGGACATTCAGCGTACCAGGCAGGGTTACTGCCATTGCGCTATCAGGCCTTCAAATAGTTTTAGTAGTCTAAGTGTATAAAAATGGAGGGATTTACTTTAATAGTAGCTTAGCGAGCTGGAACTCGGCGGCTCCAAATATCCTATGACCACCACACTTGACTTATGGCTTCCTCTGTGGCTTTAGGCTGATGAAGGGCCCATTTTCGCCATGTTTATATGTTCTGTATTTTCTTTTGTTTTTGTGTGTTGTTTGTAATGCTACATTTAAATTTCTGTTTTTTTGTATATTTGTGGCAAAATAAATACTTTTTCATTTTTCACAGAGAGAGAGAGAGAGACATTTTGCAGTTGGCCCATGTTCAAAGATGGATATTTCATATTTTGAGGATCTTGATTAATTATACGTTGACTACAAGCCCTTTGTAAATCCTTTTAAGGGTACCAATATAAAACATTTCATTGTTATGCGCATATTTCTTTGGCGACTGAAAGTATTCTCCGCACAGGCTGGCGAGGGCAGGGTGCGGCGGCAGAGCGGCCCAGCCCGGCCGGCCAGGCGCGACGCCGGCTCTGCCAATTCTTGAATATGTACTACTACAACTGCATATACATACGTATGATAATTTATGTCAACGGTGTACTTAATCTGCGGCAGTGACAGTCAAATGAATGTGCCACTGAGGTGAAACGCGACGTGCAGTGCGCGAGAGGCCGGCGCGTCGCCTCTCTGCCACAGCCCAGTGAGGACACCGCAGTGGTACGACTCCTCTAAGAGCTATATAGCAGCTGAGAGTTCCAGTGGTAAGTTTAATTATTATTATTAAGAGGCTATCTAACTCTTACTTTTGCCGAGCCGTTGAACTGCGGGGCGGCCTTCCAGCGAGCGCGTCTCAACCGTCCTGTGATATTAGATCCTTTAAACGAACTGTGTACAAATTTGTGTGGGCCGGCGCATTACTGATGCTATATATTGTTTTTCTTTACTGTTGACAGTTGCAGTTGTTTTTTGGACAGCGCCGTGCTAACCATCAGGCGAGGTGTGCTCACTGTATACTGTAACACATTGTCACGCTATGTCCCTTACGGAGTAAGCAGAGGTGCACTGGTATCTGTATCCACTTTACGCTTATATGTCTTGCCCAACCTGACCCGTACCGCAGCTGATTGCCGTTCTCTCAGCATTAAAAAAAAAGAAAGAAAACATTTAATCAGCAGCAGCTAAACAAAAGTGACTATCATTGCTATTAAAAATCTGTGTAAATATGCTTTGTAAGTCGACACGATGGCGTCGAAGGCTGAGCTATAGGTATTGAGATCGCGGCGAGTGGGCAGACGGCTAGTGCGGGCGCTGCGCCGCGGCCGCAGCCGAGAGCCATAGATCCCACGCGCGGCCCGGGGCCCGCGGCCCGCGGCCCGCGCCAAACTAGTCGATCGGCTCTTGCGCAACGCTCCACAGTTGGTTTCCAATTTTATGTTGACCGGTTCCGAAGTTGTGTCAGCCTTCTAATTTCGGATCGTTTAGATCGAAAACGTCCACAGTATCAGAAATGAAACTCGCCGAATGTTTTCACCTCACGTGCGTTCGTGCGCGGCCCGCAGCTTGCTCGCATACGTCAGACACTTTACTGCGGCGGGCGCGGCGCGGCGCTCTCCGCAGACGTGCTTCACAATTTAACAAATAATTTTAGATGTTGGAGCAATCTGAAATCGCTGGACAGCGGCCATTTGTGTTGCGCCTACGTTAAATCGAAACATCGTCACACCGGCGAGAACGCCACAACTCCAGCCTCTAAACACGATCAGATAATTGTCATCTCTAATATTCTTAGAAGTTCCGTTGGTTTCTCGTTTCTCGATATAAAGTCAATCAAGACGTTGTACTATTTGATATGATTGAATTGCAAAATGTTAAAATAAGTGTATCGAGGCGGCGGTAGTGTCCGTTTATTAGTTTTAACGAACAGCTCAGCCACAGATTCAGAATTTGCAATGATAATCAGTTATTTAAGGCAAAATCATTTCTTGTTCTGAAACTGCTTGAGATCACTTGGTGCAGTGACCACAGCATGCCTGAGGGTAAGCACGGTGCAGTCCAAAAAACAATAACTACAATCAACAGTAAAGAAAAACCCATCGGCAGTCGCAGCGATCGTGCCGGCCTGTACTTATGTCTCTCCGCGCCTCGTATAAAAGAAACTCTCTCATAGGACGGTGGGAACACGCTCGCCGGGAGGGCACTCCGCACTCCAACGACTCGGCAAAAGTAAAAGTTACAGAACTTTTAAGTCCTAGTCGGGATGTGGGTTACCGTGCAGCCTTGAATTTTCAACTCCACGTGCGCTATTTATTGTGGAATGGAGGGGGCGGAACGAGGTTAAATAACTCTTGAGCCCTCTTGCTTACATTGCTGCCATGCCCAACAGAGTCCATAGCTGTTACTAAAAAAAAAACACATCTGTATACATGGTGGAGTGCAATGAATTATTTGACTTGATTTGAACACTCCTCGTAATACAGACGCTACAATAGAAAACGCTCAGTGAGGCAGTACCTTCAATTTCCTTAACACGCTGCGATTACTCGAATCTGTCCCGTTTATAATGTTTGTTAATAATATAATATAATGTTGTTAAGGGCAACAGCACGACGTCTCGCAGTAGTGCTGTTACGTTTGCTATATAATGGTAAGTCACCGATTTCGTCAACTTGGACTTGGCTTTGCGAATAATTCTGTTACATTTCCTGTTATACTGTATTAAGATTTTTTGTTCAAGGACACACTTGTGTCCTGAACAAAGTTTCTGCAAAGTCTAAGTAGCGTCAATAAATATCAGTATTAATTCAAATATATATTTTGTCATCATTTTATTTTGAAAAATAAGTGCATTTCCTTTACATTTCTGATGGATTTATACTGCTTTTACCTACTCTTACAGTTTTTTTATATAAGTAAATTATAAAATATATTCGAAAATATTATTTAAAAATGCTAATTGACGTCGAAGTTATGCATGCATTAAATTTTCTCTATCAAATCCTTGGTTGGTTGAGATGGCTTAGTGGATAAGGGACGGATAAACTACATGTACGGTAACGTGAGTGGTCGTCAGTTCGAATCCGTGCACGTACCGCCGGGGTTTTCCAGAGTCAGTACGGAGTTAGGCAGCACACCCCCACCGGTGCAGGAACACATCGCCACGTGTACTAGCGCAGTGAGAACGGCGATCAGCTGCGCCACTGGGCACGTTGGGCACGATACATAAGCGCAAAGTGGATACAGCCACTGATGTATCTCTGCTCACCCCGTAAGGGATATAGCGTGACGATATAATTTTAAATCCATTCATTCCTCAATAAGAATAACCTGGTGTTTAAACATTAAAAGATTAGAAAATGATTTAGTGACAAACAAATTGACGGCTAGAAACATTCAACAAAATATAATATAATAGTAAAAGAAATGAGAGGCGAAGCTAATGTTGGAGATGATAACGGCAATCGGCAATCGGCAATCGGCAACGCGCGGCGCCCGGCGCCCGGCAAACCGGCAATTCCAGCTAGTTAGCAGTGAAAGTTGCGGCCGAACCCGTGAAGCGATTTCGGCGTTACCATTGGACACGTTCAATTAAACAAACAAACAATTTTATACCTTTTATATAACCCGTGGGCTTCCTTTCCTGCGGGCACACTTGCACCCGAGTCGGGTGTCGCGCTGCGAACACAAGCCACAAGCGCGCTCGTTTTGATGGAAAGCCAATGAGTGCAGTGCGTGTGCGCCGCGGTGCTCCCGCACAGCTCGACATATTGACTGCGACAGTTTTTTTTTTGACTCCAAATGCTTGGGCGATGGCTGGTACTTTAGGCAGATCGGTACTAGTTATCAGGAGAGCAGTCCAGTCACCTTGCCGAGCTTGCAAAGAAATGTAGCTCTGACTCGGCACAGTGACCACGCCACGCGTAACGGTAAGCATGACGCAGTCCATAAAACGCGTACAACTAATAACCATTTTTATTTAATGTTAACATTAAATAAAAACAATCGATAGTCACAGTGATCATGCCAGCCTGCACAAATATTTCTTCAGGCTTCGTTTAAGCGAACAAATATTATAGGAGAGGGGGGGCGGACACACGCTCGCCAGAAGAGCATGCTATACCTCAAAGTCTCGGCAAAAGTAATCATAGCCGGGATACTAGTTTTAGTGTAACCGTATAGCGCGTGGTTCTATTATGAAAGGGAGACGGTGGAGCAGGGCGAAACAACTCTTTAAGACAGCCGCCGTGATACAGACGGTAGAAAATGCTTAGTGAGGCAATATGTCTGTGAAACTGGAGCGGTTGTAGATGCTCAGCAACGTCTGGATTATTCGCAATATTATCAGCCAACAGCGAGCAATAGCAGAGCGGGCCGGCGCGCGGCGAGCTGTGCCGTGCCGTGCCGTGTCGTGCCGTGCCGTAGCGTGTCGCGGCCCACGCGGCCTGTACAAATGCGGCCGGCGGGTGTCCGCGCACAAATCAACAGGATCCGAGTCGCGCGCGCCGCTCCCCGCTGCTCGGCGCCGTCAGGGTTGGATCTTGCCCGGACAGGTGACCCACCATCACGATGTTCTCATACAACGGTAGACAGTGAAACAAACAACACACAACAACAACTGTTTTGCTGCAGTGAAGATATCTCTATTCGAGTTTGTCTGTTTCATCTTAAAGGCTTGTTTGTAGTAAATGTTTAACGTTTGGCATTACATATAGTTGAGGTGTTAGATGATGATTGGCGTTTGTCCAAAGCAAAAAAAAGTTACGTGACTATGGCGGCTTAGAGGATAAAGGGAAGGCGTCCACGGCGACGCGAATAGTCGAAGGTTCGAATCCCAGCACACGCAACTGAGTTTTCCAGATTAAGTACCTACAGATTAGGCACATCACATGCTCACCGGTCAAGGCAAACAACGTGAGGAAATACTCATAGCATCTAAAAGAAATATCATTTGTACTAGTGAAGTGAGAGCGGCGAACAGCTGCACTACTGGTCACGTTGGGCACGGCATATAGGCATAAAAGGGATACAGCCATTACATCTTAATACATCTCTACTCACCCCGACAGGGATATAACGTGACGATATATTATTATAAGAAAACGTTAAAGCTTTTCTCTTTAAGTTATTTGATGTTAGGTCTTTACTCCACGAATGTTGCGAATTGTTTCCAGGAGTAATGCGGCGGGACAGCCCTGGCGAGGGCGCGGCCCCCCGTCGCGAGCGCAGCGCCAACATCTCTCACCTCCGAGGCCGGTAATGAACAATATAAATGTGGCATTCGGTCGCGCCGACACCATCACGCCGCGCCGACCGTCTATCTCACCGGTTCTGCCTGCTATTAAATATTACCAAGAATGATCATAAATATATGTCTATTCTAAGATACTAATTGTTTTTTAATTCCCTTCGCAAAAGCATGACAACCCTTATTGGTTAGCGGCTCCGAGCGCACCGAATCACGACACTCTAATTTGGGAAGCGATACACAGGCAATAGAAAGCAAAGAGGAAGGCGACACTGGCTCGACAAGTGTCTGCAGTGCACCTGATGGTAAGTACAGTGCAGTCCTAGAACAGACCGTGACAGTCCCCGGTGTCGTGCCGGGCCACATATGCAAGCCCTGACTGAAAGCCGCTGCGTGTACGAATTACTGGACACGCACAAGCTGATCCCGGAACGCGACAGGCCAAATCAAGTCGCTATAACGGCGTTTTTCATGATTACATGCCGATCTTAAGCGCCATACGTTCACCGGCACAGGGAAACGTCATGAGCCGTTGGGCTGTGGAATGGCATTCCGGCGCGAGTGCTCCCACCGTCCTATGATATTTGTTCCTTTAAACGAAGCGTGGAGAGATATTTGTGCAGGCCGGCATGATCACTGTTACTATGGCCAAGTTTTTCTTTATTGTTAATTGTCGCCGTGGTTACCGTACGGCGTGATGTGGTCTCTATTCCGAGTCCGGATAGAAAAACAGGAAACTAGTGCGGCGTGTAACAAAAATTATATATATATAATAAGCTATGTATATGAACTATCTATATAAGTATCTTTGTGGCCAGTTACACATATTGATCTAGTCGTAAACTAAGCTTGCGCTTGTACTATACGTACTGGAGAAAGATATACATATTTAAATAAATATATAGATCCACGACTCGCAACAAACTAACATGTTCATTACAGTGAGTTCGCTGCAATCGAGACTCGAACCCAGGACTCTCAGCGTTGCCGGCAGGAATTTGAATAAAGCCTAAGTATTCACAAAGTTTAATTCTAATTAAGAAAATCGGCGACTTATCATCTGCATTGCTATTAATTAGATAAAATAAGTTGTAAAGTTTAAGTAGATTCTAAGGAAAGTCAAAGTACTGTCTGTAAATCTTTGTCTGTGTGTTGTGGCCGCATACCAACATTGAGTTAATAGTTCATACAGCATTGTTTATCGTTTTTTTTTTCATCAAGACAAGTATTGAAGGTCGGGACAGACCTTCACAACTACACCGGGCGGAGAGGGCGAACACTCAAGGCGCTCAGCCAGCGATTCATGGGTTGGGTGGTAATGGAAGGGCACCCCTCTATGAAAAAGAAACTCAAGGCTGCGCCCGAGTGGAATCATTTATGATGTCATTTTATTGATGTCGTTAATATAAATTCAGTCTCTCCGGTGCAATCCTACACACGCACATCGCATTGACGTCAGACAACCGACCGATCAGATATTGACACACTTCGGTCCCGAATCTCGCATAGGTTAGCCGATCGGCACAGGCTGGGCGGGATCACGCGGCGCGACGGATCTTCATGGTCTCGTGTGCCATAATTGGGTGGAACTATCATCAGCGCTGTGGGCGGCCAGGATCCCAGACGGGCAAGCATTTAGAAAGTCGCCGGCCAGCGGGCCCCAGCCACATCGCGACGGGAGAGGCAAGTGGAAAATGTTGATGAACACACCAGAGACAGTTATCTCGTGTTACTTTAGGCAGGGAACAAGTATTAAGTGTCGTTGTGAAGAAATATCGCATCTCGACACCGAGTTAACAACAATTGTAAGATCGGTGCGTTATGCGGACCCAATGACACTTGGACTCAGATAATACTGACTCAACAATCTTCCAAAAATAAAATGAATTACAAATCACTTAAAATAACTCGAACATGTACGCAGTGAGCACACAAAACAGAACTCCCGCTGCCACGTGTTCACACAAAACGGTCTGGAATTAAATGCCCAAACAGCAGAGGGATAAGAACACAACAAAGGCCACATAACTATCAAATTTTCTAAACGACTGTCAAATTTTGCCTCCATTATCTGCCCTTACGAAAATTGTCGCTTAAGTACCTTTCCTCTCGAAGGGCTGTGACAGGACTATTATATTATTAGGATCGTTTTTAATAATGATAGGGCCAAGCGCGACCCGGCTCGCCGGCGGCGTTAAATCGTTCCACACAAAAAACTTTGGGCACTTCATTATGGTACATCTCTTCGCTCAGACCTTCTGCATCGCGTCGCGGACGAACTTGGAATTCCTCCGCCCTGCCTTGATACTACAAGAACCAATTAACTTCATCCTCCTTTTGGATTACTTCAGCAATAAAACAATGAAAAGCCCGGTGAAGCTTGATAAAGGAATACTGTGGCGAATTTGAAATTATACCTCTACAAATGTTTTACCCATAAATACCGAGTCATCGTAGCAGTAGGTAGGTAATATGAGTTGTTGCTTTAATAAATTCTATATGTAAATACATTAAAAGGCACTTTCGTATGTAAAACTGGGCAAACTCAGTGAATACCCTTTAGTCAATTGGACTTGATTGGTTATGCAGCAGTCATTGTCATCAAGATTTACAAATGCAAAAGTAATGATGCACTCCCAGACTAACACTAAACTCCAAATATATAGATTCAATTAATGACTATCCAGGAATACCTAAAGTCTTACGCTAATGGTCAAGGAAGGGAAGGAGAAGAACAATTAGGTATTGAGTTTGAGAAAGTTGTTCCTGGAATTAAATAGAATGAAGAATTAGCATCCCGCATAAGGATCACTACAGTAGGAAACAGTATGGATGAAGCTTAGTTTAGTGCCACTAAAGAGGACACATTTCAAAATTTCAGGGTTCACAAAGAGTATTGAATGACGATAGACGAGGAAGCTAATTTTATTTATTTTATAGGGTTGCCGGTGGCCCGGTACAATACTTCAAACACAATTACAATCAATAATGTACAGTTCCAGGTAAGGCATCCACGACGTATATTTTAGGAATCCAACATAAGAACGTAGTTTAAGACTTCCATTATTAAATTTGTTAGGGTCCTGCCTAAGTTGTAGTATACTTGTAGAGCGGTCGATGACAAGGATTACAAACACGAAAACACAAGCCCAGAGACAATAGTCCGACAAAAAATGAAATCGAAATTCGGAACCAAAAGAATTTGCAAACGAAATGGCCGGATCGCATTTCGCGAATACGTTTGCGTGTTACTGCATTATTATTTAACATGGGGTCTTTTAAAAATGTTTCGGATGGCCCGGCGGTTGTTTTTTTAGAGGCGCGTGCGCATTAATCGCCTCGTCTGTTGGCACTAGCCGCGCCGGACGGGTCCGCCCGCCACCCGGACAGGCGATACGATCACCGGCCACGAATACGTACAGATTGTGTTTACTCATGTGACTCGCGTAAAAACAAGATTTCAGCAAAGAAATTTATTTTACTAAATCAAATTAAAATTTGAGTTGGAGCATGGCGTATGACATTTCTATCCGATGCCGCGCCGGATTCCTTGTGATGTTTACCTTTATCAGTAACATGTCACGTGTCTCTGTCAACGGCGACCAGATGCGCCACTGGTCACGTCAAATAAGGGCAACCTGGATACAGCGATTGATGTACATAACTGCTCACCCAGAAACGGGCATAGCGTAACGATATGTTTTTATTGGATAAAAAGCATACAAAAGGACACACTAATAAACAGTGTTTGTATTATATATAATATATATAATACAAACATAATATATATAATGTATTAATATGTACACATTATTTGAACTCATTTTATCCATACAATATGATGAAACACCGTTATTAAAAATAATTATAATGAAATGAATGTGGCAAAGTATGATTGAAATAATTAAAAATTCAGTACTTTTTGCAAAAGATGCAAGAGATAATATGAAGTGATAAACGTGTAATTGCTAATGACTGTTTTTATAAAGTACAACCGAATAGCTCAAAACGATGAATGAAGCAAGAAATGCGGCGGCTTCTAGCGAGGGTTTACGTCCACACACAAGATATGATCAGCAGGTAAGCAAAGGGTTAGATAGGCTAGTAAAAAAACAGAACAGTGAGCCAAGACTAGGTATGGCAAGTTACGAGACATCTGTGTAAATAAAACTACCGGCAGCCGTATACATATACAAATATATTTCTACACAAACGTTGTTCAGTGATGCTCTAATTAGGTCAGTGATAAGCTAGTGCACGGGTCAACAAGACTACGCTACAGCTTGTAACGGAATCCGCTGTCTGCACTGCAGCACTTCAGGGAAACCATTAAATTCTAATAGTTCTAAAGTCGATAGAAACTTGACAGTTTGCTGGTATGCACTACTATCGATGATCCGGACGGCCTGAACAAATTTTTAATATTATTTATTAGAATACTTGAATGGTCTACAGTATATACATATATAAATATATAAAACCTGAACAAGGTGCTACAAATGCGACTACATTTAATAGTGTACATTACGTGCTCAGAAGAAAAGAGAAATGAAAACAAGAGCAACACACGCACAGGAACCGCAACGAAATGTACTTTGCTAAAAATACACAAGCGAGAAGAATAGAAAATAAACAAATGACATACTATTCTATTGTACAATCCTCCCGAACAACAGAGATTTTTTAGGTTTATAGCAAGTAGACGCCGCCCGATACGCGTTTGTGGTAAACGCTCTAAAGGATGCAAGTTAACGCCACGCCACGGACGCCAAAATCTGTGTCTTTCTACAACCACACCCACGACCACCGGTCATATCTGGCGCCCAACGTGGGGCCAGTGGCGTTTTACTGTTTTTTTGCACTTTAAGGCACACCGAACTGCAACGTACACGCACGTACTCTAGCCTTGGGTCTTGGTAGTCGACTGACTTTCTAGAGCATCCCTTGCGCGCGCGCATCCCTTACCCCGCGCGTCTCATAACACCCTAATGTCCTTTAGGGCGTTTACCACAAAGGCGTATCGGGCGGCGTCTACATGCTATAGGTTTCAAAATGTTACCATTAAATATACTCGTATCGAGATCATTAGAGCTCGACACAGTATTATGAAACCTTATCATTAAGATTTAAAAAAAAATACAACATTGTAGGTCAGTCTAGCCCATTAGAGACTGTTTCAGTTTCATAACATGGTAGAATATAGGAAATAGCTCCTGCAAGACCTTCTGCGCTCCGGGTTCGATCCTTTCTACATATGTTGAACTGTCCACATACATACTTTTAAATATTCCGTTGTGGTACATGTAGGTCACCATGACCAATGTGACCAGGGAAGCCAGAGCTTTGTGTTGGCTTTGTCGGAAGACAAGTATAATAGAAAAATATAGAAAAATAGAGAATAAAACACCTAAACGCATTTGATTCTTAAGGGTTAGTTTATGTTAAGTATTTAATCTGTCTTATAAGAGAGGCTTCAATTATTCTTATATTAGATCTGTGAGAGAAACTTTTATACGAGTCGTTTCATAATGGAGATAATGAAAAAAGTGATTGTAAAAAAGTGTGAAGATATAGCTACTTCGAGGTTCTAAACTACCGTCATTACATCTCTCGGCACTTATACTCAAATTATATCATCAATTAAGATAATTTCTGAAGGTTGATTTTAGCGGGTACTAAGCTTGCCATCACAACTCAGCACAATAGGCAATTAAATTCTATAGCTAAAATAATTATTGAAGTCACAATTGACCGTCAACTTGACATAAATGAAGTGGGGATACCGCACGCAGGTTGCGCTGTGGCGAGGTCCATAACAGAGTCGGTCGAAGGTAGCTCGGAGCTACGCTTGACCGACGGAGTCTCGTTCCTTTTGCAGCACAAAAAGTAATTTAGATCGCGGGACGCCGCGGCCGGGTCCTATCCCGTTGCGCCTCGGGTGCTCTTCCAAGTATTCTTTAAAATCGATCGTTCAATAAGATGATATCATTCCTTTGTCCGAGAATTGTCTCCGAAACCGCTACGGCTGCCGCGTGACGTTCAGCCAGGGGCAGACGTCTGTCATTCTAAAGCTTGTCCATCAAAATGTCATTCGCTTTAATACAATGGGATAGATTTTAGCAATACTGCGTACGCAACTATTCTCCACTGTGACAATGGAAATAAAAAATAAACGACAACGAAATTCTGATGCCGTGGAACGGGATTTTGGAAAGCCGGTTTTTGGTTTTCGTTGGGTTTTGTGCGCCGCGGGCTGTCTGCGCGGCGCCGGCTGTCACTGTCGGTCTAGTGTTGACGATATTTGAAAAATGTTAGCCAATGTGAAGGAGGAAAAAACATTCAAGATATATTTTTAGAAATTTAATTGTCGTTGTAAATTAAACGCAGCAACAAATCCTCAGGAATGTTGTCCAGAGTAATAGTTTTTGGGAAATACAATCGGATCAAGAACTCAGTACCGCGGTACTCTTATAAAGTTGATGGTAACAAATATAAATACTTGAATAAGAGTAATAATACGTATTGCCTTTTGTGTTCATTCAACTGAATACATGCGTAATATTTGTGTTGTTCCCGCGTGCCGCTCTACAACAAAGATGTACGAGAGGGGTGGCTCTTTACACCACTCCTCCTCAAACGAGTAGAGGCCTACTCAAGGCCGCACCCCTTGCCGGTCATCCAGGATGAGACCCCAGTTGTGCCCTCGATGCCGGTAGGTGGAAGGTGGAAAACCCCGGGGGCTTAATCGGTGCAAGTCGGACACACCGGGGGGTGGCCCTCACCGCCCCCCGAGGTCCGTTAGGGATTTCCCATGGGTTACAAGAAAAAAAATGTGTAATATTTGTGTATCTTATAATATTAAAAAAAATGTGATCTTTCTTTGAATTAGTAAATGCAATTGGATAATTCGAAACGTCACTCTCTATCAAATCGTAAAGTGATACCTATTTTTTGGTCGTTCACTGGAAAATCCCCATGGATCATCATGGGCGCCTTGGGGGTGGCGGCTGTGGTGTGCAACACTCTTATTAACTAAACACCACTGGGGTGTCCTCTGTTCGTTGCAAGCCGCGCCTGAGGGTACAAACTCATCCCACGACGCCTTGTTCAGGCGACTTCCCGAGACAGGTGGGTCTATACGGCTACACCCATCAGAATCTCTTTGTTAAACGGTATGCAGGACAGTAAGGTAATATCTACATTAAAAAGCATTGCCTAAAAAGATTGCCATCGCGATTGGCCACCCAGTAGAATAGCGAATTGTTGTCAGATACTTGCTGTTTACTTAATATTATTAATGTGATCACCAACAATTTAGTCAAGTGTTCATATTGTCTTATTTGAATATCATACTGAGAAGATCCACAAAACTTATATTGATCCTATGAGGTAAGGCAATATTGAACAAATAAGGTTTTAAAGTCGATGGTCTTACTTGCTCACCCCTCTCGCCCGGTGGAGTGGTAACGGCCTGTTCAGGCCAAAAGCATTTATTCTGCTGAAAACGAAAAAAATCCAGACCCTAAGGATTAAGGAATACGACTTGAGAGGATCTCCAGAAGTGGACAAAAGTGTATTGATAATAACAATAGAGCAAATATCGTGTGATGTCAATGTGCTGTGGACTTCAAGGGACGCACGTACGCGTGCAGGAGGTGGTCCGGACGCGCGACCTCCACCCCGAGACCTCCGCCCGCCATTGTCTGCTTCGGTACCTACACATTGTGTTACCGGTTCCACTGAAATAATACATATGCTGCAAACAACCACAGCAATGCCATGCCATCAAGTGATATTTAGTTCCTAATATTCCCTTGTCCTTTTGAATCTATATAAGAACTTAAAACCGTAGCGCTGTTAGACATTGTTACCATCTCATTGTTATTAAATTTTGGTTCATTGCTGTACATAAAAATATCCAATGCTTACTATTGCTTTATATTATAGGTACAGTCAGTCTTGTAAAACACTGTAATTTATAAAATTAATCAAATAACGAATATTGGCGTTTGTATCGATATTACGTGAAGTGACAAGTTAAAAGCGATCCATGAAAGTTAATGGATTTCTATTGTTGTCACGTCTTAATATATTGATGGTGTTGATTCGTCGCCAACGTTGACTCAGAAACCTTTGGCCCGACCTGTGCGGCACAATGGCGCTGCGTGTCCGCTGCGAACGCGCTGCGAGTTGCGACCAATGTTCACTAGGTATACGTCGTTATTGCGTCACAACAATTAAATATATCTGATTTATACTCTTTTTTCTTATACCCAACATTAATTACTTAGTACTTGTAGTTCAGAATAAATTTCAACAATATTTTCGTAATCATACTTAGGTCCTGTTCTCATTACTATCTTTGCAGGTTTGTAAATCGTCCACGTTTAGGTAAAGATTAAACTATAAAAATATGAAACGTCATTGTAAATAAATGAACATATTTTGAAGAAGTATTTTCTTAATTTGTATTTGTAACATTACTTTAACTAAAAATAAGTGCCTCAAAACTCTCTTCGAGTCTCTCCTTTTTATAGTTGTTTTATTAACACAGTGGTCGTGTATTTTCACAATATATATTCATAATACAATGATAAACACAAAAAGCTATTACAAAAAGTGAATGTGAAAAAATCTTACAATAACATTCGTGAACAGCAAAAAATAATGATTGTCAAAGGTGAGAAAATCTAGTAATTAGCACGTCGGCCGCGAACACCCCACGGGCGGCGGATTGTTCCTCGGCGACCCCGCTTCTATGGAAGTATAATTAGCTTTTGTTCGGCCGCATTATTTTGTGTAAAATCCATCAGAGCCTCCATTCACTTGCAAAACAGGCAGCTTCGTGTTTACGTGTCGATGAACAGTAATTACAGAAATCGTTGTCGCATTGTCTCCCTGCGAAGGAATCCAGTCATGGATCGTAATTGGCAAACGCGGCTTACTCATGACAAAATTCAAAGTTTAAGTGTGTGAGAAGGAATAATGCATGCGGAAACCCCCAGACCCTTCCGGACACGTGGCTTTTATAATTAATTCGTAAGCAGCAGAGATACCTGCGCCGGCTTCTGTTGCAAACAATTCGGCGCATGCTACTCTCAGGTGCATAATCTTTGTTTGTTTTTTGCCGCCACTTCCCCCTTTGCATAAATTAACATTTTTGCAATCTCTCCGAACAATAATCCCATTCTTCAACATACCATGACAATTGTACATCGTAACTGGAAAGTTTTTACACCAAAACCTTATTTCGAAACAAAAATTATGAATGTGTTTCGCTACACTCGTATTTCCATCGTAAACATCGAGAGGTACTATAATGATTATTATTTGTCGAACTAGTTACAGATCACTGGGTCCTTTATCTGTTGCACTCATCTCGACAATATCTTTCTTTGAACCTAAAATAAACTCTATACCGTCTGCTTTGAGATTACATTTATTATATTTAAGATTCTCTAAAGTAACAGCATCTTTGGTTATAATTAGTTAAATTAGAACCTTATGTTCATTAGATTTAAAGTATGTTTTAGTATGTTTGTCTTGTCGCGCAGTGTCACCTGGTCCGCACAGGCCGGCAGCTGTGGTCTCATTGTCCCGGCTCATCACTTGACTCGGGCGAAAGGGATGCGGCGCCCATGTGAATCCCTAACGGAATCCTGGGAATTGATGCTCCCGCGCAGATAATACGTGTTTTGAACGCAATAATGGTAACACGATATTGAGTTGTGTGTACAATTATGAAAATACTATACGCCTTTGTTTGGCTTTTAAAATGTTATTGGATGAAATGCTTTACATTATTACTCCATAAGCTTATTAAATGCACGTAGGTACTATATTATTGCCTAAAATAAAAGTTGTCCGAAATTTTTTAATCACAGCATTGGCTTTTTTGGTCTTATAAATCTAAATAGGTAGATCTATGGTTCTTAGGAGCTGTGGTAATACAATAACGGTTGTTTAAAAGGAAAACCGTTTGTTCAACCCTGGATGTATTATGCAAATAGAAAGCACAAGTAACGTTAGAAAGAGTAAATAGAATTGTAATGATAATAAAAAGCGATGTGTTCCAAAGCGCAACAAGAGTGTCCATTCGGGTGTATCTCGCTGATTGTCTAATAGATCACACGACATTAATATGCTCGGAACTGGTTCTCGTGAGATCCGTTAGTGGTTTTATGTAAATTGTTTGGTTTATGGTACGGTATAGCTTCTAGTTTACATTCGAATGCTTTAACGAAACACACACCTTACGTCTGTTTCGAGAAAACGTCCCGAATAGCGCGTCACTCGATAACGTAAAATATTGGGCCCGACTTATAGAAAGTATAATTTATAGTATATCGTAAAAGACGCGTTAGCACCAAAACAATAAATCTACGTAATGACAGACGATTATTGAAACGCGATCCAACTGAACAAGGCACACACTCCTTAACAGTTCTGATTGTAACTGATTAGTACTCGTTATTGCGGAATCAGATATGACAGTACATGTAGTCGATGAAAAGGAAGTTGTTATAAATGTAACTTACTAATAGATTTACGTATGGCGGCCTAGGGGATAAGGCAAGTTTGAATTCCGGCACGTTCACGGAAGCTCTGAGCTGTTTCAGATTAAAAACGGATTTGGTCACCACATGCTCATCGAGGAAGGAAATTACCGCGAGGAAGGCCGCATGGCATCTGATAGAATTGGCATGTGTGCCAGTGCTATGAGAACGGGCGGTGCGACGTACAAGCGTAAAGTGGACACAGCCGCTAACGTATCAGCTCACCCCGTGAGACGATATATTATTTGTAGAACGCTACTGTTGTTTTGCTCGGAGAATCTTTTCGGGTCATAACGGTTACGTGCTCTGATGTACTATCAAAATGGGTAGAGTTCTTATCGTAGAGGATCTTTTTGTCTCGTAACGTTATAGAATAATATAGCTTTCAGTATACATATACCTATTAGAAAAATTACTAAGCTGTTAAGCAATCACTGTGGGTTATAAAAAAAATGATGTTCAAATTATAGAAGAATTTTATTCATTCCAATTTTTCTGAAATTTATTATAAATCACAAAATTTCGAGTTGAGAGAAGATGTTTGCTAAGTTATACAATTGAATAAATTTTCTATTATTCTAGTAAAATATTTTAATGATACTAAAACAGGTTAAATGATATAACATTTCTTGTGTTTAATAAAATACGGCAGACGGCTGAAGTGGCGTAACCGTTACTGGTGGGAACGGATCATCTCTGAGCGTCGTGTTATCAACGTAAATTGTAAAAAGTGACCGTTCAATATAAATGTCTTAGTGAATGGAATTCGATTACTAGGCAGCAGCGGGAGCGTCGCCCGGGGACGTTACCGAAACTAGTTTGAGCCCGGACCGACAATCACACAACTATTGTCGAGATTCATGCACAAAACCGGATGCTGCGTCTCGCGGCCATCGATAAAACCCTCACAAATACTACAAAACCAGCCCCGAGAAATCTCTTTGATAGTTTCAACCGCCCTTCTGATTCCGCCACGCTGCTCATTCATCTCGCGCGCGATCAAAAGAATAATCAGCTGATAGATGCCCGTTGGCCGCCGCTAACGGTTCCCGATAGCCCGGTCTAGGGACGGCCGAGCCTAGCTAACGAGATTCTAACGTGTTTTGGAATGAAACGGAATGGATACCAGTTTTGATTTCAATAAGGCACAAGCTGGAGATATCCGCCGCGACACAATGGACGAAGGAGAAATCGAAGGATCCAGAGGGCTGAGATAATATCGTGTTTCGTGAACTCCGCTGTCTAATTTCCAATACAATGGGTGCCGTAAAAAACTCACCTAAAATAAATGTGTCACAGTGCCACCCTCGGCCGCAGACAATGGACAAAGGGAGTCGAGTGCGTGAGTGCATTTAGCGGCGCAACAATGCCGCTGCGCCCACGTCTTGTCGCGACACAATCGAGCAGGAAGATCGATCCGAGATCTGATGGCGTACACGTGTGCTGGGCCCGGGTGTACGCCGCCGCATGTAAATCACAGATGAGGTGAAAGTTGAAAGTAAAAGTCGACTACTATCCGATGTCGCATCCGCGCCACCCGCCACCCGCCACCCGGCCCCGGCTGTACCCGGGTGGAGGTTACTCGCGATCCGATTCCCTTATCGAGTCTCCGCACAATGCGTTTGTCTTCAACAAACAGTTCGCCGGACAAAAAACCGTCTCAGAAGATGCATTCATTTGCTTCCATTTATACCTTTTCAATAATCTACAACAAATCGGCCAATCTTTTTGTAACTCGTTTGTGTGGCACAGTTCGTTATCTCCTTCAGGTGGCTTTGTCGAGCTCTTGAATCGGATGATTTATGAATAACATTTTGTAGATGTCTTATATTATGAACTATTATAGCATGTGGATATGCTGACCTGTTTTTAAAATATATAGTCTATTTCGGGTCATTGTTATAATTTCGGGATCTCGGGCGACAGCCTGTCTACCTTTTTCACAGAAGTATAAACGTTTGAAACGAATTATTTATTATCTAGCTCGGTTGTTTCGTCTCTCTGAACTGTCAGATTGCATTCCCTTGCGTTTTCTTTCTTGTTTTGATCTCCGCCGTCGTATACTAGCCGTGCGGTGCATCAGGGTTATGCGTTTGTATCCATACTCACATTACTTAGTCAACATAAATTATTTGCTGTGTAAATCGTTAATAGCCACGATAAAGCCTTTAATTTGCAGAACGCTAGATTTTAGTTTAGATGCTTTCTTTCGTTAGTAATTAGGTAATCACGTTTGATTTAAAGTTGCTTACTATAATTTTAACCTTGTTTATAAGCATGACTCCTTTATAAGCTACGTAATTAACTCCGCGAAGATGTTATGTAGGTGATCGTTGTCATTGAACAGTGATATTAATAACATTAAATGTAATAAAAAGATGTTCGCGGGTTGAGTCCGCGAAAGCGCGCGCTCGAGATGAGATATGGCGCTGTAAATCGGTTTGAATCACTCTTCTGATTGAATCTCTGAGATAATGATCTGTGATGAGTCAGTGTTCGGCGGCTGAGGGTTGCTAGGGCTTGGATATACAGTTGGCCATTGGATGTGTGTTGGTCATTATGTTCCTTAAATTTCTTATTAAATGATGGATGTATAAATAATTATGCCATTGAGCACAAATAGAATCATGTATAGTAGAAGCAAGAATCTCTGTGTAGATGAGTTATGAGGGCAGCGGGCTTCATTCCAATGAGGATAGACTGAATTCGTTCCTCAATGAATACCTTTGGTCTGGTCGAGTTCAACTCTTACGAGTTATGAATGAGGACAATGTTACCTATGTACAACCAATAAATATATATTTCCCATTTTTTTAATACGGCCTGCAAATAATTCTTGCATTTATTTATTTTTTTATTTATTTATTTGACCTTGTTCCACCCTCTCCCTTCTATAGAAGATCCATGCGCTCGGGTTCGCGGAGTCACGACTATACGGTAAATCATATCCCGGCTAGGAGTAAGACGTTTCCTAACTCTTACTGCAGCCGTGGCGTGGGGCTGTGGGATGGCGATGTGCAGGCCGGCATGATCACTGCGCCTATTGATTAATTTTCTTTACTGTACACAAGTAGCTATTAGAGTGTACAGCGCGTGTGTGTCGCTCCGACCCTCCGACCGCGCAATCCTTAAATATCGCCATTTGTGCTCAATGTATCGGCCGCAGTGTCGATGGCAATCTCTTAAACAGTAATTTGTCGTCCGCAGCACCGGCAGCGCCGCGGCCACAGCGAGGGAGCGCTAGTTGGCGGCCATATGTCGCGGGGGGCTAGCACGCGAATGTGGCCACATCGCTTTAATCATATTATTATGTTTGTCCGCGAAACTTATTTAGACCTATTAGACGACAAGTTTTAATTTAAACAGGAGTTTAAACAGAGGCAAATCGCAATTATAATAATGTATATTATATTGCTAATATTAACATAATTATAAATATAAGCATTTAGATTTTAATATTAAAATAATAATATATCGTCACATCGTATCGATATATAATATATGTATATCGGGGAGAGCAGAGATACACTAGTGATTATATCCACTTTGCACCTATGTAGGTACATGTCGCGCCCAACGTGACCAGTGGCGCAGCTGGCCGCCGCTCTCACAGCACTAGCACGCATGACATTACTGTTAGATGCGGGATGTTTCACTAAATAATCCTTCACCGGTGAGCTGGTGGTGCTTAAATTCGTACATAATCCAGAAAAACCAAGAAGTATGCGCCAGGATTCGTAGCTACAACGGTTCGCGACGGCGCGCAACGATCTCGGCTGCGTGTCCACTAGGCCGCCATAGTAATAACTCACCGTATCACGAATCCTTCACTTTAAAAGCGCTTTTAAATAGTAATGATTCATTAATATGATGTAAATTTATGACACATTAGTGCTTAAAATCGTATTTAATGTTCTGCAACTGAGCGTGACGGAAATATTTTGTTTAAATTCATTATTAGTTTTAATTAGCTGTGGTTGTGCTGGCCTAGCAGGTAGTGCCCAGGTGTCCACGCGCGGCAACGCAAGCAGTTGTAGGTTCGGATCCCGGCGCGTACCTCCGCGGTTTCCAAGATTACGAACGAATTTAGGCGCCACATGCTCACCGGTGCAGGGAAACACAGGGCGGCACGATCGCTGCGACTGCCGATGGGTTTTTCTTTACTGTTGATAGTCGTTCTCGGTTTTTGGACTGCGCCGTGCTTACCGTCAGGCATGCTGTGGTCACTGCACCAAGTGATCTCAGGCCAGTTTCAGAACAAGAAATGAGCACGCCCGATGCGTGGTGCAGTCCCTGCGCCGAGCCAGGATGCTAACCCGCATTAGGCATTTCAGAGCAAAGTGGACACAGCCACTA
Source organism: Automeris io (assembly GCA_036320925.1). Classification (NCBI taxonomy): domain Eukaryota; kingdom Metazoa; phylum Arthropoda; class Insecta; order Lepidoptera; family Saturniidae; genus Automeris; species Automeris io. Next base: position 18,055,972 of record JAUDJH010000008.1, on the reverse strand, counting down.
ATGTATCTTTGCCCACCCTGTTACAGATATAGCGTGACGACATGTTACATAAACTATTTGAGTTATTGTAACGATATTTTCTAAGCATAAAGCTGCAAACTCCTTAAATATTCTTGTTGTCGTTGTAGGCTAACAATAAATGGCTAAGTAGCGATTAGAATATTTCACGTTAGCGAGTTTACGCAAACGCTAGTGTATTGTATTGTTCGTCAGAGGCGCGTACTCCAGCCAAGGCCGCACCGTGCGTCGCTGGAGACGCTCTTCACGACCGTGATGAATCGTTTTGTTATCGGTGCGCGGCCGGCGCGGCCCTGCGCGGGCTCATTTTCACTTACAACACAATTTTTACGATAAATTTTACTAAACCTTTGCCGCGGAACGCCAGGTTGTGTTGGAAAGAGTGGATGACGTCAGGTTCAGTGGAAGGTCTCCGCTACGTTGGAGTGGCAACATGACATAATAACAATATTTATATCGCCACGGTGTGCCGTTCCGGAGTCAGTAGAGATATATTAGTGCCTGTATAGACTCTGTGCTTATATGTACATATCGTCGGGTGAAAGGCTGTTTGGTTTAAGCGACATTTTTTGGTGATATAGTAATATATATATTTATGGAATTTGCGTTTTTACCGATTCCATTTGCTTGCTAACCTACAACCATTCGCGACTATAAGACTCACCAGGCCGCCACAACTGCATACATATTGTTGTTAAACACGGAATAAAATATTTTTAGTTAACATTAACATAAAAGTAAAAAATAAAAATAATTTCGCAAACAAGGGCCCATAGCGTGGGTCATTGTGTAATATATATAAAAAGTAGCGAGCCGCGGTCGGTCGCGGCAACTCCCATTGTGAGCCGTGTGCGATTCGCCGCGCCTATTGTGCTGCTGTTTCCAGCCAAAACGTAAATAAAGACAGATGTTACCACACTCCAAAACCTCCTTCGCCTAATCCTAACTCCGTATCACCGCAGTCCCCGTTTCAAAAAGCGACTTACAACGCATTCCAATAAGGTTTAAAGTGTTGTCAACGGACGTGTAAGATAGGCCCGTTCACGGGACGGTTTCATATCTAACCGCACCAAGGTCCGCGTCGCGGGTGTGTGGGTAGTTTTACAAAACCGTATACTAGCACAGTTTAATAAAACTTGATATTAAAAGCGAGGAAGATATTGACAAGCGGGACGGACCTGCGGCTCGGGGCTAGTCTAATCAGTGTGGAGCTTAGGCACGACGCGAGTGGCTACAGAACGACGCGAATGACTGCAGCACGACGCGAGTGGCTGCAGCACGACGTGAGTGGCTGCAGCACGACGCGAGTGGCTGCATTGTTTTCTATAAATGTTGATATTTATAGTCGTTGCTTTGATTGCACTTTGCTCAAATACTATTTAAATAGTTACTGCGTATATAATAAGTCTCCAATTTCGTCAACTTGCACTCTGCTCTGTGAATACTTAGGTAATCACGGTGCAATCCAAAAAATGACTACGACTATAAGCAGTAAAGAAAACCTATTGATAGAGGCAGTGATCATGCCGGCCTGCAGTGATATCACCTCATGTATATTTAAAGGCTCAATATCATAATACAACAGTGGGAACACGCTCGCCGGGGACCATTCCACAGCTCAATGACTCGGCTGCAGCAAGAGTTAGAGAACTTTTTAGTCCTAGCCGGGATGTGAGTTACTGAAAAGCTGTGACTCTTGAAACCCGCGCGTGTGGCTCTATTATGGATGGGGGAGGGTGGGCCAGGGTAAAATTACTGTTCAGAACACTCGCCGCGATGCAGCCGGTAGAAAGCGCTCAGTGGAGCTATTGGGGCAGTATGGTTATGATTACAGAACACGAGTGTAAATACCACCACAGTGACTCGCCTTGACTTGTCGCGTTTCGGGGTCAGCTTGTCTATGCCCAGTAATTCACATACTACAGAGAGCTTCAGTCATGCTGCACGTGGGACGGCACGACGACTGACACACAATAGATTTTCGTCGTTTGACAGTCGGTTTCGTTTTCGGCCTGCACTGCACTTACCGTCAGGTGCACTGAAGTCACTTTGTCACTTTGTCGAGCCAGTGTAGGAAAAACGTATCTATATGGACACACAAACCAATACCGAAACGCGAGGGGCCGAAGCGACTCACGATGGCGGTTTTTACACTTTTTACTGTGGTCACGATCCAGTTCAGGCAATCGCCCCACCCCTGACCTCCGAAAGTAGTACATTAGCCTGTAGTTTACACAAGGATTTATAAATAAGATATGTCTTTGAAACAATGCATCAAAATAACTTTAAAGATACTGTTTTTGATACGAAATGAAAGACCTTGAGTAATTTCTTTAAATAACAAAGACGTATTTGTACATAAGGCGCAGAGCCCACGAGCGCCGCGCGGTGCGGGTGCGGGTGCGGGTGCGGGTGCGGGTGCGGGTGCGGGTGCGGGTGCGGGTGTGCCTAATTAGCGTGTATTACAAGTGATCCGGCTAGTTGCCGCAATGTTTGGACAAGTGTTTGTTGCCAGCGGATTGCCGGAGGCGGGTTCCTTATGTTATGTCTCCGATACTATTCCATATGTACTTTAGATTAAACCTTTAACATTTGAATTATTTCTGTTGTCGGACTAATGTTGTTTAATTTTTAGAGTAGACATTTTTGATATCTAAGATGCACATAGATATAATCTCTCAAGCAGCGCGTCGCTTCCCTCTCATCTGGACTGCAGGGTGGTTACATAAAAACACTTTTGTTTATACCTACAATATGGCGCAGTCGCGTGTGCCAGTGCTGTGACAACAGCGATCAGCTGCGCCACTGGTCGCGTTGGGCGCGATATATAAGCGCAAAGTTGGTATAACTAATGTATCTCTGCCCACCACGTGCGGGATATAGCGTGACGATACATTATTATTATTATATAGACAAATATAGAGTGCACAGCGCCCCGTTCGGTAGGCACCCTCGATCAATCCGATCATTAAAACAAACATTATGAAATACATTTGGACAATATTCACCGTCCCTCGAAGTGCAGGAAATGATATAGCACTCGCTGAGCCGAGGGTCAGCGGAGAGCACGGCTCGCAGTTTGCGCGCTGCGGTCCAGGGTTTATGGTCTGGAAGAATTGTTAATGTAATTACGCGAAGTGAACAATATCTTTGTCTGTCTGTCTATCGCTTACAGTATCTATTCATGTCCACGCACTTGCCTTTACTTTCTGTTATTTTTAGGGTTCCGTACCTGGAAAGGAACAACAGAATCCTTATACTCGTATAACATATTTGTCGAATTGTCTCTCTATCAAGACCCGTTTTCTCAGGAATGTGAGGTGGTATTCAATAAAAATTAATACCAAATACAAACAACACGGTTGCTTGTGACTTAAAAAATAATCTTATTCTAAGTCAGCGCTTTCAAAAGGTGTCTCCGTTTATGTCTTATTTTTATAGTTTTTTCGTAAAATGAAGTGTCACCTTTAATTTACATTTAATATGTAATTTTTTTTTAAATTATTATACAAACAGGATTCCGCGTGTGTTTAAAAAGTCGTAGTCCAAAGCTAGCCGGGTGAATGGATATCAGAAAATAAATTATTATTATTATTATAAGCCAGTTTTGTCCCAACGCTGGGCAAAGGCCTCCCTTCCCTTTTCCACTATATTTGAGAAATCCATGGGAAGGGGTTTGGAAATGTTGACCAGCTCACTTGTCCAATGCGGGATGGCAGCGTGCATCATGTGCCGGGGCAGTGCCTGCAGCGTTAATGCGGTATACAACATACCTCAGTCGGACCACAAGCGGTTACGACACCTCAGTGTGGTGAAGTGGGGGACGCTACTCTATTGTAACGGTTAAGCTCATGACGGTTTTACTAAATCTAAACAAAATTAACTTTAACAAATTCAATGTTTACATGACCGCGGTCGGAGCGACGAGGTCGGTCTGCGCGGTACAATAATGACTTGTAATCGAATCAATCAGCTAAGTTCCCCGCGCACAGAGCTGTTAAACGAATGTCCTTATTGCTCTCTGCTCATCCCCTCGCCTGCGCGAAGACGCACTGATTTATCCACTTTACAATTAATACACTTCTATACAAGTGCGTTGCGTTTCATTGACAATAGAATTAATATTGCCGGAGAGGTGAAATTATTAATAGGTACTTATGTTATATCCATGTATTAGATTTGATTTTTTTGTTGTATAGGTACTACCTTAACAATATGACTGTATCGCATTTTATGGAAAGTACAAGCAGCAGTACCTGTGCCATTAGCAGTTTACGGTGAGCCAGGAACTGCAGCGACCGGCTGCATCACGGCGAGTGTTCTGAAGGGTTATTAAACCTTGTTCCACCCCCCCCCCTACCCCCTACCCCCTTACATAGCAAAAGCACGCGCGCGGACTTGCTCGCACGCCGGTAATGTACAGTAGTAAATAACCAAACGTGTCGCTAGAATGCGCCCCCGACAACTGCTCTCGCGACATACGAGTGCGTACAATCAATTGTGATTAGAAAACTTAAAAACGATACAACGTCAACTGAGATATATTATTGTACAAATGAAGCCCGCGAGATATCTAAGAATTTGTATAGTAATTATAACATATCGTCACGCTACATCTCTTTCGTTGTAAGCAGAGATATTCTCGCGTTAGTGGTTGTCTGCAGGTTAGGCTTAAATATCGTGCCCGGGCCTCAAATACGGAAAACATCTCGAAAAAGCCCGCATGGCATGTAATGAAAATGTCATGTGGAAGTCGATAAGCTGCGCTACTTACTTAGCACAACATACAAATGCAAAGTGAACACAACCACTTATGTATTTCTGCTTATCTCGAAAGGGATATAGCGAGACAATATATTATTTTTATAATATATGTAACGTTATAGTCTATCTTCAAAAGACTGTTTTTATTTAACTGGCTGCATAAAATGACTAGAGCGCAGTCGATGGAAAGTGCAGTGTAATCCAGGAACTACAGCGGCCGTCGTCGTTAAGTGTAGAGGGCCCGGGGCACACGGACAGTCGCCGGCGTCGCGCCGCCCTCATGCACCGACACTGTGGGTCTCTAGGTAGGTGTACAATTGGAATGCGCAAACTGTTCCCGGAGCGCAACGGGCTGAAGCGACTCGTTCTGCCTGTGTAACGCAATAATACTTGATTAATGCATCTAGTTACACCTTCCTGCATGCTCCATTCAAGCGGTAGCGTAGTGTTTCTGTCCTGATACCGTAAACATAATGTGCTCAGTCCACACTAGCTTATCCGGTGACTTCCGAGACGGATCACTCCGAGATGCTCGGCGCTTTTAGTTCGGAAGTTACCCTTAGCTTAGCTTCCAACGAGTATTGACTTGAGAATAAATGTTTTTAATAAGTTAGACTGCCGTCACCCGGGTTCGACTATCTAATATATATTAACAAATATCTAAAAGGAAAAAATAAAAGTGCAAGAATAAAGCAAAGGCTCCAGCACACGGTCGCAGTGCGGCGAGCACGGTGCGCACGGCGCGGCCTCTCCCTAACGCGACGCTTCGTGGCGCAAATCGAGTTAGCTCTCTAATGACATTACGGCCTACGAATTTGCGCCTCAAATTCACCACTTGTAGCCGCTGATGAGCTATTCTTTACTACGTAGGGAGAACCTCAGAGAGTACCTTTTTTATGTTCATTTGTTGTGTAAATAACAACAGCGACAGTTGGTATGCAAAATAAAATTGTATGACGTATGTGTTATCAAAAACTATAACTCGATGTTTATTGACTTTCATATCTATAGGAATTTTCCTCATTACTATATCAAAGAAATATCTGAGCTGAGATATAATATAAAACAAGACTTTAGAGTCATATCGACTAATTAAAAAGCGAAGAACTAATTAAAAATTAAGCAATGTCTCCCTCTTCGTCATAATGAGGGTCGTAAGAGCATAAGAGTCGGCTAAGATATACAGCATGCCGCAATGCACGCAGATTGCCGCTACATGCACTTTCTCTGCACGCAGCGCACACGCGCCAACCCGCATTGGGCATCGTGTGCTGGGTCACATGTCCAAACCCCTTCCCATGGATTACACAAAAATAGTGTAAAAGCAAAGGGAGACCTCTGCCCAGCAGTGGCATGCAACTGGCTAATAATAATAATCGTGTCGAATTAATTCGGTTCTATATCAGAATTTGCTCGAATTTATACTATATTATAACTATATTAGAGAGATACGTTAGCAGCCGTATCCACTTTATGATTGTTTTTCATGCGCCGCGTGACCTGATGGCGCGTCTCTGCTCGCTGTTCTCGAAGCGCTACACTTAAAACATTTTCGTTTAATGCCATGAGAGTTCCTCGTGATAATTATCTTAATCAATGAGCATGTGGCGCTTCAGTCTTACTTTTGCCGAGACGATGAGCTGTGGAATGGTATTCCGGCGAGCGAGTTTCCGCCATCCTATGATATGGGGTCCTTTAATGCAGAGATGTTTGTGTAGGCCGGCATGATTACATGATTAGAACGACTATATATTGTTTTTTTTGTTACTTCGATAGTTGTAGTCGTATTTTTGGACTGCACCATGCTTAGCGTGGTGTGGCTTCTATGCCGAGACAGAATAAATAAAATCGTACTTAACCTGGAGAAACGCAGCGATACGTGCAAGGATTGGAACCTACACTTATGCGCGTCTTCGATCATGTATGGCAGCCCGCCATCAACAATCAATACTGTAAACTAACATAGAAATATCTTTAAATTAATTTAAACCTGATCTTGTCGCTTTGGTGGTCTAGTCCAAAAAGGACCGGTATCCAAGCGCGGTGATGCGAATGGAGGCAGGTTCGATAGTCGACACGTACTTCTGACTTTTTTCAGATTAAGTATTTAGCCACAAAATGCTTACTGGTGAAGGAAAGTATCGAGAGGAAGCCCGCGCGGCGTCTAGTAACGATGTCACGTGTACCTACTAGTGCAGCTAGAACGGCGATCAGCTGTGCTTGCTGCTGCCCACTTTGAGGACGACATATCAGCGCAAAATGGATACCGGCACTAATGTATCTTTGCTCACCCCGAAAGGGATATAGCGTGTCGATATGTATATATATATAGTTAGGAATGTCTCGGTACCTCACTAAAAATGAGTGGTAGAGCAGGACAGCATAGCAACATGGCGCGCGCACTATTGCATCGCTGTTTGGTGCGTAAGGGCGCGGTCGTTGTGATTTGTGTTTATATCGAGCATTTAAGTTATAAATGGTTAAAAGTGGTTCTATAAGTAATATTAGTAAGTCATGTGGTTATGTAAGTTCTTTTAAAGTTTGTATTGGTGATTTCTTTTTGTATTTCAAATCATTAGCAATTTATGATCATTTTGTAGGTTAGTTTACGAGTTTGTTAAATTAATAATTATAAATGTAACTTATGGTCACTTTGTACTTATTTTTAAAGATTCCTACTTCTGGATCCTAAATTCAGAAGTGGGATAATACTTCCCACGTATGCCCACACTTAATTTTAATAATTGTAATTTCTTTTGTTCAAAGCGTCGGTCAGCCATATTAATTTTGAACATCTGTTTTTAATTCTGAATACAACTTCACAATAATATTTTTTTGTTACTATTACATTGTTTCGGATATCATTTTCTTTTAATATTTTATGTCATAAGAACATAAAGTAATTGTTACATTGAATTTTGTTTTGAGCGATAGCATTTCTTGAGAAATAAATCACCAATTATGCTTTTACTCGTATACCGTATGTTGTGTACTTTTGTTCTTGTTAATTTGGTGTTAATATATTCGATTTGAGACAAAGTGTACGTAACAAATCACTTCGGCCCGACCACGACACGCGTAACCGAGATAGTTCGCGGGTATAATCTCGATAGCGATATCGTATTCACAAAATTCTTTTAAAAGTCAAACGCGGCGATGCAATATTAGGGCACGATCACCCGATAGGCCCGAATCGCGTTGTTAATTGTTGACAGCTATTGACGTTCACTTACTCACGGTAGCCAAAGACGTAGGAGAGCAGATAAATATCAGGACTTATCAGTGTCACAGTTAGGCCAGCAGTGTTACTGTGACCATGACCAGGCCTCGGTTCCTGGACTGTTTCCAAGTTATGTCATTAATAATCTCATGTTAAGTCAAACTGAACTTTAGTAGTCGTATACTTCGCAGACCGTGTCCACCTATCCGGTACTTTGGGAGACAGTTTATTGAGTCGAGTCAAAGGTCACAAATGGTCTACGTTATTTAAAGCTGTAATCGACGTGGTTTGTTCGCATAGAGCTTGCGATTATTTCATTTCTAGTTTTGATTTTTAACTTTACAGTGGAAACACGTAAGAGGTAAAACGCGTTTGAGATATACATAACTGACGTGACTCCGGGTTGTTGTCACAGATATCGTACAGGTACTAGTGTGGTGATTATCCTAGTGGATCACCAGTGAACTTACGTCGTTCAAATAAAGGTACGAGTTAACGCTGCAAACTCACATGGACTTAGATTTCGCTAAACATTTCATTCGAGTCAGTGTCATTTTATAACTACTCACTTATGCCGAATACGGGTGACGAATATGACATCGAAGCCATAAGTGTGGCTTTCCCGAGTAAAAGCTCACGATTACTTCGTTTCCTGTTTTTGATCTTCACAATGAATATGGTGTATAGGTATATCATGTTAGAAATGTAAAAAAATTGAAGTGTCCTTGAGTGCTTATCACAAATGTCATGTTATTTCAAAAGTGACTTCGAGATAATGTGATCCTAGTGTGTTAATGATCACACGTGGCTCTTCAGGTACGAGCTTGCCCTGGTCTACCCCAGCAAGTTATACTTACTAACATTTTATTTAAAAACAGTGAGAAGACAAACGCCACGAAGTTTTATAACTTCCACTATCCGAATATTTAATATTGAATACGCATAAGAAATATTACTTCGTCTTAGGGTAGAGTCAGGATTGAATATGGAACTTAGTAACATTGTAATACGTTGTACCGTGTACATGGTATGGACAACGCTATATGCGTGGTAGCTACAAATACGAATTTAATATTTGAAAAAGTTATTCCTGTCTGTGAATTTTTATTAAATTTTGAAAGCTGAAAAATAATCTTGAGTTCTCACCTTAAAACAATTGTTTCATTTAAATTGTTTAGACAATAGTGAGAGGAAGCGATAATCCATTTGTAGAAATTAAGGTGACTTCCTTGTAAATTCTCCAAACACCAGAGACTTACACTTACCTTAGCATAATCAGATCCTGAAGCCTTTTGGAGTTATACTCTGATAGAAAATACTCGTTTTGTACAATTTGTGGTCATGTAGCAAAAACGTCCTTTAGTAAAACTGGATTCGCAAGGGGTAATCAACATTAAGTCAACTTGTTTTCTGATTTGTCCAAATGGGAGATATTTGGATCACACCATGCATACCGACTGCTGTAGTGTAGTCACTATGCCGAGTAAAAATAAAATGGTAATGTATCTGCTGTCGTTTTTGAGGGTATACATATGAATATGCTTATCAATAGAAGAACATCGAACACTTTTCTTATTTTTCCATACTGAAATATCTCACGTGTAAGCTCAAAACCTAGATAAATAGAGTTTCACAATAACTTAAGAGTTCGTTTAAAAAAAAAAAAATATCCTGATGGATATTGGTACCGATGTCAGACTCGTTTGAAAAGGACATCATCAGGCAATTTCATTCTAAGTACGTGAATTCAACAACATTGGTCATGAATCATGACAGGTTGCTTATCCAACCTATTTAACGACTGCTGTGTTTTCAACCAAATGACTGTAAAGAATGATTTTTCACTATATCGATATCTTCGTATTCCTGAACTACTTTTGTGTTATTTTGTTACATTGAATGCTGTCGACATTGGAGCTAGAGCGTGTTGCCACGAGCAGCAAAAAGTCATCATGAGCAGTGCTGAGCCATGTGCACGACACGGCGTGTGCTGACCATCGCTGTCGGCACCAAGCGGCTCCTGCTACTACTCTGCGCGAGGGTGCTGCGCACCTCCAATGCGCGCCTAGGCGTGTCGTGCGCCGTAGCGCCAGCTATGGTGTGTGCTGCTTTACGCCACTGCGGGCAGTCTACAGTCATCGTGAGCCGCGCTGACTGGCCTGCGCGACATGGCATGCAGCTGCCGTTGCTGACCCTGCTGTGCCGCTGCTGGTACTTCTCACCACCGCAGTGACGCATACCGCGATGCTGCTCTGCCGTACGGGGACACCACGGTGGAGGCACGTGCAGCCTCTGGGTGTCGGTGAGCTTCGGGCTTAATGTGTGAGCGACTGGCATCGTGCTGACTGCATTAACGTCACTGCTTGGACCATGTCGGCGGTAAAACCACACACACACACACTAAATTCCTCTCGAGATTGTTTTCGAGCAAAAATCAGGTTGACTTTGCGTCAACCTAACAAATCTAACTTAGACATAACTTTTATTTAAACTGTACTTTAGTAGTTCGTTTTTCTTATTCTTACCTCATATTTATGGAAGTTTTCATGGACGAAGTAAAACACAAAATTGAGCAACCAAAATCTGATATTCGCAAAAAGTCCAAATTCCTTTGTAACCCCTAAAATTAATTTTATAAATGGCATCGTAATGTGAATATTACAACAGGTTCATACTTATGCATGGTTGCGAAACCTATGTAATTTTTTGAAAACTAATATCAACAGTTACCTAATAAAAATGTAGCTTTCTTTAGATGCATGCAAAGTATATCCTAATACGAGTTTCAATTCCTTGTTAATTTGGGCGTACCTGGATGCGGTTGAAATGTCATTGAGGATGGTGGTACAGCATCAGGGAGGCATATGTTCAACAGTATGCCATAACGTGTTGTAGACAATGACGAAAAGGTTGATCGTCAGAGGTAAGGTTACGGGAAAGAAAAGACTAGATTTTTGGAGACGAAAGTGGCTGGATGACATCTAAAAGTAAAATGATCTCGCTTGCTTTGAAAGGCATATTATGGAATCCTAGAAAGTTTTGCTTATTTAATTGAACTCGATATTTCACTACGAATGTGACAGCGTATGATGGTAACATTAAGTCATTTTACTTTCATAAAAACTATTCTTAACTAAAGAGCAGAATGGCCGAGCGCTAATAAAATTGTTAACGTTTGTTTAATACTGTTAAATCTGACTTGACTGGTTGGAAATCATTTCGACAGATGTAATCTAAAGAGATCAGTTTGTAAGAATCAATTCGATTGTGACTTGAGGACGAGTATTACAGACTTCGAAAGAAGTCTTTTGTATTTTTAATCTCCTTGATTCTAATGTTTCATATGGTGACAACTAGCGGGCCAAATAGATGTTTTGCTCCACGTTGGATTGGAGGTATCACCGTGCAAGCTGTGGCTGTCGGGCGGTAGTAACGCCAGAGCGTTGAGGACGGCAGCACTGTGAATGACGCCCGAGGATACGAGCTGAGTATTCATAGATAGAGTATCTGATAGTCATTATGTCAGCTCTACGAGCATTGCTTACATTATTGTTGAATGTTATCCTTACATAGTAGGTTTCAGAAAATTAACTTTGAGCTTCACACAATCTATTCCTAGGTACACATACAAAAGCCAATACACACATCTTACATTTTTTAGGGCTTACTTATACTTAGAGTAGGGAGTTAGTGGATAGCTTTCAACGGTATTGTATGTGATGTCTGAGTTGGGATGATTATTAATCAGAACTGTGCCGTCACAACTGCGGGAGGGCTTCTGCTCTGGTCTCGCATCTGACGATTAACGGACTTACTTGGGGCAGATAAACGATGTAATCGTGAAAGGAATGGACACTAGAAAGACTTGTAGTGAAGTAAACTGATCGATAAGCACGCCGGGTAAGCCTACTGTGCGCTCTGAGCTCGACGCTACTACCCTGACGTTTCATAACTCACGGGTAAGCCTACTGTACGCTCTGAGCTCGACGCTACTACCCTAACGTATCATAATTCACGGGTAAGCCTACTGTGCGCTCTGAGCCCGACGCCACTACCCTGACGTTTCATAACTCACGGGTAAGCCTACTGTGCGCTCTGAGCTCGACGCTACTACCCTAACGTATCATAATTCACGGGTAAGCCTACTGTGCGCTCTGAGCCCGACGCCACTACCCTGACGTTTCATAACTCACGGGTAAGCCTACTGTGCGCTCTGAGCTCGACGCTACTACCCTAACGTATCATAATTCACGGGTAAGCCTACTGTGCGCTCTGAGCTCGACGCTACTACCCTGACGTTTCGTAACTCACGGGTAAGCCTACTGTACGCTCTGAGCTCGACGCTACTACCCTAACGTATCATAGTTCACGTGTAAACATAGCGTATGTTTTAAGCTCGACGCCACTACCCTAGCGTTTCATAATTTACGTGTAAACATAGCGTATGTTTTAAGCGCGACGCCACTACCCTAGCGTTTCATAATTTACGTGTAAACATAGCGTATGTTTTAAGCTCGACGCCACTACCCTAGCGGTTCATAATTTACGTGTAAACGTAGCGTATGTTTTAAGCTCGACGTCTCTACCACAGCGAAACTGTTCATGTCTACTAACCGACACGTTATTCTCCTATATAAAAGACGTAAGGGACCCCTTCGTCTATTCTATGTTATGTTCACAGAGACAGCTGACAGACGTGAAATTCATCGTGACGTTTATAGGAAGAATCCAAAAGCGCTATAATGGTAATCTAATGGGGTTATAAAATGAGAGCTCTCAGATGTTGTTTCTTATTATGTTTTTTTTTTTTTCTCTTATTAGGTAAAACTAACTACTAACAATGTAACAGTTGAGAAGGTGCATTGCTATAGATTCTTATAGGTTTGTTTGAAAATGTTAGATGCCTTTATTAACCCTGTACCAGGCTAAACACCACCTATTGCTGATGTTGAAAACCCGTCTAACCTGGCACAAGGACATGAGGATCCGTACACCTGGAAGGGGAGGCAGATCCGTCGGGGACGACGGAGAGTCAGGAACGGCCGAGTTAGGAATGTCTCGGTACCTCACTAAAAATGAGTGGTAGAGCAGGACAGCATAGCAACATGGCGCGCGCACTATTGCATCGCTGTTTGGTGCGTAAGGGCGCGGTCGTTGTGATTTGTGTTTATATCGAGCATTTAAGTTATAAATGGTTAAAAGTGGTTCTATAAGTAATATTAGTAAGTCATGTGGTTATGTAAGTTCTTTATAAAGTTTGTATTGGTGATTTCTTTTTGTATTTCAAATCATTAGCAATTTATGATCATTTTGTAGGTTAGTTTACGAGTTTGTTAAATTAATAATTATAAATGTAACTTATGGTCACTTTGTACTTATTTTTAAAGATTCCTACTTCTGGATCCTAAATATATATATACACCTCATCTTTTTTGGGTTCCTCCTATAATTAGTGCTTAATACAATATGATGATGATGATGTCCTAGCCGTTTTCGGCCACGGCGACTGTTTCAACGCCGATTACAAATTCGAGGTCCAGTTTTCGGAAACAGTCAATTGCGCAGGAGATATTTAAGTGCATAACTGGACGCACAGCCAGAACAGCACTCTCTCGTCCGAGCTCCCTCAGGCCCGATGGAAAGGAGAACCAGTACGATCGGGAGGGAGCGGGATGCAGGTTTGGTCGAGTTTTCCCTTCTCTAAACACCTGGTTGAATTGCGGTGTTCAAGAGATACCTTAGTCGCCTTTTACGACACCTCGGCAAGAAGAGGTGGGCGCTATTCTATTCTGCCGGCAGCCACCACGGCTTAATACAATATACTACATGTTACACTGACAGAAGGTAGGATTTGCTCCGTGTCGCGTTCGTGGTGACTCCGACCAACTTGCGGCTAACACGAAACGTAAATATATTGCACGTACTCGCGCGGACGTGTGTAGACGTCAGTCAGTTGGCGCGCAGTATCGATGCTGCATTTAATTGACACGTCATTACAACGCCTCGACGGTAACGACCTGACTCACTGGATCTCAGTGCGCAGGACTGCTGGAACCGCTCCGGAGTATAATAATATTTCAAGGCTGTGCCTATATAAAATCCAACCTGTTTTGGCGATTTTGGTTCAGTGCTGTTTCTAGGAAACGCTTGAATTTGTTTAATGCTAAAACGAACATATTACGTTCAACTCAGATTGAAATTTACAGACGTTGCTATGACTTCGTTTGCGCTTTGCTTTGAATATAAGCTCGCCTTTAACAAAAGACTGCATATATACTAGGAATTTGAGTATTGCCTAAGTCTTCGCAGAGCCAAATCCAAGGTAACGTAATCGATGATTTACTATACAATTTGATACTATATTAATAATATATCGTCACGCTATGTCCCTTTCGGAGTGAACAGAGCTACATTAATGAGTATATACCGTACCCAAAGTGGGCAGTAGCGCAGCTAGATGCCGTTCTCACGGCACTAGTTCACATGACATTCCTGTTGGACGCCGCGCGGGTTTCCTCGCGATGTCTTCCTTTATCGATGAGCGTGCAGTGCGTGCGGTGTCTGAATCTGTATTTAATCTGGAAAAACCTAAATGTACTTGCTGGGATTTGAACCAGCCCTTCACGCAGCGCCTCGCCGTGCACGGATACTGGCCCCTTATCCACTGGGCCACTGCAGTCGCTTTTTCTTTCATATTGATTAAATAATATAATTTGTATTGTTTGAGTTAAATAAATGTAGTATGTATAAATGTAATAGTAATACAATATTAATGTAATATAAATGTTTATTGGGCATGTTCACTGCGGTCGCTTGGGTAGCGAGTACGAGCGGCGGCAAGTCTCCGTTGTGTATTGCGCAATAGTCGCTCTTGATCTTAATAGTGTTGTATTATTGGGGCAAAATTCATAACAGGCCTTCGCGGTCACCGCGAGGGTTACGGTCGAGTTTGCGTCCAACTCCCATTGGCTAAAACCCCCGAGAGTTCCCACCCTCCGGCCTCCTGTGTCTGGACGGCCGACTCTTGTCTTTTTATAGCCAGATTTGGGATAATGACCGCACCTCGCCTGATGGTAAGCGTGGCGTTGTCCAAAAAACGACTACAACTATAAACAGTAAATAAAAACAATTGATAGTCGTCACCATGCCGGCCTGCACAAATATCATTTTACGCTTCGGAAGACCAAAAATTAAGATAAAGGACCCAATATCATATGGCGGTGGGAACACGCTTACCGGAAGAATATAGACGGCTTAGAGGAGTCTCTTTAAATTATGGAAGGTGCGTGAGTTGACCATCAGATAACCGCGGTAACAGGCAGTGTGTTCCTACTCTACCTCTGCTTTCCTCGTGCGTGCGCAGTGGACCTCCTCCAGGACCGCAGCTACTGCTCTCAGCCGGTTGACGACTGTTTCGACGCGCATCAAATAGATTTCCACTCTTTCGCCTAGAACTCAACTTATATGCCTCGAACAATATTTCTGGGACTGATCGTTCAAATTATTACTTAGTCATGATTGTTTGATCTGATTATTGTTTTTTAAATATTTTATTTTATCCAGAAATCTGTTTTGTAGATTTCATCTCAATTATACCGTTCGGTATATTGCGTCATTAGATCTAGCTGCTATTCTAGTTGTATTAGAAGAGAAGCATTTTTTGTCAATTATTCCGCATGTTATTATTGATCTGATAACCTGAGTGCCGGACAAGACTGGAGCCCGAGACCGGCGAGGCGGAAGGCACAGCGTCGCCCGCACAGTCGAACGAGTCGGACTGCATTTCAACGGCTCGTTGCGTTGAATTATTAATTTATTATATTGTGCAGTGATAAAAGCGAAACTTAGATTTTAAAATCACGTTTAAAAATTGAAAGTGTCCGACACATGTGCTTACAAAACTATGGCTGAAACCAACAGACGCTGCTTGACTTCTTTTTATTTCTGCTTGACGCCTTTTTATTATTATTTACAGGCGGACGCTTGACCTCAATCACACCTGGCGGATGGTGAAGATGAGTCTGACGATGAACTTCGTCTGCCCAACAAATGCCTATTCACTCTTCTCTTAAAGGCTCCTAAGTCATAAGATTGTAAAATTATGCTCGCTGGAGCATATTCCACTCCTTTGCTGTCCCCATCATGAATGTAGAAGCAAATCTCTTTGCACGGATATAAGGAACTTCCACCACGTACGGATGGTATCCGACACGGCGTCTGGTGGTTCTATGATGAAATGGAGTTGGTGAAATTAGAAAATGTAGTTCCTGAGAACAGTGTCCATTGTGCAACCGGTAAAAGACTACGGGGGGGGGGGGGGGGTCGGCAGGCGACTGTACGTGGATGTTTGATGTTTTGAATGTTGGTCTCAGTTAGAGTCCTCGCCCACAAGTCTACGAGCCCTGCGATCAATCGAGTGCAGAGTAGCCGACCGATGTTGGCAGCCCTGTCTCAAAGGTGACAGCAGAGCCCCCCCCCCGCACTCGACCGCACTTTTGTCGAGTACAGCTTAAGAAGTACGATGCTGTGAAGTATCGCATGACCTTAAAAAGTACGCCCAATATTTTAGCAGCACTTTTTCATAGAACCCTCTTTAGGAATCTCTGCAGCAGACCATAGAACAACTATATTATAGAATGCGACAAAGAGGTTGTCGACTGGCAGACACATTTACAAACAATACATTCGATGAACATTGTTCTTGTCACATATTTTCATGTCATCTAACATTTCTATTTCCCTTTAAGCTCCACAGTGTGAATGTATGAAAGTGAAATTAGAAAGTGAAACGGTAATAACTTATCCCGTGAATATTGTACCATGAAATTATAAACAATTAACATAAAATACATGTCTCATTTACAATATTCATGATGGTTCCTCATGAAACATAATTATGATAAATATATATTTTATAAAAATGAAACATTCAAAACTTCGCTTACGGCCACAGTCCAACGGGCTTACAGTGACTCGGTTGCAGAAAAACAATAATACATTATTTATGCTAACTGACAGATGAAAATTAAAGGATAAAATAAATATCTTGGAGTGAACAAACCTATTAATTTTATATCTTCTGTAATCATCAATCAATAAATTATATGGCAGCTTAAGCTATAAACATGTCAAAATTATTACTCAATCAATCCAGATGATAAAATGTATCTGTTATGTAATAAATAATAGACTAATCGCTGCTTCAAAAGGTTAATATGCAACGTCTCTAAACTATTTTGACCTTTTCAGCGTCTGTGAAACTGTCAATGTAGTGATATCGGTGCATAAACACGTGTCTCCAATTAGAACAATATTGTTGTCTTCTAAAAATTAAGTTTCAGTACTAACGATTTTAACAAATATCGTATTAAAATTCACAAAAATATTTTTAACTCTTTTTTGTAAAGGGGTCTGTCGTCCAACTAAGTTCGCGCTTGTATAACGGGTACTAGGCAAATATATACACATAGATACAAATAGACAACATCACAGCAAAATTACCGCTACTAGTACTCGAACCCTAGACCAGCACCATAATTATAGTCTCTACAAACTGCGCTATCAGAACATCAAAATAAAAATAATTAATTAGATATGGATATAGTTTGTGTTTGCGCTGTGGCAGCGGCGCGGCGCGCGGCGGCCAGTGACACCGGCGCGCGCAACAATGCACCAATAACATTATAATACTATTATTTGTTTATCAATAAAAGATTTGCATGTGTTAAGTGCAACCGCCAGTCGGCGGTCGGCGGGCGCGTCGCTCGCTGTCATAACGCGGGATTACCATCTGAATGCGCCCGCGCGCCCGCGCACCCGCGCCTCGCCCAGACGCTGTGATGCCTGCTTAGGGGACTTTACCCCTGAATTTAGGAAGTTACGTGTCGATTTTTTTTTATTTGTTTAATTAACACTAAATTAGGTGCAGTGTGAGCTTGCTACACATTATTATAGATAAAAAGACGTGTCCTGAGTGACATAATACCGTCAAATCAATAAAGCTAGAAACATGATTTTTTGCACTGGATTTCTTTTTATGACGTAGTTATTTACTAAGGACGCATCTTTTGATATTCTACCCCGAGTGGCAGAAATAGCGCGAGACTTTCTTTGAAAATGTGCCAGTTTTGAGTATATATAGCGCTTGGACGAAGCTCGGCCCCAGTTCAATAGTGTATAATACTGCTGAATTTTAATAATGTAGTTGTACTAGTTTAGGAAATGATAAAAATAAAACAAATTTTACATTTATTGTAACTACACTATATGAGTAGACTTAAATAATCGTTGATCTCTTATATATATTTTTTGTAAATATTTTTATAAATATACGATTTAGGTAATTAAAAAATAGCTTCGGTCCCTGTAGAATGTTTTCAAGCGGTTTTGGAGGTGTTTTAAATAGTTTTATGGAGATTTTTGTTCAATATTTGAAGCACTGCGGCCGCCCAGGTACGTGCGTGGGCGCCCATCGTCCCGTCCCGTAACACTTTTTCAGTTAAAATCGATTAATTATGTGATTGGCATCGTTTCTTTACTATAAGTAGGACAGGCGGACAAAACAAATAATAATATTAAATATTAATATATTGAAAGAACTTGCCTTATTTACATTGTATATTCAGAATTAAGATTTGTTGTTTATTTTATTAAGCTTAGATATCACGCGCCTAAAGGTGTAGTAGTTCCGTAGGACGCGGCAGACGGCGACCAAATTAATAAATATACCTGACTCGAGACGGTGAACACACCACGCCTGATGGTAAGCACGGTGCAGTCCAAGAAACGACAACGACTAAGACAGTTAAGAAAAGCCCATCGGTAGTCGCAGCGACCATGGCTTCCTATCTTTTCACGCTACGCTTAAAGGACCCAGTATAATAGGACATAGCTAGAAAAGACAATGAAAACTTGCGTTTAAAAAAAATACATTTAAAACCGATCTCAACATTTTGTATGTTTTAGGACGGCTTGCGCCAACGAATTAAATCTAGTTTAACCTTGTATAAAACGCTATTAATATACTGCAAGTTGTTAATTCGAGCTCTATGGTGATTTAAATTTAAAACTTGTTAAAACTAGATGATGTTTCCGTGTATGGCAATAAGAACAGCTTAACGTCGAATAGAGTTTTATATAAACTCAAACTAACATTTAATTTGTTGGGGCAAGATGCTCTTAGTTATTTTCTTCTTAATTCTATATTGGAAAATATTCTTATTTAGTATTTTTGATTTTTTATATAATGAGGCGAATATTATTATTATTATGCTTTTTAGTATTAAAAAACAATACATGTTTAGCACCTAGGTTTGAAAGAGTTAGGACGTTGTTTGGTACCTGTGTGTTTTTTGTTACAAAAACATTGCTCCACACTAGAATTTGTCCTTCAGTTGTGACTGCACGACAAACATAATTACCCACATACAATCACCTGGAACCTACTACCTTGAAGGCTATACGATTTTTTATAGCGGAAGGTTTATACTCTCAACCTGCAGCAAAGAACTTGGTCGCTCAGCCACAGCGTAGTTCGACCGTCATTTCAGAGAAATTTTCGATTCTCTTATTAGGTACTTTTTTATATAAAAGAATAATCCTAAACTGTTTTTTATACTAGACCGGCAAAGTGACCACACTACATCCAAAGCGCAGTGCAAAGAACAACTAAAGCTTTGCAAACGCAAACGACTGTTCATTGATCATGTTGGACTGCTCTGAACTCTCTTCACACTTCTGTTAAAGGCCCCGGAGCAGGGAAGGAAGACACTGGCTGGAAAGTCATCCTACAACCGGATGATACGGTACAGGTAAGGATTGCTTTCTTAAACCTGCTCGTGTGGTTTTATTGTGGAAAGGACACGCGTGTTTTAGAAGGTATGTATGTGAATGTATTAAATGTGGAAAGACTGTTTTTAAATAATAATAAATGATGACGTCCGATGGTGGTACTTAGTCAACTCGTGTGACATTATATTTTGTGTAGGATTTTTTTTTTTGGAGTTTATTGATTTCGTTAATTTCTTGATAAATAGTGCTATTTTTACACGAAACTAGTTCACAGCCGACTATAAGATTATTTTACTGAATTTAAATAAAATAAAATAAATAATTCATGATATTTAATTTGTATTTTAATTAATTAAAGATTATAATTATGAGTTACTTAAAATTCATTGCAATTAAAGAGTAAACAGTTGTGCGGAGGACGCGTGCTCTGTTAGCGCGGCATTCCGCGAGCTTAGTTTCATTTCCGGCTGTTTGTATGTGTATGTATGTGTTTGTATGGCTTAATACAGATAATTTGAATGGACCGTCCGAAAGTGAACCGTCTCGAATGTATTTAAATTAATTAGGCGGCAACTCGTCGCGCGCTCCAAGGACGATCTTTGCATACGTTCGTAACGGAGTATTAATTATAATTGATTGTTTTATATGTACGTTTTTATGTTTTCGATATTTGCCTAATGTCGTTTTTTATCCATTTGTTTTTGAATATATTTCTGCGACATGTTTATTACCATGCGGAGTCCTATAAAATCTAAGTTGACTTTTTAAGATATAAAAAGTTATATGTAGAAGATATTCTGGGAAGATATAGTAAATTATTTGACAATTAAAGTGTCTATAAAAGTTCTATTTTACGATATTATGTTAATCGTTACAAAATTTACTTAGACATAAATATATTATGGCTATTATGTCGCTGTGCCGGCCCAGTGGACAAGAGAGCGGCATCTCAGTGCGGCCACGCAAGGGCTCTATGGTTCGTATCCCGGCTCGTACCTCTGGGTTTTTCCAGATTGGTAACAAATTTAGGCATCACAAGCTCACCGGTGAAGGGAGGAGAACATCGTGAGGAATCCCGCACGGCGTCTTACAGAAATGTCACGTGTGCTAGTGCTATGCGAACGGCGGTGTACTGCTCATATAAGCGCGAAGTGGAAACAGCCAACTGATGTATTTCTGCTCACCCCTAATGGTATATTGCGTGATGATATATTATTACTATTATTAAATATAAAATGTTCCTCGTTCGTGAGTCGTTGGGCTGTGGAATGGTCTGCCGGCGAGCGTGTTCCCACCGTCCTATGATGTTAAGTCTTTTAAGCGTAGTGTGAAGAGGTATTTGTGCAGGCCGGCATGACTATCGATAGGATATTTTTTTACTGTTGATAATCATTGTCGTTTTTGGACTGTACTATGCTTAAAGATGCTACCCATCTCAAAGAGCACTCAGCTCAGCGTATGCTGGGCGACGCTGCACGCGCCAGCCAGCGCTGATTACTACCTGTGCTTACTATCAGACGTGGTGTGCTCACTGCGCCGTGTTGTAATAAATAAAAGACTAGGATTAATTCTAGTTTAGTCTCCACTGCTCGGTAAGCATATGTGCGCATAGAGGAAAGTATAAAAACTAGAAAAAAAAATACAGTGCAAACTCTATATAACGACCCTCAAGGGACTGTGCATATTTTGACGTTATAGAGAGTTGTCGTTAAATGGAGAGAAGAAAAATGTGTATTAGAAAAAGAAAAAGTTTTAAACTCTTACTTGCCATGTTTATAGTTTGAAAGTTTGTGAGTAACCAAGAATATGATAACGTTAAGATAATCCATGACTCCTACGAACAACAATCGACATGTGCAAGCAATCCCAATTTATAAACAAAAGAACGGATTTCTTGGAGAATTAGGTATGTGTAATGCCGACAGTCGAGTTTATTACGGGCTAGGATAATAAACTGACAAAAGAACGTACACAGCTGCGCAGTTTTTACTCATTTTGGCAACTTAAAAAGTCATCTTAGCTTAAAAAATACTTTATATTTTATTAAATTTCTGTCGTTATTGAGAGTGGGTGTAATGCTATATAGAGTGTATCAATGTATAGGAAACAAGCTAAACCAACCAAAGCCGAGTGATATCGACGCTTTAGGGAGTTTGTCGTTAAATCGAGTGACGTTATATGGAGTTTACACTGTATATATTAACGATTTGTTGTGTAAAATATGTCCAGTAAAGTGTCTGTATCGTGTCTCTTTGTAACCGCTCGCTGACCGCCGGGTGGCTGCAGCACAGCTACCCCGGGAGGCTGCCGGCTCGGCCGCGAGGGGTCCGCTCGGCCCCTACAATGCAGGAACAGGTTCCGCGAGCGCACCACTTGCAATGAATTCCCGAAGCCGGCGCTCGGCGACACGAGTCAACGTTTGAATCATTTTTAATTTGAATCTGCATGTCTGTAGGCGGCCTGTGCTCCGCTAGTGGAGCGCGACATTTTTTGCTGCCTGGATTTTTTTTAAATTAATTAACATATCACGAGCAACAGGTTGGAGTCTAATGGTTATGCATTATCAGAGCGGCTTGCGGAAGTGTAGTCGGTTGTGTTGGCGCGCGGGGTATATTATGCTTTATACTTATATTTCAATGATACGAGACATATATGTATGTGAATAGCACCGGTAGATGAGATTTTTTTAATATTAAAAAAATAAGTCATGAAAATATCAATAATTTATTGATATTTTATAATAGGACAGTTGCAGAGATTACAGAGTGAGCTTGCGTTTGTACTACGGGCACTAGAAACAGATATATATGTATACATAGCACATATACCATACACATCCATAACCCCTAACAAACTAATCTGCTCATTACGTACAGTTTACGGGTAACGGGATTCGAACATACGACATTAGCATCACAAATATGGCCCTTACAATCTCCGCTATCAGGCAGTCAAAATATTTTACATAAATTTTAAAAATGGTAGAAAAAATCTAAGCACTAGATGCGATTTATAATGTACTTAATTTATGTGACCGACTGTACAACCCATGCGCTCTATCCACTGGGGTGAAAACACTGTAATAGTCACCTCAGTTTTTGAAATTATTCTTACAATAATCGAGCGATTGTATAAGTACAACTAATTCATTACGATATAGGTACGTTGGTACAAAAAGGATTTAAAAAGTATATTCAAATATAATATCTGTTTGCGCAATTTATTTTTATGGTAATAGGAACCAGTTTGCGGTTTAGAACATCCTGTATATTCCAATTCTTGCGTAGACAGGCAACACCTACAAGCGAGTCCAATTTAAAAAAGCTTAGAACATAAATATACTGATTTAGTTACTGATTTGAATTAACATAAACAAGGTTTTAAAGAAAAAGTAGCAATATATGATTGCAATATGCATTTACCGGCAGTACCTGCTTGCCGAGCTCAGCATGTTGTGTCAGTGGCGTGCATCCCGTGCAAGCATAAAAATGCTTTTTATACCTCTATAAGTTACTCGTCACTGATTGATGAATAATAATATATCCCTTTCGGGGTGAGCAGGGACATATTAGCGGTTGTACCCACTTTGCCCTTGTGCGCCGCGCCGTGCCCAATATGACCACAGGCCGCAGTAGCGTAACTGAGGTCAGATGTACGTGAACCTACCTACGAGAGCCTACAAGAAGCACACGCGTTTCCGAACATGGCTTCTGGCTGTTGTAAAGCTTGTTATATCCTGTGAATGCTAAGTTCTTTTTATTTCTACATCTCAACTGTGCTGATAGTTTGATTATCTCGTTTTCGCATAAAAAGCCACTTGTATTACGTTGAAGTCCGTTTCCTGACGACTCGGTACAACATCTTGACATATCCATATGAATACTGGGAGCGGACAGCACCTAAACCATTACTGATAGACACAAGTGGAGCCCGCGGGCGGTGATCCATAACGCTGGCGGCAGCGAGAGCTCATGACAGTGCAGTAGACGGCCGAGCGGGAGAGGCAGAGCATAATACCGGTCCCAGTCAGCCGATGTCCTGGAATAAGACACAGCAGGAGGAAAATGTTGACGCGCAATTTTGTGCGTAATCACATTATCTGACAATAATCGGGCAGTACTTCTTTTTATTTTTTATAATTAAATAGATAAGGTAAGTCGTTAAAAATTGTTGCATAATATTGATAATCTGAGGATAGTGCGTTAACGCGGCGGGTACTTATGCAGCGCTAATTTATGATCGACTAGGTTGCGGCCGCGGGTCCGGTCGCCTGTGGTTGCCGTCACGCGATGCATTTACGGACTACTGGACATTTGTCTCGTTCCTATCACATACATATGTATCAAGGTTTTGTGGAACTTCTCCGAGACATGTCAGTTCATAGCGTCGCGCAGTAAGTACACTTCCTGTCTCCACTCTCTACTGATCCGATATCACGGGAAATAAATGTACCGACAAAATAATTTAAACTAATCTGTTACCTTCAAAATCTAAAGCACATTTAAGGATTTATGGGCCGGATTCAGCTTCAGATCCTTAAATTTTTTGAGGCGGAGCAAAACTAATGTCTGTTGACCGGAGGGTCAAAGAGCTTGGGAGCAAAGGTTTCTCAATTATATTAATTAATCCGATAAAAAATGTTTGCGGCACAATTTTTAGGGATTTTGTGCTCAACAGCTTTGTGAAAATGGAAATAACATTTATCGCATTAGAAGCAAAACATAATTGACTTTGCATAACTTAAAACGTGGTAACGATGTCTTATGAGATTTTTGAGTTAACTTTCAAAACAACAAAACGAAAGGCGGTATACTTTTCAGTCAATTTTGTATGGAGAAGTTAGCCCATTTTTTTAGATATATTATTCAGTGAGTACGTCAAGTGATGTGCTCGCCCGCCTGCCTGAGTTCCAACTCAGCACCCGGGGTGTTGGCGCCGGCTTGCCCCTGTAAATCCTGATCTTCTGACCTTATTGGATTAGAAAACTATACTTTCTTATTAATAATAATATATGTATATATATGTAGTTTTGGGGATGCTCAGATCAGACAAAATACTAAATTAAACTTTAAAAATTACTTTATTTCGCTTTTCAAACTGATTTCCCGTCTTAACACTTTTCTAGGTCTTCTCTTAAATTCGCGCTCTCTTCAAAAAAAAAATCATATAATAACATCCATCCTACATATATATATATATATATATATCGTCACGCTATATCCCTTTCAAGGTGAGCAAGGATACGTTAGTGATTATACCCACTTTGCGTTTGTATATGTATGTTGTGGCCGATACGAGTACGGCCAGTGGCGCGGCTGATCGCTGTTCCCAGAGCACTGGCGCACATGACGTTTAGAAGTCACGCGGACTTCCTCACGACGTTCTTTTTAAATATATAATAATATATGTAGAAATGTAGGAGTAAAAGACGGTGGAGCGTCATTATATTAAAAAATCAGCGAGCCTTATATAGTGACTAATAATTTGAGCAATTAAATGTAAAACAATGGACTTGAAAAAATGTAATGAAAAAGCGAATAAATGAGTGTCAGGCACCACACCCAGGCCGCGGCGGGCCGATCTCATATGGGCCTTGGACGATTTGCGCATTGGAGTCACGCGAACCGAATCGACGGGTCAAGGGATCTGACTCGTGCACGCCAATACAATGTGGAATCTAAGCAAAAAACCAAATTATTTTGTGGAAACTGTTACAATGTACGAGGCGCGGTGTCACGACTCCGCTCTTGCATCAATTGTCACGGCAGCTGTGGCCGTTTGCAGCTCACCCCGATAGGGCATCTCAAGGATCTCAGATTGCTTTTATTATCTCATTTTACAATTACTTCTTTCACGCCACACTTTACTTTTAAGTACATTTGCTTATTGTTGTGGCTTTTCCAAGACTTCATCGGGCTTAATTATAACTAGTGGTAACCATATTCCAGCATAAATTGAGAATTTGTGACAGGGAATGCCTCGCCCGAGCGTCCGTCTTCGGTTTGATGCCACTGGCATGTTTTTGTTCATGGCAATCAATTTGAGTGGTTAAGTTTTAGTTCATTTGTATTGGCCGCGCTTCGCCGCTCTCGGCACGATGCTGTACGAGTATCGCCGCTGCTCATTGCTTTCCAAATGCTAGTCGGCGATGCCCGTGTCAGCGGTGTCAATGCGCAACAACTCCAATAACATACATGTGCCCTTAGCGAGCTCTCGAGGAAGCAATGACGATTGTTTACTTCAGTGTAAAACGTTGTGAAGGATAACAATACAATTTGATGGCTTATTACTTATTTTACACGATCGGGTACCTGACATGAGTAAGGAAAAAGAACCGTGATGCACAAAATAGAACATATATGTAAATGCATGCACAATCATTAATATATAATGCTAGTTTACAGTAAAGTGAAGAATATTGAAGTAAATTTTGGAAAAAAGAAAACGAATATACACGTACATTCATACATGGACACAATACACAAAGATAATAATGTATAATAATCGAAAATTTGTAAATCGGTAAAAAAAAACAAAAACAATAAATACAGTCACTGTTCACTTGCTGTTTTAAAATCCAAGAGATAAACAGTGCGTCGTACTGGCTGCGTGTCCTCGGCGTGGCGGAGCACTGTACAGGATTCGTTTTAAAGACAGCTGTGCCGTTGTCCGGGGCAAACTAGATGGAGCATTAATTTTTAAGTTAGCAACAAGTTCCGCACAATCTAGAAGTCCATGGCTGTTTCTTTGTTCACTCAAAAATCCAATTGTTATTCTTTTCAAAAACTTGTAAAATAACATTATAAATATGTTCTTGTTGAGAAGCCATTTGTAAGGGTATAAAGTAAATAAAACAAGTGAATCAGAATAACCATTAATCGAGGCACAAAACTGCTCCGACATCGCAACGGCTCCTAAACCTTGTACGAGTACAGCCCATGACGGCCGTAAAATTTCGGATGAGCGCCGTCACCCTGGTGCGATGAAAAATGATTATAAACCCGAAATCGTTCAAAATCCACAAAGACACGGCGCGTTACTCGGCTTTGTTCGCTTGTCTGAACAATGATTTATCGACTCCGCGGGAATCGAACGGCATGCAAAATGTTGCGTCACTCATCGTACAGACTAAACCGTATTCGACTTCCCGCAAGGCACAGCTTAACAATGATTCTAAATGTACAATTCTGATATCGCTAGAATAACACGAATTTAGTCTTGGATGTATCTAATCTGTGGCGTCGTTTACGATGCTATCGGTAGAGATATGTAAGCGATGTAAATCGGACGAATGAGACGTCAGGCCGATTCGTTACGTGTCGAGCTCGTGGGGGACTTAATGCTTGGATTCTCGTTGATTAAGTATACCTATTTGGTTCCAATGAGGATTATGAAATATTAGTTTTGTTTAATACATGTTATTGACCTTTGTATGTCGCGTTGGCGGGGAATATAATACTTACAAAAGAACGAAATCATGATGTCTGTTTTTTTTTTTCACAAAATATTTCTGTTTATCGTGTATATTTTTCTGCATTCTTATTAATTTTGGACAAGTTTTAAAGAAAACTGAATAGTTTTTTACGGACAACTGCGGTTCATCACCTACTTTAATTTCATCTTCCACCAAGTTTAATTAAAGTCAAGCTTTTTTGTCCAGATAAAAAAAAAACAAAAAGCGTTTATTTGGTACACAACATAACATACAACACGGAAGGATAGGGTAACCAAGAGAGAAAACAACAAAAACAAACACGCTGTGTTGAGATGATGGGTCAAAGTGAAGTCACCTAAGCAAATGCTAAGTGACCAGCTGAGCCACCCAGAGTTGATTTTCAGCTGAGACCCATTTATTTTGTCAACACGCAGAAAATAGCGACGAAAAGATTAATAGAATTTAGATGAAACCCATATGATTTAGAAACTTAGATACTTTTGTCAATTATTTAATTAAATATGCGAACGTTACGAAAAGAAATTAAAACGTAGAAAGCCCCCAATAACGCAGAGTACGAGTGCGACAAGTGTAACTGAATGTATGCCTCCGCAGGCCCTCGGGTCGCGAGCAGTGTCTTTACAAGCGGCTGATGCTTACAAATGTGGGGCACAATGGCGAGCGCCGGCAGCCGCCGTGTCTAACGCGGACTGATGCCGTCTGGCTCGGCACAAAGGGCTGCATCAGGCCTTCTCTAACCTCATCTACAGTTTCCACGTGACAATTACTTACCGTCCTCTGATATTGGATCCTTTAAACGAAGCGTTATGAAATATTTGTGCGGGATAGTATGATCGCTGATATATCGCTGTATCGACGGGATTTTCTTTGCTGTTGACAGTGGCAGTCGCTTTTTGATTGCACCATACACACCAACGGGCGCGACGTGCCACCTCGCCGAGTCAGGATAGTCAAAAGTTACTTCGATGTATTTTCAGCGCCAACTCTTCTACAGTAGTCGTTTTAGAAACGTTAGAAGGGCACCCGTTTCTTGTTTGCTTTTGCAAGTTAAATTCCATACTTTGAAGTTGTCCAGCGTACAGGCCGCACGTAAATGAAGACGAACAAAAACTCCTAGTACACCTATTAGATGCTTTATGACGAAGCAGCAGGGAAACGGTAGCGTCATTTCCCTTAAATATACATTATTATTATTGGCCAGTTTGGTCCCACTGAAGAGCGTTGGTCTCCCGCCCCTTTTCCACTTAACCTTTTGACTAAATAGTACATAATAAAATGATTGATTCAATTATAGGACTGCCTTTCTTAAGTAGAAATGAACCGAATTGCAGCGGATGATTGCAGATTTTTTAATTGTTAAAATTATTTCATTGCTTTCAAAAAAGGCCTGTTAAATTCGATAGTACTTTAAGCAATACGAGTGTGCAGTGGAAACGCGCCCCGCGCCGTGTCGTTCCTAAGCTATTCGTCTCACACGTAAGCTGTTAGCTGCGACTGAGGCTAATGAATACAAATACACCGCTATTTAACTTCCTCACGGGCGAGATGAATTGAATATTAATACAGTTTTCTCTTCGAATCTTTTATTTCAAGGGTAAGGGCTTCACCTTCGGCCCGGTTTACATGGACGCTCGGTTTCAACTACATAAAACTTTTTTAGTTTAAAGTACGTTTAATATTATTTCTTTGTTTCTTTCTATCGAATCCTTGATTACACTTTGGATCCACATAGTACTACTGTTATTAATAATTTCTTTATTGTAGTATAGCTCCGCTTAACTTACCATTTTATTTACTATAGAAAAATACTTTAAGATTTATTTTTATACGGCTTATTTTTATGCGATTTTGAAGTTGTTCGGTTTGTATTTAATCCAAAAATTTCTTGGACACAGATACATATAGGCTTGTTTGGGAAGCCCGCGTATAGATTGTCTCCAAAATCGTGGAATGCTTAAAGCTCACTCTATCTGTTTCACTGACATACTCGTATAACGTTTATGGATATAAAGGGCAGCTTGGTCTGCCTCAACTCTTCAATACAGATGTCAGTGGTTTTATAGATTTTATAATAAGTAGCGAGTTCAAATTTTGCTGATTTCAAGTTGCAGTAATAAGCAGCCCATTTTGATTTCTTCATTGAAACGTTTAAAGTTCTATTTTTCATTAGAAAAGGTTTTAGCTTTCTCAATATCGTAAGTCTTAATTTTTCAATTGACGTGCTATCAGTGTTGTATTCAGTGCGAAGTTCTAATGCTACAGCATCGTCGACATGTCATTCAGATTTAAAATCAGTGCAGTGATCGTCATGAAAGTCCAGCGCCCCCACACGCGGCCGCTACGCGCGGCGACAACGCGGCGCGGCAGCCAACCGCGTGACTAGAATGCCTCATCACCTAACTCTTCTGTCGGTACATCCTCATAGGCCTTATTCTCATACGGTACAAGGACCAGAATCGCATACATCGGCAATGCACGTGAGACGAGCATTGTTCTGTGCCTCTATTGTGAGTTCGTATGGTGACTTAAATATTGGAGTTGTTAGGTCATAACGGCCGCCTCCGTACATTTGTAGTTGAGGTGTTTGCCAATAAACCCAGCCGAGTTGGAAACCTCCAGAGATCAGCCGACATTAATGGAGAATCGTTTGTTTTAGAAAATGAAACAAATGCTTATGCAATTGATGACATACCTGTGTCTAATGAGACATTTGTATTTTAAAGCATGAAAGAAAGAAAAAGCATTTATTTGACACATAACATAAAACACAGAAGAATAGGTTAATGCAGATATCAAACAACAAAAGTAAATTCCCTGTCTTGAGAAGTTGCGCTAAAAGGAAGTCAGCTTAGCAAATGCTAAGTGACCAATTGAGCCGCGCGGCGTCGATTTTCAGCTGACATTTATTGCATCAACATGCAGAAAACAGCGAGGAAGGGACCAATAGAGTACACATACATAGTTGCAGAGACCAATTTCAAAATATGTATGTAAGCAGTATCTGTTCATTGGAAGTGTGCAATTATTTCTAAAGTTTAAGTAGTTGCGATTGTCAGGAGCTCATTAATAAGATATAACTATTACTGATAACGGATGTACATAGCTACTGGCAACGAGTTATACAACTGGGCATCGCAACGGTCAGCGTCAAGAGGTCTATGGAGGTTCTTTTCTTAGTTACATAGGAATAAGGCAAGCTCCCGGGCTATCAATGTAGTGGAACGTAATCAAGGAAACGGATTCTTTGAGGTGGGTTTGGGGGGCAGTTAGGGTTGTATATTGATCACAATAAAGTTGTGTACCTCCCAGATAGACTTCACTGATAATCACATTTTTGAAATACATTAATTGAAAAATTTAAACATGTGCTCATCGGATATGTATTCTCATTATGGCGCAAGAGTATTCTCATATTACCTTTAGAGATAAGCAGTGGAAAAGTTTTAAAGTTTTTTGGTGGTATGGCGATTGCTCAAAATGGGTCATGACCACAGTACACATGTGTAAAGACCGTCATAGTGACTCGCTCTGGTCTTTCGCGTTTCGGGATCAGCTTGTGTATATCCAGTAACTCATATACCTAGAGACCTTCAGTCGTGGTATATGTGGGCCGACATGAAGACGGAGACTATCAATGGATTTTCATCCTTTGATGGTCGCTTTCGTTTTTAGACTACACTGTACTTACCGTCAGGTGGAGTGTAGTCACAATGTGGAGCCAGTGTAAAAAAGACTTACGGCCGCGGACAGTAAATCATTAGAAACAGCCGTGACGTCGAGAAACCGATGTCTTTAGTCCTTGAACGTCGATCACGCGAATGCATCGGAGTGCAGTGGACACAGTGCTCGCTGGCACCAGTACTGCAAGGCTGTTTAGCTCGTAAAGCTTATTCGTGCCAAAAGCGTTCTAATTACTTCCTTTGCTGTTTCATCAGACTGTTCAATGATTCTTCCAGGCTATGTGTTTCTTTCCTCTTATGGTATAGGATCCTACAAAAAAGTGTGCAGATATTTATTATGCTGGTTTTTAGAAATATTGATTTACATTTCACTTCAAGGAATCAACAATCAGAGGAAACAGAAGATTCCATTAAATCTGTAACGCAATAGCAGAATATTATTCTATATATATTTATTTGTATATGTATCTGTACATTAAAATAAAATTAATGTATACGGTATGTGTTTGTGTGTGTTTAATATAATTTTATGTATGTAGACGTATGTGTATCACTTTCGTTGACACTTTGAAATAGTCTCTAGAGCTGTGTATCTGCAATCTGTTATTCCCTTCCTCGTCGGTTTCAGCGTGTTGACACAACAAATGGATGTCGGCTGAAAACCAGCGTTGGGAGGCTCAGCTGGACACCTAGCGTTTGCTGAGCTGATTTCCCTTTTGCGCATCACATCACAGGATATTCGCTTTTGTTGTGTGAACCTTGATTAATCTAATTCGTGTTGAGTATGCTATGTGCCAAATAAACGTTTTTCTCTTTTTTTTATCTAAATGAAGTTCAAAAACGGTTCCACAGTAGAAGGAAGGGTTGTGCTTTGTAGTGGATTCAAACGGACTCTGATATTGCGCAATTCACCAATGGTAAATTTTATCATAGACGTATTTTTCTCTGTTTTAAACACAAAAAAAAAATATAAATTATAAAAAACGTATACTTTCCAGGGAGCCCAATCTACACCACGTTGCCCTATACAGAATTAAGTTTCTACAATATATTAAAGGGCAACACCGACAAATACCAACCATCAAAAAATTTTAAAGAAATGAGCATTGGAGCGACGAAAAGTGGAATGAGTTATTGAGCTACTGTGCAAACATACTCTGTTTGCTACCGTGCCGATGCGGATTGTACGTCGGCTGATAATTGCACAATTAACAGACGCATTAATAACAGATATCTGGCACGGACTTCACAAAAACATACATAAATAAAAACCATTCTGCCATTCGTTCGAGGCGTTATTATATCTTCACGGTAACTTATAAAGAATAAGCCTATTTCTCGAGATTACTCTTTTAGAGTATTTTCATTCTACATATCTCAAAAAAAAAATATGGAAGATATCTTTACAAATAACTGCATAATACTAAATTATCCGAAAAACAACACGTTAAAGCAAATCATTATGACGGGCTTTGAACCCATACGCTGCGGTCATGACCATTTTCTTTGACTCGGTGGCAATCCTCATGGATTGGTGTATTCCGATACAGCGGGGTGTTCCTTCTACTCCTTTGACGAGCCCAAAGGTATCGCCAGGCGACCTTCCTCTCCTCGCGGCGAATGCTGCGGTCATGACTTACTATTCCATGGTCTTTCAGTGACCATGTTCTCTTCGTTTTATTATATAGGATTGTTTAAACGGCGACTGAGGATATATTTGGGACTTATGATATAGACAGGTGCCTCTTGAGCGTCGTGCTTGGTTTTTGGATTTCACTGTACTTACCACCAGGTAAGGTGCAGTCACTGTGCCGAGGCAAGGGTAGACGCTCCTCGTTATAGGATTTAACGTAACTTTACAATCGCTGGTAGCTCCCATCTTGACTGATATGAAAGACAGAACCGAGTTATTAGCCTGGTTGATTGCAGTAGCTCCACTGGACAAGAAAAGCAAGTTATACGCTTAGAGTGCTGTTATTGCTGAAACCAGCTTTGCTCTGCCCTTGAACACTTCTCGTTTCGGTACGAACTATCTCTTAGGAGATACAAAGAAGAAGCGAACATCGAAGATGAAATGCAGAAGATAATAGATTTCGAACATATCGCCTCATCCTATGACGATTTAAAATAGTATTTTGCGTGAAATCCTGAATCTCCAAATGTCACCAATGTTTAGTTATTTTCGATCAGCAGCATTTAATGATGTAGACTTACATCCAGCTCTTTGGATATTCGTAAATGAATCATTAGACGTATATAATTTGACTCAATCATTGAAGTCCATCTGTGGAAATCGTCGGTAGACAAGAGACCAGGCAAAGAAAGTTAAACTTCCTCGGTTACGACCGTGTGCGTACATTATTTGGAGCGGTGCCTATACATTATTCATGAAAGTATGATACCTAGAGTAAGGTTCACTCAGTACTGACTACAAAAAAGTTAAATTTAATTAAATATCGTGTCCAGCTTATCAATCCGTCACTGATTATACGAGAAATGTCTCTATGACACTGTGAGAGTGTTTATTAACTATGAATACCAATTATTATTTTGTTGCTGATAACAAACAGTTTTTAATTCTGATCAACGATTGCTGAGACCTGATGAACATCATTTTATATCATTGAAGTGAACAATTATTTTTATGTTATTTGTATTGACCTATAAAGTGTTTATGAATTTCCTTTAACATCTTAACAGGACAGTTTCGCTCAATAAATTATAATTTTGTTATTTGGGACAGGTAATGTAAATGGTAATTTCGGTAATGTCTTTTACTAGTTTATATAATTGTTTATTTTTATTTTACATAGATGTCATTGATTTTTTTTTATGATTTACAGCGGAACGCTTGACCTCAGTCTTGAGCTGGTGCAAGGTGTAGGTGAGTCCGACGGTTGGCTGTGTCCGCCCAACATGTGCCTATTTATTCTTCTCTTAAAGGTTCCCAGAACAGAAGATCACCACGATACGGACCCCCACCATATACGGACGATATCCGACGCGGCGTCTAGTGGTTTTATGACGAAATGGGGCCGGTGGAAGCCCATTATATTATATGTGCAAACTAGTTTTAATAAATCTTTTATTCCTTTCTTTCAATCAAATTAACTAGTTACATCTTTTTTACATGATGTATTTCGAGGCATGCAGCAGCTGTGTGAGGCATTTGACGTAAACATAATACCGGAACAAATCCGTTGATTTCTTCAAACCTAGGTCTCAGATCCCGCCGACTGCGGCGTGGCATCGCGCGTTGCAATGTTTATGGAATCCCAATAAACTGTTCTCGTGCATTAATTGGTTAGCATGATGCAACGGATCGACGGCTGCAACTCTTTGAATTTTGCTTTGATACTTCTTCAACAATTGATAATAAGTATTTTAAGTAATTCGATCTAATTATTAATATTTTACACTAGACAATGTGGATAAAATCTCGTATACTTATGAAATAACTGACGATAAACTTGTCTTTTTTAAGGGGTAAGAAATCAAACAGGCTATCAGTCGGCCTAATGGCTAGCGCCCACTGTCTCCAATGTATAATGGTGGCACACAACGAGCGTTTCGCGTTCAATAAGAACACTAGATTTATTTTTGATTCTGTGTAATATTAGTTTATAAGTATTCCGAAACTAAAGGATTGTTACTTTTTCTACCGTCTATAATGACTTTGTTATCGGCATTATTCTATAGATACCTAATACCAAACAGTTTTTTTATCCTGACTCGGCATAGTGACCACACCAAGCCTGACGGTAAGCATGGTGCAGCCCAAGAAACGGCTACAGCTATCAACATATCAACTATCATGCCGGCCTGAACAAATATCTCTACAAGCTACGTTTAAAGGACCCAATATCATAAGACGGTGGGAACACGCTCGCTTAAGACTGCTCCTGAGCGCAATGACTCGGCTGCAGTGAGAGCTAGAGAGGCTCTCAGTCCTAGCCGGGATGTGCGTTACCGTATAGCCGTAACTGTGCAAGCCGGCGCGCGTGGTCTGCACAATTACGACTTAGAACAGCATATTTCACTCCTTATTGAACAATTCCATATTTCTTGTCTTTAAGTTGTTGACGAGGCAGTCTCGCAATCATTCTAAAGCAACTGCTGTAGCGCTTCCGTCATCATTATTAGTCTAATTGAAACAACCGCTGGACATGGCGCCCCTCTCCCAGTAATTGCTGTTGTTGCCTACGTGCGCCTCCTCTCATCCAATGTTGGCCGTGCGCCTTCTGCGAGTCATCGCGAATGCGTAGTGACAAATACAACGCCCGCGGCATGTGTTCTAATGTACTTTCTTCAATTATTTTGTTGTGAAACAGTTCCAAAAGCATCCAAACGGCGCTATATGTATTGCATTAATAAATCAAATATATTATAGTTTGTTTTGGTGTCTGTGCGGACTCGCGGAGCTGGCAGGCCCGGCCGCCCGGGTGCCCGGGTGCCCGGTCGCGCCGTGTGAGCCGTGTGAGCCGAGCGCCAGTTACCGCAGCTTACGCCGAGTAAGTGTTTATTTAAATATTGCTCTGGCGCTGCACTCCCTTGCATATCTGCGCATCTCACTGTGTTATTGTTTACTCGCTTGTTTGTACATTATTCCTATGCGAACAGTCCTTTTCGTAGGCTTATATTATTCTCCTATATAGTTATTATATGTAGATTAAGTACACATAGTTATTAATACAGTACAATAATATAATAATTAGTTACGATTTGATAGTATATTTTTCAGATGTTAACAGGATTGCCGGAACTGGGTCGTGACCACAGTACACAAGTGCAAAGACCGTCACAGTGACTCGCTTCGGCCTGTCGCGTTCCGGGATCTGTTTGTGTATACCCAGGTACCTTAAGTCGCGGTAGGTGTAGACCAAGAGTGATGATGACAGTCAACAGATTTCTCTTGATTACTTTTCATCAAGTACAATGTAGTCACTTTGTCGAGCCAGTATAAAAAATCTTCACTTAAAAAAACAATAAAAAAGGGATGTATTTGAATTCAATTTTTTTGCTAACTTAGTTGATAGGAGTATTAATTGGAAGTGATCTCTGTAAACAATCTTGTACGAGTACACAATCAAATCGTCCAGTCTTAGTTTAAAGTTTGCTCAAAACCTTAGACTAGCTAACATTTGGGTCTATTTAATATTTCGTGTCGGAGGTGACGGACACCTCAGGAGAAACCTTCGCTCGGACACTGTGCTTAATGTAAAAAACGATTTCACAGCAAGAAACAGCCGCTTGTTTTATATAAAGCGAACTCTCTGCGATCGTAGAGGTCGGAGACTTGTCGGCGATACCTCTTTGACTGACACTAAAATGCAAAACATCGAGATGTGACGTATTGTAGTCGTGAAAAAAAAAGACATTAATTGCCGGTTGCCCAGTGGAGAATGTTCTCACGTGCTACATTTTCTAATTCCATCAGCCCCATTTCACCATAAAAGCGCAAGACACCGTGTGGGATACCATTTGCATGTGGCGGACGTTCCTTATATCAGCATGAAGAGATTTGCTCCTACACTCGTCATGCGAGCAGCTAGGGAGTGGAGTATGCTTCCAGTATGCACATTGCCACGATGTTATAACTTAGAAGTCTTTAAAATAAGAGTGAATAGGCATTTGTAGTGCGGACGCGGTCCATCGCCGGACTCATCTCTATTTTCCACCAGGAGTGATTAAAGTTCAGTGTCTACCTGTAAATCATTAAAAATACTCAAGATATCAGTATTCCATTCACAGTTGGCAAGTGGTGACGCCGTCCCGCGCGCCCACAGTCGGTGCGGCCGTAGGCACTCCCCCCTGTTTATTAAATTTCCCCAAAAGAAAATTTAATTAAGAGAGTTTTTTGTTTTTATTTCACACCCCAGATTTCATTATTGGTGCAGGCCGCGCGGAAGGGTTTAGTTCGCAGACACAACAGGCCTACAGAGTTGTCTAAATGATTTTAATATTCACTGTAGAAAAAAAAATGTAATAGATGATATATTTCTATGGTTGCATATTTTAAGGGATTGTATATTATACATTTAAAAACAATTATATGTACTATTTGAGATTTTCAGTATTATACACGTATTTAGGCGCGGTAAAGGAAAACTTAGTAAGAAACACGCTATACCCCTTCCGAGGTGAGCAGAGATACTTTAGTGGCTGTATCCACTTTGCGCCTATATGTGTTTTACTGCGCAGCTGATCGCCGTTCTCACGGCACTAGTACACATGACATTTCCATTAGACGGCGCGCGGGCTCACTCGCGGGGTGGCGCTTCCCTTCACCGGTGTGCATGCGGCGCCTAAATCCATATGTAACCTGGAGAAACCCAGCGCTACGTGCCAGGTCCCAGCCCACGGCCATTCGAACACATAAAAATATGTATAATGACGTGCATAGAGTATTTGGATAGGGTAGGCAGAATTCGCATATTAGAATTTGAATATGATATTAACATTATATCACTCTCATAAGAAAGATAGATGGCGTCAAAATAGAATAGGCATGAATATAAATAATTCATTTTTTTTATTTAATTTTAAGGAATTTATTCCAGACTTATTTACTATGAGGGCATGCAGTGCTTTCCTGCATCCGTGGAACGATTGTTACTGGTGCCATCATTATTTGTTTTTATTATGGAACGTCTAAAAATATTTAGATCTATGCTCCCAGTCTACGGTACGTGTAAAAATGAGGAAAGTGAAATGTTAAAAGTTATAACATTGCGTCGTTACTCCCGGTCTGCTGTTGAGTAGAATTTACTGCAGCAGTTGCCGTCTGACCTTCTGCACACGTGCCTGCAGCTGCTGCAACTTGTGGCGCCGAGCCCTCGCAGTGCCTCTACTTCACTGCCAAATTTAATGACTTCTTCATTCGTTTATTTTTTATTTAACTGGACCTAAAATACAGAGCATCGAGCATCGACGTAAAGTCGCCTGCCCCGCTGCAGCCAAGAGCTGCATTCTCTAAAACAATCAGCCCCATTTCATAATACAATAAACTTCGCGCACCGTGTCAGATGCCATCCGTATGGGGTGGACGTTCCTTATATCCGCACGAAGAGATTCGCTTCTACATTCATCCTGCGAACAGCTAAGGAGTGTAATATGCATCTAGCGAACATATTTCCACGATCTTATGACTTAGGAGCCTTTAACCCTTTCGCGACTATCGGTGACTATAGTCGCCAAGTAAAAACGCCGCCTATAGGCGGTGGGTGACTGCCTTTATTTTATTATTTACTTCTCAAAACTAATGAAAATTTTTTTCAGTCAAAACTTTGGCTCTGAATGCTGAAGACTGAGAATAAGGATAAGAATATAATAAGAACTGAGAATAAGCATTTATGGAGTGGACGCGGCCTATCGTCGGACTCATCTGCACCTTGCATCAGGTGCGATTGAGGTCAAGCGTCCGCCTGTAAAATGATTTAAAAACAATGAAAGTACGATTCTGATTGCGCACGCCGCGCCGCGCCGTCGCCGAGCCGAGCCGAGCCGAGCCGAGCCGAGTCTGTCAGAATGCGACACACGCGTTTAGGTGAGGCCGCGCCGGCCGACAGCGCGCGTCCACAAGGCCGACAGCTTAGTTCGTAAAAAATCTATCGAAACGATTTCGTAAAAATATATTCAACGTCCGCGACAATTTCCAAACCAAATATGTATTTATGTCACTTGAAAACACTTTTAATGGTCTAGAAATTTTGCAATAAAAAACTGCAAATCACAGAAAACCATTAGATTGAAGACATTAATGTCAACATTATTATTTAATTTACTGATAGTGGACCCGGCGGTATCCGATTAACGACCGGCGCGGAGGCTGCGGGGAACGTGCGGGGTGCGGGGGCGCAGGCGGAGGTCAAACCGCCCTGACCTCGCGATTAAACCTGTCGCCTTCGTCTTACTAGACTACACTCAAATTATTACATTTTTATCTATTAGGCCTAGCACGCACCGCACCATTTCACTGCGCGAACTTTACAACCAATTTTGTACCGGTATGGTTGAGATTAATAGACACTACTATGACTTTGCTCAGATTGTACTCAACATTATGAATTATATTATTTAGTCAATATCAAAGTATACGGTAAGTCGCCATTGTCTTAATTTGAAATGAAATGAAAATCTATTTATTTCGCCACACCCAACAAAAAACCAGAAATTCAAAAAACAGCAACACAAACAATATACAGAAACAAAAGAAAATACAAAACATATAAACATGGCGAAAATGGGACCTCCATCAGCTTAACTCTGAACTCTGACTTACTCTGAATTCTTCTCTTTGTTTTCTTAGGGAAATTGGACTTAACTTTGCGAATACTTAGACTATACTGTAGCTATATATATTTAGATTTTTTTGGCCAAGACGAACTTATTTCATTAGAAATATCAAAATTTCGTCTATACATCTCAGTCTGAAAACTGTACGAAAGCGCATAAATAGGCGAAAAAAAAATCTCTAATGTGAAACAGCGCTAAACATAATTCGAGCTGCACGCTTTACTTCATTTCTATAAAATTAACAACTCTGTGATGACACAAGACGCACGAAATTAGTTTCCCAGCGTGGTAGGTGAATTCCGCATTATTCATTCATGAATAAAATTCGCGCGTTATTTCGCCGCGCGCTGAAACACCGCTCTGCGGTCTAAGCTTAAAAATAACTCAACGTCGCTATTGAAAACATCATGTCAAAAGTTAAGCTTAACCGTGAATACCGACAGCGCCTTATTACGTGGAACTGATAGTGGACAGTTACTTTAGGGTCGTCATGAATATTGGTACGAGCATCCTCGTTTTGTTGCTGATTTATAATGCCGACAGGTCGTGATATGTCTGCTGGAGTCAAGATCGAAGTTTAACTTACCCTCAATTCAGCTGTTTTCTTGACTAATTTGGCAAAATATTATGTTTTCAGAAAAAATGAAACTAAAACATTTTACAAAATATAAATTAGACTTCTTGAAAACTGTTAATCTTTATTTCCTGCTTAAGCCTTAAAAGGTCTATGAACTATGCAAACACAACGATTGCGTGATTCGTTTGACTAGTCCCGCAATCTATTGGCGAAGCTCTGTATTGCTTTTTTTTTATACTGGCTCGACATAGTGACTACAGAGTACCTGATGGTAAGTACAGTGTAGTCTAAATACGAAAGCGACTATCAAAGGATGAAAATCCATTGATAGTCTACATCGTCATGTCGGCCCACATATACCACGACTGAAGGTCTCTAGGTATATGAGCTACTGGATATACACAAGCTGATCCCGAAACGCGACAAGCCGAAACTGGTCACTATGACGGGCTTTACACCCATGTAGTGTGGTCGCGATCCAGACGGGCACCGGCGCCCTACCACCTCGCTGCTGCTCGTTTAGCACCTCCCAGGAGTCACGTGTAGAGAAACTAGGGTAAAGCCTACGGACGCGAGCAGCTTCGACTCCCCGAAATTGCTTCCGTTTACAGATTTAGTTAGACAGTTTGTTACTCATATATTTCTATATAACTTTGTATTTTATGCGACTCTTGCATATTGACATGATATGTTACAGTAGAATGTGTATACTAGTCTCTAGAATAGCCATCACAGTGACCGCGTCTTAGGGTTGTGATTGTTATTAGATCTCTCCCTCGCGGTGTTCACGGTGGAGGATTTAATAATTCAAAAATATATTTTCAAAATAAAAACGAGCCCGGTAAGGGGGAATCTAAGCGTATAGATAATAAATCGTCACGGAGGAGCGCCGCACCTGACTGCGATTGGGCGAATTCATAGTTTATGAACGGCGGAGTGCGCTCGCGATGTGTCGTAAACCATAAACGTCGGGCACACTTGCCGCACGTTATATTATGCCGCATTGTTGCATACATTTTTCCTCCTCGTGTCAGTTTATTCAATGCTAAGAGTCATGAAGCCCTCTTGGATTTCGGCTGTTGTATGATGGTGAACCAATCATTTCTTTCATATATATATATCTATGTATATCGCGTACTTTTGTGATTGTGTGTGTGTGGGTACGATTTAAATTTAGACAGTCGATGCTCGGTAAGTGGTGACCCATGTGACCATGGAACAGGCGAAAGCTTTATTTGGTACTAGTTCAATATGTGTAATTGTTAGTAAATGCTACATTTGGTCTACCGGGCTTACTTTTGAAAAATTACGTCACGTGTAAGAAACACGTAGAGCAGGAGTATTCAAACGGTCGATCGCGAGAGCTTTTTCAGTCGATCTTTAGAAATATAGGTCGATTTCAATTTGACGCTCACATGATTCTTACTTAAGTCGATTCATAGTGAAGCCAGAGTATCCCTTATTACTTTTTTTTTAATATCGTAATAATGACTCTACGTAACTATAATATTGTTATGTAAAAATCAAGAAAGGCGTGTTATTGGCTATGATTTTTACACTAACTTTTTGAGGCAGTGACCTACACTAAACTTACTACCCATCTGTGCTATGACAAGCTCTACCAAGATGCTCAACAACTCTGATTCATACATAATTGCAGCATTGATCTACCTACACCTACAGAGTCGATCGCTTGTAGTTCGGCAGTCTTCAGGCAGATCGTCAGCAATTCAAATCTGAGGCTGAAATTTATAGACGCTACTTTGACTTTGCTTAGCTTTTGATCAAACTTTACAAATTATATTAATGAATTAATGTCAAAGTATACGGCAGGTCATTGATTTTGTTAACTTGGGCTTGGCTCTGTAAATACTTAAGTTCCTATTATAAATCATTTTTTGTTAAAGACTACTTTCTAAGCAAAGCCGAAGTGGCGTTAATTAATCTCGGCACGAGCGCCCCTGGCGCAGCGTGTACGCAGTGTGCGCGCCCCCAGTGGTAGATGCCGCGCAATGATGCGTCCCGCGCGAGCCGTAACGCGTAACGCGTAACGCGGCTGTTCGACATATATCAATATTTGATGCCCGTTGCAAATCGATGCAGGAGACCATCGCCTTTCTAATCTGTATTTACGACTTATTCAGATGATAGTTTTTCGTTTACGCGCCGTCTCCGAGTGCTCCGCGCTGTGTCGCGAACGGATCTCGTTTGCTTTGTGAAAGTGGATTGTTGTACTCCGAGCTATTCCCGTTTATCGCGAAACAGAATCGCGAACTTAAATGTTCTGTTCGGATACTTTTAAAGTATGTTTTTGATTTATATCAATATAATTTCTGTCAAACTACCTATTATATATACTTTATTAACGAGACTTATGCGCGAATTAACTTACTGTTAATTAAGGCTCAACGTTTATGAGGATGAGAAGAGCCGAAGACCGGGCTCAATGGAGCCTGTTAGGAGAGGCCTCTTTCCAGCAGGGTACTATTGCTGATGAGGCTATAGACTAACAACTGTCTGATAACAATAATGTAATAGTACTATACTAAACTGTATTGTTTGTCCTTATATTTTGCTTTTTTTATCGTAAGTATATAAGAAGAATCTAATGTTCAAATTAACTCAGTTTAATTAGAACTCTGTAGAACTAATTTATACAAAATTTAGGCACGTGTATTATGGCTTCGTCTGTTATCACATGTACTCGTACGTAAGGAACGACAATGAGGTAATTTAATTAGTACCTGTTCTTTGATAATGTTTCTGTTTCTAGTAACCCTACGTCCACACTAGTAATATAACCAGGCGAATTCAATAATTATCGGAATTTTTCATAATGGGTGTTTTCGTCAGCTATTTCGAAACCGGACGGGTTATCTTATTTGATAATTCTTGAGCCTTTAAACTATGTTATTCCTTATGTAATTTTGTGAAGGCTTTAGTTCATGTCAGGTCCACACTTCTGTGAACAGCAGACATATGTTTTTACCTATGCCGCAGGTAAACAGTCATAGGCGAAGTTTAATCTGAATAATTATGACAAAATATAATCGCAATTTTAATTTAGTTGTAATCATAATTGAAGGCTTTCTATACATTATAGAGTAATGAATTTGTCTACAATTGTGGATTCCTTAGTGTTTGAAATATAGACGGGCAAAATATGATCATATTAGTGATGCAAAATGTAATTATAATCGTTTTTCATCAATCTAATTACATTTTGCCTATCTATACAGGCAAGTATATGTATGGCGGGGAATGTTGTAAAGAAGCAATACCTATGTTCCTTTTGACTTCAGAGTATATTAATAGCTTAGATTATGTAGCTGTGTGGCTATGGCCTAGCGAGTGGTCGTCGAGTCGAATCCCGGCGCGTACCTCTGGGTTTATCCGGATTACGTACACATTTAGGCGCCACGTGCTTACCGGTGGAGGGAAACTTCGTGAGAAAACCCGCGTAGCGCTTAATGGAAATGCCATGAATACTGGTGCCGTGAGAACGGTAATCAGCCACGTTACTGGTCACGTTGGGCACCACATGTTAGTGCAAAGTAGATAAGCCGCTAATGTATCTCTCTCTGCTCACCCCGAAAGTGATATAGGGAATTATTAAATTTACAAAGCGTTTTTGTAATAGCACGTATATTAATGAAAGCGCAACCTAAAGGCCCGCGCCGGACTCTGCGACACGCGACCCGGCGGCGGCTGACGGGTCGCAGAGTCCGGCGCGTGCTGTCAGCGGCGCGTGCGATCCACGACACCGCTCGTCGCTCGGCAGCCAAATTAGAAGGTTTTCATCAAAAACTGGGTGACGTGATTTATATTAGGTATAATTTTTAATTGCCATCTTTATATGGCCCGTGAGGCTCCGCCGCGGAGCGGGTTCCATCTGCTTTCACGACATACACGGACAGAAATATGTTTTTATGACACTCTATAATTATGATTTAGATTCCATATATCTAACGACAGAAGCTGTCATTAATAGCTTATGGCGGCTGTTTGGTTCGCATTAAGTTTTAATAAAATAATGAAAATATAATTAAGAATAACGTATCATTGAAGTCCATTTTAATGTAATATGCTTTTTTTTTAGAGAGACGGAATAATTATGTTGGCTTCGTATGAATAGACGCTGGGCAGTAGACTTGAGACAGTCTGCTGTCCGGATGAGATGGAGGCGGCGAACTGGGAGAGGTTCGGAGAAGATGAGTTTTTTACACCCATTCATCACAGCGAGGAAGCCTGAACAAGCCTGTTCGCCCCCGGGCTTTTGGAGGAATTTGGATTCCTAGGCCTGGGTGGGGTAAATAGACGGAGACCCTGAGGGTTTTTAGTCAATAAGATTCTGACAGACCGGGGTCCCTGCTCTCACAACGGCTCTGATGGTCCAATGCAAGATTTTCCACCAGGTTACAAGAAAAAAATGGTAGTTATAGACCAGACACCAAGATGGCGAGAGGTGGTCTGTCGTTGCCGGTAATCGTGTGATCACGGAAAGCGGTCTTCTGTTATTGTGACGATATAATAAGTTTAAAAGTGCCAACGGAAAAGGATCGCGAGGCAATAGCCAATCCTATCAATCCCATCCGTTGTCCATGTACAATGGTACGAAGTAGGAGGGTCTTCGCCACAGGTCTTCCTTTACAGGACATGATATCTTGGGCGGCACGTTTGAGGAAGTACGCCGTCCTACATATCCAGGCGAGAGCTGTGTGTACACCGTACACCGCTCTAATGACATTAGCTTAGAGGCGAACGAGGGCTGGCCTTTTACACTCCAGTATAATAGTAGGTGAGACCTGCAGAAGGCCAGACGTCGCCGGGAGCCGAGGAAGCTGGCGTGGCCGTACCCTCAGCCCCGAT
Organism: Automeris io; assembly: GCA_036320925.1. NCBI lineage: Eukaryota > Metazoa > Arthropoda > Insecta > Lepidoptera > Saturniidae > Automeris > Automeris io. The sequence goes on along the minus strand of JAUDJH010000008.1, from coordinate 18,011,303 downwards.
AGATGTATAGGAGAAGTAAGAGTTCAACACATCGGACCGCTGCCCTCACGGTTGCCCTGACGGTCCATCATGATTTCCACTGGGTCAGAGAGACACAGGTGGGACAGTACAGATTAATGAAGGGAGAGGCGCTCAGCAAGCAAGGTTTACGTGTTTGTTACAATGCAACCCTGTGGGCGGGGACCGTGGCTAAGGCGGTTACCGAGGAAGAACTACTGACAGCAATCTAATAGCCTTTCGGAAGCGCCTGCCTTGAGAAGAAATGATAAAAGAAAACGGATTAGTTATCTATTGAGAAAAATATAGGTACGCAATTTTTTATATAGTTGCGTTTCAACGCAACTATATAAAACACATGAACCTTGTCTTCAGACAAGGTTCATGTGTAACTATATAATTTTTATAGGAAGGCGCGTTGACTTACGAAGCTTTAATTAAAATATATTTTTGTACAAATATGCCACAACAAATATATGAAAAATAATGACTTGGAAATGAATTGTTTAAACGTTACAACCCGCGAGACTCAATGTCGACCGTAAGACAAATATTATTCATGTGTTAAACTATTATATATAATACATAAATAAATACCGCAACGGAGAAGCGGGGTGGCTTCACCAGATCGTTTGCCGCTAATTTATTACATTAAAAATATTAAAACGCTTTATCTAAATGGCTACAGCGTAACCCATATATTGTAACGTCTCTAATAAAAACTATAATATATGAAAATATATGATAATAGATATTCGAGGCCAGCACCCACCACACGGTCGGATCGACTGTCGATCATTTGACGTCTATGTCGATAATCGATAATCGATATGGACCGCACTAAAACCCTTTTTTATTACAAAAAGTTTTGCGCTTGACCTCAATCTTGAGTGATGTAAATTGGTGATGAGGCCGAGGATGGAACGCGCTTACCTAATACACAGCGATGCCTTCGTCGCTTGAAGACTCACATGTCGAAAGAAGCCCGGGAGACAGACTTAGGAACCGAATACAACTCTTTCACGGTTCGCAGCAAAATAGAAGAGGCGAATCGCCTCGTGCCACCTACCTACCTCCGTGAATGTCTATCACATAAGGGCGCAAACCCGCATGGCGTTTTGTCGACTTATAGTGGAAGGGGGAGGGAGCAATGAAATTGCACAACTCAGCCGCACATCCTCCAGAGTATAGTCTATAGAAAACCGAACGGCAGGCTATTCTATGTCGGTATTTCACACAGAGCAGCTCAGGCAACGTAAGTGCTTCATCGGTATCGGGTTGCCGAGCTGGCGAGGGCGATCGCTTGAGTCCGAGGTTGCCAAACGGTGATCTCCAGAATTTAACGAGCTATTTTTACAATACTCTTGAGACGCGATCCGCATTTTGGCAGTCGACGCTCGGCGGAGGCGACACGGTGGCCGCAGCCAGGTCGCAATGTCATGTCATAATTGCAAGCTTGTCGCGCCTCTACACGGCGGCGCACAGTCGCCTATATTTGATTTATTTTTTTGTTTATATTTTTCTAGAAAGACATCAATATGAAAACAATAAAATAATACATAAGTCAGCAAAGTTTTCACAAAACTAAAAAGGATTCGAGGGACACAACACAATATAAGATACCTTAGGCATTATAAAATAAGAACAATAATATATCGTCACGCTTTATCCCGTTGATGATGTATCCAGTCTGCGTTACATGTCGCGCCCAACGTGACCAGTGGCGCAGCTGAACGCCGCTCTCACAGCACTAGTACGCATGAGGTTTCTATTAGATACCGTGCGAGTTTCCTCACGATGCTTTCCTTTACAGCTGAGCATGTGATGCCTGAATCCGTACGTAATCTAGAATAAACCAGAGGCACCTGCCAGGGTTCGAACCTATAATGATATATGCCGCCGCGCATGGAAGCCGGTCCCTCAGCCACTAGGCTACCACAGCGTAAATAATTGTTAGTCATATAATTATTAATTTGCCTTATTTTAAATGACTATGTTAATAATTTTAATGACTGTAGAACGGCATATTGGCTGTCAATAGTAGCCTTTATGTAAGCGAGATGTTAGAACTCTCACTTGGGCTGAGTCATTCGAGTGCAAAATGTATTCTGACGAGTGGGTTCACATCGTCCTATGATGTTGGGTTGTTTTAAGGTAACGTGGAGAGACATTTGTGTAGGCCGGCATGATGGCAGCGACTATCGGCTGATTTGAGCATTCTTTTAATCGCGTTTAATTTTTGCAAGTAAATCAAGTAAAAAATATAATTAAAATTAAGAGGCAAACCATCTATGAATTGTAGCCCTAAAATATATGTACAAAATACTATACTCTATCCTCTAAAAATATAAAGTTGTATGAAACTGTACCACGCTGTAATGGAAATAGTATACATTAAGGGCAACTTGCACTAATAAATTAAATCAAACTTGTGAGCCGGTTAAATTATTTCCTTTGCATATATAAATTACCTGCGAATTGTATAAGGATAATCTGTGTTTCTAACCCTATAGTAAACACGCGACAGTTGTCGCTTTACTACAGCCGCACTCTATGACGTTTCGCAAGCGTTATTATTATATTAATCAAATGCAATTGTCGTTTTCGCCGTATTGTTACTGTTAGTGTTTAACACGCATTTCAACCGCTTTTTGTTTTTTGAACCGCATTGCCTTGTTTTATTCAGAAATTTAGTGTAATAGTGCGAGTGGAAACTGTTCGATGTCCGTAGCCGCTGACAGAATCGCATCCCTGGACCTTTGCCGTCCTGGACAGCATATTTCTTCAAAGAGCTGCTGACCTATAGGTTAGTGGATGCAGCTGTACATTCTGGTATATCGGCTGTGATTTATGGAGTGATCAGTTTCCTTGATGTACATATCGTTTCACCAATTTAAATTTCTCTAAACCGCCAACTAAATTGTGATGCCACTTCTATGGATGGGCTATTTACATGCGTATATTACACGAAATTGTGTAAAAGTTTGTCGTATCAATAGCTTTAAATGTCATCACTAAAATGTAAATTTTATAGCTCACATTTACCGAATGCGCCGAACCGTCTGTCACCGTGTGTGAGGCATTAACAAGCGAAATTTACGTAAAAAGATAAGTCCGTCATAAAACATAATGCTTTCAAGTCTAGGCCCACCATACACTAGTCAGCCCGAGGCGACGCGACGCCGGGAGTATCGTGTGCGAGCGGCCTACGCCATCTCGTCGCTCCGAACAACCTTACATCTTATCTTTAATTTAGACTGGTTTTAGATTTTTTATTAGAATAGTTTCGCTTCGATACCGGTTTGGTTAATCTGAAGGTTGTTTATAGATAACAGTAAAGTGTATATTTATTGGCCGGAGTGGACTGCGCAACGCTAAGGTCGCCTGTCCTACGACGCGACTGGAAATATCATAGTTTCTTGTTTCATAATGAGTCGAACACGTTTTTGAGGGTTACGACCGCCGGTGGAGTAGCCTTTGACAAAACAATATTAAAAATTTTCTGTATATCATTTGGATTCATTTATTTTAGTATGCATTGGACAAAATAAAATGTTATAGTGTAAGCAGAATTTTTAATATTGGGATTAATTCACCTGTAAGCAGTCTTCCCCGCTTGCTTAGCGATGCAGGATCGTCCCTGGATATATTTTGAGACTCCTTAAGGAAATTTAAAAGAAAGACACTGGAAGCACCGAGAGTCACATAAATGCAAATTTTGTATGTTAATATTTGTGTTTTTGTTTTGATTTTACTGTGCCTTTATTGATATTATTGTAGTTTTGGTTGGTTTGCATATTCTGTTTCTTCCTTCTTTTTATCATTAATTTTTAAATTATTTGATTTTTTAATGAAACATTTGTTTTCCTCTATTTTTTTTCTGTTTAGTTTTGGCGCATGCTGCGGTGGTAGCTTTCACCGGTTGATACATTTTGACGTTTGTTGTCATAAGTTATCATTGTTATATTATTTTGTAATGGATCAACCACTGGTTGTCTTGTTAATAAATAGAGTTGTAGATAGCAGCTACAAATGAAATATCCCTATTTATTGTTCAATGAATCTCGCGTAGGTACAATGGGTTCTAATAATTCTAATTACAATTAATGATAAAAATCTTATTAATACAAATAAAAAACATTCATGTTATGACTCAATATATAATATAAACATCTCACATTTTCTATTTTAGCATATACAATTATATTAAGCTCGCTGTTATGAGAACAACCATAAAAAAGTTATATATTTCTCCTTTTCCGTACGGGCACTGGTTCGCTGGTACTGACTGTGCCTCAGTCTGGTGCAGTGCAGCCATTATTACGAAGTCGGTTAAAAAACTGTGCAGTAAACGAGCAAGGCGCAGTAATGGGCGCGTCTATTGGGACGGAACGTCGCGCTTGATTGTGTTCACAGTTGTAGGTATTTCTGCTTGCCGGTCAGCGGGGAAAAAATAAACTTCCATAATGCAATGCTGCTTCCATATATGGCGGTATCGATCGCATGCGATTAGGGTTGCCGGTGCAGTCAATGGAAAATATCCGATAAACATCGACTTTGTGTTATTCACGCTGGTTATATTTACCTGATTTTAATATGTTCTTTATTGCGGCATAAAAAAATACTTAGCGTGTTGTTGTGTTTTCACACTTGTGTATAATGAGGCTGTCTAGAATTTACATAAATAAAAATGTGGGATTACTTTGTAAGTTTTTTTCTGAAATATTTTTTTTTAATTCATTTCTTTCGGTTATAAAAAGTATTTGATTTATAAAAAACTCTGTTGATTTATTTTTCTGTATTGACATCCCTAGTAAGCTTAACTGTTGAATATAACGACTTTGTTTCATAAGTACCTACGTAATTTATAACGTAAGTGATATTTCTGTATCATTTCTTAATAAAGATGTATAAAACAATATCTATCATTATTGCAGATCTGTATGAAATGAGTATTCTAATTGCAGCTATTATTTGAAAACTTGAAGATTTATTAAAGACGTTATATTACGAGGTTTCTTTGGATACAAAGATGTATTAAAAATAAAGTATTGTATATATCTCTCAGTAATTATAGAAAAAAAGGTAAATGGAAATATTTTTATTTTACTTAAATCTTGTACAGAACCAAATATAAGATCATATTGTATATAAGCCACAAAATCAAGTTTTAGGAATATGTATTAATTATTTAAATTTAAAAAAATCTTTAGTTACTTAAATAAATACAAACTTTGAAGCCGAAAAATATGAAGTTAAACTTTTTAGAGTTTTCTGTTTTGAGATAATCCAAGATTAGCCACGCGGAGAGTAGAATTTATTTAGATGTATTGATAATGAACAACCAGGAGATTCGTCGTATTTATCAGTATCGAAAGAAACATAATTGACTATATCTCTATGCAAGCTCCAGAATGCTTTTTAATTTAAAAAACATAAAGTATATCAACGCCGGAGAAGAAAAGCGCAATATGAGTACAATATATGTACATGTATAGTTTCGGTTTACAGCCGGTGGGTCTATTAGCAGGATACGATAGCGCCTCCCTCTTCATAATACTGAAGTATCGCAAAAGTCGACTAAGGTATATAGCATGCCGAACTGCACGCACCTTCTCTGCCCGCAGTGTTCACAAGCGCCGGCCCGCATTGGACATCGTGTGCTGGGTTACGTGTACAAGCCCCTTTCCAGGAATCCCACAAATAACCTTTGCTCTACGGTGGGGGAAAAATTGGCTAACGATAAAGAAGTGTAGGCAAAAAGTTGTAACACAAGTCGTCTCCACGCATCTCTATGTGTGCATTAAAAAGTTTTCATTGAATACGTCGTGTCCGAAACGCGGATGAGCCGCGTGATATACTGATATTGGTGTTTAGTGGCCGCGCTCGTTAGCCCGCTGTAGCAAACTTTAGCCACTATCTCTATTACAATTTATTGATACCCGCCGCGAGTAGCGCTCCAATGGACAAACATTTCGAATTAGTTTTTATCTTTTTTAATGAAAATCATAAGCCAGAGTGCCTTACGGTATATTCGAATTAAGCTCTGCGTTACATTATGAGCTTACGAGTTATCAACTTCTATACTCGTAGCGAAAAGGTTCGCTTCTACATTTTTCACGCAACAGCTAAGGAGTGGAGTGTGCTTCCAGCGAGCATGTTGCTACGTTCTGATGACTTGGGAGTCTTTAGGAGCAGAGTGAATAGCCGTTTGTTGGGCGAGAGCGGTCCATTCTCGGACTCATCTTCCCCTGGTCCAGCGTCCGCCTGTAAATCCTAAAAGAAACTTACCTGTAACGTGCAGTGAATGCTCAAAAGAGTAACTCCGTGTTCGTACAGTGGATATGTTTGTTGTACAATTTAGAGTTCAAGATATAAGTTGAAAATAAACAATTCCAAACTGTCGAATAGAATTTTAAAGCGATCATTCGAAAACTGAGAGTTCCACACAAACAAGCTGGTTGTTTGTCGCAAACGGACATTGCCCGGTATTATTAGATTGTGCAGACCATTCGTGTTTCTGCGCATGGCTTAGAAGTAGAAGTGCAGCAGTGGGAGAGTGGGAGTAGGTTTAACTGAAAGTTACCATGGCATTCATTGGTTTTTAGGCGGTACGCAGTTCGCCGGGATAGGTAGTAATATAATACTTTTTTAAGTATTTCAAAATCGTTTTTTAAACACTTGGTTTATTGCTTATATTGAAAACAGGGACTTAAGCTGTATTAAGCTTTTGAATAAATTCCACATAAAATCTTTAGAAATACATCGAGATATTTCCGATTTAGTGTTCTTGTTTAGAATTACAAATAATCACATAGATTGTCCAGAACTGCGCAATAAACTACGATACTAAATTCCTTTTCGATATCCCATAAGGCGGATAATCTTTTTAGACAACACTTAAAAAATAGGTTCAGCCGTCAATCCTTCCGCAGCTGGAATGACAACATTGTATAATGGCACTGGATTTATTTAATAACAGTCTAAATAAATATAAATCTCGTGTTTTAAGTCTTTACCCATAACTTTTTAATTTTAATTTTTTTGTCCATTTTTTTTATCTTTTCATTTTTTGTATTTTTTATTATTGTTGCACGCAACGCGGTGTTCACTTTATATATAGTGCACTAGGCTATAAGTTTATAAGAATGCTGTTTTTATTTTATCATTGCAGCTATTGTAGTGAAACTAAATAAATAAATGTGATGGTGCCGAAGTCGCGGATCCATCGGCCACGGCCGGCTGGTGTCGAGGGTGCTTGCAGTTGTTACGGGCGCAGCGCAGGAACGCAGCGGAGATAAACCTCATGCGGGTCTCGATTGCGACACCGCATTCCCTGCAGTCATCAGCACCGTTCATATCATACATAGACGAGTGCCGCACGCCGCACGCCGCACGCGCAACGTCACAGACCATTTAAAATGAGACGTCAAATCTAACACAGACTCTGCTGGTCTAGTGGATAAGGGACCGCGGTATCAATACGCGGCAACGCGAATGCTCGTAGGTTCATGTTCCATCGTGAGAAAAAACACATGGCGCCTAATAGGAATGCCACGTGTTCTAGTGCCGTGAGCACGGCGATCAGATGCGCTACTTGTCACTTTGGCCTCCGATGTATCTCCGCTCAACCGTAAGCGATATAGCGTGAGGATGTATTATTGACTATTATTAATAAAGTCATGTCTGTGAATAACAAATCGTACTTTAATCATAAAATCATTAATTTTCCATATTTCGCTTTAAGCGCCGCCTGCCCGACGGACGCGCATTTTGATTCCAATAAATAAGCGATGCACGCTGTACGACATTCATATTTATTATTTTGTTTACGTTTTGATATTTTAGCTAAAAATAGCGCAATATACCACCTGCCAAACTTGCCGCTTGAACGTAACTGTTTCTCTTAATCCAGTTCATACTGCTTTGTCCTCAGTTATAGTATTACTTTTGAAGGTTTCTGTCGAGGACATCTATTTCAGCTTGCTCATCGGTGAGAGTAAGCACGGCGTGGAAACCCGTATGACATGAGAACGGTGATCAGCTGCGCTAATGGGCACGTTGGGCACGTTGGGCACGACATAGAAGTGCAAAGTGGAAGCAGCCCTAGTACACGTGACATTCCTAGTATATGTCCTGCTGGCTTCCTAACGACATTTGCCTCACTAGTAAATACTTGATACCTAAATATGTACGTGCCGGGATACGAACCTATGATAACTGGCGCGGTCGCCCGATACCGGTCTCTTACCCACTAGGCCGCTACAGGCACTTACTATATGTAATAACAACATTAATTGTATGTATGTATAATACGACATCGCGAGTTGTTTGCGAGCGCCGAGCGCGCAGTCCCGGTAGCTCGTCAAGGAAAATTACTATAAACCTGTTCCAATGAGTTACGGCTCTCCGCCGCGCGTATCGAGCGGGCGCCGCGTCTGGCTGGCAACACCTCATTCACCTTAGCTCCTACTGATTAGGACACTACTGGCGTATTGTTTCACTCACTGTTATCGTATCAAGTACAAGCAGGCTTGCGAACTGTTCACTTGTCTCTAATTCGCTTCAAACAGTTGCTGATTACACGTTTCCCTCCGGTTCTCTTCCTTACTTTCAGTTTTCTCAGCTAAGGCTAGTTTTTTTATTCTGACTCGGCAGTGTGAACAAACAACGCCTGGTGTTAACCATGGTCCAAAAAACGACAACAACTATCAACAGTTAGCAAAAAAACCATAGATAGTTGGAGTTATTGTGAGGGCCTGTATAGTATCTCTTCGTACTACGCTTGAAGAACCACATATCATAAGACGGTGATAATACGCTCGACGGAAGACCATTCCACAGCCCGACGACACGGCAAAAGAAGGAGTTAGAGAACTTCTTGGTCCTAGTGGGGACGCGAGTAACTGTATAGCTGTGACTCTGTAAGCCAGCGGGCGTGATTTAATTAAGAAAGGAAGACGATGGGACAAGGTCAAATAACTCTTCAGAACACTCCCCGCGATACGGACGTTACAAAACAACATTTCTGTGCAACTGGAGCGATCATTTCTCTTTTTCCCTATTAAATACAAGACAGTAGCTATCGAAAAACAGAAAGAAAGAAAGGGAAATCATTTATTTGGTACACAATACAACATACAGCGCAGAAGGGTAAGTGAATCAAGATAAATACAACAAAAACGAATACCCTGTGTTGTGATGCACCAAAGGGAGACTATTCTTCCTTTTTAAACGTATCCGACTTTTTTTACTTTAGCTCGACTATGTGACTGTGTCACACCTGATTGAACGAACCATCTAGTCTAAGAACTGCGCTGGTGATGAGGAATTGAGAATCCATTGCCTGTCACCGTCGGTTATGTCGCCACAGATACCGACCGCGACAGAAGGTCTCCATTCCACTTTTTTTTTTTATTTTGCTGTTTGTAAGAGACCTTTCAAAATATAGAATTACATCGGTTGAATAGTTCCTGAGTCCTGGCGAGTGTGGAGTGTGGAGTGCAGGACGCGACCGTGGCGCGGGCGTCGACCTTGCGGGAAATCGTGTCAAGAAAATGCTTTCCTCCTATTTCTGCTGCCATCGCTATGCACTCTGCTCTACTTTCAAATTCCCTTTTTACATTTCATATTTCATTATTATTTTTTTTGCATTTTCAGTGTCGCTCACAGCAATATATAAACAATAAAAATATTTAAAAAGATATATAAAACAGCAATATTTTCATCAAAAAAAAATCAAGCTAAAAGACATAAAATAATAAGAGAAAAGTGACTAAAAATACAAAGAAAAACAAACACAACAAAGAAAAAAATATTAGTCCAAAACTACAAAAAAATCCATAAATAGCTAATTAAAGAGTGCGAAATGATCAGGTAGGCTCATGGGCAGCTGGGGAATTCAGAAATATTGCAAACAATTGTACGAGCATAGACTCATTGTGATTGGTCCAATTAATACTGATTACTTCTACTGTATATAATTTCTTCAATATATTTATTTTGAACTTTGCTCATATTTTTTTTTTTTTACTGGACAGCGATGTCCGGATGGCAGTGTGCCGCGGAGCATCCGGGATTTTTCTAAAAGCGAAAAGTGGAGTGCGCGTTGCTTGGTTCAGAACAAATTCTGACGTCAATCTGGGAGTACAGAATACTATATACACTTTAAGCGGCTTCAAATAGATTTGTATCCAGTGCAATAAAACTTAACATTAAGAAAATATAATAGATAGACGTAAAAGGGGGCTAACTCGTGGAACAAAATTCGTAAATTAAAAAAAAAACAGTTTCCTTCGTACCGAAATCTCAACAATATTTGTAATGATGTAATTCTTACAGATCTTTTGGTTTTATTGATTTTTCCGTTAAAATGGGTACAAAAGACATTTATTTCTAGTATCTTCACTAAATTTGTGAACAGACAAACATACCATATATCTCTGCCGGTTAATAAATAAACATTCTTGTCCACAAAATACAGTTTCAAATAAATGTTTATATTCGTGGAAGATTTTATAAATTCATATCCCTCGTAGATTGATACATATGATTCTTCTTTTTTAGTATAATCTTGTGACTTTAGAACAACACGAGCTAGTTCATGTTTTCGACATAATGAAGGCCATTAGTGTCATTTAATTCCATAATTTATTAGATAGATCATTTTACATCTCATTTCCTACTTTGTTAAAATTAATATAGTATTTTTTTATATCAATATTTATTTATTCCGCAGAGACATAAAATATAATTTCATTGTTACACTATTTAGCTTTAGATATTAACATTATAATTTAGATAGCACATATAGAATAGGAGCGTTATTTCTTCGTATCATTAAACTTTGTTTTTAATACGGCCGTTGTTTTTGTTACGTAGTGATTGAATACAGATCTATATAAATATGTTTACGAAAGCGAACAAGTGACCCACATGAATAAATCGTGCGGATGCATTGAAACAGTAAATATATCATTGTCATCAGATAAGGAGAGCGCCGCGAGTGACGAGTCGAGAGCGGGACGCTTCAGGATCACGTAGACAAATGTTGGCTATCGGCAGACGTCCGGTGATGTCAGCTTTCAAGATTTACCCCTAAATTTAAGAATTTTTAATGTGGTACATATACATAGATTTGATCTGTGAGAAATTTTTAGAGAAATTACTACTACTACTAATTAAATTATTAAATACTAATTTAAGATATTTCATACTCTATAAATCAATTTATACGAGTATTACAACATTACTGATTATGAATAAAGAAATATTAATTACACTTTACACATAAATAAAAACAACTTATAATCAGCGTAACTAAATTTGATCTGTAATCTTTTTTTTTATTGGTTTGACAAAGTAACTACAGTGCACCAGATAGTAAGTACAGTATAGTTTAAAAACGAAAGCGACTATCAAAGCACGAAAATCAATTAGCAGTGTCCGCCATCATGTCGGCCCACATATACCACTATTGAAGGTCTCTAGACTTATGAGTTAACATTTGATAATGCGTTTGTATCTATGATTTATAAAAATCTTTAATTTAAAACACAGGTATTTTTATGTGTCAGAACACCAATCGTAGGAACCATGTAATTATATAATGTAAGTATATGTAAATATAGTTTTTTTTTTAAATCAAATGTTCATTAAACTCTTGTATATATTAGGAACGAAATACTAAGTCGAAAAGTTTTGTGGAAAAAATGTACAATTAAGGCAATGCTAAAATTAGTTTCTGTCCCCATTTTATATAGAGATAAACTTTATTGGACAAGTCTGGTCTGGTCTGGTACGCCATCCTTAGGCGTAGTCGGGGTCTGCTAGATTTGTACATGCTAACTATCACAACGTAGCTATATCAGCACATTTTGTGGGTCTTGCCGGACTATATTTGCTATCTATAAAACATGTTCCGGGTGATATTTTGTTCGTAATTGGCAAGACAGCTTGGGTCGGGTATCGGCAGACGTCCGGTGCCGGACGCGGCCGCGGCCGTGCCGTGCCGTACAAGGCGCGCGGCCAAATAGAGCAGCTTGCCGACCGTGCGCAGTGCACCGCGACGCGAATACAAATTCGCTCTCGCGACCGAATCGATACAGAAAGAAATCCTCCGCCGGCGAGCAATGTCTTTAGCTGTTGTTTTCAGTTTCGGTATGCGAATACCATATGCCAACTGCCGCTTTGACTCACAACTTCAAGCTTTAAAGGTGCATTATAAGATAATGTTTACTTTTGGAACGAGTTTAAACTTTATTCCGAACACAGCCTATCACTATCACTTCGTAAAATAAGTGTTTTGACTTCATCACTCCCGATGACTGGTACAATTGACGATGCTGACTGGCCACGTATGCTCTACAAATATCTATATATTATAATATATTATCACTAGGAATATATTCCACTCCCCAGTTGTTCGCATGATGAATGTAGAGTTGAAACTCTTCGTGCGGATATAAGGAACCTCCACCACATACATGTGGAGTCCGACGCGGCGTCTAGTGGCTTTAAAAATTAACATGGTTTTAAAGTAAGACCGTAAGTTTCCTTAGAGAATATAGAGCTATTGTCATTACAATCGCGGCCTGATAGTGCAGTTTATTGACTATACTTATAATGCTAAGGTCCTTAGTTCGAGTCCCGATAGACGTAAACTTTTTTATTACAAACGTATTAGTTTGTCGCGAGTCACAGTTGTGTATACGCACTGAAGTATGTATCGATGTATATCTTTGTCTTGTACTCATAATACAAGCGCTAGCTTAGTTAGGTCGATGTGTTTAATTGTCCATAAAATATTAACATTTTTATTATTCCATAAGTCTTTGTTAGTGCAGTTCTTCAGTTAATATTGACACAATGACTGTTTATAAATAATATCTCGTAACGCTATATCCCTTATCGGGGGATCCGCTTTGCGCTTATATGTTCTGATCGCCGCTCTCAGGGCAGTTACATATGAAACATTAGATGTCGTGCCGATCCTCGCGATGTTTTCCTTCACCGGTGAACATGTGCTGCCTAAAGCCGTACGTAATCTGGAAAAACCCAGAGGTACGCGCCGGGATTCGAACTTACGAGCATTCGCGTTGCCGCGCGTGGAAACCGGCCCCTTATGAACTAGGCCACCACCCACAGCCACTTATTATATAACATTTTGTTTTAAATGTTGATGATCACATATGACTCGTTTATAAACAATGACTGTTTCACACGAGGCATTGCTGGGCAAATATTATAATTAAAAAAAATCTATACAAGCTTGATTAGAATTATCCGAAATTATCTGGATGTTAGAAAAAACGAACCGAATTTTGATTTATCTAATGTATACATAAATATACCTACGCCGCTGTGTTATTTTTCGCATAGAGTACTATAGTATTAGGCAGTGCCGTCCCTCTGCAGGGTAGAGGCATCCCTTCCCTTTTGCCAGCATACGAATGGAGTCCACTCACAGACTCTTACGGCGCCTCAGTAAGGAGACGGAGGCGCTACGTATACGTAATACTTTAGAAATATTTAGACAGTTGGCAACAACTGACCCACATATGAAGATGTCTCACATTTTATGCCATTTATAAAACTCGAAGGAGTCATAATTCACCCGGCAGGCAACGATGGTATCAGTTCATAATTTATGTAAATCGATACGAGATAAATTAACATGAACTCCTAATGACATTTTCTAAAAGCAACGATTTCGTAACTGCACCGTCGCATGATTAATGACGGCCATTAACATTTAATTACTGCATTATGATAATTAGCGAATGAAATATGCCAAGCTTGCACATCTATAAACAGTCACTGGCTAAAGAAAGAGAAATAAAAAGCGTTTATTGGGCAAACAACATTACACGCATTACACAAGGATAGGTTAATCAAGACAGAAAACAACAGAAGCAAATACTTTGTGTTGTGATGCACAAAAAGCAAGTCAGCTCAGCAAATGGCAAGTCATTAGCAGAGCCACCCAGTGCTGATTTTCAGCTGACACCCATTTATTGTGTCAACGCGCTGACAATAGCGAGGAAGCAATTAATTGAGTGTAGATACACAGCTGTAGCGACTTCTTGCAAAGCATCATAGATAATGATATAGTAATGGGTAGCGGGCAGTGTGAAGCTACGGCGGTAAAGAGGTTGTAGAGGCATCTCGTGACCACAGTACACAAGAGTAAATACCTGTACGGTGACTTGCTTCGGCCTCTCGCGCTTGTGTACCTCTTGTTGTTCAATCGTGGGACATGTCTCTCGGCGGTCGCTGCCGTTCGTGGACCGCACTTTGCTTTCTATCAGGCGGGCCGTGGTCACTTACTCAAGCCAGTATTAAAAATATTATAAACAAATACATGCACAAAAGCATGCTTCGGTAGTTCGGGCACGTGGAGAGGATGAATGATGAAAGGAAGGCGAAAATGATACACAATATAAATGTGTATGTTTGAATCCCGCCAAACACATCTCGTTTATTCCAGATTGAGCACGGATTTAGGTGTCAAGTGCTCACGGTGAAGGAAATTTGTATGGCATCTAACCCTGAGTGCCCTGGGAGCCGCGACCAGCTGCGCTACTGTTCACGTTGGGCACGACATATAATATAAGAGCAATGTAGATATAACCACAAGAGGATCTGCTCACCACGAAAGGGATACAGAGTGATGATATTTTTTTTACATTCTTAGGGGAATATACGTATTTTATAACAATAAAGAATACAAAACGAAAAACAAGCGAATAGACGCAAAACAATAAGAGAAAACTTATAAATTATATAAAGAAAAACAAAGAAGAAAGGTAAAATTTTAACTGAATTGTTTTTTCTCGGCAATCTTTTAAAGGAGTCAAATGTAGAAGACAGAATGTCGACATCTCAAAAACTATCAAAGACTATACATACACAGGCACGAAAAACAAATGTAATATTATTAATATTTAATATTAACGTCATTTGACTTCACAACTGGCACCAAACTGGGAAATAAACAATGTGTTCATTATTTTAATACAAGTTTCTTACACGAGGAAATATCGTGAAAAAACTAACGTGTCGTTTAACTCGTTGAAAAAGTTGTGTTTGGAACCCTGAATAAAATAATTTCAAAACTTAGACTATTTAACATCGCGAAGAAACTCGCACTAATGTATCTCTGCTTACCCCGACAAGGAATACGGCGTGACGATGGTACTATTATTGTTTATTTTAGAATGAAATGCTCTTTATTTTTATCAGTAAGTATGTATGTAAAGCGAGACGGGTAGCTGTACATGTATGCGAGTAGGCAAGTAGAGGCCGGGACGTGAGCGCGGTGCTGATGCGCCGCTCTGCGCTCGGCGCGGCGCGGCGCGGCGGCCGCTACGTGTCTCTTCGGGCGGAAACTGTAAAAAAACACATAAAAATTAATTGATTTTATGTGAAAAATACTTATAACAGTCTCTCTAATACTACAAATAATTATATTTAAAATGAATGAAAAACAAATAACACACAGAAAAGAAGAAAAACACAAGTACAAGAGACAAAAGCATATAAACTTGGCGAAGTGGGCTCCGGCAGCTCAATGCCGCAGAGCAAGGCTGTGGCGCTAGTGTGCCGGAAGGACTCCTGACGTCTTAGGAAGATAATTAAAAAAGAATACAATATAAAAAAGAAAAACATGGAACTTAAGCAATATACCTACTTCAAATTAAATAATACTAAATAAGTCATTACAAATAATAAATAAATCGACTGCAATTGTAACAGTGATGCTACAATAAGAATATATGCTAAAAACAGGATCAAAAGAATAAGACAAATACACAAATACAACAAACTTTTTGTAACTGATAAATTATAAAATAAATATAATTTACTTTTTTCCTAAACATACATTTTTTTGGTATTTTGCGTAGCGGCTGTGGCGTTTTAATGAATGATGAACCAGTTTCTATGAACCGGTGAAGAAAAAATCGTGAGGAAACACGTATGGCACGATCTAATGGAAATGTCATGTGTAAGTGCCCTGAGGACGGTGATCAGCTGCGCTACCAATTAGGTTGGGCACGACATACGAGCGACATGCAGTTATCCCGAAAGAGTATAGCGTGACAATATATTTATTATTAGACAGAGATAATTGAGAGTGTTATTTTACCTCTCAACTCACTATGCGTGTACTTGTTGGTCAGGAATTTGGTTTTGGGAGTTGAAGCTGCTCGCGTCCGTAGGCTTTACCCTAGTTTCCCTACACGTAACTCCTGGGTGGTGCTAAACGAGCAGCAGCGAGGTGGTGGGGCGTCGGTGCCCGTCTGGATCGCGACCACAGTACATGGGTGTAAAGCCCGTCGTAGGGACCAGTTTCGGCTTGTCGCGTTTCGTGATCAGCTTGTGTATATCCAGTAGCTCATATACCTAGAGACCTTCAGTCGTGGTATATGTGAGCCGACATGACGATGGATTTTCATCCTTTGATAGTCGCTTTCGTTTTTGGACTACAGTGTACTTACCATCAGGTACTCTGTAGTCACTATATCGAGCCAGTGTAAAAAAAAATGGAAACAAGTCCAGAAGATAAATATTGTTTTCTCCAATACAACATATCGAAGCTACGATTAATGGAACTGGTGTTTTAAGAGTTTATGTTAGAAGATTCCAGCAGACGGGAATATCCTCGACTCTTGGATACTGCTGAAGGTTCGAATAGTTAGAATTTAGGCGATTGGAAATGCCCGGATATGGCCCAACTGAGGTATTTAAGTATGCGAGACGACACTCCGTAGAAAGTGGCAGGCGAGCGCTGTAGCGGCAGTTCGCCGCGTGACACTATGTGGTACGTTTTCTATAATGGGGGAAATCTCGCCTGCGTCTCGTATGCGTTTGCTTTGCATAGGCAGTCGACAGTACCCTTTGTTTGGTAACTCGGGGAAGAATCTTGCATATGAACATAAGAGCCGCCATGAGGGCAGTGACAGTCTCCAGTCGACAGTCAGTCGGTGTGTCAGACTCCTAGTGACTTCAAACCCCCGGGGTATACCTCAAATGGCTTTTAGCCGGACCTGGGGATATGTAATCGTACAACGACCCGGGAAACTCGGTTATCCTGAGTCAGCCTTACGCACTAACCCCTTACCGAACTCCTCAACGCCACTGTTGTTTCTTGGCGCTCCAGTAGGGTTGTAGTAACAGTGTTTGGGGCTTATGTGTCAAAAGCAATTGTGATCACCATTTTTTTTTACTTTTGTCGGCTAGCTGGCTGACTGTCTTCCTGAGGGTACGGAGGTATACAAGGCGTTGTTATTGCGTTGCCGATCAAGGAGGACGTTATTCACTTCCTTCTTGAAGAAATGCATATCAGAGCTCTGAAAAATCTGTACCCGGTATCACATTCCACATTTCCATAGTGCTTGCAAGAATTTAGTTTTAGTTTAACTTGGTGATGATTTTAGTTAAACAAAAATTTGTGACAATTTTAAATTGAACTTTTTTAACGTACCTACAAGAATTTTCCTTCAGATGTCATAACTTGAGGGTGGGGTGGGGTGGGATGGGGTGAAAAGATACACAAAAGAGGCGATGCGTATGTTTCCAGTGAACAGAGCGGGGCTGAGGGATGATTATAGGGAAGAAGGAAGGAGAGGGAAGGGGTAAGCGGGCTTGCGGAGTCACAGCTATACGGTATCTCATATCCCGGCCAGGACTAGGAGGTTCTTCAACTCCTACCGCGGCCGAGTCGTTGAGCTGCGGAATGGTCTTTCGACGAGCGTGTTCCAACCGTCCTATGACATATTATATATGATATAGGTCCTTTAAACGAAGCGTGAATAGATATTTGTGCAGGCACTAATCGTAATCACTGCGAATACCGATTGTTTTTCTTTACTGTTGATAGTTGCAGCCATTTTTTGGACTACACCGTGCTTTCTGTCAGGTGTGATGTGGGCATTGTCCAGAGTCAATATTAAGAAAAAGGTTCTTTAAGCCGACATCGCCTGGAATTGAAGCCAGAGGAAAACTGTTCGCTCGCCAGGTTGTTGGAAGAATAAGGACCTCTAGGCTTGGCTGGAAGTGAGTCGAGGAACATCCCGGGTTTTGTAGCCAGTAGGAGTCTGGCACACCAGGACCGCCACTCTCACGCCTGCCTTGACGGTCCTGAGCAGGACTCCACCTGGAGTTGCCAAAAAATATGAAGGAAAACGAAGGATATTGCTTCGCAAAGAACAAGTTTCTATGATATTTCAAGAATACATAATATTTAATTTATACAAAATTGTAGCAATGTTATTTTATGGCTTTCTAGGCTACATCGCGGTTGGGGGCTATCAGACTGGCCCATAAACATTAGAAATTGACGCTTTAATATTTGTTTAAAATAAGCACACATACAACACGTATATTATATTCTAGATCGATTAATAAATTTCATGTGAATTTATTTTTTATTTCGCTTCATAACAACTGGATGCCTCTTATATTTAGTTCTTTATATGTATTTAAATATTTTCCTTTTTTTATTGTATATGCATTAATTTGTACACGTACCTGTGTGTGCATGGCAGCCTATTATGTATATTATGGCAAGGCATTGTGGAAGGCCTAGGCCGCTGGCAGGGGTCAGTACCCAGACGCTGCATCCTACGGCTCTCTGATTGTGGCGATTCCCTGCCCCATTAGATTAAGAGGGGTTTGGACGAGAGAGTGTGTTTGTGCAAGCGCTAGCATTCACGCACCAAGTATATCCTGCGCAATTGACTGTTTCTAAATGTTTTTATCAGCGAGTTCACCGTCGTATGGAGCTGCATTCCGCGCCTACTTTACGTGATTTGGAAACGTCGCCAAGGCCGACATCGACCAGGATATCAGGTTCATATGTATTTGTACATTATAATCAAATTATTATCTACATGAAATTATCTATGGCACTCTGAAATAGTCTCTAGGGCGGTCTACTCTTTTATTCCGTTCTCCGACGTTTTATGCACGTTGTCACAACGAATGGCTGTCAGCTGACAATCAGCGTTGGATGCTTTAGCTGGTCACTTAGCATTTGCTGAGCCGACTTCCCTTTGGTGCATCATAGCACAGGGTATCGCTGTTGTAGTTTTCTATCTTGATTGATCTTTCCTTCTTTGCTGTATGTTATTTGATGTACTAAATAAATGTTTTTCTTTCTTTTTTTTTTCAAGCTTAATCCGAATCAAATTCCGTATTAATGAAGCATTTACTCTTAGCTTTAGATTGGCTCAGCTTAACAGCCGCCCTCTTATACCTCTTGATATGATAATATTAACAGCATTTGTCTCTTTAAAAATAAAGGCTTGAACATTGCGCTTGTACGCCATGCCCAAAGTGGCCATTAGCGCTGCAGATCGCCGTTCTCGCGGCACTAGTACACAGGACATTTCTATTAGAAGGCCTGCGGACTACCTCACGATGTATTGCCTCCCCGGTGCGCATGAGATGCCTAAATCCGTATTTAGTCTGAAACACCCCGATGTGCTACTTATAACACTCGACATTTTGCATCGGGGGTTAAAAATGAAAGGGAAATCAATTAAATCTACGATAGAATTGAAATTATTTCCAATGAGCCCGTTGAATATTAAGCCTGTTCAGACAAACTGCGTCTGATAGGATCTAAGAGGCAGGCCGGGCAGCCCGCGGCCGCGCAAAAACCTTCAGTCGCGACCAATAACTCAAAACCCTGCGTCTGTCCACTGGCTGACTTACAATGACGTTTTTTAGACTTGTCACTCGTCAGTCGTCAGTCGTGATGGGCCGCTTCGATGGACGTCTGCCAGCCTCCAGCTCAACACTTGCTGTCATGTCTCCAGTCACCGATAATCGAAACTGTAACTTATTCTTACCTTTGTTAGGTCCACTTTTAAATGCAACGCGGTTACGTTTAAGTCGTTCTGTGCACGTTACTGGTGTTATTTTTTTGCCCTGACGACCTGAGTCGACGGAACCGAACCATCCATTGTATGGTAATAGGGATGGATTTCGTTCACAATTATATTACGGAGCTTAGTCGAAGAGTCAAAAGTCAGTGGCTTGGCCCGAGCGCGTTGCGCCGCTTGTCCGTATGTTTGTCACATAGCGCGTGACGTCACCGTGACTACTTTCATTTCTCCTGACTTCCATAGACGTGATGCCGCCAAACACGAGTCCAGTACACCGCATTGTAAATGATCCAGAAGTTGCTAAGCATCGGGAACCGCTCCAGTTGCGCAGAGATATTGTCTCACTGAGCGTTTTCAACCGTCTGTATCATTGTGAATGTTTTAAAGAGTTATATTTAACCTTGCTCCACCCTCCTCCATTTTTAGCAGAGCCACGCGCGCGGGTTTACGGAGTCACTGCTATACCGCAACTCACATCCCTGTTAGAACTAAGAAGGTCTTTATCTCTTACTGTTGCCGATCGTTAAGCTGTGGAATGGTCTTCTAACGCGCATGTTCCCACCATCCTATGGTATTGGGTCCATTAAATGAAACGTGAAGAGATATTTGTGTGGGCCGGTGATGATCACTGCGACTATCGATTGTTTTTCTTTACTGTTGATAGTTACAATCGTTTTTTGAACTGCAACATGCTTACCATCAGGCGTGATGTGGTCACTGTGCCAAGTCAGGATAAAAAATTCTGAATATACATATAATCAAACTTGCGGCTGTGGTGACTTAGTGGATAAGACACCGGTAACCATGAGCCGCAACGCGTGTCATCATAGGTTCATCTCCCGGCGCGTATCTCTGGGATTTTCTAATTTAAGTATGGATCTAGGCACCGTGTGCTCACTGATGAAGGAAATCATCGTGAGAAAACTCGCATAGCGCTTAATGGAAATGTCATATGTCAATGTCCTGAGATCGGCGATCAGCCACGCTACTGGTCACTTTGGGCACGATATATAAGCGAAAAGTAGATACAGCCACTCAAGAGTCTCTGCTACACCCGAAAAGGATATAGCGTGACGATATATTATAATTATTAGGAAGTAGAGTGGAGATTTGATTGATATTTTGTAGGAACGGTAAATAATATGGAGTGTCTTACAAAAAACCATTTTTTATACGATTTCTTTGAAATTTTATAATCTAAATTATAGTTTGATTCAGGCATTATGCATGTCATGTCAAATAGTCTTTGAATAGTTATTTCATTTCCATATATATTCCATAAATTTATGCGAGTCGTAGTATATGACGACATCGACCGACAGCGGGTTCTCGCGCCCTGCCAGTGCTTACCATTAGGCGCGGTGTACACATTGCGTGTAAGCAGCATAAATTAAAGTTAACTCTTGAACGATAAGCACAATGCCTTACTATAGGTGCTCTTCGGATTTCAGCAGACGTAGTACGGAATCGGAATTGTACCTTTAGACTGTACTGTACTGTATTTTGACAGCTTAATATAGTGTTAAGGAAAACTTTATCTAAAAAATACTCATTAAAATAGATCGTTAGTTATTGTATACTTTTTAGGTAACGTGGTAGAAATCCTCATGGACTGTCTGGGACTGTCTTCCCGACTATAACCACTGGAATGTTCCTTCGATCTGTCTACCGCGGACAAGAGTACGGCTGTGACAGCTTCCTCAGCACCCAGTGAAGTCGAGCCTTCTGCAAGCCTCTGCCTTCTACCTTTGCGAGGAGTGCTTTAAATGGCCTCCACTCGTTCATCTCATTTGTCTCGGAGCGGTGCGCCGGAACACACCGCACACCGCTCACGCCAGGATATGACGGGCGACGCACTCCTTCAGTTCCCAGGGGTGTTTGTTTCTACACCTAATAAATTATATTTTCTATAATTTTTAATTATGTTTAGACAGTAATGGAAGTTAATCTAAATGAAGCTTTTAAATTAATAACCTTTTAAATAACATAAAAAATAAATATGAAGATATATTTCATATTTGCAAACTGCAAACATGCATAATTTATAAATGTCAATTCACAGAACATTCGCTTCGAGATTGGCACTAGTTGTAAAAAATACTAGTGTTTACAATATGGCGTGTTCACGGTGCTTAACATTTTCACCAATGGCAAAAATAACTTTTCACAGTAGCTTATGAAGACACCAAACTTGAAAATTTTACCAATAATTCCAAACATCAGACTGTTCATGGAGCATCAATGATGACGAAAATAAGGACATTTTAACCAACCTCGGTAGACGGAACTTTATGGTAATTCGTTAGTTTGACAGATTAAAATATAATTAGCGAAAGAACAATTTGGTTTACGTGCATGTATTTTATCTAATTTGGTCAATAATATGTTTTATGAATTAAATGATTCTGGTAACGTTACAATTTGCCACAAAACAAAATCCGCAATTATAATAAAATAATTGACGTTAATTGCCCAACGGTTTTAGATGATAATTTTTTAGTAATTTCGACATATTTAACTATAGAGATCCATACATATACTAGTTTCATTCGACGCCATCGATGACGTCGACTCAGCTGTTAACTGTTACTAACTGGTGTGTGTATTCTCCGAGACGCGGTCCTCACCGACGCAGCCTTGAGTTTCTTTCGGCGTTTCTTCGCAAAGTAGTCGCTTCCGAAAAGCTAGTACATCACTGTAAGGTTCTTACCCTTGTTGACCGCTCAAGTCGAGTTTAGTCCTCGCAAGCGTTGGCAATCTTGCAAGCAATCTTGCGTTGCTATCCAACCCATAACTCGCTGGCTGAGTAACTTAAGTGCTCACCCCTTCGCCCGGTGAATTTATGAACAGAATTCGTATCTTGTACATCAGGAAATTTTCATGTTAAACAAAAAAAGGCTATACCTCCCTGCACAGGTTGATAATTGAAAGTGACGATGGCAAAAATATCGTTTTTAACAGCTCCTTGAATGCGCCTTATATGTTATGAATGACGATATAAGTTGCCCATTAGCGCAACTCGGGGTACAATTATTTATTATTATCTATTTATATTTTATGGAGATTTAACTGCAAAAAATATATGATGTGAGCTTGCTTGTTGCAAACACTAGCTTGTAGGAAAACTAGAAGCTATAGTTGCGAAAGCAGTGGACTGTTATGGCACGGTAATAATAATGATTATAAAAAAGTTTTAACATAAATTTATAAAGAAAATAAGTGATACATTAGCTTTTTTTTTGCAGGATAAAATGCTGTTGGCTGGAACAGGCCTCTATAACTTAACCAGGATAGTAGCTTATTATTATAAAAACTCTAATGGGACTTATGCGCGAATGAATTTACTTGTAACTATGGCTCGAAGTCACGGCACATTTATGGCTTGTTATTGTCCTCCCGACAATCATTTGTATAACCGGGTCGAAACGTCGAGCCATTATTAAAAGTAAATTATTTCGCGCGTAAGACCCATTTAAGTGTTTATAAAAAGTACAAGTCACAGAAGTGAAGAAGTATGTTAGCTTATTATCATTTAATATTAGTTAACAGAAAATAGCTTTTCTCTTCTTAGCGGCAAGCAGGGACTCGCGCTTGGTGGAAGTCTTCATGAAACCAAAGAGCAGCGGATGAAATTCACTATGGGAAAATGATTATTTTGTAAGTTAGGGATACAAAAGGATAGAATTTTAACAACAGCGGGGGAGGGGAGAAGAGGGAGAATAAGTTTAGCTAAAAGTTAACACAACATTAATTGTCTGTTAGGCGGCACGGAGTTCGCCGGGTCAACTATTGTTTTGTTAGTGCTATTTTTTTTAATAATAAAAAAAATTGACATGATTCGTCATACGTAGGACTATATTGATCAAATCAAAGGAATTCCTGAACATCTCAGCCGAAACCAGAATAGAAAGGAACCGTGAAATCGAAATAATACCGAACTTCACCGACATCGAGATGACCAAAAAACTCTGTTGCAATTGGGATAAAACGCAGACATCAAAGTCCACCGCGGCCATAAGGTACGATATTTATAGCCTCACCCGGGCACCGAACAGTAAAAAGGTTAACTTGTTATTGAAAAAACCTTTCCCACACAGAAAAAAAATCAACCAAGTCCAAGTAGGGCTCACGGACCGACGGTTCCGTACAAACTTAAAATATATAAAAAAGTTATCTTTGAATTTCACTAACTTCCATTGTTCAGATATTCTTCATGACATAAAAAATAATAATACTCACGTAAAAATGAATTCATTTCTTTAAAATCACAATTCTGCAGGAGGTGAGTCAGACAAGAGATCTCGGTGTTCTCTTTGACTCTAAATTAACCTTCTTGCCCCATATAGAGAATATCGTTTACAAAGCGTCTAAAATGTTGGGATTTGTAATTAGGTCATGTAAAATATTTAAAAAACAACAAAATATTAATTTATAATGCGTACGTAAGGAGTATATTGGAATACGGTAGTGTAGTCTGGACACCATTTTATAATGTTCACCGACTGCGAGTCGAAAGGGTCCAACGGAAATTTGTACGGCATTTGGCGTTTCACTCGTATCGCAGTAAATACAAGTACAGCTACTGCGATAACCTCATCTACTTTAAAATGAATTCTTTGGCGCTTCGTCGTCAGCAATTGGACATGATTTTTTTATATACAATTTTAAATAATAAAATTGAGTGCCCCCAACTGCTACAAAAAATTTCATTCAGAGCCCCCCTGAAAAATTCGAGACTAGCCGTGTCTCTTCTTCACTCACCTTTTAAGCGAACAAACCTCGGAGTCAACAGTGCTTTATGTAGAATGTCTCGGGCCTACAATCTTCTTGGAGATTCGGTTGATTTGTTTGCGGACTCCATGCCGGGATTCAGGAGAAAGGTCTTCGGGTTGTTGAGAGATGCACAAACGAATAATCTTGACATCAATTGACAACAATTACCATTCATATGACATGATATAGTATAGTATGATGTGATAAGATATAATATAATATAATGTAATATGATATAGTGTGATATAATATAATATAGTATAGAATGATTTAGTATAATTAAACAGGCCACTCTGACGTATGTTGTGGATGCCTTAATAGGAACTGTACATTTTTTATTGTAACTTTGTGTATGTATTGTGTGAATTAGTCATTGTACCGGGCCACTGGCAACCCTGTAAAAGTAAATAAAAAAAAAGAGAACATTCTTTGGTTAATTTTTGTAGAAAGTTACATTTGACCAACATTTTATCCTTATCAATTTTTTTTCAGGTAAAAATCGCCAAAGCTTTCTAAGGTTATATTGATGTGTCTCTGTCACTGTAGACTTTTCTGTTATTGGCTTTCGTAAGATAAAGTATTTGCAATTTTTTTTTTCTGAAGTCACTACAAACTTGGGTATCTGGTATTCAACTTGGTGCCTTGACGCGTTCCTGAGGAAAAGGGCTCCGTTTTTCGGTTCGAGATATGGACCCCTAGAATCGATACGAATCAAACTCACGCACTATACTCGATGGTTATTGAAAAAGTATACCAATTCGAGGCGGATTAGAGCAAGCTGTTTAGCTACTGCTACTGTTGAGTCTAAAATATTGACCGTTCCGCCGCTCCCTGTCAGGTAAATTGATAATTTTTTACCTCACACGCACCCACCATATGTATTAAGCTATTGAATAATTTCGAAGGGTATTTGCTTAAATGTGAAGTCACATTTATTATACACAAGTGTACAAACGTCTCTATACTCCATGTTTATATTACATCCAAATATCAAATGTGGTCTGCGGTGGCCTAATGGATAAGGGACCGGCACCCGTGTGCGGCAACGCAACTGCTCGTAAGTTCGAATCTCGTCGCGTACCTCTGAGTTTTTCCAGATTTAGGTACCACATGCTCACCGGTGAAGGAAAATATCCCGAGGAGACTCACGTTGCATCTAATAGAAATGCGGCGATCAGCTGCGCTGCTGTATCACTGCTCACCCGGAAAGTGATATACCGTGACGATACAGTTTAAATATTTTGAATCTGTCCTATTACGAATGTAAGGTGAAGCTGAGGGATTGAATGTTGTATCTGGGATATTGAGGAGCTGTTGCATCTAATCATGATTATACATTGTATCGGTGAACGTCGAAAGTGCTTGTTTCTGTTGCCTTGTCTAAAGTTGTTGATATTTTTGTACCTATTTTTGAATATTCAGAACAGAGACGTCTCTTGGTAACTAGTGTTAACTTTAGTCCTTATTGTTTGTTATTTTCTGGTCTATAAATATTAATTAAAAGTTCAAATTGGAGCAACGCAGCGGATATAAACTGCACGTAACATTATGTGAATGAATACATACCTTTGACACACAAGGCACAGGTACTTCTGGTTTGGGTGTCAGCTGACTATAATATACCGCTTTCAAACTGTTTTTTGTTTTTAATAAATTATTTTTGAAAAAATATTATTATTAATAATGTATAAAGTAATGATAAGTATTCGAGATTTTAAGCGTTAACTATACTGGATTTATTAATAAATGGTTTAAAACAACAGCCTACGCGCTAGTTCAGATCGTTCAGGTAATAATTTCGTCAAGCGCGTTTACAAGCCGATTTAGTCGATACGTTCACGATGTGTCCGAGTAATTCCCTTCACTGCGCAGGAATGTCGTATTGTTTCGTGTCGATCTTGACCCGATTCCTAGCGATACATTAATCCGATTGTTGGAACTTATCACGAGATTCTATAAGCGATTGTTACCGACTGTTTGTACAAATTAACTATTTATTCTTTCAACCGTTTATATAGTTTATATTACAAATTACGAATGACTAATTTGTTTGTAACGAATTTATGAAGCGGATTGCGTGCGTTTGTATCTAATTATGAAATTAAGATTTACAAGTAATACATAATACATCACGCTACATCCTTTTCGGTGTGAACGGAGATACAATATTAGCTGTATCGACATTGCGGTTATATGTCGTTTCCATCATGACCAGTAGCGCAGCTGATCACCGTTCTCACAACTCTACTACACATGAAATGTCTGTCAGATGCCTCCCGATGCGCTCTCCCACCGGTTAACATATGGTGCCAAAATTCGGACGCAATCTGAAAAATCCAAAGGTACGTTTCGGGTTTAGAGCCTACGAGGTTTCGCGTGGCAGTGCGTGGAGACCGGTCTGTTATTCACTACGCCACCACAGGCAATGATATACAGTAATTATATTATAATTAAATAAATACGTGAATGATTCCAGCTAGTAATTAAAATTGAATTGTAATTGTCAACATTAAAACGAGCTTGGCAGTCGTGACCCCTGGAGCCGCTTGCGTCAATGGTATCGCGTTACGCGCTGGGTATATTTATTTGAAATTGTAATTTGCCGATTAATTGTGTGGCCCAGGTCAATGCGAAGGGCGGCCGACTGCGCTGCGCCGTTGTCGCGACCCCAGCCTTCCACACTGGAATATTAAACAAACTGAACGTATATTATTACCAGAGCCACACAAAGCACAAGACTTGGAGTCTGATTCGGCACAGCGACTGCGCCGTACCTGATGGGGAGTGCAGTGTAACCCAAGGAGTAAGTACGAGTATCGAGAGTCCGCTCCCCGCCGACAGTCGCCGCGATCATGCTGGCCTACACAGATATCAAAAGCGAAGCGTGAAGCTTTCAGCTTTTTAATGTGAGCTTTTTAGCGTCCACCGTCCGACCGTGTTCCCTTCACCCTATGATATTGGATCGTTTAAGCGAAACGTGAAGAGAGCTTTGTGCTGGCCGGCATGATCGCTGCGACTGTTGATAGGTGATTTTACTGTTGATATTCGTTGTCATTTTTGGACTGCACCATGCTTACCATCAGGCGTGGTGTGGTAACTGTACCGTATTAGAATAAAAAAAAAGCTGGACTAGACTTAGCGAATACTTTGCGAATGTTCGCAAATGTAACGCGCCTAATTCAACTCTTTCAATTGATATTCCTTTCATATAAATCAGGTAACTATTTAAAAGGTATATTTCAATACAGTTCACACGAGCATCGCTGACCACCCGATCCGGCCAACGGTCACTGCCATTCACCGCGTTACACCTTACATGCCTCGGCATGTCACCAACAACTTCGTAATCTGATCTCACTGACCGATGGTCAGTTCACCTGCTTCGAAAATACCTTCGTCGACACCTCTCCTTCACTCTTTACAGTATGCGGGTATGGTAGACAAGGACGGCTCGGCTTGCGTCAGGGATGTAACCGGATAGTTTTGGATTGATCTCTCAATTACAGATGTTTTGTCGTCGATGCGGAAACTATAAATATCGTCGTGAGCGGCGCGGCCCTACTTGCTGTACTCGTATGAGAAATCAAGTATTCACTAACGGCTCAAATATTTGAGAAATGTGCTCATAATGTATTTAATATATTTGATATTTGTTCCGATCAGCATGTTCACTGCGACAGCTGTTTGTAGGACCGCACCATGCTTACCATCACGCGTGGTCAGTTGAAGGTGATCGTATAGAATAGGTTTGTTAGACAATACGCGTACGAGCAGCGTAGGAACATTTGTAACGGAGTGTGTTTGTGAAGCAATATCGGAACGCGTGAGAGCGCGCTGCCGGCAGCATTCTCGGAAGCGCGCGGCGCGGTGCGGCGGCGGCGGCGGCGGCGGCGGAGTCGGCGACCATGCCGCGGCCGGTAGGCGACTGTCAACACGCTGTCCACACAGAACTAATTAAACATTCATTGTCTCAAACGTGCCTTGCCTCTGCCCGCTCATAGATTAAACACAGAACAGACGTTCCCATTGTCACTACATTACAATCTTGTTTTTACGAAGATCTTTATTTTGGACGCACTATCTACTTTTCTACTTCTTTCTCTATTTTTTACGCAAAGTTCTTAATGGGTAGATTAACTACCCTCAGCCACTACAGAAATTTTCTTTTAAATGCCCCACATAGGTATCCTAGGCGTTCCTATATATCTATTACGCACACCTGCGGTCAAACCTAACGTAGGATTTAATTCTTCGGTGAGCAGACTTCCCCGCTTGCTTAGCGATGCAGGACCGCCACTGGCTACACTATAAATAAAAGAACAATCAATTTTTTTGAGAATTTACTCTGAAAATACTAATTCGTTATCGACATTTTAAGCGACAATACAGACTGTAGTGACAGAAGATGTAGAGTTTCAATTCGGCAGAACACAGCTCAATGTAAATACGTAGCACGATTGCCGCAACACAACTAGCTGCTGATTGTGGCCGCGATCGAGCCGACCAGCACGAGTGACTGCAGTCTAACGCAAAATTTACAAATAATAGAGATATTTCTGCAGGCCGGCATGACCGCTGCGACTATTGGTAGGTTTTTCTTTGATGTTGATGATCATAATCGTATTTTGGACTGCAACAATTTTATCATTAGATGTGATCACTATGTTGAACTAAGATAAAAAAAAAAACGAAAATGGCTGCTCAGGTATTTCTGCTCCCCTCATAAGAAATATCACCTGGCGATATATTATTCTCTATTATTGTATAAATTATCTAATTGTATCTATAATATATCCCTTTCGGGGTAAACAGTGATGCATTAGTGGCTATCTCCACTTTAGGCTTATATGTCGTGCCCAACGTGACCAGTAGCGCAGCTAACTGATCGCCGTTCTCACACATGACATCACTGTTAGATGCCATGCGGGTTTCTTCTCCAGTGCGCATGTGGTGCCATAATCTGTAATTAACCTGGAAATACCTACGAACAACGAAAAGAAACAAACCTACGAGCACTCGCGTTACCACGCATAAATACCGGTTCCTTATCCACTGGGCCACTATAATTACATAGAAATATTTGATCCATTGAAAATATTCAGTAAATCTTACAACTGTTTAAAAAATTAGTTTAATATTTCGTTTCTTTTTTCTTTTGGATACCCAGGGTAAATCCTCGTGGACCGTCAGGCTCACGGTATGCCTGACTCTTACCGAATAAAGCCTCTGGGATGCTCCTCCTACCCATCTGCCGAAGCCAAGGGCCCGGCCACGACTATTTTCTCGGCTCCGGCGACAAATATTTTGTTCTCCTATCATAGCTGTCATCCTACATTAAACCTTGATGTGCATATTGTAAATACTTTAACGGGTCTTATGCGCGAATTAACTTCACGTCACGTTCACGAGCAGACTGACGCGACGCGGAATTTTCTTCGCAGGAGAGCAGTTACTCCCTCTGCCATCTCTTGTGCTCTCTTCTCAATTCTCCTACTGAGTGTGCAGTCTCCACAGGCTGTTTTGTAGCACAGTAAATGTAATATATTCAGTAATCAGTATCGTTATGTACCCAGTCATTCATAATTCATAATCTTTGATACTAACCACGGCAGCTCAAAGAGTAAATTCTGTTTGGTGCGAACACGCAGCGCGGGCGCGTCGGAATGTTTACCGAGCCCTATTTACAAATACTCCATCTCTATTGCTATACGAATACAGTTCAAAGTCGCAGGACACGCTGGTCTGTATGAGCTCGTGACGTAACATTGGTTCACTTGTCGCGGACAAATATTAGTGAGTGATGACGGGCGCTAATCACGTCGGCAAACCAATGATGTTGTTACAAATGATGGAATTGCTTCTAAGGAGGCTGATATAATGCGGAGTGGACACAAATAATATCACACGATTAAGAGTCCAATAGCTCGGCTGGATACTGGCTTTGTTCCGTGAAAAGGGGTCGATGATCGGCGTTTGCAATTGTCACTGGATTCTTGAGTAGAATTCAACGGCGATTTTGACTTTAGTATTTATCAACCCCAGCGGCGCGCATCACATAAAGGCACGAAATTCACTTGTAATTCTTGGACATTTAATAAGCATATTCACTTAATATTTGGGTATTTTTTTACACTTGCTCGTGGAAGCTATAGTGTAGTCTAAAAACGAAAGCGACTATCAAATGTCTAAAATGTATTGAGTTTCCATCGGCGCACGACTGAAGGCCTTCAAGTATATGAGCTACTGGGCATGCACAAGCTGATTATCAGATTTCGGGTCTCAAAATTCAAATTAGACTAAATTGTGCTGCTGTGGTGGCCTAGTGGATAATAGACCTGCTTCCATGGGCGTCAACGCGAATGGTCGTAGGTTCGAATCCCGGGAAGTAGCTCTGTGTTTTTTTCAAATTACATACGGGTTTTGGCACCACATGCGCACTGGAGAAGAAACCCGCATGGCATTTAACAGTGATGTCATGTGTGAGAACGGCGATCAGTTAGCTGCGCTACTGGTCACGTTGGGCACGACATATAAGCCTAAAGTGGAGATAGCCACTAATGCATCACTGTTTACCCCGAAAGGGATATAGCGTGAAGATGGTATTGTTATTTTTTATTAACTGTAATTATCCTGCATCGCCCGGATAAAATAATGTATGGTCTTGAGGATTTATTTACTTAAAACATCGACACGTACATTGTTTTAATTTCAAACCAAACTTCTAAATGGCAATTTTCATATTACTTATTTTAAGAAGTGTTATAATTAATTACTAATTTGTGGCTTTACTTTTGTTTAGCGTGTGTAAAAACTTAGGGCCTAATCTGTCATTAGGCGCTAAAACTATCAAGCTATTATATTATATTATAGTCGAAAATCTGAGAAGTTTTATACAAACTTTCATCCCCTATTTTATTCCCCTGGGGGTGGAATTCATGAAAATCCTTTCTTAGCGGATGCCTACGTCATAACATCTACCTGCATGCCATATTTCAGCCCGATCCATCCAGTGGTTTGGGCTCTGCGTTGATAGATCACTATGTCAGTCAGCCAGTCAGTCATCATTGAGTTATATATATTTAGAAAAATATCCATTCATTTTCAACTTTCAACCTCCATTTAACACTTTTAGGCATGCAATAGACTGTCTTTAGCGGTTGCGTAGGTAATAAAATGAATCCGATAAATAAAACATTTCAGCTTCAACAGTCTATCCTCTCCTTACTACTTAATCTACACTAAACTAAGATATTGTTACCATAACCGAAAAAGATAGGTATAAATAGGATTTCTGTTCCAAAGTGCGTGGCGTGTGTCTCGGCACTTATCGTCGACGGTAAGTGGGCTCTAGAGCATCTCTTCTCGTTATGTATTTGCCCCCGACCTTGCCCGGCGTCGGCCAGCCCGGCCAGCCCGGCCACTCCTCGCTCAGTACCAATATTTGCGCGTACGCACATCCGTAATGCGTTCCACGAGTACACAGGTCACCGTGTCAGTAACTTAAGTTCAGATTTACTTACAATTTTAATATTCTAACTTAAATATACCTTTTTTTATTTAATTAATTTCATGCAAAAACAAGGCGAACGGACGAACATCACATCGCATCGTCACGCTATCTATATCCTTTCGGCGTGAGCAGAGATACATTAATAGTTGTATCCACTTTGCGCTTATATATCGTGGCCAACGTGACCAATATCGCAGCTGATGGTCGTTATCACGGCACTGGTACACATGACATTTCTGTCAGACGCCATGCGGGCTTCTTCACGATGTTATCCATCACCGGTGAGCATGTGGTGCCTAATTTTTTTTAATGAGGTAACACCCAGAGGTAAATGCCGAAATACGAACCTACGAGCACTCGCGTTGCCTTATATGAATACTGGTTCCTTATCCACCTAGTCCACCGCAGCCGTGACAAGAGAAACAAAACCGCCTTGTCGTTCAAGTTTAGAACGCGAGTGGTTGTGTTCTGTATTTCACCCATCGGAGAATTCCTGATTCACAGTTGTTATGGTCTTTTCGACGTATTGTTCTTGTTTTTTGGGTTGGTGAGGGATCTGGACAGCGACAGCCCGGATGACAGAATGTTGCGGGGAATTGGTGATATTTCTGTCGCGTGAGATGCAGTGCGCGTCGCTTGAGTCGCTGGTGTCGACGTCAATCACAGACTACTTACTAAACATTAAAAATATTAATGACGGACACAAAAGGACTAATATCCAAAGACGTAAAACCTAATAATAATAAAGACAAACAAAACTATAGCGCTTCTTTGTCCAACGAGTAGCGCTACTTTGTTGCTTACTGTCTTGGAGTGTGTGTGTTCACTTTAGACATAAATGTTTATTAAAAACTATTCGTTATTATATTTTCTTTAATAAAAATACCTCATGCGTTGACGGCTTAGCTTATGTCTTTTCTATTGCTATTTACGATAATTTTCATGATAATGAGTTACTGTATGACGATCAACTGTGTCGCAGCGAACCATTACGCATTAGCCGTACATGGTAGGGTTGAGATGTGGAGTTTCAGATATAATTTAAACAGAGAATAAACAATTATTTCATTTTTTGTTTCGGATATACAATGTTTTTCGGAGATATCGACAATCTTTGGTACTGATGGATATTTTTATAGAAAGTTTAGTTAAGTACTAAATCAATTGTGCTAAGTATTTATCCTGACTCGGTACAGCACCTCCACCATGACTGATAAGCATGGTCTAAAGCAAAGAAAAATCTATCGATACTCGCAGTGATGCCGGCTTGCATAGATATCTCTTCACGCTTCGTTTAAAGGACCTCATATTATAAGATGGTGGGAACAAGTTCTCCGGAAGACCATTCCGCAGCCCAACGAGTCGGTAAGAGTTAGAGAACATCGTAGTCATAGCTGCGATGTAAGCTACTGTATAGCCATGATTCTGTAAGCCCACACGTGTGATTTTACTATGAAATATAGAGGATGGAACAAGGCTTTGTAACTCTTCAGAACACTCGCCGTCATACAGACGGTAGAAACCGCTTAGTGAATCTTTATCTCTGTGCAACTGGAGCTATTCAAGATGCTTATACTTTGTTTTTACTTAAACTTTTGTTCTTTTTTTTAGGTATACATATATTTTTGCTATAGTATCTATCACTAATACATCTGGTAGTCGATTTATTTATTGTATGTAATAGTTTTTTTTAGTATCACTCGTATTTATTTTGTATTTATTATTTAAGCTATATGTATTTTTATTGTTTATTGATAATTCTTATAAGATGTAACAAAACCGGGGCCCTTCACGAAAATCAGCGCTGCAGGCTTCCTCTGTGGCTTTAGGCTGATGAAGGGCCCATTTTCGCCATGTTTATATGTTCTGTATTTTCTTTTGTATTTGTGTGTTGTTTGTATTGCTGCATTTAAATTTCTCGTTTTTTGTTGATTTGTGGCGAAATAAATACTTTTCCATTTTATCTTTCATTTCATTTTTTCTTAGTTACGTCAGGATCATTCACAATGCAACCAGTCCTCCGCTGCAATCTATCCAGGGTGTCGAGGAAGTACTGGGCAGAATCGGTATATAATAAAATAAGAATAATAAAACATATGATATAAAAATATATCCGAATCTAAAATTTTGTTTACGAATGCGGATACTTATAGTATCTCTAGAAGGAACGCGGCGTAGCAGTAGGTGCAATGAACTAACATCCGCCATTTTACTAGAAAATAAACAATACTGGCGAGTGGCGAGTGTCTGCCATCGCGACCTCCGTGGCACTCGGCGGCGACCTTTCCTGCACCCGACGCTCAATCAATTACCAATAAATGTGTTTTCCACTGCACTGCCTGCAGGGACAGCAGAGCTCGGCAATGACTTCACCTGTGAGTGTTACATTTGTATTATGGCTCGACAAATTGACTCCACTGCCCCTGCTGGGAAGTGCAGTGTTGTCTAAGAACAGGATTTGATCCTACGGGCACATGGTTACGCGCCTCTAACCCAGTCAGCCGCCGCAGCCACATACATTTATCATTTCATCTATCTATCCTCGCGCCTAAGTCTTATTGGGTTAGGCAGAGAGCATGAGATGTCTCTTTTCTTGTAAACCCCTTTCGCTTCCTTCATAAGTACCATCATACAGTCTCTACGATTCCGCGTACTTTTCACATTGCCCTCGATCAGAACTCTTTTTATTTGATCTGTGCAGGTACGTCTCCGTCGGTCGGCCTCGGCGCTTACCACTCGCATTCATATTGTATATCTGTCTGTCACCGTCTCCACATGCCTGAACCGGCGGAGCATGCTTTTGTGCAATGACACTATCCTTCGTACCAACTATTGTACGTATCTCTTCGTTCCTAACGCGATCCGCAAGCGATACTCCGCATATAGAGCGCAGAGCTCGCATCGCCACTGCATTCATTGTACTTAATGCTTCTTTCGACATACTCAGGTCTCACTGCCGTACAACACAGTGAGCTCCAGAACAGCTCTATGCACTGCTACTTGCGCTGTTTGCGTAATTTTTTTCCGTATTGTTATAATAATCACAAAGCCGGTATAGGACCAGTATACCGTTCTGAGAAATATATTTGTGTTTCGTTTGCCTAATTGAAGAGTGATAAATGTATATGACACAATAAATGTGTTTGTGACAACAAAAGCTCATGTTTTGTAGGTGCGAGAGACAAAATGTTCGTTTGTCGCGCCCACGCGCCTTGCCCCGAATGTTATAGGAATGTTGACTCTGATATTTCTACATAAAAAATATCACAGATTACCCATAAGATGTGGCCGTCAATTCGTTAGCTATTTAATTAGTCCTAACTCTCACTTCCGCAATGTGAAGCACATTTGAAACGAAATGACCCAAGTTACACAACATCGGAACTCAACATTCTCGAGTACCATAGTCGAAAAATCATACAGTCGTTCGTCGTGCTTAGACATCGCAAATGCGCGGGTCGACAGGGGCAAGACAGGGGAAGGTCAGTCCAAACTGCATATGAGCACCACGTTCTTTTAGGATACAACTTTCAAGGCTAACGAAAATAATGAAAGTGTAATTTTTTTTTGGTTTCTCAATTAAATTGGTGTATATCACGAGTGCTGCCGAAATGAGTGACGTTTAAAAAGTATGTACACTCACCTTTCATTATATTCATACGTTATGAGTTATGGATGATTCTGTAAATAAAACTTTTTTTTAACTTATAACTTTTGTCAATTTATAAGCAGCGTGATAATGTTGACCTGTAATGAATTATCAACAAAATAAGTAAGTATTGTTAACTTGTGACAACCTTAAAAATCGCGCCATTTAGATCAAGGGTGCTCAAACGGTCGATTGCTAAGGATTTTTGAGTCGACATTTTGAAATATTGACCGATATTGGACGATTCACAATTTTTATTTGATTGAAATTTGAGTACATTCACAGTTAAGACAATTTCAATCCCTTATTAATATTATAATATCAAAATAACCTTCTGTTAGCGGCAAACGGCGGCGCTAGTAGCTATAGTAGTTTTTTTCTGCAAGACAATTTACTGTTGGCAGATAAAACCCTTTACATCTTCACTGGGTACAGAGAGCGAGCACTCAAGATGCTCAGCCAGCGATTTATGGGTAGGGTTGCTACGCAAAGGCATCCCATGTGGGTAAGGACTTCGACTTGGGCCGTCAACTAGGAAACAAACCTAATGGTATCTACTAGCGTTTCGGAAGCGAATACCTTGAGAAGAAACGCCGGAAGAAACTCAAGCCTACGACGGAGTAGAAGCTATAGCCTGTAAGAAAAAAAAACAATAAAGACGTATTACTGATAATGTTTTTGTGACTGACTTGTGACTGACTTACGCTATGATGAGCCCTACCAACCTATACTTTATCCCATATCATACATACTAGCGGCATCTACCTACCTACGCCTAATATAATCAATCGTTTGTTGCCTAAAAACCTTTCGTTAGATCGCCAGCAGTTCAAGTTTTTACGATATCAAAGGCGTCATCCCACTCGTAGTTATTATACTGTGGTAGTATCGTGCGGCTCGGAGTGCCAAAACCGGTAGAACGTTACCAATTAAATGTTTACTAAAACCCATATCGACCATTAGAGAGATGAGATATAAATCAATGCGTACTTTGAAATCGTCGAGATGTCACCTGGTATGGTGCAATTACCAGGTCAATCTGTATTGTGGAAGATATTGTCTTTCGGGTTTACCGCATGTTGTTGTACAATTAGGAAATATAAAGAAAGTACCTTTTTTTTCTATCATGACTCGGCACAGTGACCACACCAGGACGGATGACAAGCATGGTGCTGTCCAAACAACGACAAGTTGTTTTGTCACGCGGGACAAGACATATAAGCGCAAACCAGACTTAAACAATAATATATTCCAGTTCACCCTAAACGATCACCATTGGCCCACTGTAGTCCACTGCCAGACATAGGCCCCTCCTAAGAAGCACCATCGAGCCGGAACTGCGGTTTTTCTCATCCAATCTTTCTGGGCCACGCTATGCTTGTCGATTCACGGTCTCCACTGAAGAACCCGCCGGGTCCAACGATTATCAATTGTTCGGATTATATGGCCTACCCACTTCCATTTCAGCTTACTCATATGGAGAGTTATTCCAAAAACTTTGGTTCTCTGTCGGATAACCTCATTTTGGACTTCCCGGCGGTTCCATCGCGCTCCGAACAAACCTAAACTAGTGGAATAGCCAAACAGTCACTGTCCACGTCTCGGCTATATACAAGGTGTCTCAAAAGAAAGTTCACATTTAAATCTTTTTTTAAAAGAAAAGTCTTAGCTTTGTTGAAAAAATGTTTATTTTATATTGAAGTACACTGTTTGGGAATTTATTTTTTAAAAATAACATCGTCCAAATGTAAACCGTTGCGCTCTCGGCATTCATTTAGTCGGGCACTAAAATTGCCTATGACAGCTCGGCAGGTAGTCTCCGTGATGGCTGCCATTTCATGACGGATATTTTCTTTTAATTGTTCCAGGGAAGTCGGTTTATTAGCGTAAACTTTTGATTTGACATAACCCCACAGGAAAAAATCCATAGGCGTTAAATCGGGACTCCGTGGAGGCCAATTTATGTCACCTCGCCTAGAGATTAATTTGTTCGGAAAAATTTCTCGAACTAGAGGCAGAGATCTGTTGGACGTGTGTGAAGTTGCTCCATCCTGCTGGAACCATGTTCTTTGGTTGTAACCAGGAAAGTTTTGCAGTTGGGGTACGAAAAACTCGTCTAACATCTCCACATAACGCTCTGAATTCACTGTGAGTGTGCGTCCCCTTCCATCTTCAAAAAAGTAAGGGCCGATAAAGCAAATGTGAACTTACTTTTGAGACACCTTGTACGTCATAACTGGTAGGATGCATTGATTGACAACTTTAATTTTTTGTGGCGGTAGAGCGATTACCTGAGCTGGGCTATGACCACAGTACACGAGTGTAAAGACTGTCATAATGACTCGGTTTTGATTGTTGTCTTTCCGGATCAGCTTCTGTATATCCAGTGGTTCCTATACTTAGAGACCTTCAGTCGTATATGTGGGCTGGCATGACGACGGAAACTCAATAGATTTTCGTCCTTTGATAGTCAATTACCATTAGGTACAGTGTAGTGATTATGTCGAAGCAGTGTAAAAAAAAGTTTTCAGCCATTGTGAAGTAGAAGACAAAAAAGATACTGCGTGCCTGTTATTACTGATGAAATAAAATAAATGTATTTAAGTAACAAGCTGTTAAATAATTTGTAATTATTTATAAGCCACAACTAAAATATGATATATTGTCTATTTAAATCATATATAATAAAACACAAACGCAGATATTACAGAAATTATCATAAACATGTTGAACATAAAAATAGTTGAAATGTTTATTCAAATTTTAAGCAAATAGATATATAAACTCGGACCCGTCGTTAGTACAACTAGAAGCGAGCCCGCGCACAGTCCGCACGTCCGGGCAGATGGCGCTGCGCCCGCCCTGGGTAATGCACCTCTGTCATTAAATCTTGAGATATTCTTGCCTCTGATAGTTAAAATCAAAAGTACGCTGTCATTAAGGCGGTATGTCGAAAGTAGCACCACGCTAAGGCCGAGTTTTATAGACTTTACTTTGGTATTGCTAAGCTTTGCTCAATTAGTTCATCTTTGACCATACGTATGACAGATAAGACTATAAAATAAATAATAATTAAACTAATTATAATAACAGAATCACAGTTTGATGATAGTTAATCTGCTTTATAAATCAACTCGCTATTCCGATTGTGACTCAAAAAAATATAAGAAACTCGAAAATAAAATCAAATTTGTTGTATCATATTAGAAGCTACATAGATAACTACAGTTTTATAAAGAACATTTTATTGCCATTAACTTCATATAACAAATTCATATAAAAAATTCATATAAAAAATTAAATTCATATAACATGCCATTTTATTAATAATATTGCCTTTTAAACCTTAACAAATTTTTAGAATGAGTGATAATGGCTCATAATTTTTGCTTATTACTTATTATTAAATTTGGCTAAAAGTGAACACGACACTTAAGGCGATACGCAGTTCGCCGTATCTACAAGTAAATAATATAATTTATAATATTTGAGCCAAGTGTAAGCAAAGTCAAAGCAGCATCAACAGATCTCAACGTAAGGCATCAGCACTAGTGGTTACGTTGGACACGACAAACAAGCACATAATGGACACGAATGTGTCTCTACTGACTCCGAAAGGGAACTAGGATGGAGATACGAGTATATTATTATTAGATTCACTTGTACTATTGGAAGGCATTCGTTCCGCAGCGAGTGGGCGTTCTGTTACCGAGAATATACCAACGAGTTCCCATCGCGACAGCTCGTTTCGAATCCATAAAATGAAATTTTTCCGATTGACATCGACAGTTTAATTGGTGCCCAATTTAAATAAGCGATTTATTGTACTAAAAATATCATAAACATTATAAGACCTTTATAAGCCTTCGCGTTAACACGTTTCATTGCTGTTTGATAGATCTAAATAGTTCAGTTGAATGTATGTAAGGAAATTTAATAGAAATCGTAACAATGTAAAGATAAATAGTACATCTTCATTTATATTGGCTTCCTTTATGAATTATGATTCTATTATCCTACGTAGGTCAAGCTATGTCTATTGTTTTATTCATCCATGAAAAAATTATACAAAATTGAGCCGTTCGTTGCTCGAGCAAGTATAAAAAAAGTCAAACTCAAATAATTAAAAAAGAGTCTTTTTTACAAGTTTGACATTCTCTGTACACGATTCGGATTTACACTCGCCCGGTTTTCTTCGTTCTTCTATAAAATGTGGTAGTCTTAGTAATAGTTTTACTTTAAAGATGCCCAGTGCGAGGGACTAGGTTCCGAAAAATCCAATAACGCCGCAAGGCCTCCTTTTGCTAAAACAACTAGTTATTCAAATTGCGGCTGTCCCGTCAACCACAGTCATTTGTACTAGCTCGTAAGAATAGAAATCTTTTAAGTTCTGTTAGCTCATATTTAGACGCTTATAATAGAAGAACATGCCAGTATATCAGTTTCCTAGATTGATTCCCGAAGAAGATTTCGGGGAAAAAGGAAAAAACTCAGCACGGGACCGCCAGAAGTTTTGCCCATTGGCCTCCAAGCTTAATTATGAATATAGTACTTTATTGTGATTAAAAGTAACCTTAATTCAATTTGATTTTCATGTCTCTAACAGATTGAACCCAGTTTAACTTAAGACACCATTTAAACTTTTTAAACTGTATTTGGTATCGCTCGAAAACATTATCTGGTTTTAAAAATTGTCAAATTTAAATTACCACTTAGCTTGAAGTAAATAGCGATCTACATAGAATTAGACTTGTATTATTTTGG
Organism: Automeris io; assembly: GCA_036320925.1. Taxonomy (NCBI): domain Eukaryota; kingdom Metazoa; phylum Arthropoda; class Insecta; order Lepidoptera; family Saturniidae; genus Automeris; species Automeris io. The sequence continues at coordinate 17,970,718 of JAUDJH010000008.1, read as the reverse complement.
ACGGGCTTAACGAAGGTTATAGCCACAGTAGTTTGTTAAGCATAGACATACTTATATCAACAGCTCGTAGGCTTGCCAGTTGTGCAGCTTTGAACAGTTCGCGTAGAGCCGTGGGCGCGTGTCACAGCGCTGGACAGCGTTCGACCAAACATAACAATTCACGTTTCATATATTATACAAGCGCTCGACTCGGCTGATTCTATCTATTACTTCGATCGTTAAATAATAACATCATTTTTAACGACGTAATGTGTTTGTTTATTTCGACGAGTATATTTTTATTTCACAATGGACATGATAATGTGTTATTTTAGTTTGATACAATCTATATGTTTTTAATGACGTTTTAAGTTATTGTTTTATATCTATGTTGTAAATTTAAATTGATGATTTAATGTGTTATTGGCTGTAGTATTTACCGGCAGAATATAATAGTGCCTTCCTCTTCATAATACTGAAGTGTTGTAATAGCCGACTAAAATGTGCAGCATGCCGCATTGCACGCCGACTGCTGCTAAACGCACCTTCCCTGCACATAGCGCACGCCCGCCAGCCCGCATTGAACATTGTGTGCTGGGTTACGGACCAAACCCCTTCCCGTCGATTCCACAAATATACTAGAAAAAGGGAAGGGATGCCTTTGCCCTGCAGAGGAACGAAACTGGCAGATAATAATTACATACATTACTGTAAAGAAAAAAATTACATAATAATTGATTGATTAATTTTTAATTGATTGTAAAGAATGAATGAATACAAATTAATATATGCGCAGTAAAAATTTATAGGTAAAGCGATTGCCCCAAAACTGGGTCGTAACCACAGTAATAAAAGATGTAATGACCATCATAGTGACTCGCTTTGGGCTGTCGTGTTCCAGGATCAGCTTGTGTATATTCAATAACTCATATACCCACTTCAGTTGTGGTATATGTGGGCCGACATGACGACGAAGACAATCAACGGATTTTCATCATTTGTAAAGTCCAAAACAACGAATTCGACTATCAACTGGAAAGAAAAACCTATCGATAGTCGCAGTGGTCATACTGGCCTATATATATATCTATTCACGCTCCGTCTGAATGAGCCAACGGTGGGCACACACACGCCTTAAGATCGTTCCACACCTCAATGACTTGGCAAAGGTAAGAGATAGAGAACTTTTTTATTCCTTCTCCTATATAAAAAAGAAGTACATGGTTTATTCTGCCTTTAATGTGAATCAATTTATTCCTGAATCGGGTATTCCTTATGTAAATCAACTGATATTGGCCAATATTTACCGAGATCGATTGAAAAAGCTCCAGCAATCGGCCGTTTGGGCATCACTAACTTAATAGAATAACTCATCAAGTAGTCTTGCTCAAATTGCGGCCTACGACTAAAAGTAGTATGGACATAGAGTGATGCTATATTAATGTATACAGGGAAGACTATCACAATATTAGCTGATTGGTTCCGTAGCGCGTGATGCGAGCCACCGTTGACAAGCCCGGTATGACGAAATCGAGTACAGGTTTGGTTTTTCTATCGGCTGTGTTGTCATGGATAAAATTAAGTTGTGATTTAAGGACGTATACATGTTAGAACCTATAATTACTGGTCTAGATAAATGCTGCGGAAACCTATCGTTAGCCAGGGACTGATGCGGATTTTGATATATTTTTTTATACTGACTTGATAAAGTGACAACGGCGCGCTTAATGGAACGTATAGTAAATTTCAAGCAACGATTGTCAAGGGATGACAATTAATTGACAGTCGCCGTCGTGATATTGGATCTCATATATCATTATTAAAGACCTTTAGATATATGAAAAAAATTAGACACAAACGCATCTGGAATCATGACGTGCTGAAGCGAGATAGATTTATGGCTTTTGTAACCCCGTACACGCAATGGCAATAATATATAATTGCTTATATGTATATCTAGTTGCACCCAGAGACTTTAATGTAGAAATAAAGCAGGCTGATGATGATTGTGATGATGAGGTAAGGTTAAAATTAATTGAAATAATTTCTTTATTTATTTTATTGAACAAAAATTACAGTATATCTTAACCCAGTCGTCGCCACGTCACCCACATACGAGTGACGCTCTTCTTGTAGAAGTCAATAAATTTTTTAGTTGGATTTTAATGGATAAAGTACTTATATGTAGATATAAGATATACAACATTAAATACTATACCTACTCGCATTATACTCGTACAATACTTCTTGTTAATTTTGAAATGATAACATATTATAGTTTATTCTATGTCGCATGGTTTTTGTTATAATACTGTAATCAAATTTGAGGTGAAAAACACAAAATTCTTTGCGACAAACGAAGATGATATCATAGAGTTATCATAATACTCGAGTTACAATGTTTATATGTCGCTTGGTTACGGTACGCCGTGCCGAGAGTCGGCTCCGGGCCCCGTGAGAAACACAAGCGAATCGCGCTGTGCGATTAACGTGTTACACTAACACACAATAATGAAAAAAAATTACCAAAATTTACTAGTCAAAAACTAATTTAATCTAATTTGTCTATGCAGTGGTAGAGCAAGAGGATGACGCCACCGTGTAACGCGCGCTGACCGACGCGGTGCCGCGGTGCTGCGGCGGTCACGTACCGGCTACCGTTTGATCGAGATCATGAGATAATAGCAATTATTAAGATAACTAGCGCACGTGGCCCGCCCTGCGCGGCCGACACCGGACAAGAAGAAGGTCTGTATTCAACAGGACGTTCTCCGATCACTCCACCATTTATTGGCCGATTTGGTTAATCCATTCTTTGTTCAATAGAGTGTAGTATAAAGTTAGTCTCGTTTTAATATGATGTAGTTCTGATGAAGGTCTTCGGAGATATAGCTTATGCCATAATGCTTAAAGAAACAACAGTTTTTTATCCTTACTCGCCAAAGTGACTACAACTTGACTGATGATAACCATGATGCAGTCCAAAAAATGACAACGGTTATTAACAGTAAAAAAACTTGCACGAATGTTTTTCTATGCTTTTGTTTGAAAGACTCCATATCACAGGACGGCGGGAACACGCTCGCTGGAACCATTCCACAGCTCAACGACTCGAAATAAGCAAGAGTTAGAGAACTTCTTAGTCCTAGCCGTGACTGTGTAAACCCGCGTCCGTGGTTCTATTATGGAAAGGAGAGAGTGGAACAAGATTGAATAACTCTTTAGAACATTCGCCGTGATACAGTACTATCTATATCCTCCCTCTCCCTCTTCCCTTCCTTCTTTCTGTTTTTTCTTTTTATCTTCATCACGATATCGATGATTTTTTTTGTTCAATAGCGTATGCACTTTATTACTTTTAGGTATAATACGGTGAGGGTTTGATGAAGACCTTCTTTGATACAGCAGATGCGTCGTGACCAGTAGCGCAGCTGATAGCCGCTCTCACAGCATTAGTACAGATGAAGTTTATATTAGATGCCCTGCGGGTTTCCGCGATGTCGCGCATGGATACCGATTTATTAGCCACTAGTTCACCAAAACCACAATCAAAATAATGACGTGTATTTGGCTACAAAATGTAATTCAACAAGAACATGAATGCTAATGAATACACGGCGGTCGAAGCAGCTGGTCAGGCGGGTCGCTAACAGGTCGACCAGCACACAAGAGTCTTTATCTCAGTAATTGATATAATCCGACGCATCGGCCGGCCGGCAGCGGGCGCTGCCCACCGTATCGACGCTGCATCGGACAGATGCATCATGCTCGCTTGTAATTGCGCTTGCGATAAACATTTCTTAAGAGATCATCAGAAATAATAAATACGACAAACATCAAATGCGCTTCGTGAGATTTTTTATTTTATTTTAGCCCTATCACTGCGACACGAAGAGAGAAATAAGAAGGAATTAGATCACTAGTTAACACAATCTTGTACATTATGTAACGTAACGTCACGTCACCCCTTACCCACTAGGCCGCTAGGCCAAAATTTTCACGTTTAAATCGCCTATATTTTTTTTTCTCGATGTCGATCCGAAATTTTGACACAGATTCTGAAAAAGCAACAAATTTCCCGTAGGAATAGAGGTGTCGCATAATTTTTTTGGTCCAATAGCATAATAAATAAACACGTTGAAAAGTTAGTGAAAATTCTGATCATCTCGTCGTTAATGGGTTAAATAATCTTATACTCGTATATAAAAATGAATCGCAAAATGTCTTGATAAGCGCGAAACTCGAGAACGGCTGAACCGATTTGGCTGATTTTTTTTTTGTTGTGTTTGATGAAGTCTGAGGAAGGTTATCACGGAGAGAAAATTTTTAAAAATTCCCTGCAACTGTCTAAAAATAACACTTTTCTGTATTCTCATACAAAAAATTCGTTATAAGTCATTTTAAACATAAAGTTTAAATGTTAGTGGACGGGTTCCGGGAAGGCAAAACAATTGAGTGACGTATAAATATTAATGTCAATATTTGTCAATTTTTATACATATAGCATTATGGCCAGGTCCTTCAAACAATTTTCAAAAAACAGCCTAAGGGGTTAGCTATTAACATTAAAAAATCAATGTGACTTTGTTTTAGAGAAATAGGGCAGAACAAGGTCAGCCGGGACAGCTAGTTATTTAATAAATATATCTGATGACCACAAAAACAATAGTTTCCTAATTCACAACGTATGTTGACATCATGCGATGAAGCAGTACTCCATAGCCTTGGGGCTGGCGGGACACCGTGTTGGCGGTCAGATTACGGGATTTACTTGACACTTAGCTGAGACAGCTGGACTATAGTCCGTTTATTTTGTATAATATTATAATAAAACAATAAACTCATAACCGACGTTTTTGCCTAAAATTGATTATGTAACATTGGTACGTTGAAGCATTTTTTTGTTTATGATTTACAGCCGGACGCTTGACCTCATTCACACCTGGTGGAAGGTGAAGATGAGACCGGCGGTGGACCGCATCCGCCTAACAAATGCCTAGTCACTCCGCTCTTAAAGACCCCCAGGTCATAAGATCGTGGAAATATGCTCTCTGGAAGCATAGTCCCCTCCTTAGCTGCTTTCATGATGAACGAGGAAGCGAGTCTTTTCACGCGGATGTAAAAAACTCCCACCACATACTGATGGTATCCGTCACGGTGTCTAGAGTTTTATGATGAAATGGGGTTAAACTTTACAAAATATAAATTGAAACATCAATTGTAGATTGTATTTTTGGTTTTCAAGCACTTTTTTTATCCTGAGTCGGCGCAATGAACTCACCATACCTGATGCAGCACGGCGCAGTCCAAAAATGACAATGAGTATCAACAGCAAAGGAAAAAAGCCATCGATAGCCGCAGCGATCATGCCGGCATGCGCACATATCTCTTCACGCTTTGCTTAAAGGACCCAATATCATAGGACGATATCACGCTCGCTGTAAGACCATTCCACAGCCCAACGAAACGGGAAAAGTAAGAGTTCCTTGGCTCAGTAAGTTTTATAACCAGGTCTCAAATGATGGAGACATTAATGGTGGTTCTTTGCCTAAGCTAGACAGAAGGATTTTGAACATAAGTTGATCCTCATTTCAACGTTTATTTGCTAGCTGAGCCCGCGACTTCGTTTGCGTGGAACTTTTATTACGATAATAATTATATCTAGCTTTATTCGATATGTTGTCAGACAGCGATCTATTAGAATTTTATTGAAAATATAATATTATATTATGTATTGCAGGCTAATAACTTGACATTTTATTTATGACATTGTTGCAGATAAACGATCGTGATTTTTTTGTAATGATATAATTCTTTTAATTATGAACAGATTGACATATAATTAGCACTAAATGTTAGAGGCAGCTTTTCACAATACACTAGTGGAAATAACATCGAAATCAATTAAGCCGTTTCTGAGATTAGCGGTCGCAAACGCGCACAAATACGTGTATGTTAACGATTCCGATACATTTTTACTAACCTACATTGCGCAAGCTAATTTTTTGTAAAAAGCGGAATAAATAAAAGTTTTTCATAATTTATCTTTTAAATAATTTGATATAGTTCGCTGATGAACGGATTTATCAAACAAGCAATAGGAACATTAAATACATATTTAAGAAGTCAAGATATCTGAAGAATTTTGAAGAAAGTACCACCGCGTGACCACGGCTCCCAAAAAGTCTCGATAATTTTTATAATAATAAAGTTAATCCGGACATTAAGCAAGGCACCCGGCGTGACAGGCGAAATCGTAATTAACGACTCATATCTCGATCTAAACTCAGCCGCTCTCGTTGCAGTTCAGCTCTAATCAGCACTGCAAACATTGCTGTCAAGCTTAACATAAATCATTATAGCTAGTGAAATATAATAATAAATATTGTCCGTTAAATAGTCTTCTAAGGTCACGTTCCGTGAAATATTTTTTTCATTTTATTTATTTTTAAACACTTTAAAAATATTCGTCAGGCAGTGCAATTCGTCTGTGTTGCTCCCGGAGCCCATATCCGACTCTCGGCACGCTGTACCGTAACAATGTAACTCGAGTATTATGATTGTAATATGACATTATTATCTTCGATTTATCACCAAAAATTTAATTGTTCTTCAGTTCAACTATTCTGTTTGTGATCTTATCATATGATTTGGCAATTTCCTCTTCAGTGTTTGAGTTTTTATCTTAACGTTTGTTATAAGATTAATAATATAAGAGTTTAGTTGATCCTCTGTCTAAGCATCAACTGTGTCTCTAGTATGTGAGAGCAGTATCGCGGCCGCTGACCCCGTGACATCCAGAACCTTTCAACACTACCTTTGAAGATCGCTGCTTCTTAACGAACTTGTTACAATATTGTTCTCCAATTATGACGTCGCCAGGAACTGTAAGGTGCAACTTGAGTGCAAGGACCGTCACAGGAACCATCCTCACTAGTCACGTTCCTGAACCAACCCTTGTGTATCTAGTTCCACTCTTTCTTGTGAGGCACTCGGTTGTAGGCGACAGCGGCTTTACATCAGAGGGCCTGTCAGCCTGTTTGCATCCCACTAGTGTAATAAAAAGAAGTGGATTTTATTTTTAGATTCCACGTGAGGTTGTCAATTAAATGCTTATGAACAATGATATCAGTTGAAGTAATCTTCTCTAATCAACTTACATTACAGACTACTCAGAAGAAGTCATCCAATATAATACAGATTTTATAAATTACACATCAGTGGAATAACACAAATGTCATATATATATATATTTTTTTTTATTTTGACTCGGCATCGCACCTGCACTACGTATGACGGTAAGCACGGTGCAGTCCAAAAAACAGCAACGACTATAAACAGTAAAGAAAAACCTATCAATAGTCGAAACGATCATGCCAGCCTGCTCAAATATCTCTTTACGTAACGTTTAAAGGACTTATGGAGACCTCATAGGACGGTGGGAACACGCTCGCCGGAAGACTAATCAAATCAAACACCTAACCAAAACTAACCAAATCAATCAAAGTAGAACTTGCGCCAACACAACTCGTCAAATCATTGCACAGAAGTAATCTTTGATTTCAGTGCATTCGCTTATGATATTGGATCTTTTAAAAGGTTTGTGAAGAGACTTCTGATCAGTTCAGCATGAGTACACTGATTGTTGACTAACATCGATCAGTGTATTGTTTCTCTGTAGTTACCGTCTGTTTTGGACCGCATTATGCTTAACATCAAACTCCCTTTTTTCTTTATCCCTACATCGTGTCTTTCTGTCACGTGGTGCATTTTTTAAATTTTAATTCTTATCAGTATTATCAAATAGCCTCCTAAGAAGTTTCACTTGTAATAGTGTCATGAGCGAGACGGCGTGGGTTGCCTGTTGTGTATCTCTATGATTTACAAAGGCGGATAATAAACGCAATTCCCAAGATTTATGTGGCCATAGAGGGATACCTTCACACACAGTTTAGCATTCGTTATAATGTCGGTGAATGGCTGGTTTATAACGCAGTCCGTCACGCTGTGCGCCCGCGCTCTGGCGAACCCTTCCACCTGTGACTTTACGAAAAATGTAGTGAAACTTTGTATTTTTCAACTTCTTAGCAACATTATTAAGCTTCCTTCGCTTCTTTGTGTATTATTTATTTGATGAGTAAAGTTAATTTTTTATATTGCCTCGACAAAGTGACTACACCACTCCTGATGGAAAGTACTACGTAGTCCTTGAACGGTAGCGAATAGTTAGGAACGACATACTTATTTACAGTCGATGCATTCACGCCGGGCACATGTGGTTCAACCGGCGGCGTTCGTTTCATACAAGCATAAAAGCAATGCTTGCCCTACGCTCTACAAGTATCTAATTCTAATATTATGAAGTAATCAATCAATAGTAGATAAATTCACCTTTTTCAAATAATTCATTTGATAACGAAAAGGCCTAGACGCGTACGTTGGTAAAAAGAAGAACTATAATTTGCTTTTTATGTCAAGGAAAATATGTAGGCAGGTATCTGCACAATATTAAATACCTAGCAACTTGATATACGGACAGGGCAAGCATACCTTGCTTGTGTGAAATTTGTGATGAAATGTATACTTATCGAAATAAATAAAAAATAACACTTTCACAGTCCACTAGTAGAGCAAGAGCAACAGAAGAGCCAAAATAAGTTTTTTTTTACTGATTGCTTGCCCTGTGTGAAAACGACATGCACGCCCCTGGGTTCAACGCCCATTGGAGTGGACGACAAAATGTGGAAAACTTGTTCAATATGTTCATGCATAAACGAATAGAACCTATGTAAGTCGTTGTTATTTTTTCTAGAAGGGTGTTCTTAATTGACTAGTTGAATTTAAGGACGTTAATTACTCTCTTCTAATAAAAAACAATCTATCAATCATTACACTGATTTTCAAACAAACACAGAGAATGGATCCACCTATTATGTTTCTTTGCAAATACTTTCACCTACCTAATCTGAACATTCATTATGCTTTTTATTTATTCCTGTTTGATGATGACCTCATCGCCCGTCAAAACCCTTCTTATCGGAATAAAAATATTAAAAAGTCATAATGTTAAGAGCGCGGACCACCTGCGTCATTACGGGAAGTATGCAGTCAGCTATTTTCATAGATATTTCACCTATGTATCAAGTGTTATCTAAAAAATTTGATCTGAATCTTGTTTAAGAAAGTAGCGCAATCAGAACCAGTTGTTGATGGACAAATTTCAACCTGTTTTCAACAAGACTTTGACCTGGCGGTCATATCATTTATTGGCTTGAGAAATATATGAATTTGTCTTGCTAAGAATCTTTTTGACTCCAAAATAATATCAAATATAAATGACAGATTGAACTGAATTCTAGACTTTAAAATGATTTAAAAAACCTTTATTACGCCTCAAGTAAAAATACAAAAACATAAACAACATACACAAACAAAAGAAAGTACAATAGACAAAAACATATAAACACGGAGGAATAACCTCCGGTAGCTTAATTTCACGGAGGGAATCTGTGGCACTGGTTTTTATTAAGGGCCCAGTCGTGTGTTGTAGATGTATTTGAGTGTTATAAAAGAAATCAAATGGATTTCTTCAATATCAATCGTGGTATATTCAAGGCAGATTAAGGTACTGCCTGTGGCTGTGGCGATCTACTGGATAGAGGACCGGTATCCAACCACGTCAACGCCAGTGGTTGTGGATTCAGATCCCAGCACATAGCGCTGGGTTTTTTCTGACTAAATACGGATTTATACACTACTCAGAGAATCGAATAGAAATGTCATGTGCACTAGAGTTCTGTGATCAGCTGCGCTACTGGTCAAGTCGAGCACGACATATAAGAATAAAGTGGACACAGCCACTAATGTATCTCCGCTCAGCTCTGAAAGGGATAAAGGCTGACGATGTTTTATTATTAATTTAAAAGAATTTCTGCAAAATTGTCAATACACGTCTAGGTGAGATATAATGAGGTGGTGTTAAATGACCGATCAGGTACTGAGTTAGTTGAGCGTCACTGGATGACTGTCTCGATAAGGCATAAGGCTACCATAATGACTATTTAGACCTGTCATTCTATCCTTGTTTCTTAGTGGTGGCTGCCTTTGAGGAGGTGTGTGGAGCACTGGGACTAGAGGGGGAGGTATTTATATCTATCTCTCAAAGAGATAACGTCTCTATTAGCATTTCGCACGCCGGGCCTAAGGACGAATTTGGATACCCAGACCAGATTAGTAGTAATGAGGATACCACACGCCAGAGGTGTTTGGTAAGAAGGAGTCTGGCACACCGAAGAGGACCCCACAGTCCTATGCAGGATTTTATTTCAAGATACCAAAACATGTGTTCGCTGTCGTTCATGCACTACGTTTTGCTCCAGATTTTGTGTAGTAATTTTAATATGCCAATACAAAAGCGATTCTTGTATTTTGGGAGCTGACCCAGCTCAGTCATATACTGTCCAAAACTGGCAAAGCAATAACACGTTCCAAGTTAATAGCCGGTAACCCTAATGGAGGACAATTGGGAGTTTGTTTGCCTTATACCATAGAAACGCTTTCATTTTTTATCCAGCACGACGAGTTGTTATTCCAAATAGCTTTTGGAGCATCACCGAACGAGAAATCTACATGATGCAATAAACTTGCTTAAGACAGTAAATTATGAAGCAAGCGTGCTTGTATAAATAGTAGAGCGTTTAAATATTCCCATATCATATATTTCTACGTCGACACGATAAGTAAATGTACGCGGAGCATGTGGCGCCTGAGGTAGCCGCGGAGAGCTTCCACATAACTAATTTATATCCACTTACTAAGTATTCATATTAATTATATCTTTTTCTCATATGCTTTAAGGGATAGAACTTACGCTTTCATGTTAACATATTCTATGTTTTATATATCCTGACTCGGCACAGTGACCATGACGCGTCTGATACTACTTAACATCGCAAGTGATATTCCAAAAAAGGACATCAAATATCAATCAGTAAAGAAAAAACCAATCGATAGTTACAGTGGTCATGCCGACATTAATATCTCTTTATGCTTTGTTTAAATGAGCCAATATCATAGGATGGTAGGTAAATCTTCCGATTCGGCAAAACTAAGACCCGCGCGCGTGGTTGTTTTATAGGAGGGAGAGGCTGGAACAGGGTTAAATAGCTCTTCAGATCACTCACAGGGATACAGACGGTAGAATAAGGCTTAGTGAGGCTATATCTCTGCGCAACTGGAGCTGTTCTAGATGCTTAGTCACGTCTGTATCATTCGCAATGCGGACAGCCCTCCGCTGCAAGCCTGCAACCTATGGAGGGCGTCAAGTAAGTACTGAGCAGGATCATCTTAGACATGTGAACAGTAACGGCTATTATTCTAACATTTGTTACCAATATTTCAACATAGGTCTAAATTCTTGTTCGCATTATCGTTGCGATTATCGATAGGTTTTATTTTGCCATTTGATAGTCGTTGAAAACTTTTGAAATGTATCTTGTTACCCATCATGTGGTATGATTATGTATTCAACTTATGATTATATATCGTATTTAATGTTACTTGTATGTATAGTGGAGTTATTGCATCATTTTTGATAATTGATTCGTATATTTTCCTTTACAATAAAGCAAAAAAGTACATTGATATAATCAGTATCAATATCGTACTATTATAATCAGTATCACCTATCATTTGAATCATGATAATGTATGCTCGCGTTAGCTCAATAGCAACTTCGACTAAATTTTTCTTTGATGTGTCTTTGTTATGTTTAACTATATATTAGCTAACATTACTTTGTGTTATTTTTCGAATGAAAAACATATATATCAAATTTATTTATAATCGATTAATTTTTATGTCCAATGTCTCTTTTGGGATAAAAATTATCAAGACTATCGGATCCTCTTTTTTGCTGCGAACCAAAAAGGAGTGGAATTCACTTCTTGCGTCTATTTTTTCCAACATCCTATGACATAAGAATCTTCAAACGACGTGCGAGAGCGCTACATCATCATCTTCATCATCATTTTCTATTAGATGATATTGAGGAAAAGCGCAAGCTCATCTGAAATAAAAAAAAAATTAAAAGCTGGGCCCTAAATTCTAGTTTATAATTCTTTAATTATTTCCACGTCGTCCAATTGCTAAGTGGTTCTTACTGTCAGACAAGTAGTGTACACCCTGTTTTTATAATCAATACTAAATCTTCAATTTCAAAATCATCATTTAGAAAAAGACATAACAGACAATCCATACTCAAAAAACATAGGAGCTTAGGATACAATGTAACCATTCGACATCGGATATACTATTAAAGATAGATCATAAGGTGAGATTATAAGTCCTCAGCGATGGGATACCCGGCCTTAACTGCAGAGTAGCCGGAGGCCAAATTAATTACAAGCATCACATGCGGCAAAATGTAGCTATAACCATAGATCGAGCGGTTACGTGAAGATATGCACTTCTGTTCTGGACTGATGAGGCATTTAACTCTTATATTCATATTTTCTATAATTATTTATCATCAAGCTACATCTATTTCTGACATAAGAAGGAAAATAGATGCAATTACACGAATTTTTATGTGGAATCTCTATAATATGTCATTAATAAAACTCGTCACTATATCCTAATTGTTAATGCCAAAAATGGCAATTAGGTCAACAAAATACCTAACAAAGATTGCTTACTGTCGCATGCGGACAACTACAAGACCAAAAGTGTCAGTGAAGAATGTTCTTCACTCCCTTTTGTTAGCTTTAACGTGGGCAAAAGGAATGATCCACTATTAAAAATAATTAAAGCTGCTCCCGAAACAGCATTAAAAATAACTATTATCTATGTAGGTAATTAATAGGAACTAAATAGGAAGCAAAGTCTTCCATCTGGTCTGTTCCTAGTTTCTTAAGATCCTTCGATTGGAATATTTTTTATTTTTTGGAATATTTCTTGAAACGTACATGCTTGTACCGAAATTGGCCTATACTTCTTTAGAACTAGTAGTATTTAAAACACAATAAAATGAAATAAGAAAGCAGTTGACATATAAAAACAGATTACTCATAGTTTTAAAAAAGAATTTAAGAGAAGAAAGAAGAATTTAAGAGAAGATTTTAGAAGTCAGCGCCGTGTAATATATTGCGCAGCTAGGCACTGACTTCAAACACGACAAAGTGTGATTGGTAGGTTTAGGATTTTTATTTACTTTCCAAAGTCGGAAAATTTTATTTACAGTTATTTGAGTTGTTGTTGACAAAATCCTGATTGAAATGAGCCCACACACGATACATCTGCCGTATTAAGAAAAATCTTCATCTGACCTACAACAAAGTAAATTTTTAGCAATTATGGTGTATATTATATTGAAACAAAAATCATCAAAATCGATTTACTCACGACGGAGATATGAAAGGAAAATGATACTGTTGTGAATTCAAAAATATTAGCTTATGTCTCCGAAGGGCTTTATAAGACCTATATCATACGTATTAAATAGGAAAAACTAATAAAATAAAATTATACAAGTTCGTCTATAAATAGCAGAATCTCTTCGGTTTTAAAGTCAGTCAGTAAAAAATAGTGTAAGTAGAGACAGACTTTTCTTAAGACAGACAAGAACCGAAACAAGAAAATGTAATAAAAAAAATATAATCATTCTATTTTTACGAATACGAAGTGATATCTATGGCTGACGTCAGAGCATGAGCGTTTTAATTAATGATTGAGTTGTACATCAAGTGAAACCGCCATTCGATAAATTGGGCTTTGGTATCGCAATAATTGGTACACGTACAGAGACTGCAATAAACCCTCACACCGTGGCGACTCTACGAGAGATCACTCATCTAGCATTCTCAGTGACTCCGGGTAACACTGCATGAGCTTCTGTTTCCTCAAGTGTGCACATTGCTTCTGTAAAAGAACCCTTAATTTCTTCATAATTATCATCACTTTTACATTAATTGCTTCTAATTCGGGTGCATCAGTATCTTTGCCGGTTGCTGTAACCGACGCGGTGTGTTCCTAAAACCTGTTGTTGGAAAACATAAATAAAACTTTTGACTTTGAGAAATTAATTGCCGTAACGGCTATGATTTTAATTACGCCGTTCCTACTCATACTAGTTCAATTGGACCGGTACTCTCTGAGTAAACGTATTAAAACATTATACTTAACTAGCCGCTATTAAAATACGAAAATACTTTTTACCGTCGAGCTAATGTGAAAATATAACTTTTGATTGTATATAATATTATTTTTTATTGCAAATATAATGTATCTTTTCTCTAATCAGTGATAATGTAAACACATAACATAATAAGTATTACTTTACAACAGATTTTATCAATTATTTAAAATGTATTCATTCAGTTAATGATATAAACGTTTGCATAACATTTCATCAGTATCACAAATCATTTGGCAAGCTCGAATGAATCGTCATTAGAATTCAATTTACATTTAAAACTGATTCCTAACTTGCTTGACGTGTTAGTCCAGAAAACTCAACTATTAGACTTGTCTGTAATATCAGAAATTTTAATGGAAACACTGGCAGCAAAAAAATATCCAAATTACCGCTAAACCTCTCCATCTTATATCTCTCTATTTGATGTTCATATAACGTCATAACAACTTAAGTGCCTTTAAACAAGTGTTCTTTATATTAAATTATTATGAAATATCTCAGAGGCGGTTATGTGATTAGTTACCTCGTAAACAAGAATATTGTGTGTTGCTAGTATCAGCATGTTGCTTAAGAAAGCAATATTAGGGGTGATTATTAGATTCCCGTTTCGTCAAGCTGGAGCGCAGAGACCACTGGCGGTACTACAGTAGGGCAATGGGGTCACAGTGTTCGACTAAATGAATACAGTAGTACACGAGTGGATAGATCAATATAGTTTTCAGGCATTTGTATTGGTTTCTATAACATTTGATTTTCAGTCATGTACGTGCAGTTACTGAGACGTCCGTTGACATTTTGTTGTAGTATACTTAGTCTCAGATTTGTCTTTGGCTTTGCTCGGAAAATAGTAAACTGTAATAAAAAAACTGAATATATAACACAAATTGTGTATTTATTAAGTTTCGTATAGCCAAATACAAATTGACGAAATCAGGGACGAATCACATACTTTGACAAATATCAAATGATCTAATTTGTAATGTTTAGTTGAGGGCTTAACAAAGTCAAAGCAGCCTCTATAAATTTCAGCTTTAGAGTAGACTAACGATTGTTATTTATTTAATTGTAAATATATTTTATATCTTGATAGTAGCAACAGTTCTTTTACATATCTATTTTTATCATAAATCAAACAATTTGATGGCCATGCTTTCATTAAAATTCAGAAGTCGTTTATATTTTATTATTGTTTTAGCTTCTGCCAATGGCTTTAACGACTTTCTCAGAGTGAGTAACGAAATCAGTCAACTAAGAACTTTTTTGCCGTCATTCCACGCCATTGACTAGTATAATCCCGTTAATTTAAGTCCTATGGTTTCCAACTAACGAGCAAAATATAGATATTTTAAAAATAACAATATACAATGATAACTTTAATATAGTAACTCAGTTACCGGAGAAAATCATTTCATAATTAACCTGTATAATCTTTTTGGTCAAGGCATTTGAACTGTGATTGCGCAACCATGTAATGTGTGATAAGGCATGAGGATTGGTCTGGCATAAGTGTCCGGTTAAGTGACAAAACGAAACTGCCTCGTTTATTATCTGGTATCTAATAAAACTGGAATACCAGTTTGTTGAGACACGAGTGAAATCGGCGAGGTCGTCTCAAACATAAAAATAATAATTGCAACAGTTTGCGCTATGCATCTAGTTGCATCACTAAGATATGTTACAGATTATTGTGTTATTTAGGAAAAAAAATCATACCTCTTGGATAAATGTTAGTGAAGAAATAAAAATTATCACTACAATTGGAGACACAAGGGATGAAAAAGATGCTGTCAAACTTTCCGTTGACACGTATTTTACGATTGAGGAAATAACATGATTCACAATTTATAAATGTTATTTTAACAACCGTCCATTAAACTATAATATATTGATAGAAAATTTTCGAATAGAATTAATGATCTTACGTAAAACAATAATGCTTTGACAAGTTCTTATAAATTTGATGTTGAGGTTAAAAAACCTGATGCTCTTTTAAAATCTATAAAGGTTTCACTCAAACAGATATGCTGAGATAAGCGTGAGAGTCGAGAAAAAGAGAAGTTATTGAGAAAAATGAAATGTAATGATTATCCGAAACTGTTACGAGGAATAGAAAATGTATGCCTTTGATAAAATTAAAAATAAATTAGGATGCCAACAATCATCTTAGGGAGCAGACAAAGGAATTTTAGAACTATGATAAGGTTTGTAGAAAGTTGACAAAAGCTTTCAAAATATAATATCGACATGTTATCCCAATTCCAAGCATTTTACATTTTTCTACCAGCGCTATCACTGACCGATTGTTACATTATCAAAGCCGTTAGCCATTTATTTTCCCAACTTACAAATTTGAGAATACCAACAAATCTAATGAGTTCGACACGATTGGAAATACACTAGACGACCCATTTGATGAAGCGGTTGAATTTGATTGAACTAATGAATGTCATGGAATTAACACACCAGGAAGCTTAGTTTAGCCATCTTATTAAAAGTTATTTATTGAATTTAGATTTACATTAAGAAGTCAACACGCATGGCCCACGAATGGCACTGACCCACACCCACCAGGAAGCAGGCACGCGTCGCCAATTATAGATAATGGTGACAAAAGCATAACTGGTTCGGCCGCGGTATCACAACATGACAACTTCGAATTAATTTCACTTGTTTCTTGTCCGGATTTTTTATTTTGGAAATAACTCGTACAAGCGCGAAAGTGTATACTTGACATACATCTAACCGATGAAACTGATTGTCGAACAAGTTGTAACTTGCTTAGAATGTGTATTTTAAGCATTTACCGAACATTAATTTTGGCAATTAATGAACTATCTATATATCATTATGTCGAATCCCTAATGAGGTAGGTAGAGAGAGAATGGAATCCCCACTACATACTAATTTTGGAAACCATTTTTGATTCCGTAACATTCATTAATTCCTATCCCTCCATCATCATCATCAGAACTCACAACAGAAGTGTCAGTTGGCCACCGCTATTAATTCCCCTCACATTCATATTGCACATCTTTTTCGTTACCCTTCCATCATCGACGCTCTCCTCGTGCCCGAAATATCGCAGCACGCTATCGTTGACACTATCTTTCAAAACAACTATTCTGCGAATCTCTTCGTTCCTGACGCGATCCGCAAGTGTAAAATAAAAGAAATATTCCTCTTAATATGCCTTTTTACAATTTTCCGTCCAAGAAATACGTAATTTTGTGTATCCTATATTAACAAATAAGTGCTTGTTCTATTAAAAACATCTACTAACTGGTCAACGAAAGTGTTATCATTAATTTGAAAGAAAATATATGCGAAAGAAATACCATTGAGTGCCAGTGGAGTGTGGTAAACAGTGCTTTAAATACCCACAAAGTGCATAAATAAATTTCTCATTTACCACAAACTCGAAAACCAGTAGCAAAAACATCTCGTCCACCAAAAGTAAACACTGAGTTGTAAAGCTAAACCGCAAGAGATGCGCCGGGCCGCGCCGCGCCGCGCGCCTGCCCTATGCCTTCAATTATACTCGTTTAACACTTACAAACCGCAGAATTAACATGTCATGAATATTTTCTCACTTTTTAGGATTCCGTCGGCAACAAGCGTAAAATGCTCCTACGAGTTTTTTTTTTTACATTAGCTTGTCAGATTTATTACGGTGCATCAGATCCAATGGTCATTAACTAATCATCATCATTTCATTAAATGAAAACTGTTCTTTATAGTCTTTTATCTGGATGATTAAAAGGATGCGTAATTAGGTATCTAGAAAGGGAAAAAACTTGCATTTCAGTTTTTCCTATTTTTTTCTTCATAGCTAAAAATAAAATTATATTTGTCTCTTTGTCCTATACACACTTACAAACCATTTTGTGAAATATGTGAAAAAAGAAGGTTTCTTCAGTACATTTGAATTTGCCGGACTTCACCGCTCTGAACACGATGCTCTATATCGGCGCTGCTCATTGGTTTCCAAGTGACGGTCGTCACTAATGTCAATGTGAAAGAACTCAAATGACCTCTCAACACATAGCGACCTCTCAAGGAAGAAACAATAATTGTTTGCTTCAATATAAAACATTATAGAGGTGGAAATAATAGCTTTAATGTTTGTTTTTGTTAACAGAAGAATATATACAGCGTGTAAGGGCTACGTCTCACGAATACTGAAGAACAATGTTAGTAAACCTAAAATATAAACAAATAAAAAATATTTTATCTTTGCGACAAGTAGTTTTTGAGTAAATTGATGAACGAGTTTTATGTCCTAATGCACGGCCAGCAATGTATACTGACGTGCAAACACGTCGAGATCTGTTAACGTATTCGATTATTTAATGAGAACTCGAAACTAAGAAATGAATAAAGAAAAACCAAAATACTTGTCGAAAATTTCTAGTAATCACTGTTAACTATAATTGCAAGGTGTAATAATACATTTTAACTTTAAACCCACCATGTGCTTACGTTAAGTATGTAACTTATCATGCTATACACGAAGACACAACACAAAAAACACAACACAAAACTAAAATAAAAACAAAACGCGGTTATTGTTTTATACCTTCGCAAATTACGTAATAAGTTCAGGAATAGACGCACGTTAAATCATAACGAAATCCAAAAGCGCACTGATCAAATAAAAATTTTGATTACCTATTAAATGGAAATAATAGGGTGAACATGCTGAGATCTTGAAATGCTGGGATATCTCGGGTCCAGGGTCTATCGGCACTAACTAGATTCAGAAGAATATTAATAACGAATAATATGATTGTTTCGATATTTAATTATTATTTTTTTAATTAAATAACCTTATAAAAATTACTTATTTTAACTGAATATCATTTTGTATTTTATTTTGATACGGTATAGTGATAATAACATAAGCAATATTAAATACAACAAAGTACGCAAATGCACAGCATGCCTTGAGAAGGGGTTATAATATTGTACGGGTAAAGGACTTGCAAATATCTGCTGCCAAGGTGAGGGAGAGGCGGTGCGACGTGTTCTGCACATCACCCATTATGGAGGTCGAGATGAGTAGGCTCTTTACACCCACCTCTCCAAGAGATAGAGCTTAAAAGGATAATCGCTTGCCGGTTTGTTGGAGGAATACAGATTCTAAGTTCGGCTATCAGCGATTTGAGAGACACCCCGGAAGCTTATAGTCAGTAGGAGTTTAACACACCGCTATCACCGCTTTCGAGGCGGCTCTGATGATCCTATGCAGGATTTTCCTCTGGATTACCAAAAAAGGGTTAATAATAATTTTTCATCCTATGTTAAGATATTAAGTATGGTGTAAACATAGATGGGCGTAATCATGATTACTTTTAATCAGATTAATAATCAGATTACAAGTAATCATGACGAATGTAATCATGATTACTTGTAATCTGATTACTTTTAATCATGATTACATGAGTAATCATTAATCTTGATTAAAGTAATCATTCAATTAATCATGATTATTTTAATGATTACTTTTGAGTTCTGGCTGAGAGAGAGACCGATTTAAATACTCGTTTATTTAATTTTTCAAGTTATTTTATTTCGAATTAAATATTACCCCAAACTTCCGTCTAATAGTGGGGTGATGACCAGCGAAGAGTGAGGGGTGGCGTCCAGTGGAGAGAGGGGGGGTGGCGTCCAGCGGAGAGTGGGGGGGTGTCCAGGGGAGAGTGGGGGGTGGCTTCCAGCGGAGAGTGGCGGGTGACGTCCAGTGGAGAGTGGGGTGGCGTCTAGCTGAGAGTGGGGGGGTGGCATCCAACGGAGATTGGGGGGATCCAGCGGAGAGTGGGGGGTGGCGTCCAGCAGAGAGTGGGGGGGTGGCGTCCAGCGGAGAGTTGGGGTGTCGTCCAGCAGAAAGTAGGGGTGGCGTCTAGCAGAGAGGGGGGGTGGCGTCCAGCGGAGAGTGGAGGGTGGCGTTCAGCGGAGGGTGGGGTGGTGTCGTTGTGTGTGTGCTCACACGCCGCCCCAATGGGAGGTATTGTTTGGGTAGTTTTACGACCCTCTCCCAGGGAGGAGGCCTGTCTAAGACCAAGCGCTCGCCGGGCCCCTAGGAAGTATCTGGATTCCTAGGCCCGGCGAAGGCGAAGATTAGGCAGTGCTGGCACCCGGTGGTTTTAGCCGGTGCAAGTCCGCCCCCGAATATCCGTCTCGTTGAGCGAATCATAATCATTATAAGGGTCTTTGCAGTTGTGTACTGTGGTCACGAGTCACGACATTGTTCGGCCAATAAACCTACCAACTCATAGTAACTCGCTTCGACCTGATTACGTTCAGGACCATTTTTTGTGCTTTCAGCCGTTTGAGTTGGTAGGGTAATTGCCGGAATTGGGTCGTGACCATAGTACAAAAGTGAAAAAACTGGCATAGTGACTTGCTTCGACCTGACTACTTTCAGGATCAGTTCGTGCTCGGTGGCCATTAAGTAAATCCAACGAAATCTAGCTGATCATAGATGCTTTTACTATTGTTCTGAGTGATTCCTGCACTATTAGAAGTGATTATCAAAGTACCGCCCATATTTTACTGAAATACCGACTCCTACCCGATAATCCACGCCCGCCTTGGAGATGGAGAATACTTCTGATAATGGCCAAAGACTTTGTGTGCAATCCTTTAAGTTAAAGTTAAATTTTTAAAACAGAAAAATTTAATTACTATTTTTTACTTTTATTACTCATTAAATAATATATATATATATATATATATATATATATATATATATATATATATATATATATATATATATATTGGTAAACCAAAAAGCGTTTTTAGTGAGATAAAAATGGCGCGTGCCCGTATGTCGATTTGCTTCTTTTTTTCTGAATACTATATTCCTTAGTCTTTAAGAATATGGAAGTAAAACGCGAAAAAAATGAAGCGAACTGAGAAAAAAAACTATGTATGTGTCCCGCTGATTTATTGTAAGAATCAAAGTTATTAGGTAGAACGACAGTTATCCGGAAAAAAATTAAATCTATATCTCAACTTTAATTATGAGTTAAAATTCAAAATACGATACGAACTTGTGCGGCGCGGCGGCTCGGTTTACATCAAAGACGAAACCGAGTCGGTAGAGAGAGACGGATGACCAAGAAAGGTGATGTTGCGCTCTGCGCTATAGAAGCTTGTGTAAATTTGAGAAAATAATGTCTTATTCTCAATTAAAATTAAAATCAATTAAAATTTTGCGCTATCTTGCTCTCTCTATCTCCATCCCGAAGGCGGGCGTGGATTATCGCGGGCGTGGAGTTGGAGACAGTATTTCAGTAAAATATGGGCGGTATTTTGATAATCAGTTCTAATAGTCCAGGAATCACTCAGAACAATGGTAAAATCATCAATGATTAACTAGATTTCGTTGGATTTACGTAATGTCCACCGAGCACGAACTGATCCTGAAAGTAGTCAGGTCGAAGCGAGTCACTATGCTGGTCTTTGCACTATTGTACTGCGGTCATAACCCAGTTCGGGTAATCGCCCTAACACCTAACTATGTGGTGGTACTCAGTTCGCCAGTTTAGCTAGTAGTAGTCGTATACTATAAATAAAAAAAGGCGAGCGCCGCTCTGCTGTCGGCAGCACATTTTACGTATCAAACAGAAAAGTAATCATAAAAGTAATCATGATTAATTGTAATCCGATTAAAGATTAATAATCCTTAATCACCGAAAAATGATTACTTTTTTTGATTAATTTCGTTAATCATTAATCATGATTAATGATTACAAAATGTAATCGTAATCGTTAATCATTAATCTGATTACATTTTGCCCATCTCTGGGTGTAAATAATATTGCACAAATCTGCTCGCGTGATTTTATTGTATTAGGAAGAATAAGGATTAATATTAAATTGCTCAATAGAAAATTTGCCATAAGCGGCGTTATCTTTATACAACTGCAGCGGATCTAAAATTTGTAAAGTTTAGATTATTAACATTTTGTACAGTCCTCGATTGTAATCCTTCTAGACCAGCCTCGTCCAAACCTTTTCCAGGAACGGAGCTCTAACACCAGTTAACCATAACCCTTGGATGCCTAAAAATCCTATGTTTCACTATTCACATAAGTGTATTTTATTCTCAAAACTTCAATTATAAATCTAACGTAATGTTCTTGTGGACAAAAGCTAGCCCCATAGCACTTATCTGAAACGTCATTTCAACGTGTATCTGAAAAGGCTAAATGTGTGCATTACTATACAGTTGGCAGGTTTAGCAATTTTCATTTATTACATATCTAGTACATTAGCATTTGTCATTATTATTTCGTAAAACACTGGTCTAAACTATCAATGAAATAAATAAACTATCGATTGGAAAGATATGCCACAGAGATGTAAACATTTTCCGTAGACAGATACGTAAAAAAAGAAGTGCTAGATCTATATCTTATAAAGACGTTACAGTGACATGAATAACACTTAAAACCTTACAGTGCCATGCTGTACCCTTTCAATACGTAGTAAAAAGTTATTTCAGGTGCAGAGACTTTGTCGTAATAAAATAGAGAAAATATGAATTTAACCGTTTTTTTCAATAAAATATTTATATGATAAATTAGGTAGACAAATACAAATGACTTACATAATAGCGTATTTTTCATTTATTTATTTAAAATCATTTATACTATTTCACACGATTTGACACGAGCTGCTACCTGGTATTACTCGTAGAACATTTTTGACGTAGGCCTATGAATACTATTTGTTAAAAGTCTAATAATTATGTTTGTAAATTACTGAAACGTTTATTACAGCTTTTGAAGAAAGATTTTATTTTTATTGGTGCTTGTGTTCTTTGAGCTACGTATACCGGCCAACATTGCGTAATTAATATAATATCTCAGATTGTTTTTAATTTGGAATAGTTATAAACCAGAAAAGGTCACAGTTTTAAATACTATGTATAATCTCTAAATTATGGTCTTGGGACTAGAAATATGATTGTCACCATATGATTGCGTCATCCTTGTGACTTGCCAGAGTGACCAGATAGAATAATAAAAATTACATAATTAGATTATTTAAAACTTTAATGACAATTTCAGTTTTGACTACTAAAAATACAGTATATTTTACAGTAAACAAAAATGCTAGTTTAAAGGTTTATGATTATCAATCTGACTCACTCGCTTCTATTTAGTGCAGTAATCGTTTTATAAATTACTGAATTCAAGGCTTCCTTTCGTTTGAAATTGTGACAATTACTTCGTTGACGATGTATGTATGATAATGTATAGAGCATGACATCCTAGAAAAATAATTGATCTTCTATCTTATAGAAAACAAGTGACATTACAAAAGATCTCAATATCTTACCGCTAAAGTTATCCTCAATATTAAATTATACTACTAAAATACGGAGCATTCCATTTTTAATATTATTAAAATTTTTATTTGTATGATTATTTATCTAAAGAACATTCTTAAAAATTACAGTAAATTGCTGTAATTTCAGTCTAATAGGTCGCATTGAAGGGATTAAACGGAGACACCCGATTGGTCGTTCTAATTAAATCCGATTGGTCGTGCGGTGTTGCGCTTTTTTAAGAAGTCTACACACAATACTTTATTACAGTGACGGATATTTCATACAAACATAAAAGCAATGCTTGTCCCACGCTCTAAGAGTATTTAATTCTAATATTATGAATTATAATAAATTAATTTTGGTTTTTTTAAATAACTTGTTTTTACTATATCTGTCGATCCATTGAGAAAGTATAACAACAAATCATTCGCATAAAATGTGTAGGTACCAGCGCTACCTACAACCACAACTACCGGGTACCTAGCGGGTTTTATAGGGGTAAAGCAAGCATGCTTTGAACAAAAAAAAAGTAATTTTATGGTTTGTACAAATGAATATCAATTAAATTTTATGTGTAAAATATTAATCAAAAAAAGAAAAGCATTTCATTGCATGTTCCGTAGTCGAACAAATAATGACAGTTCGCCATATTGCGTATTTTTTTTAATATTAAGTTTTACGGCCATATTGTGTATATTATCTTAGTTTCAGTGTTTCCACTTTTAGAGATTTTTTCCTCTTTTTAGAAAAAAACTAATAGTATGTATAGCTTAGAGACATTTTAGGAATTTAGGAAAATTTGGGGTTTCGGAGTTTTTTTTTTTAAGTTAGTGAAAGACGTGTTTAGCTTTTTAAATGTTTGATAACAAAATGCAAATAGCAGACAATGAATTAAGAAACCTAGCTCTCATCGAAACCAAGTATTATGGGGTTGAAGTTGAGGAAATAACCTGGAGATTGTGCGGCTGAATTTAATTCACTCCTCCTTATCATACTATAAATTGACAAGACGTCGTGCGCTCCCGTTCTCACGAAAGTAATAACCCCTTTTTTATTGTTACGATTTACCAAGGAGTAGTATTCGCTTCCTGTATGTATTTTTCTATCTTCTGATAACATGGGAATCTTCAAACGACGAGTGAATCGGTATTTGTTAGGTGAACGCGTTCCATCATCAACCTCATCATCACTTTGCATCAGGTGAAATTAAAGTCAAGCGCAAGCTTATCTGTAATAAATAAAGGAATGAATAAAATGTCAGCTAAAATTTATTTGAATAAAATATTAAGCTTGAAAGTTATCATGGTAGTTTCATGTAATGTAGCAATTTAATCAATACTTCACAGCCTCGCCGTGCCGCGTCCTTGCAAGCACGATCTGGAGAGGCCTTAGCTTACTAGGTTTTACGATAAAGCGCGTCACCACGTTGCATAGACTTCTCGGACGTCGCAGCCTATCGTGAACCAACGGATCTGCTAAGACTGATATGCCGGAGCGGTTGCCAGCATCACAACGTCCCATTCTTCGATTTGGATCGGATTAACTAAGTGTTCAAATAATGTCCAGAATCTTTTCATCCACGGCTTTTTAAACGCAGTGAAAACGTTTTAATCTTCCGATGTTATTGTTTCCTCTTTCTTTCTCGTCGAAAATTACGTCAAATGTAGTCAGATAGTCAAAATGGTTATCATTACAAATTAATTATCTTATGGTCATTTAAATAGCAACCATCCTATGGAATGGGATTTCTCAATCAAAATATTAATTTGTTCTTTTTGACGCGTCTATCTCAGGCGAAAATTCAAGTGAATTGTTAAAACCGACACCGATAAATCGGAAACTAAACGAACATAAAACACCAATGCTACAGTCACCAAAACTATTACAAACGGGAATGATGTAATGTTAATACGTTTGCACGGTGTCGTGTACAGGCTCATTAACATCGCCTTGAACTCGAGCGCACGTTAGCGAGGTTCACGGATATTGAGTAAAATTAGGTCACCCGTCAGCTGTTTTATTTTCGTTACATTGCTGTTTTTCGTATTGTTTGACTAATTTTATTAAATAACTTAGATTTTAGACTATGTAGGTTTTATTTATGGTGTATAGTGGTAATACATGCGAAAAATTAAAAATAATCATCAGTCAATTTTGTTTTTTTTTTTTCAAAAATTTCAGCCCTACTGTGTTCAGAAGCTTGTTCCGATTCTATATTTTCAGTATTAGGGAGTAAAAAAAATACACCCTGTATAAAATCATTTTATTTGTGCACGTAACAGCGCTTTTTTTTTAATCCCGACTTGGAGTCGTGACTACATTACGCCTAATGGTAAGCTATGGCATGGTGCAGTTCAAAACTCGACTGCAATTATCAACAGCAAAAGGAAACCAATCGATAGTTGCAGTGTTCCTGCCGCCTTGTGCAAATAGCTTTTCACGTTTCGTTAAAAGGACCCAAGATCATAGGACGGTAGAAACACGCCCACCGGGGGTCATTCCACGGCGCAAGGACTTGGCGCAAATAACAGTTAGAGAACGTCTTCATTTTAGCCGGCTGTAGGTTGTATTTGCTAGTTTGACTTAAAAGAGAGTACTTCTTTTTTGAAGTCACTGAATAATCACGACGGAACCCAATTGGTCTTGAACAACTCTCACTTGTAACTCAATTATGATAATGCGTACGTAATGAACACTTGCCCTAGAATTAATTCGAGATATGGCTGCGGAGTGATCTTTAGCGAAAATCAGCATATATTAGTGTGGCAATGCGCGCGCGTGCGCTGTATCAACTCGATGCTCTCCACGCGGACAGGTCATACTCTCTCGCACTGAGATCTTGTGAATTGCTGTCTTTCGTATTAGTTGAGCCGAATAGCCGATGATACCTGTATAATGCAATGCTGTGTAATGTGTTATTTGAAGTTCGATACAGTAGTGAGTGCAATGCACTGCGATGTCTAGGTCACGCGGATTTTATAAAACGCGCATCAAACAAATAATAAGGGGGATTCAAGCTAGGACTGCTTTCTGATTTACACGCCTCCCACAAACGGTAGAGGCTTCCTCCTCCTCCTCCGCAGTAGGTAGCTTATCCTCCACACCTAATATACAATAATTGAAGTAGATTTATGTCTAGAAGATGATTTTGTCTGTTAAGGTAATTCATTCAACCAAATTAATAATTTTAATTTGGTTGCCAAAGTAATAAAGTTACTTTGTACTATTATAGTCTTCAAAAAGTGACCGTTTCTGTAACGATGTTTTATTAATGTTTTTTTTTTAATTAAAATTCTTAACTATTGTAAATTTAAAATTCCAAATAAGTCACTAAAAATATCAAAGAATTAAGTAAAAGCTTTAAGTTTGTAATTAAAAAAATGTAACCTTTAAATTTGTCTATGTAACCTTGTGCCCAACGTGACCAGTACCGTAGCTAATCGCAATTTTCAGGGCACTTACACACGAGATTTTTATTAGATGTCATGCGGGTTTTCTCACAACGATTTCTTTCTCCAGTGATCATGTGGTACTTAATTCATTTTTAATCTAGAAAATTCAGAGAGTACGTGCAAGGATTCAAACCTACAAGCATTCGCGGTGACGCGTATGGATACGCAGGTCTTTATCCCCTAGGCCAACACAGCTATATATTTTTTAATCAAACTATTTGTCGATTTATATTTGTTTTAACCAGAACTGTTTATTTAGAAGTTTACTAAATTACTAATCAGATAACAGATCTGATAAGAAGGTACAAATTATAGAAAATGTATATTATATCCCACTTCTGAACTAGCTATACGTTCAATAGGCTGTAAACAAAGCTTGAACAATGCGTTATTATGTATTCGGTATGAAGCAGAATTATTAAAACTGTTACTGAGGTGTCGGAGTGAGATCTATGATCGGTGCAAATATTTATTAGCCCGCCTTGATCGAATCACAGGCCCTACTATTTGCTTAGCAATTACACTTTAAATCATTATCAACTAGACACAATATTATAAAGGTGCTTATACATTTACTCGATTGTTTTGATACGAGGAATCAAATAAATTGATAGATGAAGGGCCGACGAAGGATGTTTTAGTCAATTATCGCTAACCGGTGCGTTTACACTCCGAAATAACCGTGAGTTTCTTCTAAAGGTAGTTGCTTCCGAAATGCTAGTAGATCACCCTTTGCCACGTGCTTTAAGTGCTCATCCCTCTTGCTCGTTGTAAAGACCTTTCCGTCGTATAGTTGTGACTCCGTAACCCCACGCGCGTGGTTTAACTATGGAAAGGAGAAGGCGGAACAAGGTTAAATAATTCTTCAGAACACTCGCTATGATACAGACGGTAGAAAACGCTCAGTGATGCAATATCTCTGCGCAACTGGGGCGGTTCCAGATGCTTAGTAATGGCGGGGTCATTGACAATGCGGACAGCCCTCCGCTGCAACCTACCCAGGGTGTCGAGTAAGTACTAAGTAAAACCGTTCCAGAGATGTGGACATTACTCCATGCAGAGCCTGATTAGGGCCTTATACAATAAGTTCATTGCAGGTAAGGACAGTAACATTGCGCTATCAAGCCGTACTTTTATTAAAAAAATATTAAATTGCAAAGCTATCAGTTAGAAAGCGTTTTTTTTTCGCTTGGCCTGTGTGAAAGTCGTCTAACAATTCGATTAAAACTCGCAAGCGACTCGCGCTGGTGTCGGCTCTAGTCTAGTCGTGGTAAGGTATGTCTCGAGGCCTATGCTAACAGGCGCTGCCGACTCCCGAGTTACGTGCAGTAATGGGACCACTCTTAGCAACTTCGACGCTGTATTATTTATAATCTGTTGCGGTATTACTTGCGATTTCAGATTTTTGCATTTTGTAGCAATTCGCTTCTGTGGTAAATAGTTACGTAGCATCTTATAGTGACTTAATATACCGATCCTATTGTAGGCCCGGCTGCACTGCAAATTTTTGTATATAACCAGCTGCGGTGACCCGGCGTTGCGTGATAAAATCTGGTATTTTAACCTCCTTGGGATTAATATTCTAAAAACGTCGAATAACTCTTTTTTTTTCAAAAATCTATGTATCTGTTTATGTAGTGTTTTACCCAGAAAGAGCACATACAGCATGTTCTGAAAGCCTGTCTAACCCGGAAGATTGGTGGTCCGATAGTGTTATTAAAATACATCTGGAAATTAGATTGTTTTTGAACATTAAAAGTTATTGTCATATAAATTTTAATTAAATGAATTATTTTATTCGCGATCTAAGCTCGGATTCCATAAATACAAAAAGCTGTGCAAACTAATAAAACGATTTAATTGATAAACGGTGTTTCAGATCTACGGGGGTCACGATCCTTACGAGGTCATGACTTATGGGCATGAATGAACCTTTGCTTTCCTTTTTTTCTTTGGTCAAAAGCTACGAATCCCCGTGTTGTTATGTAGGTTGCCCCATTTTATTAAGTTTTACTTTTTTCTAATTATTTTTGCTCTTTAAATAAAAAAGCTAGCGTAAATATAATCTCATTTCGATAGAAAGTAATGCTTTCAACGGTCGGACAGGAGTTTGAATACGCGTTGGATGTTGTACCAGGAACGTATAGTAAAGTCTGATGGAGCGCAGTCCTGCGACACGACCGACGCAGGCGCCGATTGGAGTACCGTTTGCCGCGATCAACCGTGCAGCCGTAATGGACCGTGTCACTGGGAAGGAGGAGCTCTAGGCAGTACAGCTTTAAGTCCGACCGTCACGACAACTGGAAAATAGCACAATATATTTACTAATACTACCTGACTGTAGATACAGCTTTGGGTGACTGTGTTTGTATCCTGACTCGGCGTAGTGAGCATACGACGCATGGTGCAGTCTAAAACACGACCGCGACTGTCCACAGTGAAGAAAAACCTGACGATAGTCGCAGCGATCATGCCGGCCGGCACAAATATCTTTTCATGCTTCGTTTAAAGGAGCCAATATCACAGATTGGTGTGAATACGCTCGCCGGTAGATCATCAGATGCGTTACTTGTCACGTGGGGCACTATATTGAGGCGCAAAGTGGATATAAGCATTAATAGTAAGGAAAGCATTTATTTGGCACGTAACACAACATACAACACAGAGGAATAGGTTAATCAAGATAGAAAACTACAAAAGCAAATACCCTGTACTGTGATGGGCCAAATATACCTCTGCTCACACTTACAGAAAGGGATGCCGCGTGATGATATATCCTGCATATATGTGTATGGTGTTGCCGAGTTCAAAAGTTAAAGAAATTTTCGAAAGTGTTCAAAGATTTTCTAAAAAGTTTCCGTGAATAAAATGTAGGAGGAATGCCGTGCGAGCGCTTCGCACCAATACAAATATTTATAACGATCGTTAAGTATAATCTCGGGCCCGGCTGCCTGATGTTAATGACTTCAATGATTTATAGAACTTTAAAATGATCAAGTAAACACGTTCGTATCAAATTAAGCAAAGATCAAGTCACTAGCGACTCGATTGCTTTGATGCCGATGGATATGGGTCAAGTTTTACGAATAAATGCATATTAATAAGGATTATCTAAAACTAAATATAATTTTCCGTTGACTTGAGTTAGTATTCATTTAAAATATTCTTTATACGAGTATATAGTTATATTTAATATAACATTTTGTTACAAATATAGATAACATATGCAAAGAATTAGGAAATTTGACTGAGGCTAAAATGGTAGTACAATGGAGAGTGTTCTCAAGAAATACATTCTCTAACTCCACCCGCCCCATTTCATGATAAAATCACTAGACGCTGTTTCGAATACTATTAGTATGTGGTGGGTGTTCCTTATATCCACACGAAGAGATTCGCTTCCACGTTCATCATGCGAACAGCTAAGGAGTGGAATGTGCTTCCAGCGAGCATATTGCCACGATCTTAAAAATTGGGAACCTATAGGGCTGACATTTATAGACACAACTATAACTTTGGTTACACTTTACTAAAACCTTACAATTTACATTACTTAACGAATGTCCATGATTTAATAAGTCACCGATTTGTCAATATGGGCGTGGTTCTGCGAATACTATGGATATACTCAAATTCACATTACATATTCAGTTTTTTGTCAAAACGAATTAATTTTTTGAGGAGTTTGCTAAACAAAGTCGAAATAGCGTCCATAAATCTCAGATTAAGAGAAGAGCGAATAGGCATTTGTTGGCCGCGCAACAAACGGCCGCGTCCGCACGCGGTCCATCGTGGGACTCATCTTGACCATCCATCAGGTGCGCCAATACTGACCCAAAATATGTTCCTAAACAGAACATTAGGAAATGTCAAATATCTATAGTGAATCGACGCACAATTATCGTCATTATGTCTTTATAAAGCTTAAGAAAAAAGAAAATAGAATAAGTAGACTTGAATGAGTTTTAGCAGCAAATGTTTTGCTTCACTTTGCATCCGTTTTGTACGCAATGTCTTTCTATATAATAGTTAATTCAATGGGTGGTGTGACTATAAATTTATAATTGTAGAATGATTACCTAAAACGTCCTTATAATAAAAATGTTCATTGCCATTTATTTTTCAATGACAATTTTACATCCATCCATGGAGTTCATACGCAGCCACGTGAATGGTCGTAGGTTCAAATCCCGGCATGTACACTTGTGTTTTTCCAGATTAAGTATGGATTTAGGCGCCACATGATTATCGATGAAGGAGAACCTCGTGAGGAAACCCGCATCTGGTAGAAATGTCACGTGTACCAGTGTTGTGACAACGGCAAACAGCTGCGCTATTGGTTACTTTGGGCAAGACATACTCGTATAAGCGCAAAGGCATACATCGTAACAATATATTATTGTTTTACATATAATACATTTTTTGTGATTTCTTGAAGGTGACAGTGCGATTGTCCGACTCCATGGTGACCATAGTGACCAAGCGTGAAGCCTGTCATAGTGACTTGCATCGGCCCATCGCGTACAGCAATCATGTGCTTGTGTATCTCCACTTATAGGCCTCCAGTTGTGGCATTTGTCAGCCTGTATTGATGGCCCGATAGCGCAATAGTAGTGCACCAGCTTGCGACGCTAAAGGTCTTGGGTTCGAATCTGGTAGCGGCGAACTGCACTGTTATGAATGGGTTTGACTATCGCGAGCCATGGATTTGTATATGTATTTCAGTAGATGAAGGTATGTATTGTTTATCTTTGTTTAGTACCCGCAGTACAAGCGCAAGCTTCGGGACTAGATCAATGTGTGTAATTGCCCACAAATCTTCTTATATATAAAAATGAATCGCAAAATGTCTTGATAAGCGCGAAACTCGAGAACGGCTGAACCGATTTGGCTGATTTCTTTTTTGTTGTGTTTGTTGAAGTCTGGGGAAGGTTATTACGGAGAGAAAATTTTTAAAAATTCCCTGCAACTGTCTAAAAATATCACTTTTCTGTATTCTCATACAAAAAATTCGTTATAAGTCATTTTGAACTTTAATACCATACGATAAAGTTTAAATGTTAGTGGACGGGTTCCGGGAAGGCAAAACAATTATTGAGTGACGTATAAATAATAATGTCAATATTTGTCATTTTTTATACATATAGCATTAAGGCCAGGTTCCTTCAAACAATTTTCAAAAAACAGCCGACTGCCCGGTAGGTTTTGGCAGAATAAAATCTGACGGGGAAGCTTTAGTTTTAGAGAAATAGGGCAGAACAAGGTCTGCCGGGACAGCTAGTTATTAATATATGTGGGTTGATATAACGACACTGAATGTCAATCAATTCTCGTCCCTCGGCGGTCGCTGAAATTCTTGGACTACATTGCGCTTTTCATCAGCTATGGTTTGGACTATCTGTAGAATCAGAACAAAAATAATTCTCAACTCGAATTCGTTATTTTAAAAAAAAGGATAGATAGCCTAATAGTGCTAATAATCTTGAGGATCACAACTTACAGCTTATTCATTCTTTTTCTATAGAACCTTCTTTTAAATAATATAGTGTATGTATGTATGTATATATTAACTGGACGCTAAGACGCCGCAGGGATCCCTAAAGGTACGTTGAGCTTGTAAGTAATTGTTGGGCCATTTTCGTTTAACTACATATTTTTTTGACGGACGCGGTGGCGCGAGCGCACCTCTGGCGGAATAATTTATTGCCGATTTGAAGGAAAATTGGAATTTTGTAAAACGTGATATCGAGTTAAATTCGCGTGAATATCTCGAGCCGTTTATAGAATGTTATTTACGATTGGCTTCTGTAGCAACTAATGATTGCGCAGTAATTTCTTGATGTCGTTCTGTCTTGTTAATGGCGAGTAGAGCGGCGTATAGACTAATATTTTCTCTGTTACTATTTGCAATTAAATTATGTTACTAAAGATACGGACTCGAGACGACTTCTTTTTTTTGGGAACCCGGGGTAACCCTGCATGGGACTATCAGGGACGCTGTGAGGGCAGCGACCCCGGTGTGTCAAACTCCTATTGACTAAAAACCCCCGGAGTGCCCTACCAATCACTCCACCCGGGCCTGGGAAAACAAATTCCAAATTCAATGTAAAAATATTATGTACTTTTGGTTCTACGATAATATTTCAGTGAGGATAAGTAATTTTAAATATTGATAAATGTGGTCCTCATAATTAGAGAGGCTTAAGTGATGTCACCCAAAATAATGTAGTATGTAACCAAAATGTATTTTATTTTTCCTGATATTATTTATTACGTCTTAGAAATGCATTCTATTTTATTATGTAAACAATGGCCGTGTAGCTTGCTAGCAATACATGGTCTCAAGCATTTGACTCCCAGATGTGTGCTCTGTAGGCAGGAGTACAAAGGAGTCTTTGGATTAAAGCAGTCTGTAGCAAAGCCTCGACGAGTCTCCACTGACCTCCTTCAAGTCCAGCCGTGTGCGCCAGTAATTCCGAACGACGTAATCACTTCCAGGATACCAAATCAAATTAAATAAGCTATTCTGGACAAATAATCATGCATAAAAAATGCAATGTTATAAATGAAGGATTCTGTTATGTTTATTGAGATGGTATATCTATAAACTCAGACTAAACAATCTTTAAGTATATCTTTCTCCCCGCCGAGCCGTCGGAAGTATTCGGATTCCCAGGCTCGGCGAAGGCGAAGAGAGGGCAGTGCTGGCACCCCGGTGGCTTTAGTCGGGGCAGGTCCGACACACCGGGGGGAGTGGCCCTTACCATTTCCCCTGACGGTCCGTAGGGATTTTCACCGGGTTAACAAAAAAAAAGAAAAAAAAAAGTATATTTTTCTCCAGCTCATAGTTTTTACTTGGAGCACTGGCGTTGATAATCTCTCATGTAATTATTATAGCTTACATAGACAAATTTGCAGGCACAGGCCAGCAAAAAGACTAGATGCTCAGGTCGGTTGTTTTGCAGCATGACTTATTGACGGGCGTTGGCTCGCGATGCTATGTATGGTTGGCAAAAACGTCCCATTGGTTGTGTAAAAAATAGCTAATTACATATCTTCATTGGACCGTGGTCTGTTGGGCTCTGCCGTGTTCCGGACTGGCGGGCGCGCTGGGAAACCGCTGTGGAAACGGTCTCCAGTTATTTGCTCATCAGTGTTAAGACTTAAGATTTTTACTCCGAAATATGGTAGTTTTCAATGTGAAAATGGGGAGTTTTTGAATGTTTAAATCTGTGAATTAAATCAATTATGAAACAATATAACCAATTTGATAACTTCGTTAGTGCCATCTTCTAGCGTGTGACTTTTATGTCGCGGATCTGAGTTGCTAATTTCAGGTTTGTAATGGTAATGTTGTGCCATGCAGAACTAAATATTAGTGTGGGGCACTTTTTAAGAAAAAAGAAGTTAGAATATATGATCTCGTACATATTATGACTAATCATAATACTTCTCATGAAGAATACCTATATACTGGTATACAACATTTATATTGCATTTGGTTGGAATTTCAGCACTAATGTATCTCTGCTCGCCCCGCAAGGGATATAGCGTGACGCTATATTATATATAGGCTTTTGTTGAGCAGGCGCGGTTCATCATCACTTATTACTAGGTGTGATCGAGGTCGTTCATTAGCTTGCAACCATAAAAATTTCCACAAACCAAAATATTTTTGACTACCAAACATTTTTTTCCAGATACTAATTCAACTGAAGTTTTATTTTAGGAAAAATTCGCGCAGGAGTTGGCAACACCGTCCCTCGCATAATTGCGTTACCCTTTGTTTCGGCCTTATAAGGAGCCTGGGATAGGATATGCGGGCAGCTCGTTACAACTACTCATATACGGTTAGTATTACAATAATCTAATATTTTTTAGCTCCAGTTTTTAATGAGCGAGCTGGAATTTATAACTTCAATAATTGCATTTTTGTTTCGAGCTCTCTGAGCATCCAACTATAGACCCAAAAATTATAGGAATACTTCTTACAAGACCTACACTGTTACAATGTATTTCGCGAAGAATTATCCTTTTTCTCTTCTTCACGGGCTGCAGCACGGTGGGGTACTTGCAATATTATATTCGGGTACAGGTTGGTTCGGAAGTTGCCATCTTTAAAAAAACCCAGAGTACTTTCATGTTTATAAGTTTTCTGTGTATCAAGACCGTTTTTTATTAGGAACGCATAGAGGAGAAGCTCGGGACGGAGATCTCTGATAAAATCGCACTTCTATGTCAACTCATTCAAAAGACATTCCCATTTATGTAATTTTTTTTTGTCTTCGCGAAGAACTCATAACTTATAGGGTGTTTTTGTTGACACAGAACCGTGGAATTCGAAGAGAAACAAGGAAATTAAAATATAGGAAAAAGTCTTAAGACCATACGTTACCTACACCTTTAATTTTTTTTGCGAGTACTTTATTTTTACGGAAGACCGTAGGGAAATGTTAAACTACAAGTGATACAACAATACAGTGTTGGGAAATTTCAGCGCTTTTATGTCTGAAAATAAAATTAGTTAAGTTAAAACTTTGGTCTAGCGTGAACATTCCACTTAAATCTGCAAAATTAAATGAAAAAATTGTTACAGGAATGAATTCATTATCATCTGAGGATCATTATTTTGTAGAGCATGAAATAACATCAGAACACTGGAACTGAACCTACGGTTTAACTCATGATTACCAGCTCGTTGTCCACTTGGCTACATACGTACTACAAAATTTAAGTAAGATTTAGAAAACTCATAAATTAACAACAAATGTGAGCTACTTTCTATAAGACAGTTACTATTGTCGAGTCCGGCCTAGGGTTGTCACCAATCCGGCTTTTTTGGTCTTGTCCGGCTTTCGATAAGGTTCTCCGTCTACTAAATATAAGAATAAGAATGATTACTGTTTTTTTTTTACTCTGACTAGAGCCAGTGACGACACTGCTCCTCAAGGACTTACCGGTAGTCACAGTAAACATTCCGACCTAGACCAATATCTGGTAACACTGCGCGTGATGAACTCAATATAATAGGACGAAGGGAACACGCTCGTCGGGAGACCATTCAGCTGAGCAAAGACTTGGCAAAACTAAGAGTTAGGGAACTTTAAGATCTTGTCAAAGTATTGGCTATAACCGGGTAATCTTTTAGTAGATAGTCCGACAGTAATTGTTTAATAATCAGTAATAATATAATACATATGTAACTAAACAGAGTTTATTATTAAAATTATTTTAAAAACAGATATCCGGCATTAATTTTTTTATATATAAAAATATTTGTCCTAATTAACTATTATCGAGTCTAAAATACTGAAGCTATAAACAAGATATTTGTATGACATAGATACCTACTGAGGGTGTTTTTTTTTTATATTTCACCATTAAGGGGAAGTTAAGTTTGAGGGTTTTTTTTAAAGTTAGTCTATTACAACAATTAGTTAGTTAGTTATGGTTAGAAAGTAAAAGATTTTCGACCTTTTTTAAAAAATAACCAACAAGTGGACTAATTAAGGCGTTATTATTGAGTAAAGTCGGGTACTACAGCTATTAATATATATTTTACTATAAAAAAGGTCTGACTTTCAGGGCTTGATATTTGGGCCAATACAGCGAGCGCTAAGTTCGGTTTTTGTATTTTAAAATGATGGCGACCCTAGATCGACCCCATAACTTCTGCACTCTCCGCGAGCATGCTGTGATATACTCTGATTTTGTATATTTACGGAATCCCACATCACGTTCGATCACCGTGAACATTGCGGGACGGCGAGTGAGGAGAAAAACTTACATTCGTATCGATAGTTTCGTAGCTGCTGCGTGTACTAAACAGTTCGATACCTGATAAATAATTTATAAGTTTTTAGCGATTAATTGAAGTAGAAATAAATATTTGTAAGATAATATATAACATAATGGTGGTGTGCGGCTGTGGTGGCCTTGCGGATAAGGGACCGGCTTCCATGCGCGGCAACGCGAAGTCCTAGGTGCGAATACAGGCACCACATGCTCTCGGGTGAAGGAAAACATCGTGAAGAAGCCCATATAGCATCTAACTATAATGTTATGTATAGTGCCCTGAGAACGGCGATCGGCTGCGCTACTGGTAACGTGAAGTACGATATATAAGCGTAAAGTAAATACTGCCACTTATATATTTCTGCTCTGCCGGTAAGGGGTATAGCGTGACGATGTGTACTTATTATTTCATATATAACATTATCAGGGATAAATATTTTTAGTAAAAATTTGGCAAAGGAATACTGTCTTGCCGAGGGAGACGGCCCCTGTATGCCAGACTCTTAATAGCTAAAAAACCTTCGGAATGCGTCTCTACTGGCTACCAGCTGGCCAAGAGATCCATATTCTTTCTATGAGCCTGTGAGCAAACAACTTTACACAAGCTCCATTTCTGAGAGAGATGAGTGTAAAAGGCCCGTCTCTCAAGAAATTTCAATGAGGCGGTGCGTAGGATACATACTCTATATCCATCTTTATTACACACTCTATACACATGTCATGCCCAACCTGACTACTCGCCGTGGGTTGTAAGTATTGGATAAATAACATATGTGTATATATCTTATCAGTCATTAGGCTATTTTTAATGATCCGCTACATATTTATAACTTGGGTCAAAATCGCTAGACACATTGGCACATACATTACCTGATTTCGTCACAGTTGTCTGCTCGTATTCATACAAAAACGGTAAACTATGACGTGCGGATACAAATAGCGGTGCATGCTAAAGATCGTTCCAATGAATATTAAACGAATTATCGAAGAGTTGTAATTTAGTGGCGATACTGCATAAATGCATATATCATTCAGATTACAACTGCGCAGCGCACAGCCGACTGCGCACACAGAACACACACAGCACACACACTAATGTAAGGCGGAAAGTCCGATACACCAATGTAACGATCTCAGAATGTTTGATTAAGACGTATTTTAATTTATTTCGCCATAAAGCTATATTAGCATTACTATATAACTTTGACATATTCTAAATTACAATTCATATATTTTGACAATTTGTCTAGAATAAATATATATGTTTAGACGGCCTTTATAACAATAAAGGCAGATGATGATTGACGCTGATTTGTGACATAATTATTTGAAAGCACAATTTAAGTTTGTGCGTCATTATTAAGCAGTTGTATTTAATATTAACAAGTTGTAGATTTAAAACATTTTTTTTTTATTTCAAGTGATGGCTTTTATTTAATTTTACTGTTTCAATATACTACGTATTTTTAGTTACAGTTTGCCTGTATTACATGTTATTTAATTTCAGATTGCATGTACTATATGTTATTCGGTTTTTATCAGAATGCAGTGGGTGTTATGTAGTTACTGTTTATTTATTTATTTAATTACTATTTGTTTGTGTTTAGTGAGTATTTAATTATTTACAAGACTTTTTACTAGCATAAAAACCTATTAGAAATAGCCTCAGATAGTGGGGTAAAATGGGATAAATAGGGTAAAATATTAAACTTAAGAAAGTATTCAATTTTTTAAATTAATGTATTGACATGTATAGAGGAAATACGAGTATGTAGGTAGATCGGCATGCAGGTAGTTATTGGATGCCGCCAATAAACACGTCTATGATATCGCAACGATCCTACGCACTAGATACAAATCGTACGGTAAATGTCGACTAGGCGCAGCAGACGAGCGTTTTAACACTGCATTTTGTACGACACAATTTTAATATTTAATATCTAATATATACTTTTTTAAGATTCATTTATAGCCGATGTAACTTTTAACACGATGTAAACATATTTCGTATTCCTATTTTTACAAAAGAAATACGTGTACAATCTTAATTGAATACCCAACATATACAAAAAAATTGATCATATTATTGTTATAGAAGACTTTTTTATTATAGAAAATCCAAAATTTTTATTATAGAAAACATCTACGCAATAACAAAGAGAACTTGTTTAATATTTGTCAAATATTTTATACGTATACTCGTAATCTAGTATAAGGAAGAAGCCCAAACTTTGAAAGTGACAATGGAATCGTATTCAAGTAATGATAATTGAAAATTATATATATCGCCACGCTATATCCCTTTTGAGGTGAGCAGAGATACATTAATGTTTCTATTCACTTTGAGCTTATATGTCGAGCTCACTATGACATTAGCACAACTGATCACCGTACTCAAGGCGTTTATAAATTACATTTTTATTAGATGCAAAGTAAGCCTACATTAATAAACGATGTTTTCCTTTACTGGTGAGCGTATGATGCTTAAATCCGTACGGCATGGAGAAAGCCCAGCGGTACGTGCTGGGATTCGAACCTTCAACTACTCACGACGCCAAGCATGATCGCTGATCCATTATCTACTTGTCCAACACAGCCAAATTGGACAGTTAATAAATATATTGACATAAAATTTAGTTCGATTAGGCATCTGAAACTCGGAACCTGTTTATTACAAGATTTTAAGTGAATATATTTAATTAATTTCAAAGTATAACAAGGAAATACTTTTTGTGTTTCGATGGGATGCACGCCCCTGCGCGTAATGCGACGGCGAGACGTGTACTCCTCCTTAATTTAATAAGTATTTATATCATTTTTATTACTATAATTTACATATATTTTGTTATTGTAGTATGCCAGACACCACGGAACGGGTGCTATACAAGTGTGCGGTATGAAGTCGTGAGCCAATATACCACAGTTATCGTAATTAGTTACTTTAAAATTGATAAACCGCTCGTCTGCATGCACTCGAACATAATTACTGCGCCCGGGACACGAATGAACACGGCATCTTTACGCCGCTGTTACGCAGATAAACCTAAAATGTTGATAGCTGTACCGCAGTGAGTTCATATCATTTAAAATACAACTAATCGAGTGCAGCGGGACGGACTGGTGACGATCTGTGATACTAAGTAAGCACAGAATAAAAATAACTTGTATGAATACAAGATCTCATTGGCTCTTTGAAGCTGTGGTGCCCTAGTGTATAACGGACCGGTTAACATACGCGGAACGTTCGTAGGTTCGAATCCCGGCACGCACCACTGGGGTTTTCTAGATTTTAATATGGATTTAGGCACCATATGCTTACTGATGAAGGAAAACATCTTAAGGAAATCCGCGTGGCATCTAATAGAAATGTCATGTATACTAGTGCTGTGAGAACGGCGATCGGCTACGCTGCTGGTCACGTTGGGCACGGCATATAAGCGCAAAGGCGATAGATACAATCACTAATGCGTTTTTGCTCACCATGAAGGGGATATAGCGTGACGATATATTGTTACAATTTTAAATTTGTTCATGCAGACTGGCCTTAAATGATTATTGTCATGGGTATAGACTGCGTGCTAGGCAGTAGGCTCCTCTCTTTGCTGGACATCGCTTACTTTTGCTTTCAGCAGATGAAACAATCCGCGCGGGTGCTCAAGGCTCAGGCGCGCCACTCGGCTGAGTCTCCACGTGTGATGATGATGATGTCCTAGCCGCATTCGGCCACGGCGACTGTTTCAACACCGATTAAGAAAATCGAGGTCCAGTTTACGGAAACAGTCAATTGCGCAGGAGATATTTAAGTGCATAGCTGGATGCGCTGCCAGAAAAGCACTCTCTCATCCGAGCTCCCTCAGGCCCGATGGAATGAAGAACCAGTACGATCGGGAGGGAGCAGGATGCAGGTTTGGTCGAGTTTTCCTTCTCTGAACACCTGGTTGAATTGCGGTGTTAAAGAGATACCATAGTCGCCTTTTACGACACCTCGGCAAGAAGAGGGGGGTGCTATTCTATTCTGGCGGCAGCCACCACGGCACAAATCTATGTGTAATTGATGTAGTGTCTGCAGCCGATAACGGGGTTACACGTTTCGCTAGCGCTGCCGCCTGCCGGCCTGTTCCCGCGTGCAGTGACGAGCTAGCTTGTACTGACGCAGCCTACACGCGTAGCCCGGTACAAAAGTGTACGGCTTTTAGAATTACTTTTTTATCCTGACACCTCATTGTGACTACATTACGCCTTATGGTAATCATGATGTAGCCCACAAAACAACTACGACTGTCAGCAGTAGTGAAAACCAATCAACACTCACAGTGATTATATCGGCTTGCACAAATATCTCTTCACGCTTCGTTTAAAGGACTCGATATCATAGGATGGTGGGAACACGCACGCTGGGTGATCATTCCACAGCCCAACAACTCGGCTGCCGTTAAAGAACTTCTTAGTCCTAGCCGGGATGTGAGTTACTGGAAAGCTGTGTCTTCGTAGACCAGCACGCGCGGAGACAAACATCTCTAGAACCTTTTTGTCGCACACTTTAAACTTGTGACATGGGCTACCAGGCGCAGTATTGCCTACGACATGGGGTTCAATCAAAAAAAGTGTAAAAAACTATCTTTTAGGTAGGCAGTGATAATACTTTTATGTTGCAGTTATTTATAGGTGGCAGTAACCGCTTCTCATCAAGTGACATCATGAATTGTGAATCTTCGAACGACGAGTGAATCAGTATTTGTTGCGTGAGCGCGCTCCGTCGTCGTCATCGTCATCGCTATCCACGGCTCAGTGTGAGCTCAAGCGCAAGCCTGTCTATAATTAAAAAAGCAATGTCAAAGTATATGGTAGTCATTGATTTCGTCCACTTACACTTAGCTTTGCGAATTCTTAAGCTATACTCAAGTTTCTATGATATAATTAGTTTCTTGTTAAAGATGAACTTATTTTAGAGAAAAGTCTAGATAGTGTTTATAAATCCCACCCTAAGCCTAGGCTATTTTCGCGTGCAAGCTCAATAAAATGTTTAAGTTTGTAATACGGCTTAGCCATCTTGCTAAATGACAATAAAAATCCTCGTTGAATGTAGCTATTAATAGTAGGTACGGCGGGTGTTATCAGTGTTTTTGCGTTGTTGAGGCACCGGGGCGGGGTGAGGCAAGCCGCTACCTAGAGCGGGACGGGTAGGGGGGGGGCGCGACACGAGCGAGTCGGACTCGTTTTAATTGGCTCAAGGAAGTACGCTTCACCGATTTCGACTTCGCGGCAACTCTTCAGCGCTGTATCTGCGAGTGTAGTATTTATGGCGAAATTCCTCGCGATACCTTCGCGTAATTGAACGAAAAAAGCGGTTATGGTCTCCGCTCACTGGAGCGGATCACGAGCGCTATTGTCCCCCCTCAATCGTATACTTTTGACGGAGCTGTCGTGGCCGGGTCATAAGGAGGCGCGCAGCACCACAGCTCGCCATTTATCCCGAACTGATGTTAGGCGGTTGTTTTCACTGAAATAATAAAAAAAGATTTATATGTTTTATAGCTATAACTATGTCGATTTGATTATAAAATCTAAGAAATCTATGCCCATTATCTCTGTAAAGAATATTGCGATATTACATAAAACTATTCGTAAAATGCCTAAATGTCTGTGTTTAAAAAGTTTTTTTTAACAATTCTAAATATATTTTCATCCTTATCTGAAATAACTTAATATGTCAATATTACATTTCTCAAAACGCATAAACATAGAGAATTACTAAGGCTGAGCATATCGCTAAAATATGTAAATCGCACCCATATTACGGCAAGTTTGCATACAATATAATAATATATCAATATATTAACACAATAAAAGCGACCTACCGTAACAAATATGCAAAATAATGGAATCAAAACGCGGGTCCTTAACCCGAGTCGCTCGAGATTCGTATTAATGAGTACACGGGCGCACGCGAGACGAGATAATTGATCAGTCGGAGCGGACCCGTGCGTTATTCAAATAAGTGAAAAAACATCTCACAACTTACAATTATGACAGCCGCTAATCACCGAAATAATGCTAAGAATTTATTTGAATTACAAATTGAACGCGCACCAGACAGTTTTAGCGCGGAGCGAATAAATAATTTGATATTATGCAAAGCGATGATACCTCGGTTAAACGCCGCAGCGACCTTGACATAGACCCATAAATAAGAATATCTTAACCACTCATACATATGGACGGCCGTTCGCACACTCAAATATGGTAAGTGCGGACTTATGAATAAATTTTATTATTTAAAAGACGGTTTGTTCATTACTAAAACAAATACTCGTAAGGTGTAGTAATACAGGCTGTTGCAGTTTCAATGGCGCTCACTCGGGACTCGAGCTGCGGCGACGCGGGCTCACTTGTACCAGTGATACTCACTTTGGGATTTTACCCAAAAATTCAAGGATTTTCTATGAGTATATGGAGATTTTTAACAAGTAAATAAGTAAGTTCAATGTAAGTCTTTTAATTTTTTTAATAAGAAATATAATTTAAAAAACGGTGCAAGCAGAACAGACTCAGGTGATACCTTAGCATTTGCTGAGCTGACTTTCCTTTGGCCCATCACAACAGCGGCTATTTGCTTTTGTTGTTTTCTATCTTGATTAACCTATCTCTCTGCGTTGTATGTTACGTAGTGTGCCAAATAAATACTTTTTTTTCTTTCAAACATATAAAGTAAAATTATAATAATATTGACATTATGAATATATTTCTTTAGAGATTTAAACTCCATATATATTTTTGAAAAAGGGCTAAATATATAAA
Organism: Automeris io; assembly: GCA_036320925.1. Lineage (NCBI taxonomy): Eukaryota > Metazoa > Arthropoda > Insecta > Lepidoptera > Saturniidae > Automeris > Automeris io. Next base: position 17,927,160 of record JAUDJH010000008.1, on the reverse strand, counting down.
TATACACGTTGAATCGTGCAAGTCAATGAGATAGAAATCATTACACGGATGCACTCCATCAGCGTGTGAACAAAACATCGATCATTTTTTAAATTACGTACGTAATACATTTTTGTCAATCTATTTGTTTGTAACATATACAAATTCTATAGGTATTTGGTTTTATGATTTGTGATTTGTACAATAAAAATTTAGCATCTGTACCATTTAAAGTAGGAGTTTTATGGAAGTTTTAAATAACATTAGGGTAGTTTTCTTGTGTGTGCGGTAACACTGGTGGTGGCTGAGAGTGCGTGCTTTACGCCTGTTTGTCACTACAAAAATGTCGATTATCACAACAATAATCATGAGTTGCCGTTTATTATATTGCAGGTGATTTTTACACGGAACGTTTGTGAGTTTAGTGTTAAATAAAGCGTTCAAGGTGAGCGGCAGTGTGTTGGCAGAGACGCGGCTCGCGCGCTGGGTGCGCCCACGCATTAATACGACCACCATCGTAATATCCCGCAAATAAATTAACAAGCAAAAAACGTTAGATTTAACAAACAACCATTCATTATTATACCTAGCTATATCAATGTTTTATTTATAACTACAAAGATATGACGGCGTCACGAAAATATTCGAATAATATTGTCAGAATTATATCTTTATTATTCTTGGGTCATCTGTGACTTATTGTCTAAGTATTAGTTTATATATCTTTTATTTAAAGTAAATGTTTTGTAATCAATATAAATACTTTCATGGGTCTTGTGCGCCTAGAAACTTATTTTTAATTATGGCTCAACATTTTGTCTACATACGCCATGGTCACAATTGTATTTTGTATGTTGTAATATATCTGGCTACATGATATTGACTCTGCAGCTAAGCGATAGATATCTAAACTTCAAATTAACAGGTTAAATTTCACATTTAACAAATACTTCTATTACCTGCATGATTATCCTAGTACTGTATGAGTTTAAATGCTAAATTCGCATAAGTTTGAGATATAACACAGGAATAATTCATGCAGAGACATAACTATTTATAAAAAAGCATGACACGTTCTTAAGGGAATTATAATCAAAACCATAGTCACCCTACATCACCGCCTTACGTCAACCACACTAAAGTGTGTCGGTATCTATGATTCGAAGAGAACAATACCCGCTATCTACCCGTAGCATAGGTATCGCGTTGCGCAATCGGCGACACCTAACATCTCTACTTCGGCACAGAGGCGTTCGTTTCCTTGAATTTGTACAATTTGCGGACCAGCCGGCAATGACATTTCGAAAGCTTCGCGTCGACAGCGTCTAACGGCGGCCTTGAGCCGAGACAGTTTTATTTGCGAAATCGCTAATATAAATCGACGTTTCGACTTGTTAGGCTAAATTAATCTACTTTTAAAACCTGCTTCGAAACAACTCCTTATTATGTCGTCGAAATACCAAAAACAGCTGTACACTTTTTGAGGCGATAGGGCGATTGCGCGAACTGGGTCGTGATCATACTACAGAAGTGTATCTGTCACAATTCGCGATTTCTTTTTAATCTCCAGTTGTTCATATACTAAGAGACCTTCAGGATTCTTTTTGCTTGGTAGTATTACTTTCCATCAGATGTCTTGTAGTTACTTTGTGGAGCGAACATAAAAAAATCGAACTTGACAAGATTACTTGTTATTTACGCTTGTATGAATCGATAAAAAGCGTTGAATGTTTGTGAAAAAACTTGTAATGAAACGAGAAAAAACTAGAACACCCTGTAATGGTCAGTTCACACGGACAGAGAGGTAAGATCGGGCATTCTCTTTCTTACAATAAAAACAAAACAATCGCTGCCATTAAACAAATTCGTGAATACATAATGGCCGGTTCAATGTGGCATATTAATATTAATAGGAACGTGGTCATTTGAATAGATCTAAGATATAGCTCGTTAGCAAGTGTGGACTGACACGATTGCATCTCTATTTGTTTATTCTCGCGCAATTACGCTATCAATGAGCCACTTTTTTGACGTTTTACTCTCAATCTTGCATAATGATTTAATCTAGATTGAATTTGATAATATTTTGTATCGTGCAAGTAATTTGTTATTTACTAGCTGTGCCCGCGATTTCGTTCGCGTGGGATTAGTGCTTTTGTATTAATACGCATCCGTCCACTGCTGGACATAGGTCTCTCTTAAAGTTCGCTACTGAGCCCGCTCTTCGGCTTTCCTCATCAATCAATTGCTTGTCACCTAGCTATAGGGTGTTCTATTGTACGCATACCGAGGCATGGTCTCCACTCTAATGGCTATCAGTTCCACGGCAAATATGATTAGCCCACTGCCACTTCAGCTTGCTAATCCTCAGAGCTATATCGATGACCTTCCTTCAGAGAAACACCGAGCAAAGCACTTTCAACGTTTGTTATGATAATAATTATTCTAGGCTTTTTTATATTTTCATAAACGATCAATTAGAATTTTATTAAAAGTATAATATTATTTATATGTGTTTCAGCCAAAACACCCGAACAATTATTTCATCCATCTTTTTTTAAATAAATAATAGTTGTGTATTTTTAACTGACATAACTTTTTTAATTATTGACCTATTGAAATAAAATTAATATTTAATTTTAATGGCAGCTTTCCACTATACATTAATGAAAACCGCATTAAAATTAGGTGAGCCATTTTTAAGTATAGCGGGCACAAACGCGTACAGATATGTAGATGTGTTACTAACGATTTCGATATTTTTTTTTACATCTATATCCATTTTTTTCTGAACGGTTGTAAGTGTATATTAGAAGCTCTCAAATATATATTTAAGCAAAAAAATATTATATAGATAGGTAAGGAACGTATTCATTATATGTATTGATAACGTTTCGCCGGGCAGTAGATGCAATGGCTGATTAACACGGACTCGGAATTTTGCTAGGAGCAACGAAATTTGTTAATAGCTTACTTTCAAGGTGTAACGGGCATTAATGAAAGTTATAGTAATCCATAATATTAAAATAGTTTCATTATAAGTACATAATCGTTTTAACTACGTATCTAATACAATTTGAACGATTGTATTTCAATATTGCTGCTTCAGCTAAAGGCACTAATGAAAATTTGTACTGGCTCTACAGAGTGATTACATTGCAAGTGAAGGAGAGTCCAGTGAAAGAGTAGTCCAAGAACGACAATGACTGTCGAGGGACAATAATCCGTTGACGGTCGCCACGGCCATAACGGCCCATATGTGTATACCACGGCGGAAGGTCTCTGAACTTATATGAACAACTGGATATACACAAACTGATCTCGAAACGCCATAGGCCGATGCGAGTCACTATGATGGTCTTTACACTTGTTTACTGTGGTAACGATACAGTTCGGGCAATTGCCTTACCACTTCAATCTTTGAGAATGCTATAAAATATGCACTATTTTTTATTTTCCATCTTTTGATTCTTTAACAAAGTGTTGTAAATATGCTTTTTTTAAGTCTGGCTAGTACTGTCTAACTAGTCTGGCTAGACTGGAAGATCCATAAAGGTTTTCTTATCCTGGTCACACCAGGACCACAGTGACCACTCCACGCCTGATGGCAAGCATGGTGCAGTCCAAAAAATGACTACGACTATCAACAGTAAAGAAAAACCTATTGATAGTCGCAGTGGTCATGCCGGCCTGCACACGCATCTCTTCACGTCCCGTTTATAAGACCTAATACCACAGGACTACGGGAACACGCTTGTCGGAAACGTCAGGTGAAGTTGAGTGCTTTTTTATTTGGGGAAAGTCTTCATAAGACTGTCCCAGCTACGCATTGGGTGAATAGCAGCTGGGATGTGTTGAATTTATTCTGGCTAAAACTCTAGGGTGACTAGGTCTGCGCATTGGTGAGAAGGGAGATATTTGTAATCAATTCGCTTGCGTAGGTAAAGTCGGGCGCTATAATATAAGCGCTGATAGATTACAGTAGGTGTGCGCCACCGTCAGCATCCATCAAGCATTATCAATGAAACAGTTTTTATTCAAAGTCCCGAGAACTCCGACCCAGCGACGCGTCTTCCCTAATGCGGTGCTCGTGAAAAAACCTACGGATAATATCGTCACGGGCTTTGTGAGGCACGTCCATACACATCCTTCTTTTTGTTGCCTCGCTCCCGGCTCCGGGATAACATGTCACCCTCCTATACGATTGTTACTTTTTTATTATTCGTTTTCATCTTTATTAGGAACGGAGGCAAAATATTAATACGACGCTCTGGCGATTTAGCCATTCTAATTACCTCTTCATTCTGTGTTTTATGATTCACAGGCAGACGCTTAATTTCAATCATACCTTGTGGATGCTTGTGGATGCCCATTCACTCTTCTCCTAAGTCATGAGCACGGGGAAACATGCTTCTTGTAGCATTTTCCACTCCTTAGCTATTTATATTATGAATGCAGAAGGGAATCTTTTTGTGTGGATATAATCAATATTCACCATATAACATACGGATAGTATTCGTCATGGCGTCCGGTGATTTTGTAGTTAAAGGCTGTTTGTTGAAATTAGAGAATATTGCTCTGAAAAATAGTCTTCATTGTGCAACCGGTAAAAGAGTATGCCGCAGGCAAGTCTACATCGATGCTCGATGATTTCCACGTACACCTCAGTTGAAGAGTCGACACGTATAAATCTGCGAGTTTAAAGTGGAAAATTGATATTCAGTTGGACCATATCAAAGGCGATAATAATACTTCACATCCGTCCGCACCTGCGCCTGATATAAATTAAAAAGTTGCGTTGGTGTAGTGTCGCCTGACCTTAAAAAAATGACACTTAATATCTCGTGGTATTCTTGAATTGTTCCAAAACATCATAAAATCAGACATAATTAGTGATTTTCCGTATTAGATAAATGTGACGCAAATACACAATAAAAATAAATCCAAACATGACAAACAGAAATCTAAAACCGTCAACTTACACAAAGAAATCAACATCTCATATATTTCTAAACGCTGCAGACAAATCCTTCTGTCACATATGATCTTGCCAAATTACATTTACATCACATTCAACTGTAATTGCAGCGGAATAAGGTCCAAAACGTCAAAAATCAACCGCAAGTGTTTATTGGATGGTGCTAAGATCCGATTAGGTTAGATACGATAATTCTCGAAGGCGATTCGACGACAATGCCACCAGTTATCTAAGCTGAGATCTCAGTTGAGAATGTTCCGTAAATACAGTGGTTTATTGTGGACGAGATGCGATCTCAGGTGATCACGAGGTGACACGAGTTTGGTTCGTCAGTGTTATTATTAGAGGTACAAAGCGTATCTGCAAGGGAATAAGTAACTCAGATATTCATAGGATCGTCATTTACAAATAGGATGACATTGATTCTAGATTATCACAATTAAATTTCTATAGCTAACCCAAATATACTAAATTAGGAGCATCGAGCTAGGAATAAGGAACTGAGATATAGTTAAAGAACTCCAGACTTTTTCGCCAAGTGAAATTCCAGCTGCCATAAAGGTGACGACGGAAAGTGTGGCAGACAGCTTTTGACTTATAACCCCTCAGTTTTCCTCGTCAACACTTTATTGTCGAACGAAACGAACAATTTATTGTCAGACTATAGTTTTATAGACACAGCTCAATAGAATCATGTTTAAAATAATACGTTTGGTATTTGATTTTTGGAATTATACTCGATTGAAACAAAAGCCAATGGAAGGACAGCCTTTTGGATTTATTTTATACTACACTCGAATATTTCTTAGGCTGTTAATACCAGAGCAAGATAAACAAGATTATCTTAGAACGAATATAATAATAATAATATCCTATTTTGAATAAATTATTTTTGGGCTTTTGATGAAGAAATAAGTTGTACTAATTATTTTATCTCAATAATTTTGCCTGGACAATCAGTATCCATCTCAATAAAACTTTTTAGTTACTAAAATACGTACCAAAGAGTTACATGATGTAATCAGAAGCAGTTAATTAAAAATAACGTGTTGTACTGTAGCTATGTTTTCTAACTGATAAACCTGGTGATAAGCATTTAGATATATTTGTTAAATGCATTTTTATACATATTAATTCCACTATTACCAAATTGTTACGTGTTCTGTGATAGACGGTATAGGGCTTTTCGCATCTTGCAAAACCGATATACCGGAATTCCAAGATTCAGCGTCATGTCCCAGTCCCGCGTGTTGCAGGATTTGCGGGATTACAAAAGGTATGTACATGACTATTTCACATAACTATAATACTTAAAAGTAAATGTAAATAAAGTTAATCTGCGTGAAATATTCCTAATTATACAAATCATTGAATTGTTCGTTTTTTCCAAGAAGTTTATTACTATATTTAAACATAACAATGTAAAGTTCAAAAAATATAATTGTTTTGCATATAAAGAGTTAATTGTTCTGTTTCTATTTTCCATCCTGCAAATACCGAGATTAAAAAGCCTAGGATAGTAGTTGCGATAACGGAGATAAATAATGTTGGCACTTTCGACATCGAGCGACTACTTCTGTTTTAGAAGTACATAATAGTACAAAATATTACGTGAAGACATTAACTTAGAACGACGTTTGCCTCGCTATCAGCTCAATGTCGAGCACCGAGGCTCACTCAAAGCTATCTGTAGGAACAATCCAAGGCTCTCCGCCGACCTCAAACTAGAACTGCTTCGGCAAGGTCGCAGCGCAGTGCACTTACTTCAATTTCACCAGATAACTCGTTTTATTCATTAGCCCCGCATGTCAAGTTCCCAAAGCAAACACGTTACATTTTGTTGGCTGTAGTGAATTCGTGTTATGCATTTCGTTGCGCGTTGGTATCAACTTTTTAATACATCAATAAAGTGTCTACGTTTGGCGTTATAAGTGACGAGGTCAACATTTTATAATAATGCTTACTAACATTATAAATTCGAAAGTTTGTTTGTTTCTATGCTTGTATGCTCCGTTTTCACGTAAAAATGGTTGAACTGATTTTGGTGAATTTTAGCATTGAACTAAACTAGACCATGGGGATTGACAAAATTAAACCTCAAGGGCACGACATAGGGCATATCCCTTCTACCATGACTAGAAACGGTGCGGCTTACACCATATATGGTTGACATTCCAGCATCTTGCACGAGGCGATTCGCTTCTTCTTTTTTACTGCGTACCAACATCTTATGGGAATCTTCAAACGACAATTGAATCAGTATTTATTGGGTGAGCGCGCTCTATCATGGGCCTCCTCATCACTTTCCATCAGGTGAGAATGAGGTTTAAGAGCAAGCCTATTTTTATTTAAAAAAAATAGGGGATGCAGTTTACTACAGGGAAATTAATATTTCTTAAGTTAGGGATACAGATATGGGTATTTATATTTGTTGCTTTGATATTATGGGAAGGTAAGGGATAGAGAGAGTGAAAAAGGGGGTGGAGGGGCATAGACAGAGTAAATTTAGCTAATAAATAACACAATATTCAAGTACTTTTAGGTAGTACGAAGTTTGCTGAGTCTGCAAGTGTTTAAACAAATTGAAATAAAATTTATTCGAACCAAACTGATAAAAAAATTGTAGCCTGATGTTTATTAACGATGACGCTAATAAAAACGTATTTTAATCAAATGTTGAATTTGTGTCACAGTTCGGTCATATAGAAAACAGGAACTATACTTTTACCATAATTAACAAGGCCTGTTCGCCATAAATCCGGCCTCATCTTCACTTTCCAACAGCCACAATCGGGGTCAAGCGCGAGCTTGTAACCGACGGGCGGATCGACTGCGGAAGCGTTCCTGTCATTCGGAAGTCAGCGATACGATTGTGAGAAACCCAGAAAGGTCACGCCCGGCGCAAGGTCACGAACTGCAGTCCAAAATCTTGATAAAAACCACGCCGAGATACGTGTTCCGAGCCGTGGGAAGGTATAAACAATACCTTTTGTACGGTAACACTATAAATCTACTTACATAATTGTGACGATTAAAAGTTTTACGCGCTTTGTGATCGAGAGGGTTTGGGACCGAAGCGACAACTCGATCGAGTGATAACAGACACATTATAGTTCGTTAAAGTGCCGTTGTAGAGCCAACTCTCTATCCACGATTCATCACGTACTATTTTACATTCGCGGGATCAGGTTACGCGTACATTTTGACAAAAACATTTAGAATGTTGAAATAATCCTGATATAACTGGTACCTTTGAAATTGTTTGAAATGTTTTACAGAAAGTCTTATTTAATTGATAACTGTTAAAGACAATTTTAAAAGTACTTTTAATATTAACACTCGTATGTGCAATTCGCTCACTGAATTTACTATACATCATTGACACAATAAATGGGTGTTCAAACGCGCTACATTATCTGTCTCATCTTCACTTTCTTTCAGATGCGATAAAATAAAACCTATTTGATGTGATTAAGATAAAATGTATACAGGTTTATGTCCAACACATAAAACAAGTTCAAATTGAAGCAAGAGTATCTCACTAGTAATTATAAATGCTATAGGGAGATTTACTTCTCCACCAAAACATTTATTTTATTTAGTCAATATGATTTAGTGTCACTTATCCAAGAGAGTCTGCTCGATTATTATTTCTTTTCAAATTAACTCATATTGTATCATAATTATACAATGTCAAGTATATTGTCTGGCTGTAAATGTTTTTGTTCTGTTCGCCGCCTCCTGAGCTAATACAAAACTGCTACCCATTGATAGAAGACGCAAACTGAACAAGACATTAGTATTAGCAATTATTACGAGATTAATTATGTTGTAAACATTTTTATGTCCAGAATACATAGATAGTCCAGAATACATACTACAAAAACGTAAGATATCTATCTACTATTGTATAAATACTCTTTAGGATTTTCATTTTCAATTCTATTCTTTAAAGTCTCAATCTCGTCAGAGCTACGAAATTTTCGTCAACAGGATGTTGAAAAACGATATAAAATAGATAGGAACACAAAATTCTAAAGCTGTCAATCACCGCCGGATCAGCAAGTGGACGTTGATCCGATCGCAGGCATCGAAGGTGTTGTTGGAGGTCATTACTACGGAACTGGGGTACGTGGGAAGTTGTGCCATCAAAACAATGCCGATGGGGAGATAAAGATAGTACGGGTCCGACAGCCGGGGACGCGGCCTGACGTCTGCTTCAAATGTTTTTAAATGTTGTTTGTAACACGTCGCTCGGCGGCGCGTGGTCCTGCTCCGACTCACAGGGTACTGTTCGTTTTACATATTATGCCCTAATAAAAATGTCTAATTGATAACTAACTCATAGGAATTCACAGGAACATGATAATAAAGTCGGGTAACGTATCATCATAAGAAATAAAGCGACCTAAGGATGGTGTGTTTCATATCGGCAACGAGTACCAGGGGACTAAAATCCAGTGATAGTCGGTGATAGTCGCTCATGGGCAACTGCGGCATAAGGAGCGTTATTCAGGATTATAGTGAACATTGTTCACTGCCTTCTTGAAAAATCCCATAACAAAACTCTGGGAAATACTTGTACACGGCGGCCCGTTTGTTTGAAGTGAAACTTCTATAGAATCGTTGCGATTTCAAACCGGTTGCAATGGAAAAACGACAGGTAAGAGACACAAATACAAAAATTAGTGAGCCAGAGCGAGAGAGCAAATGTCGATGTGTATGTGCGTATTATAGTGTTTTAGTAAGAAGTCAGCGTGGTGAGTTATTATTTAACAGTGTTTGTGAGTATTTTTATATCTTGTTGTGCTAAATAATAAATATTATAAGATGCCGAAACCGACGTAATAAATAACGACGCAAAAAAAAATCAAATTAAAATTCCAAAAAAAAAACAGGAAAAAGTTCAACAGAACGTAGTCGCGAGTTCCGCGCGCGTTAAAAACAATTATTGAACAATCAGGATAGATGTTCAAATGTAAGTGTTAATAAACACCAATAAATTATGTAAAATATGTTGAATAAAATATAAAATATCTTTTAAAAATAATAAAAATACTTTCATTTTTAAACAAATAAACTTTGTAATTATCCTACCCTTTTTTTTTTGTTAACCCTGGGTAAAATCCTACATTGGACCATCAGGGTCACTGTGAGGGCAGCGACCCCGGTGTGTCAGACTCCTACTAAAAACCCCCGGGGTGTCCCTCTATTCACTCCACCCAGGCCTGGGAAACCAAATTCGTCCAGTCCCCCGGGGAGCGAACAGCCTTATTCAGGCTTCCTCTCTGGGAGGGATGGGTATAAAGAGCCCACGCCTCCAGTACCTCTTTCATAGGCGGCGCGCTAGACACTGCGCACCACCGCCCTCTCATCCGGGCAGCAAACTCCCTCAAGTCTACTGCCCGACTATTGTTACCGGTGGATGTCACGCTCGCTCTGAGCAAACGCGTCCCTCCGGCGCCGGTGCCTTGGCCGCCGAATGGCAAGAGAAGATGTTCGCTCTCTGACCCTTTCGGCGGCTTCCATCTGCTTCATAACTGCTTCGCAGAAGGCAACTACCTCTCTCCAAGCCTCTTCACTGCCGACCATGGCTTTCACCACCACCGGCAGTGAAAGGTCGTCACCAATATTGCCCGTGAGGACATCACGTTCTTCAACCCAGGCTGGGCACACCTCAAGGGTGTGCTGCGCCGTATCCTCGGGGCTCCCGCACTCGTGGCACTCCGCCGTCAGCTCCCCTCCAGACACCCGCCACCGGTGACGGCCAAAGCTACCGTGACCCGTGAGGATCTGGGTGAGCCGGAAGGAAAGTGCGCCATATTGTCTGTCCAGCCACGAATGCAAGACAGGGCGCACCGCCTCAACTGTCCGAGGACTAATTATCCTACCCTTTTTTTATATATATTTATCTCATTCTTTTGTCAATTAACTGAAGTTTCACTTCTATCGTGTCTGAATCGCACACACACCATTTTTTTATTTTTTTTTAAAGTCTGCCTTTATGAGAGCCTATTCAGAGCACAGGCTCTCATAAATGCCTTTCTCACTGATTCAGACCGGACACATTTCATGAACAAATGTTGGATTTCATCCATGTATTTCTTGATCTCATGTAAAACATGTGAGGCACGTTTTATAAGTTTTCCATTAGACAATGATGTGATAAAACCTGACTTACCGGCAGAGGCGCCGTGACGCACACGCGCCCAAGGCGTTTCCTCAACTAGCGAGTCTCAACAAAGAAAAATGGCGATCCATGCGCGGGCGCATGCCTTCCGCGTTGTGCTTGTAGCTGTTCTTTCTATTTCCTTAAGAAGATAACATTGACGGACAAACATTCATTCTTCATTATACAGAGTGATTTTGTAGACGAGGGAGACACATTCCGGGAGGATATTCATCATTCGATTCTAATTCAAAACATGTAAAAATAGTGAAATCTTCATATTTTTGATAAAATAATGTAAATTATGGTCAACATATTTTGGGAAAATTACATACATAAATGAATGAAAGACAATTAATTACTAAGTATTTTGCCTGTCCTGCGCCAGGATTAAGTACAAAGGGAAATCGAGTGATATCACTTTACCTAAAAGTACATAAAAGAAACTTTATCTACTTACCAGTCAATCCTCTGCCACACGCACTAGTGTGTTCACACTTTTTACAGCTCGATTCTCATTTTTTCATCAATTTTCTTTATAATTTGTTAGGGATTTCTTCCAGCAATGAGTGAATCGATTTTTGTTTCATCCTTAATCAGCATCATCTTTGCTTTCCATCAGGTGTTATTGAGGTCAAGCGTAAGCAAGCGTATAAAAAAAACAGAAGGTACAAAAAGTTTATACATTCAAGAGTTTCATATTTTCTACCTATCCCATGGAGACTTGGTGTAAAAATTGATGCATAGATATACTTAAAGTAAATAGAATATCTGCTAACCTTAGCATAAAAGATGTGATTGTTTCATATATTAATCTATCCAAAGATTTTAAGTTATATCGTAATGTCTTAATGAACACAAGTCAATTTTGTGGAAAGTGCGAACAACTAACAAACCGAACCGGTCTTCGGGCAATCAGTTCCTACGACCTCCGACCTGGCCGCACAATCAGCCAAAAGTCAAAACAAATTGGTTTACGATCGGCACGAATTGCATTTAACTGCAATTATCAATAAACCAGTTTCTACAGAAATCTACAGAAACTTGTTTAAAGAGTTAGTTAGCTTCGCTGGGGTAACTGTTTTCTTGATACTGGCTCGACAAAGGGACTTCATAGCACCTGGAAAGTACTCTGCAGGACTCTGGCCTAAGAACGGCAGCAAGCGCCAAGGGTTGAAATTCTATTGACAGGTGTCAATGTCCTCAAGGGCAAGGTCTCTAGGTATATAAACATCTGGACGTACACAAGCTTATCCCGAAACGCGACAGGCCCAAGCGAATCTAGGGCGTTCCGATACAAGTAAATACGAGTACGTACTCAATACATTAGTATCGACACCAAGTACTACTATTGTAACGAAACTGGTTAGTATCGAATCAAATCAAATTGCACGAATTATTTTTTAACTCTTTTTAATTCCTGAACACACTTTCCTTAGTGTTTCACCCCGACGCAGCCTTGAGTTTGTTTCGGCGTTTCTTCTCAAGGCAGTCGCTTTCGAAACGCTAGTCGATCACCGTTAGGTTAGTTTTTCAACTGGCCGGCCGCCCAAGTCGAGGTCCGTACCTATAGGGGTGGCCTTGCGCAGCCGCCCAACCCATAAAAAAAACCTTTCTTAGTTAATTAGTCAGACAGAGTAAAATTAATCTCCCTAGTTTCTGTATAAGCATTGCCTAAAATATTAAACTAATATTGCAACATAAGTTCCAAGCGAGTACTTATTTTCCAAAGCTGATTTAACAATGTCCCGAACAAGGAACAAGGTTGTCGCGAAAATTCTTGGAGCAGTTACTGTTTTAGGGCAATCTGGATGCAACAGAGCTCTTTGCTTAAGTGATGCGTTTTTGTGTATCTTTGTTTATAATAAATTTAAGTTGATAAAATACTATTCATTTTATACATTTACTTATAATTATAAAATCTGTTCATATCGATGTAATGAAAGAAAAAAAATTCAAAACATGTTAGAATAAAGAATATTAATTACTCCCAAGATTTTTTCTTTTTGATATTAGTCCCATAAGGATAAAACATGTATATATCGATATAAGTACTCGTAAGTATCGACACTTTGAGGGTACTCATATATCATATGTTTATATAGTACTCAGTATAGAAACATTATTTAAGTGCTACTTTAACGGGTGGGTATCTTGTGGGCATCGCAGCATCTCTAAGCGAATCACAATGACGCTTTGTTTCAACAACTCTCTTTATACAAAAAGCTATTGACGTTGTAGAATATATTTTGAAAAATAAAATTAAGTGCTTGTTTGGGACATAAAGTTATATCATTGCTAAGCATCTAATTAAAAACATAATAAACTGTAATTTTGATCATAAACACAAAGAAACGGTTTTATTGTTGATACATCCGACGAGCGATGGCCGTGTTATGACGTTTTCGAAGCGAAACTAATATTATCACAGTCCGCAAAACAAAATATTAAAGTTGAATGTTCTTTGATACTTGCAAGATAATTAAAAATTACTTTAAAACTGGAATCACATAACATAAAACGGACAGGAGATACATACATTGTAATTAAACATCGTAAAGAGTTCAAACCTTTAGCTGAAATATTTTCACTTACTTAGAATTACTGTACAGGTTTTATTAAACAAAATTATTTATAAGTATACGTTGAGGTTATGAACTAAAGACTAGAGTATAAGGAGGAGCTACGTGAGATTAAATTCTAGATGAGTAGAATACTTTGTAAGATATAAAAGGCTCGGAATAGAAGACAAAGAAGCGAAATATCTGTTAGTCATACGGACTCATTATAAATACTTTCACGGGACTTATGCGCGAATTAACTTACTTTTACTTTCGAGAAGCGATTGAGATTAAGAACAAAACACTTTTAATCGCGATAATAGTTTTAAGTTATCATCGGTATGGAACCCAGTAATTAGAAGAAAACTAGGATCTTGCTTTATGTCGCCTTGTAAAAATGCCGATACCGTGCTTGTGCTGTGTCGTCATTATTCAAATTATCAAAAACAAAAGAGGGTAGAGAAAGTAGTTTACCGAAACCCGATTAAAACTCCGCTACACGTCAATTTGCTCGCAATCATGACCTGTGTAAGTCTAAACGTCGACCCGTAATGCAAAGTAAGTTAATTCGCGCATAAGTTTCGTTAAAGTATTTATAAAGAGTACAAAATGCGAAAGTTTAAAATAAGACATATGAACATTACCAATACGCTGGACTGCATAGAATAGCGTGAGGAATAAGATAGTTATAAACCAGTTAGTATATATGAATTATATTGATAGATAGTTACTTTCTATAACTCCGGTCTAAAATCTATTAGAATCCAGCGTTGTATAAGATCTATAATGACGGTAAACGACTGACCACTTTTATGCAGAAAACCTGGTTACAGGAAGTGCCACTAGATTGAGTTGTGATAATGAGTAGTGGTCCAGGTTAAGTAAATGGAACTAAGATGGCATGCTAGGAGATCAGCAGATAATATTGAGAAGATTGCGAGGTATGTCTTGATGCGATTGGCATACAATTGATGATAGTGACACAGTATGGAGAAGTCCATATTCGCAGCAGTGATGTTACATCGTTTGTTAATAATGACAATGACGCTGGTAGAAAGAATATACCTCAGAATGTGTTATGTAGAGAGATAGCAAGCAGTACATCACTGTAGAATGGAAATAGATAGGTATATGTAGTTGCGAGGGTAATTGTGTTGTCAGCAGAATGTCCATATTGGAGATTTCACGGGTCATAAGCTCATGGCACCCTTTTATTTCCCGGTCGGGCACCCGCGCCAGCTTCTATCAAAATTAAATAAGGCGTTATCAGTAATCCGCCGGCCATCAATCCTCGCGGATGTGTCCTCGTACAATGGCGTTACCCTCTTGTCAGCTTTGCCCTGTGCCCCAATACTTTCATACCCCGGATCTATAATTATATGGGAAATTGATACGGTTTGTATTACTATGTACACTTTATCAGTATTCTTTTTAGTAATTTAGCCTTTTAATACAAGTTATATTATTAAACAAAGAATCTGACAAAAAAAATCTGTATTGTAAAAATAGGTATCATTGTCAGCCTCGCTTAATATTCTTTATCGTTTGTATCGTGTTGAGTGTGTTGTTGAGTTATTTAACCTGATTCTACTTTGTTCCTTTTACCTTAGAATCTACGTACGTACGTATATAGGCTGGTTTTCGAATCCATTGTTTTGTCTATTCTGACACGCACTCAGGCTGTGATGATGTTCCTGCAGATGTGTTTTCTTACTCCTATGATATTGAGCTCTTTAAAGAACTCTGGAGCCTTTTGAGCGGGTCGGAATGATCATGGCGTTTATCGACAAACAGTTTCTTCTTTTTGATAGTTGCGGTCAGATCCTGCACTGCACTCTGCTTATCATCAGATGTTAATTTGCCGCACTACTATAATATCAGTATTTTTATTAAAAAATCATCAATCTATTTTAAATGCTGAATTTTCTAGTATTTCTTCTAAGGGATATTTTCTCGCGTTTCTTCATGAATAAAATTAATGACATTAATTGACTTAAAGAGAGATTTGGGTATGACATAGAAATTGCAAGCAAATAGTAATTTATGTTGATATTTATTGACCCGCGAATCGATAATAACTCATTTATATTCGACTGTCAGTTGGAATGAGTCAGAGTTATTGACATAAAGTAGACTTTTATGATCCATCTGTCGATAAACAAGATGCGTTTCCATTTTTTGAATAAATTAATGAAGATGTGTCATTATGCTATATTAATTCTAGCGCTTAGAGGATTATACGATTTTTAATAGTAAAAAGTGACGAACAGGTAAACAGTGTCGATGATAGAAAGTGGTTACTATCACACAAATATAACACGATTAGTGAAAACACACAATTTTTATGATTTTTTTTTTACAAATTGAATAAGTGTTTTTCTTTTTTGTTACTGTTCCCGTCCATGTGGTGCTCTTTTTTTCTTTCTCCTGCGCTAGCAGTCTACACTATTAAACATAGTCACATTTATAGTCTACTTTGCTCATGTCTTATATATTTATGTATGTGATATTGTGGACTATATATAGGTGTTCTTATAAATAAAGTGTAGTCCAAAAACGAAAGCGACTATCAAAGGATAAAAAACCATTTAGTCTCCGTCGTCATGTCCGCCTACATTGACCACGACTGAAGGTCTATAGGTATATGATCTACTGGACATAGACAAGCTGATCCCGAAACGCGACATGCTAAAGCGAGTCACTATGGCTGTAGGGGCCTATTAGATAAGAGGCCAATATCCATGATTCTTGGATGCAATGTAGCATGTGCCACATCCACGTCAACATACATCAACGGTTCGTAAACCGCGTGGTCCCTTATAAAGCAGCAACAATGCGGCGGCCGCAGCAGCCCGCCGCCGTGTCATAACACTGATCGATCAGCTCGCTGATGACTTGGTATACCCACGTCTGTGTTATACAACTACACATCTCTCTCCAGCCATTTATTATGGCTTCTTTCAAAATTAAAAGTTATACATTTTAGAGCAGACAGTATGTCAATGATTAGGCTTTTAGTTTTACTTTTATAATCTCTTACCTAATTTTTATACTGGCTCGTCAAAGTGAGTGCTTTGCACCTGGTGGTGAAGTACCAACATTCGCAAGTCGCTGTCGCTATATCGGCTCACATGTACTACGACGGAAGGTCTGTAGGAATATGAACAATTGGATAATACGTAAACTGATTCCAAAACGCGACAGGCCGAAGCGATTCACTACGACGGTCTTCACACTTGTAAACTGTGGTCACGACCCAGTTCGGGCAATCGCCTTACCACCTCACAATTGCAATATTTCAAAAATTAAAATATAAAATCATGTACACCCACTGGAGCGAAGTCAAAAGCCCAAGCCGCCGGTAGTTGGGAGCTCTGAGTGAGGAACCTTCTCACAATGCGCGCCGTATCGAGTAATACTGCCTTCTGTATTTGGCCCTTGATCCAACAACCAAGCCAGAGCCTTTTAAGATGATGATCGAGGCTACGATTCCACATAATCTCGTAATGTCGTGTGCGAGGTTTAATATAATAAATTTTGTAATTTCTACCAATGGCTTGGTTCCAGTTGGCCTCCAAAATCACCTTGGGAGTATAAGTTTCCGCGCTAAAAAGATATTGATATGTAAAAAGCGCTCGTTCTTGATACTGCGCGTACGTATAGTGCGTACATTGGGTTACGTTAATTTTGTACTCACCCGGGCAGTAGATTTGAAGAGGTTTACTGTCCGGATGAGAGGAAGGCGGCGCACAGTGTCCGGTGTCCTGCCTGTGGGAAAGGTTTGGAGGGGTAAGATCTTTATATCCACTCCTCTCAGAGAGGAAGCCTAAACAGGCTGTTCCCTCCCCGGGCAACAGGACGAATCTAGTTCGCCAGGCCCGGGTGGAGTGATTGGATGGACACCTCGAGGGTTTCTGGATAGCAGGAGACTGACACACCGGGGTCGCTGCCCTCACAGCGGCCCTGATGGTCTTATGCAGGGTTTGTACATGGGTTCCCAAAAGAAAAAAAGTTTTGCTTATAAACGGCTCCCGTGTAACATCCGACGTAGACTCTAGTATTCGATAACTAATAGAGATACTTCAAAATCGTAAAATGCATTTACTAGGGAAAATATAAAAGAAATACATTTTGTATTTTAAGGAATCTTGTAAATAATTTCAGTAATTTTAGTGAGATAATCAAACAATTAGATGACGAATGCAGATGCGAACGATTACAATAAAATAGTATTCAAATATTCACACTTTTTAGTTTTTATGCAGGAATAAACTGACGGCAGTTAAGTATTGAAGATTGCGATTTTTTTTGTGTGAATATACAGGAAATAAAGCTTTAAGGTCATCATCGCCATAATATTTATGTTTATTTATAATTTATGAAACAGTTCCTAAATATAAATTATTACATAATAATAATATAGCAGAGATATTAGTAGTAGGTATACACTTTGCGCTTATATATCGTACCCAACGTGACGTTATCTTCCACCTGGTATTGTATATTTTTCAATCGATTAATTGCTTAATTCGCTTTCAAAATTGACCATCGATTGTTGATTTCACAAAGCGGGCAATTAGTTCAAATTGTTTGAGATTACATCAATTGCTTTTGATTGAGTACGGAATTATTAAAATAACGAAATTTTTATCGATGCTCCATTCGGGTTTCGGGTCATCTTGCAATGTCGACGCGGTGGGCCACGCTGCCCACTGCTCGTCTAAATTCCGGTAATAATGACTTTAAGTCATTATTTTACGTCAAAATTATTGCAGTTATTGATACTTAAATGATCAAAAATCTTTATATAAATTATACCTGACTATCTTCCATCTTGGGTTTTGCTCTCATGAAATTCCCTTTATGCTTGAAAATGGGATAATATATATCCCATGCTCATGTTAAAAGTCCATTCTAAATATTAATAAATAATTATTTGGGCGATCTTGGTCAATATTCGACTCTATCTGTACCTACTATAAGATGTGACGGAAGTTAAACGTTAGTTTGTAAGCCATAACAAACCAACTATATACTTATAAAGAGAAATAAATAAATAGAATAAAGCAACTGATGATATTAAAATTGGATGTTTACATATAGAAAATCAAAACGGACTTACACTTTCTCCCATACACATTCCTCTTATATATACAGGATGATTTTATATATTAGATGGATACATTTCAGGTTATAATACTTTGTACATCCTTTCAAGTGACAAAAAAGTCAATAACTGTATATTTCCTAAGAAATTATATGGAAATATTAATTAAGCAAATGAGAATTAATCTGTAAAATGTTAGGACACCGCAACGCGTGTGGTGCACGATCATCGGCAAGGAGATAACGTTCCTTGACTCGTTTTTCCTTCGTACTTTATCCTGGCTTACGATAGGGAAAATATCTACTTAATAATGAATTGTTATTCAATCATTCATATATGTAATTGTCTCTAAATATGTTAACTATAACTTACTTTGTTTTAAGGGAACATTAAGATAATACTAATTTTACATATTTGGAATAAGAATCGAATGGTGAATATTCTCTTTGAATATTTACCCCGTCTATAAAATCATTCTGTATGGGTCCTGTAATATATATATAATGGAAGAATATATCGGTATCAAATGTTCGAGAATCTCGGTGTAATTGTTATCTTTGAGAACATCAATCTTTATACATTTCCTAGCGTAGTCAGTGCTCGTTTGTGTCTAATTAAAAAGCTATAAAGACCCACAGTCCATTGTTGGCCCTGTCCGGGGGCGTCGAATCGGATATTTAAGCTTTTTGATGTGGAAAATGAATGATTGCTGCCGATCTTACTGGGGACGGACTTACTCAGGCGGATATATTACGTCATAGAGAATTTATATAGTGTTTTGTTTGCAAATCGTTTGTACAATTGGTATTGTCATGCTTTCTGTTTTTTAACTTTCGTCGGCAAATAGGCCGCAGCTCACTTGACGGAAATGATTTCTGTGCCAATATTTACAATAACTTAAAATATTTATTTATTTATTATTTAAATATAAGAGCAGAAATCATAAAGATAATTGAACACAGAAAGCAAAATAATCATTAAAAAAAGAGCACAGAAAGCGTTTTTTAATCAGATTTGGCACAGTGACCACGTCACGCCTGACGGTAAGCATGGTGCAGTCCATAAAACGACAACGGCTATCAACAGCTACGAAGCCCATCGGCAGCCTCAGCGATCATGCCGACCTGCACAGATATCTCTTCTCGGTATACTCAAAGGACCTCTTATCATACGATGGTGAGATTATACTCGCCAGAAGACCATTCCACAGCCCAATGACACAGCAAAAGTAAAGGTTAGAGAACTTCATAAGTCATAGCCGAGATGTGAGTTACCATACAGCTGTGACTCCGCAAACCCGCGCGCGTGGCTCTATCAGGGAAGGGAGAGGGCGGAACAAGGTTAAATAACTCTTTAATACAGTCGCCGTGATACAGATGTATGTAGAAAACGCTCAGTTAGACAATATCACCGTGCAACTGGAGTGGTTGAAGACGCTTAGTCACAACAGGATTATTCACAATGCGGACATTCCACCGCTGCCACCTATCCAGGGCATCGAGTGAGTACTAGGCGAAACCATACCAAAGATGCGAATAATATTCCACGCGGGGAAATGTGAAAAGTTTCACCTGGGAGCCCGACAACAATTGATTATTAACACAAACACTGTAAGAATATTTGGATATGAGTACTGCTCGCTGGCGAATAAGCTAACGTCTAAGGCGATGTCTCACTCCACTTTACTTATAGTTGTTGGTAGTGATCGGCAGTTGCACGAGCGTCTAATGTGGGCTTTAGTTTGAAGCCATTGTCGTGCGCGCAGAGAGCGCGTGTTGCTTTAAGGAAATAATTAGGTTAATCCGCTTCAAGGAAGGTGACAACTGGACGCACCTGTCCTGCGCCTGACTGCGGGGCCTGTTGGACCAGTCCGAGCCTCAGCCTCGCCTAGGGCTGCCACAAATACATTCAATATATATAACAAACCCGTTCCTTAGCCACTTATATAATATTATCCAGATAAACGATTATTTAAGAGCTTCTACGTATATGTATGTATCGTCTTTCAGATAAATTCACAAGCGCGATGTAAGTTAGTAAATATATATCGGTATCGGCAATCAATATACGCTTCACCGATTTAAGTTCAGTTTTCACTAATGTATTGTGGTAATATTCATTTACCATGCATGTGGTATTCATTTTATATATAGTGCACTAAAGTTTAAGATGATTTTTATGTTTTTGAATAATGCATGTTTAAGTGGAAATAAATAAGCATATTAATGGTTTTAAAAGTTTTTTTACCCTGGCTCGACATAGTGACTACAGAGTACCTGCCGGTAAGTACAGTGCAGTAAAAACAACACGTTCAAAAACGAAAGCGACCATCAAAAAATCAAAATCCATTGATAGTCTACATCGTCATGTCGGCCCACATATACCACGACTGAAGGTCTCTAGGTATGTGAGTTACTGGATATACACAGGCTGATCCCTGTACGCGAAATGCTAAAGCGAGTCACTACGACGGTCTTTACACTTGTGTACTGTGGTCATGATCCAGTTCGGACAATCGCCCTACCACCAAATCAATCGCTTAACGAATGACCGGCTCGTTTTATAACTGCTTAATATTTTTTAAGAACCTTTAGATTAAAAAAAATAACAAAGTATATAAAAATAAAATAAATAAATAGTTGTGGCAGCCCTAGCGAGTCGGTATCGGCGCGATCTGTCGCCGGCGGGACGCGATGACTGCTCAAGGTCGGAACTAGAAAGGTTTGTTTATACATTCACGCCTTACTTACTACAGTATAAGCACATTCATTAATACACCTCTCAGTGACATATCTCACTTGTCCAAAATCTGCTAGGTATTTTCCAACAGAAAACTTATCCGTTCGCGCTCTTAACTCTAAAAAGATGTGTGTTATAAGTTTAACTTGTGTATCTGCCTCTCTGTGTATGTGTGTGTTTGTATATCCGTCTGTGGTATCATAAGTCCGAAGTGGATAAACTAATTGAGATTTTTGTTTGAAAGGTGATTTGGTCGAGAGTGTTCTTAGATATGATTATTGAAAATCTTATCTGCCGTTTGAAGGTCATTCATTAGCAGTTTTCTAGTTGTTCAAGGGGTAGATACAGTCTCCACGAGTTTATTTGACTCCAAATATAGAATTCCGTGACTTTAATGATATTACAATAAGTTGGTAACCTTGATGCGATACTATGGGGAATGGGTGGTCTTTTAAACTTCTAATTTAATGGTTATGGTTATTATTAATAACCAAAACAGCTTGGAAAAGCGACGTAGAGTGACCTGCCTCACCGTTTTGTACAGACTATACTTTGGAGAGTGTGCGGCTGAATTGTATAATTTACTGCCTCCCCCCCCCCCTCCTTTCTACCATAAATTGACAAGGTGCCGTGTGGGCTTGTATCCATATGAGATTGACGTTCCATCTGCTCGCAAGAAGCGATTCTCTTTCTGTTTTTGCTGCATACCGCCTAGGAGTGTAATTCGCTCCTTGCGTCTGTTTTTCCTACATGTTATGACACGGGAATCTTCAAACATCAAGTGAATCTAGTTTGCCGGGTGAGAGCGCTCCATCGTCGGCCTCATCATCACTTTCCAGCAGGTGAGACTGAGGTCAAGCACAAGCGTATATCTAATAAAAAAATATATATCGTTGTTTCCTTGGGGTTTTTGACGACATATGTCCGAGCGCACGCTTTAAGGAGGATTACCATTATTTACATTCCCGGATTTGAATCCAGGACATTTAATGTCGTAAACAGGGCTTACTAATTAAGCTATTAATGACTAGTAGCTATGCCATATCACGCGAAAAAAACCTTCTTAAATAAGTTTGTTAACTTTGATGATCTTCAACGCAAGCAGGATCTATCGATTAAGCTATGGGATCACTAGCGAGTGGTTATTATATTCTCTGAGGGGTTTTAAGACACCTTAATCTTCTTATGCCGGAGCGATTTTGATTGATTGGTTGGGCAAAGATATCTCACTTATCTTACTAAGTTGATTAGAGGACAACCTCTGATTGATATATAGAAAAAACTCGTCGCAGTCAGTTTATTGCGTTGCGTTATATTAAAACAATAACAGTCAATAAGAATCTTTCTTTTGTTGAGTACTTTTTAATCCTGACTCGGCATAGTGACCACACCACACCTGATAGTAAGCATGGTGCAGTCCAAAAAACAACTACGACGGTCAATAGTAACTTAAGACCAATCTTCAGTCGCAGTGACCATCTCGACCAGCACATATGCCTTTACACGGTTCTTTTAAAGGTGTGAGCAGAGATATAATACTGGATGTATCTATTCTCGCTTATATGTCGTTCCCTACGTCATTTTGGGAGTCGAAGCTGCTCACATCCGTAGGCTTTACCCTAGTTTCCCTACACGTGACTCCTGGGTGTTGCTAAACGAGCAGCAGCGAGGTGGTAGGGCGTCGGTGCCCGTATGGATCGCGACCACAGTACATGGGTGTAAAGCCCGTCACAGTGACCAGTTTCGGCTTGTCGCGTTTCGGGATCAGCTTATGTATATCCAGTAGCTCATATACCTAGAGACCTTCATTCGTGGTATATGTGGGCCGACATAACGATGTAGACTATCAATGGATTTTCATCGTTTGATAGTCGCTTTCGTATTTGGACTACACTGTGCTTACCATCAGGTACTCTGTAGTCACTATGCCGAGCCAGTGTTTTTTTTTAGTGTCACAAATCACTGTTCTCACAGCACTGCTACACATGACATTTCTATTAGATGCCGTGCGGGTTTCCTCGCGATGCTATCACGTCCGACGTTCAAGACATGAACCGTAAACAATGTTGTCGACCAGCTCTTTGCCTGTTCACAGAGGCAGGCTACAATGCTGTGTAAGTTACAATTAGCGGTATAAACATGATATATGTTCGATTAGTGAGCGGTTACATCCGCCACGCTTGCGCACTTAGATGATTCACCCGAGAACCCACAACGCTGGCGTGTGACAGCTCGCCCACTGTTTATGTGAACTATAATATATAATCACTACCAGTCACGGCGTGAGATAACAGTAGTGTCGTACTGAGGCTATCGGTTTCGGCTAAAACTAACACCTACAGTTATACTTTGAAAGTCTAAAGTTTGTGGCAAACTGATTTTTTTTTACACTGGCTCGACATAGAGACTGCAGAGTACCTGATGGTAAGTACAGTGTAGTCCAAAAACGAAAGCGACCATCAAAGGATAAAAATCCATTGATATTATATGTAGTGTATGCGCAACCCGACTACGACACAAACTCACCGACCGTGACCGCGTGCGGACGTGCTCGGTGTTCCGTCTACATTATTTAATTCCTAATAGTAAACCTGAGTTTGATTACTATATGTGTATACTACTGTGTTAAGAAGACATCGAACATTACAAGTGGCGACGAGGACAAATGTGAGTACCTGCCTAAAAAAAAAAAAAGAAAAAAAAAAGAGAGATGATGGATAACATTATTATAACTTATAAAACGGTTGTTTACGTGTAGTTAAGTTTTATATCAAATCACTTAAACATTATGATACAGTTTCATTTAAATTTAATATTAATATCAAGTGAGACAACACGTAAATAATTGTTACGGTTAAACAAATTCATTTTAATATATATTTTCACTGTTAAGGGCCATGCATCTGATCTGAATTGATAAAGGCCACGCAAATACAAAAACAGTAATCACGACATAACAACAAACCTACGTGGGTACCTATGTGGGTATGTAATATATCTACTGTACATTGTGCAGGTATGCAATCCAAGTACCTACACTTGGGAACACAATAGTCAAATTAAATAATTGACGCAACTATTATAATACATTGATATTATTATACTTTTTATACTAATTTAATACTTAATTAAATCATTCAGTTAAACAATAAAATATAAAATAATACTTAAATTTCAATAGAACTATTTAAGATATTTTTCTACCTACTACTTTATTAATATGTTATAAAATTATTATTTTTCTCTATTTAAACGTAATTGATTGCATATTAACACAATAATGCAGATATGTTAAAGGTCTAAAACCACGCAATAAGTTAATGACAAACAAAAGGGCCATGCACATTGCAATATAGTATGTTCAAATTGTACATATAATGCAAATATGTGATTAATTTAAGGATTATAATTACAAAATTGAAAAGGCCATGTGTATTTACAACAATAAAATAGGGCTATGCAGATAAATACTGTTACTGATTTTAAGTAAAAGCCACGCAAGAATGAGAGAAACATTTGTTTTGCCCCAATGTCTCATGCATCACTAATACTTACAAACTTAGACCATTTTGATTGCGAAGGTGATCCGACATCTGTCGGCACTCGTTGGGTGAAATGGAAGAGGGCACTTGAAATTTATTTACTGGCTGCTAATTATTACCATACCTTCAAAAAAAAACGGGCGAAACTTCTTCATGTAGGAAGATTATCACTCCAAGAAGTTTATTATAATTTACCTGGTGCTCATGTTGAAGAAGGAAATGGCATTGAGGTGTATACAACAGCTTTAGATAAATTGGATAGTTACTTTGCACCAAAACAAAGTCGAATTTACGAAAGTTACTTATACCGTCTTATAAAACAGGAAGAAGGAGATCAATTTGAACGATTTCTGTTAAGATTGAGAAATCAGGCTGAAAAGTGCCAATTTCATACAAAAGAAGATCATATTATAGACCAAATAACTGAAAAGTGTCGAATGGTTGAGCTGAGAAAAAAAAAAAACTTAGAAATCGGTGATTTAATTACTCTTGATTAAATTATTAGTAAAGCAAACGCATTAGTTGTTGTAGCCAGACAATTAGAACAATTTCACCAAAACAGATATTAACTAAATCGATAATAAGAAAAAATTGGGTAGATTAATCCGACACAAACCGTTTAACACAAATTGTAATAGGTGCGGTAGCTCCACGCATTCATCTGAAGATTCAAAATGTCCTGCAAGGGACAAACGATGCATGAAGTGCGGCTTTATTGGCCATTTTAGAAAGCATTATAGAACTAGGCAGAAAAGACGATTTCCTAATTACAGGACTGAGACTGTACATAAAAAAAAAAAACTAGAACAGAAACAAAAAATAATACTGATAACTTTGAAATTGATTATATCTTTCATCTGGATGACGATGAAACTGTAAAATGTAATATTGGAGAAGTAATCGTTGATATGTTGATTGATTTGAGAAGCAAATTTAATGTGATCACTGACAAAACATGGCAGTATTTAAAAGAGAATAGGGTACATGCCTCTAACCAGATACGCAGCCCCAATAAGACACTTATGTTATCTCTTACGGCAGTAAAAAACCATTAGATATTATGGGTTCTTTTAGCGCAAACATTTCAGTTATTGGTAATAATGGTACAAAATCTACTTTTTGTTATTAAAAATGGGACGTCATTTATTAGGCAAGGAGTCTGCTATTTTATTACATGTGCTTAAAATTGGAATTCATATTAATGCTGTAAGTAAGCTATCTTTAGCGAAATCGTTCCCGAAATTTAGAGGAGTGACTGTTCGGATCCCAATAGACCAATCCGTTAAACCAGTGGTCCATCAGTAGTAGGGATTCACAGGTTCTAGCTCACTGATCACGGTGGCAACCCTAAAAAAAAAAAAAAAAAAAAAAAAAAAAAAAAAAAAAAAAAAAAAAGGTTTTCAGATAGTAGTAGGGATTCACAGGTTCTGGCTCACCGCCTTTGGCTCTCTCATCGGTTCTAGCTCACTGATCACGGCGGCAACCCTAAAAAAAAAAAAAAAAAAAAAAAAAAAAAAAAAAAAAAAAAAAAAAAGGTTTTCAGGGTCGTTGAATCGAATGCAAGTATTTAAAATTGCGTAGCTTTAACCGTTTCAGAGATAGCATAACATTAACTAGCCTATAATAATACAAAAGCAATGGGGTACAATTAACAATGGATCATCCGAGCAAGGGTCGTCTATTGTTCGGCTCGAACGCTATTGTTGTGTTACGGTCGGGGGGTCTCAGGTACTTTTTCTATGTATAATAAAAAGCCGTCTACATTCCTTCATTAGTCATATTCATTTATTTTAAAACAGTAATTAAACAAATTCCATAATAACATATCATTGTACATGGTATCGATGTCAAATTGATTAATAAAGTAATTCATTGTACAGTTGTGCAACTTGTAGTACAAATACATTAAACAGTATTGACCACATACTGAAGTCCAATTGTTTTGCAATATTTTTTTATTGAAACTCCATCGGTGGCTATTTCTCTTTAAGAATGCATAGTGATATCCAGAAGGTGGTCGTCCATAGGAGTCGAAAAATTCACCAAAACCATTTTTGTCTATATGTAGTGCAACCCAATGTGATCCAGGTTTTGTATCGGGGTCCAAATTACTAATTAAATAACTAGGAGTTTCCATGTATATCGGTAATCTATTTGCAGCATACACATTATACCGCAAACTTGGATGTATTTCGTTCAAATATTTCTGTAGTTCTATTGTATTCATATTTATTTAAAAATACAACTTTCCAACCCCAGAGATCGCAAACATGTGTGCGATTGTAATTACAGTAACTTATTATATATCGAAAGGGTGATTATTAAAAATAATACAAAGTAAGTTCATTTTAATTAATTTATTCAAAAATGTACACACAAAGAGATACATACAAATATTACAAAGTTAATATTTTTACAATATATATATATATATTCAACTATTATAATCGACGGATACATTGCGGTTTTTATCTATCTCAATAACATTATCAAATTCGGCGTAAACAATACAGTTAATAGTTTGTACAAGCGTTGACTCAAATCGAACTTCTAATCTTACAGTGCCATGTCTTATAAGATTCCAATGACCTGAAGAGTTGGCTGATAAATCCGGAGTTAAATCAAAAGCTAACAAACAGTAACCGTTCGAATATTGTTCTCTCGAAATTCCATTCCCTTCATTTAAAAAATGTATACCCGTACCCGAAAATAATGTATGATAAGCCGTGGTGAAAATATGGTTTTCAAACGAAGGTTGTAAAGCTTTCGAAGGTATTTGTTGACCATCAATATATAAACAAAATGTGTTAATGTTGTAATTTTCGAAATTAAATGGATTTTTAGTGAGATTACCGTTAAATGCCCCGTTATCAACAAACCCAATAATACATCTTTTTGGGACTTGCCCCAAAAAAATGTTGTCAAGTGTTTTGCCTTGAATCCCAGATGGTATAGTTAAAACTTTCACTTCAGCTCGAGTGACGGGATATTTTGCTGTAGAAAAAGCCAATGCTTTTTGATGTGCAAGTAAAACAGTTGGATTGATTCGTGCTTTACGAACGATAAGTGTTGCATCTGTAATGCATACTTTAAACTTTGAATCACTTGAAGGGGCCATTAAGTTAAATGTTTCTCTAGAGCGAACTAATTTAACTGACATTTCTACACCATTGATCAAGAACTTTTCTTGGTTAAATATATCGCCATGTAAGTGTCCAATCATTTCAATTTCTTGACTTTCAGAAGCTAATTTTTGTCTTTTAACAAATCCTCCATTTTCCTCGCCGGTTTCATTCATTTTGTTGGCTGTATCTTCATACCAAAGGCCACACGTAAGATGAGATTCTTTAGCTGGTTTAGCATAATTCAACAAAGTTTCCATGTAGGCACGATACGCATATGTATTATTTGGAGGTGATATAAGTTTTTGATTTAAATAGACATCAAGTTGACTGAAGATTGAATGCAACCAATTATTAACCGGAGCCACTACCGTTGAGGCAGCTACCTTAGAGGAATCTTGATGCAATATCCTGGCTTTTATATGAATCAAAGTATGAGACAGATCTATATAATCTTCACCAGTTCCTGGTACTTGAAATTCGAGGGGCCCATCATCAGCTAGAGATGATATAGGTTTATAATGTATCCATATTCCATTTTCTATACTAGTTTGTGTTGAGGGTAATGCAAATAAATCTAACTCTGATTTAATGCACTCACATGATTTGTTATGTAGAAATGACATTTTATGAAAATATGTCTTTGATTTTAGTATGACTTGACTTTGATTTTTTGATACCTTTCACCTTGACATTCGGTGCTGAAATGAGAGAATTCAAACGGTTCCTCTTTTTTATATATCCTGAACCGGACATGTTAATTCGATTAATTTTATCTTGAGCTTTTTTGTGTAAATTTGAGCTGGCCTCTTTCAATCTAGTTCTTATTGAATCTTCCATGGGGCGTGCATTAACCATATCCGATAATAGACCCACACCGGCATTTAAAGCCTCTTTACCCACTACTTTAGCACCACTAGAGAGCAATGGTAAAACAGATCTAAATAAGCCTCCTAAAAAACTACCAATTCCATGTCCACGCTGATACGGTGCTCCTCGATAAATCACACCAATACCGTGACCAGCTTGATGTGAATAATAGTGCTCATAAGGACAAATTTCATTATATTCTTTGGAATACATTATAGTTTCATAAAGTGGAGTTTAATACACAATGTCCCAAACTGGAATGGTATTTTTTGTCCTGTGCCTGATCTTATATTTATTTCAATCGTGTCAAACTCCCTGCGCATAACAGGTATGTAGTGAGGTGGTGAGAAAACATGCATTTTATTAGCTCCATATATGTATTTTGAAGGGTCTAGTGGTATTATTCTTAATAATTGTGTCATCACATCCCCAACAATTTGCGGTTCAATAATATCACTATAAACAAATAACTGGGATGGTAGCCCTAGATGTAAATTCGCTGAACATTTTCCAAAACCACCCCTGTGTGCTAAGTTTCTAGTTGGTTCAAATCCTAGTTGAAGACTTAAGCTAGGTGCTAACGTAACTGATCTTATTGATTCATCCATTACAGTTACAGATACAAACTTTGAAATTTCATCATATCGAAATATAACTTTATCATCAATGCTGTTTAATGCTGTTAAAATTTGATTAATATCATCATAGTTGGTGGCTGGTATATAATGTTTGTAGTATATTAGTGAAGGTTTATCCTCATGGGGCATTACAGCCCATTTTGTTATATAAACAATATTTTCATGTTCCTGAACTGTAAACATCGTGCATGGATATTGAAATTCAACGACACCAACAGACCATCTACCTTCAAGTATAATAGGTTTCGGTAATTTGGTTGAAAACTGGGTTGTCGTATTTTCTGGGAAGTATTCCATGGAGCTATTACTCAACAATGTTAAATAAAAACTTTCCTTCATCATATTTTCTTTAAACTAGAAGCCAATATCCAACTATTAAATTTATCCGGATAACCTTTCCACTTGACCAACACTTGCTTTCTGTTACCGGAATAGCGGGAACCGATAATTTTATCTATTTTATAACTTGAAGTAGGATCATAAGATATTTTTTGTAACTCTTTCTCATAAAAAGTTCCTGTTATTGGTTCATTTTGTAAATCTTTTAATGTGTATACTACCCACGGTGATCTATCTATTATAGAAGATATAATAAAAATTTCATCACTCCAATTGGTTTCATATCCCTTTTGAAAGATATGTTTGTGTTTGGTGATTCTTACATAGTCACCAATATGAAATTTTGGAAGTGGAATATTTGTAGGTTGACTAACTTTTTCTCTGTCATACAAATTATTCCAAACAGTCATTATATTATCAAAATTTACATCGCAAGGACACATCTTAATACTAGAATGATAGCTATGGTTATATGCGTATATTAAGTTCTGTAGGATATCTATATACCTATGGGTATTTTTGTGAGTGAAATAACGCCACATTCTCATTTTTAGTGTCCTTTGGAATCTTTCTACAATGCTGGCTTTAATATCAGGGTTATTTGTTGTATAATAATTTATATTTTTACTCTTTAAATAACCCTTTACATCTTTTGAAAGGAATTCACTTCCTTTATCAGATTGTATATGTGTTGGTGTGGTATTAGCTTCACTAAAAATACTATCAAAACATGGTTTAACTGTTTCAGAATTTTTATTTTTCATAGGTCTAGCATAAGCATATTTAGTAAACACATCAATAACACAAAGTATATAATTAAATCCGTCATTATGTGTAGAATAAGATCTCATATCACTTAAGTCTACCTGCCAAAGTTCATTTAGGTTGGACAAAATATATTTGTTTCGAGGAAATTTCCTATGTACTGGTTTATGCAACGTGTATGTTTCTTGTAACCGTAGCCACTTTTTAACGTCTTCCTTAGTCATTTTACCTTTCATAGCTTTCGACAATTTTTCAATACTACTGTAACCAGCAGGATGTGATGGATCATAATAAATCTTAGTTATCTCTAGTATGGGGTCCATTTTTCCCAACTATTTTTTTTTCTTATAGGTTTTTTTATCTTTTCTAGATTGTTTTTTTTATCATTAAACTCTTCATCTGTAGATACTTGGTCAATATCCTTTAATTGAAGCCGGTGTATGTATTCACTTCTAGCTGGATTCCCAACGTAAGTCAACGGTACTTTAATATCCTTCAATGCTGTTGCAAACTTTTCCCAACCTATTGGATCACTTTTTTTTAACGGTCTAATTGCATCATTTAACAAATCTACTATATTACTTCCAAGAATTTTTTCGTTATCTATAATGACTGTACCATCATCATTCCAATGAATTTTATTTGTACTTAGAGTTAGCAATTCCAATAAAGACCCACCTTTCTTTACATAGGTTTTTGGTATTAAACTAAGAATTTGATCTTTCGTGTAAGGAAGTTTTTCATAAGATATAGTACTCTCCTGATTTTTATCTTCAGTGTTTGGTGGCAGAGCTGTAACTAAACTCTTGTCGTCGGTATAATTACTTTTATTAGATGTATTTACTTTTACTTCTGGAGTGGTAGTATCAATACTTTTAGTTATTATTGGTATTTCATGAGGTTGACGGTCTTCTCCAGTAAAGTGTAAATATCTTTGTAAAATTTGTAGATATAGAATACATTTTTTCCTATCATCCATATTACTATTCAAAATATTTTTCATCTCAGCATCTAATCTAGAAGTGGGTCTATCAGGAACTTGGTTGTATTTTAGTTTGTCCATCAAACTTGGTTCAATGAGCAACATTTTCTTAGCTTGCTCCATTTTTATTACATAAAATAATTAACTAAGCCACTCAAAATTGAACCCAATATTATTGGTAGAAATGCACCACCTTTTTGAATAATAATATTTTTTCTTATTTTATTAGAACTTTTATGTAACAATTTCCGCAGTATAGATTTATATCGTTTAAGTTTTTTTTTCTCTTTTTCTGGTAGTTCCACTTTACCTTGGAGGACGTTATGTATACATTCACAAATACAGTTAATTTCCTTTTCGTCACACGATTGTAAAAGAGCTTTCTTATATTTAGGTTTAAGCTTATGTAGTGCTCTCAGTAAGTCTTTATGCGTGTTTAGACTTCGCGGCATTATGTGTAAATGACAGGAATTTGTTGATTCTTGCTATATTTAAAGCCTTTGGTGGGGACATAAACAACGCAATGTACATCTGGAGGAAATATTTTTGTTTTAATTCGACACATTTCATCAGTGTTTTGTTTAAGATCTATCATTAAATACCCATGTGCTTCCATAGTTGCATTACGATAGGCATCTTCAAGAAATTTTGGATTTTCTGGTGATACTTGACGTGCTAAGTATCGTATTTGAGTTTTATCTCGGGGATTTTTAAAATAAACAATATAATTTGAATTTAAAGAAATGTCTCTTTGTCCTTTACCTTGGTGAAATAAATTTTGTGTGATGTAAAATACACTTAAGTTTCTATGGTGGCTTCCTTTGGTAAAAATATCAACAATGCGACCATCAGACTCTCTCATAAGATCATCAATTATTACAAGGTTTGCATTCTTCCCATCAAACATATTAAGATCTGGTATACCTTGATGATAATTTACATTTGGCAAGTTATATAATGGTTGCATTTCATCAAAGCACCAAGTAATTTGTGTAAACTCCCTACTACATATGTCATTAATATATTTAATGAAGTTTGTAACAAAATTTGATTTTCCACAGCCACTTGGACCTGCAACTATTGCAGTAAATGGATGAATAAAGTGAAACATCACGTTGCATGTGTGTAAATGCTTGAGAGTTACAGAGAGAAATAAAACATTTCGTTCAATTGTTGGTTTATATATTCACTTACTACATGCATATTAAAAAATAAACATAAGAAAAAGTATTTACAAATATTAACTATTTATTGACAATAATAATTGAATAAAAGATACATCTTAAGACTAGTATACAAATACAGCAGTGTACAGCAACATATTTACAAATATTATATTCATAAACTAATCGAAATACATACATATTTTAGTTAACATTAAGGTACTTAATTAGAACATTGAATAGAAATATATATTAACAAAGAAATATTTACATACAGATTTTTCTATAATCTATTTTAATTTGTAATGACCCCACGCCAGTGTATCCATATTATTGGGTAGAATATAACGCTTTGTGTCGTTATAAGACAAACATCTTTTGTTTATTTGCTGGGTGAAAATTGTGTGTTTAATTGATTTGAATCTGTACATGTTGCAAAATTGGATATTTTTAGTGAAGAGACAAGTCTTATAATTTTCCATGGTCATTTTTTTTGTAACACATTTATTAACACCCTTTGCTTTTGCTGTCAATTTATTTTCGACGTCAAATGCATACATTTTAGATCTTAGACCTACAAACTCTTTTAAAATTTTTCCATTATTTTCATCTTTGAAAAATCCTAGTTTCTTTTTATTGATTTTTGGATAACCATATGTATTATCTGATGGATAATCGGATGTATCAAATCGATAAACGAGGTCGGTTTTAATATCATTGTAAAAGTTGTCTGTAAAAATCTGATATATTAAACTATCTGTGTCAGTATACAATAATTTTAATTTATTATAAAACTTCCTCATCATGTAGTTGTAGTGAAAGTCATACATAAGAGTTTTTGAAATATCCAATATACAAAATCCTAAATAAATGGGTTTATTATGAACCAACTTTGTTTTTCGCAATTGTACTGCAACTAAGTTTTCTGCAAAAATCGATAAACTGTGAAATTCCGGTTTTGCAATCAAATCTTGTACACCTAGAGTTTTACCGTTATTTTCCCAATGCGTTAACAATTTCACATTAACCCTTTTTTCAATGTTTTCCATAGTTTTCCCAAACACGGAATTATTCATTAATTTATAAAAATCCTTTTCAAAATCTGAGACTGCCTCTATTCTACGTTTTGTATTTAAATCAATGTATTTTTGCAGCCATGAGCTCTGTCTAAATTTTAGTATTCTATGAACTTTTGTTATTTTCATTCCCATATTCAGACACTGTTTAAGATTTCTATAATGAATTTTATATCTGATCTTATTATAAAGATTTGGTATTAATTTGGTTTCTTTAGAATCACTACTTATACATATTTTCTCAGGGCAAAGTGGAAAATCAGAGTGTAAATCGTGAAGTTCAACTGGGTACTCTAAATCTACTTCTAAAATAAAACCGAATTCAGACGTGTCGGGTATATCAAAACTTGTATTTGGACTGACCCATTCAAATCCTCCTTCAGGTAAATATTGAGACATAGCCCAACCGTAAAGGTTATTTGCATCGAAATAAGCAAGATATGATGTAGGTTTATTTTCATCATAATTATCTAAAAATTTATTATTAGCTTTAGCATAACGATTGCTGCATTGTGATACTCCCCCTCTAATACCTGCCTTGATGAAAGCAATTTTATCAAAGTCTGTTAATAATTCTAACTCTATTTTTGTATATTTTAACATAGCATCCCAGCTCAAGCCCGGTGCTGTATAATAATGAGCAGGATCTAATCCATAAGTTGTTATACAAATATTTCTAAAGTTTTCGAATACATCAGTTAACAATATAACATCTGTTTTCAGATATAAGTTAGAGTAATCCAGCATATTTTGACAACCAAAATGTTGCCAAACATTCTGTGCATGATTATAATCATCATTAGATACATTTGAATCAGTTAATGAACTGTAAAATTGATTTTTAGTGGGAATAGATGTTAATTTTAAACAGTCGTATGATGTCATAAATTCATAAGGATAAATACCTTTTCTCCTAACATACCTGAAATCTTCATTTCTTGGAAAACTATTTTTTAAAGTAATAAATTGTTCATCGTTGAGATTTTTAGCTAATTGCTCAAGACTACATGGTAAAAATTTTAGGGAATCAAGAAATCTTAAATTCAAAATTTGGCTATTTATTATTAATGTTTTAGAAAAAGATATGTATCTTTCTTTGTTTTGGGGAATGACATCCACATCACCCTCTACAAAGTTTAATGCATGAACAATGAAATGTGCATCATAGTGGCTGAGATTATGTAGGAATACTGGAACATGACGTGGTATCCTAAATTTGCTTATACAAACATCGTGTGCAACACCTCTAAAATTACCTGTATACCAATCAAAATATGAAATCTTTTTATCATCAGAAAATTCTATTTCACATATACAACAGAGTTTAGAATTCGCAATTTCCTTTTCATTTTCTGCAGTCAATGGTTTGGGGCATTTTTGAAAACTATTTTTCTTACTTATTATTTTTAAATCATCATATAAACGATTCATAAATATCTGTACACAATCTGGACCGCTATACGTTACATATTTTGACAAACTATTATCATATGAACATTTAATATAATATCCAAAACTATAAACTTCATGTTTGTGAACATTTTTAGTATACGGTTTATTTGGATCGTTAGAACACGTTTTTATTGGATTTAAAAAGGCTTCAAAATCTGCATATATAACGAAGGGTATCTTTAACTTTTTATGAAAATTTTCAAATTTTAATTGAGTATTTGACACTAGTTGTCCAAACCAATTTTTATATCTTTTATCTATATTTGGTAGTTCTACAGTAATATGTGAACAATCATATTGTTGATGGTTATTCAACCTTTCCTTTGTGGGGAAATGCAATAAACATCCATCGCATATATAAACCGCATGATTTTGATTTGAAATTTGTTTACTGACCAATCTTGATAAGTTTTTAATATAACAATAGTGGTAAGTCCTTTCTCTATTTATGAGTAATAAATTAATGTGACTATTTCTACGACATTTTGTTAAATATAGTGGACCCACTACACTATGCCTTTTCATTTCTTTATTAAATTCTAAACCGAATACATTGATACTAATATTATTTAATTTTTCAACTTTTGATATATCATTTAATTTAACGGGAAAAGATACACCATTAAATTTTAGTTTATTTACATGCATGCTATAGGACGATACTCGATTTGCGTTCTTACTCACTGGATATAATGCCGAAAGTAATGCCCATTGAAAACATAAATTGTCAGAGTTTTTTACGTTTATCACAGCTTTTTTATTACTAATATCTTTAGGTAAATCAATATATGACGTACCACGTAGCGGATTAAATTTATTAATATTCATGTCTAAGCAATTAATTTGTTTAAGACTCCACCCACTGTCTTTTTGTTCAAAAGCACTTATTTTATTTGTTATAGCATCACATAATGAAGAAAAGAAAATATTTAAGTCATCACCTCGAAAAATTATATAATTACATGTTTGAAAATCAAATGAATTTAGAATATCTTTAGTTTGTTGTATAAAATCTGCGTGTAGTATAAAATTTACTTTAAAAGCAGTATGTTTCTGCATAGATTCTTCAATCAAAAATAGCACATCATCTTTTATAGAACTTAAAAACAATTCCGGCGTTTCAAAATCTAACATAGATGATAAATCAGATTTATTTTTAATTTTATATGTAATTATTCTATTTCCAAAGGCTGTTTCAGCAATTGATACATTTTTAAGAGATGTGTGAGAAGTTAAAACATTATTATTATGAATTTTGCTTTTCAAATGATTGGTAAAGTATTTTCTAGTTATCAAAATTTTACACGTGTTACATTGCACCTTGTCGACATCGAGGTCTGCTGATATCCCGATCGATGATAATGAAGTTGATGGCCTATCTTCATATCTAGTCTTTTTCTTATTATTGTCATCATCCTTCGCACAACAAAGTTTCTTAGACCCCATCCCGATTTGATATGATTGTTTTGATTGTCTAAAACAAAGAAGAAACATATTTATAGAAGAAAAACAAAATAATTCTGTAAATTTTGAGATAATTTAAGAAGGCATACTCACGCTATGTTTTCCTCAACTACTGCACAAATATTGTACAATTCTTCATCATATGTGGAGTCTTTCAATCCACTCTCTGGAACTATTCCCCACAAATTATACATTCCATATTAGATTTGCGTTGAAGAAAGGTACAGATATAATTTTAGATTATGTTTCAATAAAATGGAAATATATGACACGAACTTATTTAAAGAAAGTACTAATAAAAATTTGTATTTACAAAAATAGTTTTTTATATTCTAGCTATAAAATACACATGATTATTATATTCAGAAACTATAAGTAAATAATATATACACGAATATTAATGGAATGCGTTTATTACTTATTACTAAAGTGAGATTTTTTACAATTTTCAGTCTTAGAAATTTCTTTAGTTATTTCGTAAACAATGTTTCTAACGTTTGCAGAATTTTTGTGTTTATCATTTGTGTAATATTTAACTCTAAAATCTGCGTGCTTCCAATGTTCTGTGGAGGCTATTTTTGCAATCTTTTTCATGTCATATATTTCTATTTTAATAAGTTTACTTGAGCTGGAACCATCATCAACGTTTGTTGATAAACAGACGGTATTACCTTCTTCATCGATTCGAGATACAGTGGATGAAAGTTTTTTTCGTTTTATTATAGGACCTTCAAAGAATTCATCTAAATTCTTGGTAATAATATTTTGCTCCCTCTTTTTCTTTAGTTTTGATTGTAAATTACTAAGTAAATCCTGACTACCTTCATCCGATAGAGGATAGTAGTAATTTTTAAAAGTATTTTCTTCATCAATAATTTCCAGTGAGTTCTGTAAAAATATTTTATAAATTTAAATCTGAATTGATGGATGTTCGTAGTGTAGCGAT
Source organism: Automeris io (assembly GCA_036320925.1). NCBI lineage: Eukaryota > Metazoa > Arthropoda > Insecta > Lepidoptera > Saturniidae > Automeris > Automeris io. The sequence goes on along the minus strand of JAUDJH010000008.1, from coordinate 17,889,268 downwards.
GGTTTTTTAGTGTATATAAGTGTGGTATAAAGTAATAACAAAATTACTTACATTCATTGTTTTATGAATCTATGTCACTAATACTTTGTAAATTAAATTTATACTTGTATTTCACTTCACTTAGAAATACACGAAATATAACAAACTAAATGTTCACTATAGAAAAGACACTTTCACAATGTAACTTAAACAGTTCCAACCCTATATATATAGAAAATATCGCTCCTACACCATGACTCATGGGTCCAATGCACAAAAGGTTTGTGATAATGAATTCCGGCTTCGATATGAACAAAAGATATGAATAGGTTTATAACATTTTGTAAGGTGTCTTTGTTAGTCATCTTTCCATTAAACTATTGTTAAAAATATTTTGACTCATTGTTTAGAAATTTTTGTAATACTTTGGAACTTTTTTCTGTTATCAGACAATGAAACAAGTTGTAACATGAAACTGTTAGAAATGTTTGAGTCATAACTAACAAATTTTGGAATGCTTTCGTCAAAACGGTAAGAAGATATGAAGATTATATAGATCTGTCTCGTACTTTGATTCATATAAAAGCCAGGATATTGCATCAAGATTCCTCTAAGGTAGCTGCCTCAACGGTAGTGGCTCCGGTTAATAATTGGTTGCATTCAATCTTCAGTCAACTTGATGTCTATTTAAATCAAAAACTTATATCACCTCCAAATAATACATATGCGTATCGTGCCTACATGGAAACTTTGTTGAATTATGCTAAACCAGCTAAAGAATCTCATCTTACGTGTGGCCTTTGGTATGAAGATACAGCCAACAAAATGAATGAAACCGGCGAGGAAAATGGAGGATTTGTTAAAAGACAAAAATTAGCTTCTGAAAGTCAAGAAATTGAAATGATTGGACACTTACATGGCGATATATTTAACCAAGAAAAGTTCTTGATCAATGGTGTAGAAATGTCAGTTAAATTAGTTCGCTCTAGAGAAACATTTAACTTAATGGCCCCTTCAAGTGATTCAAAGTTTAAAGTATGCATTACAGATGCAACACTTATCGTTCGTAAAGCACGAATCAATCCAACTGTTTTACTTGCACATCAAAAAGCATTGGCTTTTTCTACAGCAAAATATCCCGTCACTCGAGCTGAAGTGAAAGTTTTAACTATACCATCTGGGATTCAAGGCAAAACACTTGACAACATTTTTTTGGGGCAAGTCCCAAAAAGATGTATTATTGGGTTTGTTGATAACGGGGCATTTAACGGTAATCTCACTAAAAATCCATTTAATTTCGAAAATTACAACATTAACACATTTTGTTTATATATTGATGGTCAACAAATACCTTCGAAAGCTTTACAACCTTCGTTTGAAAACCATATTTTCACCACGGCTTATCATACATTATTTTCGGGTACGGGTATACATTTTTTAAATGAAGGGAATGGAATTTCGAGAGAACAATATTCGAACGGTTACTGTTTGTTAGCTTTTGATTTAACTCCGGATTTATCAGCCAACTCTTCAGGTCATTGGAATCTTATAAGACATGGCACTGTAAGATTAGAAGTTCGATTTGAGTCGACGCTTGTACAAACTATTAACTGTATTGTTTACGCCGAATTTGATAATGTTATTGAAATAGATAAAAACCGCAATGTATCCGTCGATTATAATAGTTGAATATATATATATATATATTGTAAAAATATTAACTTTGTAATATTTGTATGTATCTCTTTGTGTGTACATTTTTGAATAAATTAATTAAAATGAACTTACTTTGTATTATTTTTAATAATCACCCTTTCGATATATAATAAGTTACTGTAATTACAATCGCACACATGTTTGCGATCTCTGGGGTTGGAAAGTTGTATTTTTAAATAAATATGAATACAATAGAACTACAGAAATATTTGAACGAAATACATCCAAGTTTGCGGTATAATGTGTATGCTGCAAATAGATTACCGATATACATGGAAACTCCTAGTTATTTAATTAGTAATTTGGACCCCGATACAAAACCTGGATCACATTGGGTTGCACTACATATAGACAAAAATGGTTTTGGTGAATTTTTCGACTCCTATGGACGACCACCTTCTGGATATCACTATGCATTCTTAAAGAGAAATAGCCACCGATGGAGTTTCAATAAAAAAATATTGCAAAACAATTGGACTTCAGTATGTGGTCAATACTGTTTAATGTATTTGTACTACAAGTTGCACAACTGTACAATGAATTACTTTATTAATCAATTTGACATCGATACCATGTACAATGATATGTTATTATGGAATTTGTTTAATTACTGTTTTAAAATAAATGAATATGACTAATGAAGGAATGTAGACGGCTTTTTATTATACATAGAAAAAGTACCTGAGACCCCCCGACCGTAACACAACAATAGCGTTCGAGCCGAACAATAGACGACCCTTGCTCGGATGATCCATTGTTAATTGTACCCCATTGCTTTTGTATTATTATAGGCTAGTTAATGTTATGCTATCTCTGAAACGGTTAAAGCTACGCAATTTTAAATACTTGCATTCGATTCAACGACCCTGAAAACCTTTTTTTTTTTTTTTTTTTTTTTTTTTTTTAGGGTTGCCGCCGTGATCAGTGAGCTAGAACCGATGAGAGAGCCAAAGGCGGTGAGCCAGAACCTGTGAATCCCTACTACTATCTGAAAACCTTTTTTTTTTTTTTTTTTTTTTTTTTTTTTTTTTTAGGGTTGCCACCGTGATCAGTGAGCTAGAACCTGTGAATCCCTACTACTTCCATCCCCATAGAAGAAAAGGTTACTAAAAATTAAAGGAACTGAAGGATGCTGTATTATTGAAGAGGTAAATGAACCATCCCCGTGGGTATCCCCAATTGTTCCCGTCCTTAATGAAGGTCAAGAAGAGGTACGTATTTGTGTGGATATGAGGAGAGCCAATGAAGCAATTATAAGGGAAAAACATCCCGTCCCAACAATGAACGAACTACTTCCTCATTTCCGCAAAGCTAAATACTTTAGCTCTCTTAACATAAAACATGCCTTTCATCAACTAGAAATTCATGAAAATTGTCGGTATATTACTGCTTTTAGTACTGGCAAAGGATTATTTAGATACAAAAGATTAATGATTGGAATTTCTTGTGCTCCAGAAATGATCCAAAAATTTTTAGAAAAGATGTTATTAGGTTGTGAAGGAACATTCAATTTTATCGATGATAGTATAGTTCACGGATCCACAGAAAAAGAACACGACGACAGGTTAAATAAGGTATTACAGGTTTTGAAAGAAAACGACGTACTACTAAATGAAAAGAAATTCGTTTATAAAACTATAAATATTGAGTTTCTTAGTCATGAACTTTCAGTTAGTGGAGTCAGACCACTAGATAAATACTTAACTTCAATAAAAAATAGTAGAACTCCCAATACCATAGAAGAAATTCAAAGCTTTTTGGGGTTAGTTAATTTCGTTAGTAAATGGATCCCAGATTTAGCTACCCTTACAGAACCTTTACGCGAAATGTTACGGTTAGGCTTAGAAAAGTTAGCAAACATAAAAAAAAAAACAAATAGGACAGCTAGGCATGAAAAGGCATTAAAAGTTCAAAAAAAAATCTAATATTAGATCTTTAGGTTATTATAATTCTTCTGTTAGGACTTAATTTACTGCTGATGCCTCTTCTGTGGGCTTAGGTGCAGTATTGGTTCATATTGGCGAAGAAGGTCCCCGTGTGATTGCTTATAGTCATAAAGCTCTTACAGACTGTGAAAAAAGATATTGTCAAACAGAAAAGGAAGCTTTAACACTCGTTTAGACTGTTGAACATTTCAAAATATACCTGTTCGACAAAGATTTTAAACTATTAAGCGATCACAAACCATTGGAAACCATTTTTGGAAGAACATCTAAACCATGCGCTAGAATAGAACGGTGGGTTCTTAGGTTACAGGCATATAGGTGTAAAGTCATTTATCGCCCGGGCAAGTCGAACATAGCTGACACCATTTCGAGACTTGGCAAAACTTCCCCATCAGAACCATTCGATTCCGAAAATTATATAAATTATGTTGTTAACTATAGAAGACCTATTGCAGTACCATCAAATGAAATTAAAGGATGCTCTACTGAAGATGAGGAAATTTTGAAAGTCAAGAAAGGAATCTATTGTAGCGATTGGCACAATTCCATTAACAATTTTCAGCTAATACAAAATGAGCTATGTTTCAATGGTGACATCCTTCCCCAAGGTACAAGAATAGTTATTCCTCATAATTTGCGTCAACGTGTACTAGAAGCAGCCCATGAAGGACACCCAGGCATAGTAGTAATGAAGGCTCGTCTTAGAACAAAGGTTTGGTGGCCCAGAATTGATAAAGATACTGAACTACTAGTAAAATGTTGTCGAGGTTGTACTCTGGTGTCTAATCCTACTCCAGCGCATCCAATGAAGAGACGAACACTTCCTGCTGAACCTTGGGTTGATGTTGCGATAGATTTTCTAGGGCCCCTCCCTAGTCGGGATTACCTTTTGATAATTATTGATTATGATAGTAGATGTAAGAAAATTAAAATAATGCATAATATTACTTCCCTTGACACGATAAAGGTCTTAAAAGAAATTTGCTCTAGATTAGGTTACCCGGCGACTTTAACATGTGATAATGGAAATCAGTTTACTAGTGAGGTTTTCCTGAACTATTATAAAGAATGTGGAATCATTGTAAATAATACAATACCTTATTGGCCTCAAATGAACGGCGAAGTTGAGAGGCAAAAAACCGAAATATTTTAAAACTTTAAAAAAATTGTCAAGCAGAAAATCGGAACTGGAAAAGGACCTCTTTAGTTATTTAATGATGTATAACAGTACACCTCACTCTGTTACAGGCAAATCTCCTTCAGAATTATTTTACAGGAGACAGTTTAGAGACAAGATCCCGTCAGCTCCAGACATTGAATTTAAAACAATTAATGCAGATGTAAGAGATCTTCAATTGAAAGAAAAAGGGAAAGGCTATGGAGACCTAAAAAGAAAGGCAAGGAACAATAACTTAGAAATAGTCACTGGTGTAGCTGGTGGTGATGTTAATATCCGGAACGATGATACTGGAAAAGAATATCGTCGAAACATAGTCCATTTAAAAAAAAAAAAATTAATGATTCGTGGACTGTGGTTGATCAACATGAACATAATAACGAATTAAATTAAATTATCTAACTTGCTTGACTTGATTGTTCCATTGACTTGCTCTGATTAATTATGTTATTGTTTACATGTTATTTAGTATTTAAAATTATTAAGAAAAATGTAATATTATGAGTTCATTGTAAACTTGAAAAAAAATTAAAATAAACGAGGGATGTAGTGTATGCGCAACCCGACTACGACACAAACTCACCGACCGTGACCGCGTGCGGACGTGCTCGGTGTTCCGTCTACATTATTTAATTCCTAATAGTAAAACTGAGTTTGATTACTATATGTGTATACTACTGTGTTAAGAAGACATCGAACATTACATTATACATCGTCATGTCGGCCCACATATACCACGAATGAAGGTCTCTAGGTATATGAGCTACTGGATATACACAAGCTGATCCCGAAACGCGACAAGCCGAAACTGGTCACTATGACGGGCTTTACACCCATGTACTGTGGTCGCGATCCAGACGAGCACCGACGCCCTACCACCTCGCAAAATTTTACTTTCGCGTTTTGTACTCATTATAAATATTTTAACAGGTGATCTCCGTGAATTATTGTACTTTTAACTTTGAATCGACGTTTCAACATGGTTACACAGGGCATGGTCACGAGCAGACTGACGCGCCGCGGAGATATCATCGCGAGCGGGAATTTATGTCGCCTTGTAACGATGCTGATACTGTGAGTGTTCTATGTCCGGACTATTCAAATAGTCAAGAACAAAATAGGGTAGAGATAGTAACTTCCCGCTCCAGCTCCGCTTAAAAGGAAATGAATTCGCGCATAAGACGAGTCAAGGTATTTAAAATAAGACCGATTGACGGAAAGTCGGAATGTGGAGAGTAAAGTGTAGTGCAATAATGGCAAAGACTACCAAAAGGTGAGAATTAATTGACAGTGGCTGTCATCGTGCTGCCGCTCATAGAAGTCTGAAGGTGTCTAGGTACATGAACAACTATTGGTACATAAGCTGGTCTCAAAACGCGGCAGGCCGAAGCGAGTCACTGTGAAGCTGTTTGCAATTGTGTACTGTGGTCACGATTCAGTTCGGGCTGTCACTGTATCACCTAAAAAGCTGTGAAAAGTTTAAAGATTAATAAAGCAATATAATTGATAACGGTAATTGGGATCGACTTTGGGATCCTTTTGAAATCATGGCCTACTAGCAGAATCCTTTGCTTTCCTTTTTTCTTTTGTCCACTAACTAATCACGCTCCCAATGTTGCCATATAAGAGGTTCCCATTTAATAATTTTTTATTTTATTTGGTATTTATTTAACAATGATCACCTAAACAGAATCTAATATAGTTATCGAGTAAAGCCTTCATCGGTCGAACAGGGCTTTTATAGTATACTGTATATATTAAAATATTCTTAAAATTACCTCACAACTAGTCAGAAAGTAACCGAATACACGACCGAAACCGAAAATTCGATCAGACACTAGATATCAACTAAGCGTTTACTAGAAATGATTGGAATTATATAAATGCACGTTTATTGCTCATATTTTATGTTATTTTATAAAACAATGTACAGTGTCTCAATAGTATCTCTTCAAGTTCCGTACCTTAAAAGGAAAAACCCAGCCAAGTGTGAGACGGACTCGCGCACCGAGTATTCCGTACAAACAGATGAATGAAAAAGTTATCATTGAATTCGATTAACTTTAACTGTTCAGATTTCTTACATGTAGAACATAGTAATCCTCACATAAAAATAAATTCAGTAAATATCACGACAAGTATTTTGGGGAGTTATTTAACCTTGTTTCACCCTCTCCCTTCCATAAAAGAAGTACGCGCTCAGGTTTACAGAGTCACAGCTATACAGTAACTCTTGTCACGGATAGGACTAAGAGGTTCTCTAACCCTTACTTTTGCTGAGTGTTTGAGCTCTGAAATGCTCTTTCGGCGAACGTGCTTCCGCCGTCCAATGGTAATGGGTCTTTTAAAGGAAGCGTAATGAGATATGTGTGCAATTCGGCATATCTACTGCGATTATCGATGTTGTTGCTATAGTATAGAAGTTGCAGTCGTTTTTAGACTGCACCATGCTTACCATCAGGCGTGCTGTGGTCACTACGCTAAGTCAGGATAAAAAACTCGTGCGCATGGTTCATTTACGGAAGGGAGAGGGTAGAACGAGGTAAAATAACTATTCAGAACTGTCGTCGTGGTACAGATTTTAGGAAACGCAGTACGCACGCGCATGGCGTTTTGTCTTTGTAAGTAATAATTTAAAACATCTAGTGTTATTCCATAAACACAGTGTTTCTCGGTTGAAAGAAGCTATTTGTCTTGAGTGTTGCCAGGTTTAGCGAGTGTAGTTGAGCAATTTGCAGCGCCAGCACTGCGCAGTCCAGTAGCGCTGGTTGCGCCGAGCATGCATTCAAGCTTCATCTGAGATATATTGCGGTCCGAGCGCTGCCGCTACCTGCCGACTGAGACAGACCTCACTCACTACTAGAATCGACTGGCTGTGAACTCAAATTCCCAGAAGTGAAGTTTTAAAGAAATCTGGTCTCCTGGATTTGATCCTAGGTACCGGTAAAGTTTTCTTTGATGAGCAGATTTGTTTGTAGCGAGTTATTAATATGTATGTATATTTAAGTAGACACAGGGCAATTTTATAGACGAGGGAGATACTTCAGGATACAATAATTTGCTTATTCTTGCAACTGATAAAAATATATATAACTGTATTGCCTAACAAATCAATCAAACAAATTAGGATTGATTTGTAAAAAGTTTAGACACAGCAGCGCGTGTGGCTCTAGATTGGTTGGTCAGTAGATAAAGTTCCTTTTACGTAAATTTTGGTAAAAAAATATTGGCTCATTTTCCTTTCGCACTTTATCTTACTGGTTAAGGTCAGGCAAAATATAGATATTATTTAGGCTTAATAATTGATCGTTATTCATTCATTCATTTTTTTTTTTTTTTTTTTTTTTTCGAAATGACGCGTATTGTCGACCGGGAAAGGTCTTCGCAAACTAACCGTGTGTGTAATTGTCTCTAAATATGTTGACTATAATGTATATGTGCTTTGTTTGAAAGGTAATATTAAAATATTGCAATTTTAAGATATGTGGAATTAGAATCGAATATCTTCCTTAAATATTTTCTCCGTCTATAAAATCAAGCTGATCCCTGTACGCGACAGGCCGAAGCGAGCCACTATGACGGTCTCTGCACCTGTGTACTGTGTCCACGACTCAGGTCGCGCTATCGCCCCACTACCTGAAAAATGTAGAGACCCATAGTTGTTGCATGTGTGAGCCGACCGAGATAGTCGCTGTCGTTTTGGGAAAATACTGTACTTACCATAAAGTGCATTGTAGTCGCTTTGTTATGTCAGTGCAATAAAAAGAATCTTCTAGAAGTTTTGTAAGTCTGTGCACAAGGAGAGAATACAGTGATATAGGCTCAACAGAGCTCAGCGCACGCGCAGCGACGTGCCCGCGTCCCTGTCAGGAAACCCGTCATCATTTCACAATCTACTGCCTCTATTTTAAATCCTTGAATATATACGACACTAGAAACGTTCTGCGACTTTACCTGCGTTAAAACTGATGAAACACTCCTGTTAAAATAAATGAAACGTTTACATTTAGGAAAGTTTATTTCACTTGGGGAAAATCCTTATAGGACATCTCGGCTGGACAGCGTGAATGTCGGCCGAGGTAACCTCTGCGAACTGATGTGGACTTTGACGCCTGTAATTAATTATCCACAAAACTTCCACGCTTACACCGTTTTTTTTACTTGTAGAAAATCCTCATTGTACCGTCCTGGCTACATATGGGGGATGGTAACCGCGGTGTGCTGGACTTTTACCGACTAAAAACCCCAAGTTGACCTCATCTGCACTAAGACGGGACTGTGGGTCCTGTAATCAACTGCTCCACAGCGCCACGCTGCACCTACTGGGCATAATCACGGGGGGAACATTTAGTAATGCTATTTTAATCTTACTGTAATGAAGCGGTATATACAGAAGCTCTCAAATATTTTTTCACCTGGGTAATATTATATAGGTGGCTGAGGAAGAGATTAACTATAATTTGAAGCTTCCTATACAGAAGCCAGTATTCCTTTACAAATACTTAGCTAATTACAATAATGCAAATGTGAATAAACACTTCACACAAAAAATAAATAATCCGCTCTCAACACTCGACTCTAATGCGATAATTACTACTTGAAACGCACTTGATGAATATAAATGACATGTCTTATTATTCCGCCGAGGGGTTCCGCTGTCGTCTCTACAATCAAACGCTTCATAAGACTATAGTACTTTTTGCTGGTGGATTCAGGTGAATCCATATGTATACACATTATTTATTTATTTTATTTTTATTTATAGAAACACTTATATAGTCTAGATTAACACATAGACAATATATTAGACGTGAACGAGATGCATAATAAATGCTACAATATTTAGAAGTGTAAACTAACTAGCGCAGAATAAAAGGAAAAAAAAATGCGACCAACACACGGACAGGTAACAAAAAGAAAAATATTAACTAATTTGCAGAAAAAAAAAACGATAAAACAGAGGAAAAGAAAATGCAAACAAATGATGATCTATTTCACAATCCTCTCGATTTACATTTTTTTTTTGAGTTTCAAAATATTATTATGAAATATATTCGATCAGTAGATCTCCACCTAGAGTTGTACAGCCTTGTCATTCTGCATAAGGGTAAAATTAGATAATCTGGGTAATCTAGAAGGGAAGAAAAATGAAAATGCTATATTTGGTAAAATGCTAGAAGCTTCGAGAAGATTATTAACAATTTCGAGTCAAGTTTTCGAGAAAGCATATATAAAATATACAAAAAGGTACATAAGTCCGCAAAGATTCCACATAAAAAGGATTAAAACTGTCATTTTTTTTTCTCTACAACTTCTAAAGGCGCCATACATATAAGACAGAAAATCGACATCAAAAAAATGTTTGTTGTACATATCGCAGGTACGAAAAAGAAAGTATTTTTAACATAATTTGACTTCACAAGCGACACTTTAATCAGCAAAAAGTCCCTTCCATTGGAAGGTTGAGAACACCTGAAACCTATTGGGCTCAGCAAATAGGACGCGTCTGTGGGACCTCTAATAATTTTAGATAAAGAAACATAATGTTTCTCAATTCTGATATAATTTATCGTAGGAATTGAATGAGAAGAAAGGCTTTGATGATAAAGGCAAATGGAAAATGTAGCTGTAGTGGCTTAGTGGATAAGAGACCGGTATCTGTACGCGGCAACGAGAGTGGTAATACGTTCGCTCTCTTCTTCTGGGTTTTGCAGATTAAGGCATCATATGTTTACTGATCACGAAAAACATAGCGAAGAAACCAGCATGACATATACTAGAAATGTCACGTGTACTAGTGCTGTGAGAACGGCGATCAGCTGCGCTACTGGTCACTTTGGGAAGCACATATAAGCGCCAAGTGCCACTAATGTATATCTGGTCACACCGTAAGGGATATAGCGTGACGATATATTATTATGATAAATACTTGTTTTATAATTTCTATAAAATATCTTCATTTGGTCAGTGATTTTATCTTTAATTCTGATAATGTTTAGATAATAAATATAAATATTGTTGAAATTTATTCTGCAGTAGCGCAGAATTCATTTATGCAGAAAACCTTTGCCTACCATTTAGTGATTAGTAATTAATTAAAACAAACTCACGTTCTTACTATCTATAAATGCAATAGTAGTTAAAAATGTTTTTAGGATAACAGGCGTTTGCTAAGATATATTTTTACTGATTTGACAAATTGACTACAGCGTATCTGATGGATGCAATACATTTTCTATATTTTCAAAAGCATATTTAAACTTATTTTGTTTAATTGTGTATTTTCTTTGACTTTGTAGTATTTCTTAACACAAATATGGCATAGAATCGGAATAACTGAATTAAAATCATGTTTTGACGGGTCAACTCGCGGTCTTGACTCGTGGTTGTGGTTTTTTAATATTTCTTAATTCTATGATTTACAGAATAGTGTTTCTGTCTTCACCACATTTAGGTGGTGTGAGGGCGTAAGAGCCGACTGAGCACGCCGCATTGCAAGCAGATTGCTGCTGCATGCACCTTCCCTGCACGCAGCCACCCCCGCCGGCCCGCATTGGACATCGTGCGCTGCGTTACATGCCCAAACCCCTTCCCGTGGATTACACAAATATAGAGGAAAAGGGAAGGGAGGCATTTGCCCTGCAGTGGGCCAAAACTGGCTAGTAATAATAAGAGTTTTAGTGTCACATCACGGAATTCTAATTTTCCTCGTGTAACCGCAATCATTGACATATCATAGTTTACATTGTTGCAACACTACTTGTTTATGCTCACACTTGCCATACAGAACTGGTAATGTATTGCAATCGTGGCAGATTATTGATGATTGCTGCCCGATCATTAACTGTTTTGTAGGTGTTTTATTGAATTAATTGCGCACAAGATAACAGGAGTTGCAAAAGCTCGTACTAAAGGCAAACGTAGATGTTTAAACGCTCTTTACATTTAAAAGTCACTTTGTAAACTAATTAATCATTAATTTGTTACAACATATGCGTAACCGATAGGTTAATGTCATTTTTTAAATTGTTTAATTTGTTAATAGAATGTCTTAGCAACTAAGTCTTAGAAACAAATAAATAAAGAGACACTTGTTTAGGTATACAGAATGTGTTCTTTGTATCTTGTTTATTACGTCTTATAAATGCATTCTTTTGTAGTGCGTAAGCAATGGCCGTGTAACTTGCTGGTAATAAATGTTCTAAGACATCAGAAGAGAGACAAGAGCCCTTGCCGAGTCTCAATTGGGGTTCATCAAGTTAAACCGTGTGCGACATTAATTCCGAACGATGTGATCACTCGCAAATATGAAATCACGGCTACACACGTCGGCGGTAGATTCTCTGTAATGTTCTACGCCTTAAGGCTTACCGTATTTCACGAAGGCAATAAAAGTTAGCAAATTACGATATATCTGCTTCGAACCGTTGTACACAACCGCGAGTTATTTGTAGTGTGGTCCGTTTGGCCGCCGCTGACCGGCCATTACGCGGCTAGCGATCTTAATTCGTATCATCCGAGATGCGTTATCTGCCACTAAACTATAATTAAAACAGTAAAACTATAGTTCACCGTTACAAGCCGAAAAAGAGAACGTTTTCGAGTAATTAAAATGGCGGCGGGCGCACGCTCCGTGTAAAACTGTTGTGAGTGTTCTGCCGTCTGCGCTCGCGCAACCAGGTCGCCGCGTCTTCTGCACAACAATGTAATGTAACAGTAAAGCACCTTTTTAAACTTTAACTTTTTTAAATCGTTGTGGTTTGAAACTCAAAACTAAAATCCATACTATAATGTGACAAAGATATAAATATTTATAAATTGAATCTTTGATTGATATATAATAAAATACTTTATATATTTTTCTCTTAGCAGTGTGAGTAATGTATCCAGTTGTTATTATATTCAGACACTCTCTGTTTTGTATACATGGATCAGCATGACGGCGGCATTAAGGTGTCTACCAATCGATCATAATTCCTTGGCGGTCACTACCATTCTTAGATTACTCAGTATTTCCATCAGATGCGTTGTGGTCACCCTGTCTAACAAGTATAAAGAAATGCCATCGAGCTACTCACTGTACTGTCTCTACGCTACCTTTAATCTGTAAGACAGATATATTTATTTTGAAGTTCCTCGAATAATATAATATTGTTATATTTTAATTCGATTGCAGGTGTAGATTTCACAAATGTTGTTTCATCTAGGAAAAGCAGTGTTTTATGTTCATCTACCTTATGAATATTAAAATATGTGTGCGTACAGTTAACGATGAAAGTAAGATTTCTATATTACATTTATATAGTAAAAAACATAATTAAGTACCTCATTATTCCATTTACTGAAAACTATCATAATGTGACTACTTTCAAGTATTGTTGACGTCTTCTTTAATTTTTTTAATTTAATTCTAGCAGCAGCTACTATATCGCGAAGTACTGTACTGTACTGTATGCTCGTATATGAAAAGATGTCTGATGAAAGCCGAGCTGCGCAGTCACCTATATCCGACTCATTTTGCGGTCCTTCGCGGCCCGCCACACACTGCTGAAACTCCTTTTATAATTTGTATCATGCCTAAAACAAAGACATATGCCTGACGCTGGGACGGCTTAATAGCGCTATGGCCTTGCAACGCTGAAGATCCTGGGTTGGAGTCCCGGCACAGAAAACTTATTTATGATGAGTAGGTTAGTTTGTCGCAGGGCATGGATATGTCTATGCAATTAAGTATGTATATCTTTGTTTAGCACTTATAGCACGAGCGCAAGCTGACTCTGGGGCATGGGCAATGTGGGCGATTGCTCACATATAATATATTATTATTATATATAACAATCATTTACATTGCTTCGGATTCAAACCCAGGATATTTAATATCAAAAGCAGTATCTCCAAAGTTATCAGTAACCAGTGATTATGTCCTGTTATAATTAGCCACCAATAGATTTATAGTTCGGGCGGCTTGGTCAACACGTCGGCTCATGGCCGAAACCAGGTTGAAGAGTTTTACTACACAAATTATTGCGGTTACTCCTCGCCTAATGCAAGAATCTACCTACTAATTTTTCATCTGTCGTGCTAATGGCCGCATAATCTGCCGGACGATTCTGGCGGGGCAGCAAGGTATTGTGACAGGCCTAGGGCAGTGATAGGGGTCAGTTATCAGTACCCAGACATTGTAACCTACCGCTTTCTAATTGTGTCGATTCGCTCACCCATTAGATTAAGAAGAGTTTGGACGAGAAGGTGCGTTTGTGCAAGCAAACAGATCCTGCACAATTAACTGTTTTCGAATATATACCACAGCGAGTTCACCTTCGCGGAATGGAGCTGCATCCCACACCTACTTGATCTGATTTTGAAATGTGACCATGGCTGTATTCGGTTGGTCTATAATAAAAGAGGTTCCTTGAAAAAGTTTGGGGAAGGCTGGCCCCCGCTATCGGTGGCCATATTAGAAGACATATAAAACAATGAGTGACGTCACCGATGGCATTGTTGCCAGGACGCGTGGCAGCCGGCGGGGTCGTTCACACGTGGCCATCGATAGTTGACGGATGGCCCGTACGTGGGCAGAGTGGGCACGTCACTAGCTCTCACATTTGGCAACGGTGTTTAGAAACTGCTCCTATGGAGGCTTCCATTCTGTTGAAATCGTTGCGTCATTTGTATTACTTTAACGTCCATTTTTACTACCATCTATACTTATAACAAAAGTGTAACTGCTCGCTGTCTGTACGTAAGAGACGTATGAGAAATGCTCATACCGTCATAGTGACTCGCTTGGTCTTATCGCGTTATGGGACCAGCTTGGGTACGCCCATCTACTTATACACCTTGAGACCTTCAGTCATGGTATGGCCGAGGGCCGACTTGACGCTATAGATTGTCAATAGATTTTCGTCGTGTGATAGTCAATTTTGTTTTTGGACTACACTGTACTTGCCATCAGGCACACTGTATTTTGTCGAGCCAGTATAAAAAAGACTGTTATTTAATGCCTTGACTAATGAAATCTTGGCCGATTTTGGCCTTAGCGACGTCTCCAAACCACATAAAGTAGACCTGCAGCTCCAATCGGAGAAATTGAGTTCGCTGGTGAAGATATTCGGAGACTGTCAATTGCGCAGGATATATTTGGTGCGTGAATGCTAGCGCTTGTACAAACACATCCTCGCAGCCAAACCCCCTTAACCTAAGAGGACGGGGAAACGACACTACCATAGAGAGGCAGAATGCAGGGGCTGGGCACTTGATAACTGATCTCGACACTCTAGGCCTTTCACAATACCTTGCCGTCTCACCAGAATCGTTGGGTACACTAAGCTACCGTTAGCATATCAGATGATGAATAGAGGCAGTCTTTTGCACTAAACGGGGAGTCGCCGCAACAACTTGCATGATAAAACATTGTGCAAGCCCCTTCAAATAGGTATCGCCCATGAGCCAACGTGGTTGCCAGGGTGTGATCGCTGTGAGCTGCACAGCTACGAGGAGCTACTGGAGAACCAACGAGTTTATCTTATTTCTGTCACCTATAAATATAGCTGAATGCCTTAAAATGAACTGCAGATTTTGATATAAGGTTCAACCTTGTATTTCCACGCGTTCTTGAGAAAAAGTCTTGATAGATAGACAAACAGACGGAGAACTAAGTAAAAGTCCAGTCCTATTAAAAGTTCTTTTGAGGAACGAAACCTTAAAAATATTCTAAGACATAATCAGTTTGAAGCGCTCCAGCTGCGCAAGGATATTGCCTCACTAAGCATTTCCTACCGTCTGCACCACGTCAAGTGTTTTGAACAGTTATTTAACCTGGTTCTATCCTCTCCCTTCCGTTACAGAACCATGTCGGCGGTTTTATGCGGAGTCACGGCTATGCGGTACTCACATCTCGGCTAGAACTAAGAAGTTCTCTAACTCTTACTGCAGCCGAGCCGTTTAGCTGTGGGATGGTTTATCGGCGTAGTCATGTTTTGGACTGTATCATGCTTACCATCATTCGTGGTGTAGTCACCATGCAGAGTTAGGATAAAAAAAAAGAGAAAAAGGAAACCATATCACATAATTAAATAATCTACAAATCAGTGATGAACCTAATATAATCCGAAAGCCATTTGCTGCATTCAAGAATCTATTAGTCATCGATGGCACGTGCAGCTTTTTGCTCACAATTTTTTTCTTTATTATAAAAACACATTTCCGCGGTAGCAGCAAGTTAATTCTCTAATATGAACGTAATCGCTTTTGAGTGCGAGAGGTTTCCTTACGACGTTTACAAAAAAATATATGAACTGTACTATTTTATATATTACTGGTAAGCCATTTTTTTTGGTAACACAGGAAAAACTCCTTCAAAGGACCGCCAGGGCCGCTAGGAGCGCATCGACTCTGGTGTGTCCCTCATATCTCTTTACCCTGGCCTAGGAATCCTTATTCCCCCCATTTGTCCGGGTAGCGAATAATAGTGATTTAAAGAGACCACCTCTCAGGATCTCTCTCAGGGGCAGCGCTGGACACTGCGCACCGCCATCATCTAATCTAATTAGTACTACTACCCGGTATTATGAGTGAACCCGTTCAGACTTCACCCAGGTGAGATTTTCATTTAAAACTCATGAATTTTGTAGCAAACTTTCAACGCGTACTCCACCCTTTATTATAAAATTCGTCCTGAATGGGTGGCAGTATAAAATTAATCAATATATTACGATGAAAATGAAAAAAAAAAAACTATAAAATGGACCACAAGTTAAACATAACATTGACCTCGAATAATTCTGGAATCGATAGAGTTATTATGGTCTGATCCTCAGTTCCAAAGTAGCAGAAAAGCTTTTCCCACGTTATTTCCATGTCAAGTGTACTAGTGCTGTGAGAATAGCAATCAGGTGGGCTGCTAGTCACGTTGGGTACGACTTATAAGTACATAGTGGATACAGCCACTAATATCTATACTAATATTATAAAGCTGAAGAGTTTGTTTGTTTGTTTGTTTGTTTGAACGCGATAATCTCAGGAACTACTGGTTCGAATTGAAAAATTCTTTTTGAGTTGAATAGACCATTTATCGAGGAAGGCTTTAGGCTATATAACATTACGATGCAATTATTATGAACGAAGAAATAATGGAAAATGTGAAAAAAAACGGGGAAAATTATTCATCCTTGAGGGCTTCCATTGCGTGCGCTGCGAAAACGGTTCAAGATACCAAAAATATATGTACGAAAGAATTATTCCTCTTGAAATGATCTAAAAAAATGTCCGCGACAGTATATGTCTATCTTTTAAGATTAACTCACTAGAACCGTTTTTATGGTAATTTTAAATTTGGTCGAAATTAATGCATTATTTGTTAAGAGTTGTATCAACGTAATAATATTAATCTTTATCCAAATAAATGTGTTGTTGATTAAGAGTATTTAATTATGCACAAAATTGTCTTTGACATCACTTAATTTCAACGAACATCTTAGAAGATATTACAAAACCTTATATAGCAACACAACGTTTGCCGGATCAGCCAGTACTTTATATGAATTAACTATACTCTGGAAAGTGAGCTGCTGAGATGTATAATTTTATTCCGCCTCTGCCCCTTCTACCATAAATAGACATGACGCGGTGAGGGTTTGAACCCTTATTTGGTTGACTTTCTAGGTGTTGCCAGGAGCCGATTCGCTTCCTCCGTCAGTTTTTCTAACATCTTATGACTTAGAAATCTTCAAACTACGAGTGAATCGGTATTTGCTGGGCGAGCGCGCTCCATCATCGACCTTATTATTACTTTCCATCAGATGAGATTGAAGTCAAACGTAAGCCTGTCCTTAATAAAAAAAAAAATCTCTGCTCACCCTGAAAGGGATATAGCATGATGATATATTATTAATAGTAACTCCTTGAAATCCTTAATACAGTTACTTTAAAATGTTTCCATCCTTCATGCGTTACTAATTGACACTCGATATAATTAGAGGTCGGCGCACAGTTGCCGACGATTCTCGGAACTCGCCTCTCGTATTTTATACAACATTTATCCTAAAACATTAAGGAGTTATTAAAAATACGAAAAATAATTAAAGCGGTTATTTCTCGGAACCTTTTTCATTAAAGGTTAAGTTAGCCTGATTTTTCGTCATACAGGGATATACAATTAGGAAATGCAAAAAACTAAATCGAGGCGCCAAAAGTTAATTCGAGAGAGTATTCTTCAATAGAACATACGAAAATATTACAAAGAAACTCGTATAGAATGAACCGTGAAGAGATATTTAAGTATGCGTGATAAAGGTGGATGTCGCCTGAATGATGCCTATCGAATAGACGTGTTCAATTTTTGAACTGCACTGAACATATAGTATGCTCAGTTATGCGACAGTTAATGAGGTCATTATGTCAAATTAAAATTAAAAATTGTCATTAATTTAAGAATAAAAATTTAATTAACTTATTAAATTATTCCCCTGGACAAATATATTTAACCTAATAAACAGAAGTTTCTAAATTAGCTTTTTGGTCTGGCCCTTTATATATCCATTTGTCAAGGACTTATAGTTTCTACACCAAATAAGATAATATTATAAATACTTTAACGGGTCTTATGCGCGAATTAAGTTAGTTATAATTATGCTTCGAGCTGGTTACACAGGTAACAGTCACGGGCAGAACGATGCGCCGCGAAGTTTTCATCAGGGGCGGGCAGTTACTTCCTCTACTCTATTTTGTTCTTGATAATTTGAATAGTCAAGACATAATAATCTCAGTATTAGCATTTACACGTCAAGCCATAATCAAAAGTAAGTTAATTCGCACATAAGCCCGTTAAAGTACTCATAATGACAACAAACCGAGAAAATTTAAAATGTATTACATAAGATAATGATTTTAATTTAGGATATAATATGTAAAAACGCCATCCAACCTTGTATAGAATATTTTAATTTATAAAAAATAAAATCTGAAGGCGTCTTCCATTTATATAAAATTGAAAGCATTTTTTTCTAGTTTTTTTTTAATAAAATTAATAGGGCATCATTGCTTCTTGGCGCAACAAGATTTTTGTTGAATTCAATGCCAAAAAAACAGAGGTGTGTATATTTTCCAGTAAATAAACCTCTTTCTGCCCCCTTCCTTCTCTCCAGAATGTGTTGCTTGCAATGCGGAAAGCCTAAGTGTCTTACATATGAATATTCGCTGTGATCTCGATCTTAGGGATCATTTAGGATCTGTCCTTTTCTTTCTTTCTTTCTTTCAATAAGTGTTTTGTATCGTCTGTATCACGGCATGTGCTCTGAAGAGTTATTTAACCTTGTTCCACCCTCCCCCATCCATAACAGAATCACGCGCGCGGTCTTGCGGGGTCACGGCTATAGGTAACTCACATCCTGGCTAGGTCTAGGAAGTTCCTTAACTTTTACTTTTCGTCAACTTGTTGGCTGAGGAATGGTCTTCCGGCGAGCGTGTTTTCACCGTGGTATGATACAGGGTCTTTTAAGCGTAGCGTGAAGGAATATTTCTGCAGGCTAGCATGATCGCTGTGACTACCAATGGGTTTTTCTTAACTATTGATAGTCGCTGTCGTTTTTTGGACAGCATTATACTTACTGTCAGACGTGCTGGGGTCACTGTGGCGAGTCATGAAAATAAAAAAGTAAATCATGCATCCAGCACATAATTATTTCACTTTACAAATAAATAAGACAAATCATTTATCTTGACATCTCTCTCGGCTAACTTTCCAAACGATGATATCCGAGTATACATTTTAATTTTGACAAATTGCCCAGGTTTTAAGGTCGAACATTCGAACGTTTCGTTGATATGACGTAAAATGAATGCCGATGCCGATATAAATCGTTAGGCAGGTCAGAATAGACACGTGCATTATCAAAAAAACATTATTATAACCATTAAAAAGAAATTCAATATCGGTTTTAAATAAAACTTAGAATCTCCTTTACATTTTACGATTTGAGCACAAAATATCGGGTATATTTACGTGCGTTGAATTTTTTTATTATCGTTAGCTAAATATGAAGTCGATCTGAGGAATTCCAAAAAGTAACATTTGCTGTGATGGCCTCGTGGAGAACAGGCCGGTATTCATGAGCGGCAACGGGAATGGCCGTAGCTTCAAATCTTGGCACGTGCCTCTGATTTTTCGAAATATACCTTTTACCCAAATAAAACAATATTATTGGAAACTTGATCGTCAAGAATATATATTATAACGAGATTATATGATTGTTTTGAGCTAATCATATTCATTGGGTTAATCAAGTATTGTGTATGCCGAATTCCCTGGCTGCCCATAAGCCTGACATATGGCTTTGCAGTTTTTAAATTATAGCTTATTTTCCTTTTGTATTTTAGTACATAAAAATAAAAATTAAAAAAGTACGGACTTGGTCATTACGTGCTCAACAATGAAGAAAAACATCATGAGGAAACCCGCATAGCTTCATGCTCATATGTATACGTGCTGTGGGTATGGCGATCGGCGAGCTCGATATATTTAATAATAATATTTTAAAACTAAAAAAAAAATAATATTATTAGAGAGGATCGTGGAATAGGTTATTTTATTTGTTTGTGTTTTTTTAAATTAGATTAACGTTTTTCTTTTTGTTACTATTCCTGTTCGTGTGTTGTCCGTATTTTAATTTTGTTCTTCCTGTGGAAATAGCCTACCCTTTTAAATGTAGTGGCATTTGTAATGTAAATATGTTATATTTTTAATGACTTATATATTTTTGTATGTGTTCATGTAAACTATATGAGTGTTCTTATAAATAAAAAATAGGATAGTAATAAAAAGGGTCTCACTACTTTCAATGAATTTTATTGACTTTATGCATTTAAATAAAATAAATCTGCTTACAATCATGTAATCATGGGATCATGGCTACCTGATTATATTTTTAATGATTAAGAGGCATATTTGTTCACGTAGCAGTACATAGTACGATCCAAATATTACTTTTAGAATATCGACACGATCAATCGTATCGGGCGCTGTAAATAATTTTATATAGTCACGGGTCAGGTGTCACCGAACATGTAAATCCGGTTAACATTAAGGAAATTAATAATTTTCGCGAAAGCTTGACTCCGGAGAGAGTTCCATCGATTTATAAGTCTTATTTATTTCCTTAGAGATGACAGCGTGACGTGTTTATTAGTACTTTGCTCAAGAAAATAATAGATATAACAATATATCATTTGTCACATACCGTTATTGCTGATAGTGTATCATTACGCTGTATCCCTTTAGGACGAGCAGAGATATATTAGTGACTGCATCCACTTCGCGCTTATATGTCGTGAACCTCGTGACCAGTAGCTCAGCTGGTCGCCATTCTCACAGCACCAGTACACGTGACACTTCTATTCGAGGCCATGCGGGTTCCTCACGATGTCAACTTCACCGGTCAGCATGTGGTGCCTATATCCTTACATAATATGGAAAACCCCAGACCTACATGCCGGGATTCGAACCTCCGACAATTCCACCAGCCACAAACAGATACACAATCCACTTTTCAAACAAAAGTAACTAAATCAAAATCGGTTGATTAAGGAATCAAAAAAGGTAGAAGGTATTATTCCAAAGACAAACATACAAATACATAGATCCACAGAAGCACAGATACGCGCGTGAAACTTATAACACCCCTGTTTTTGCGTTAGGGGTTCAAAATATAAGTATAACGAAGTAAGATTAACTTAACTATGCATATACAAGTGTTGAGTTCTATTTTAAACACTCGCTTGACATTTTACAAACGCTCCTTTGTGTAGCCCTACCAATGCAAGTCGACCTCTCGTGTACACCGTAAGTTCTGCCGTTGCAAACATTTTCGGAATGGCAACGAGGTTGCGAGAGCTCTTGGCGGGCTGGTCTAGGTCCCAGGTCAGACAATAAGGTATGAGACAATACCGTCGATGAATATGCATGGTGGCATCGCAGCGTTGCAATTTGGCCGGAACCGTCTTGTAATGACAATGTGACAAAAATAACATGTCTGCTATGGTTTACGCACTGAGCGGTAGGAACGTGGCGGTTGGAGAATCTTGACACAGCTACATACATGTCATAATTGAGTTACTACTTATTTTAAGAACGTTATTTTTTCTTTACTGGCTAATAATGTGACTTCAGTGTACGTGATGGGGAAATACAGTATATTACAAGCACAATAATGGGGACGAGAATTCGTTATAAGTCGACGCACTGTTGCTATGGCAGCCCTTACATATCACGAGAGAAGTTTCCAAGTATACGAAAGCCTGAAAAACATGTTGTATTTATGGTATAGACATTCATGAATAAATATTAAAATTTTAAAATATAACGCATAGATGTGAATATGCATTGTGAATAAAAACATTGTGAAGAAACTCGGGTGGCATCTAATAGAAATGTCATGTGGTCTGAGAACAGCGATCAACTGCGTTAGTATTCACGTAGGGCAGAACAAATAAGCGCAAAGCGGATACAACTACTAATATAACTCTGCTCACCCCGAAAGGGATATAGCTTGAACATATATTATTATAATTGTCAATAAACGAACTCATTTTCTCAGCAAAGTCAAAGAAAAATAAATGTCAGCGACGAAAAGATTAGCAGCGGCGTCAAATGAATCCAGTGCGTTGTGAGTGCGCAGGCGACACAGCGACGCGCGTTGACTCCGTGACATAATGCATGCGTGTGACTGTTGACACAATATATATTCTGCTCCTCACAGCGATCTGGTACATAATATATATTCTTATTTTTACATTACTTGAAGGATAGTGTCATCGACAGCAGACACAAAGGTATGCTTCGATGGTTTGGACACGTGGAGAGGATGAATGATGAAAGATCGATGGTAATAACACTGTGTCTTGTACATTTGGCTGCTTTAGACGAATGCTCAGAAGAAAAGTCAGTTTCATTTTTTTTTTTGTTTTTTTTTTTGGTTTTATACTTAGTTTTCTTTTATGGTTTTGTGTCCCTTAACTTCATTTTCGTATTGTATTCTTTCATTTGGAAACTTTTCGGGATTATGTATTTTTTATTATTTAAACATTCCCTTATGTAAAAAAAAGATACACAACATGAATGTGAGTGGAGTTAGAGCCGAGGCCGACTGAGAGTTACCGACGCAGATCAAATGAAGAGAGCTTTGATGGAATGTTAAGTCAAGAGTACGCGGAATAGAGAGTGCATGAAGGGATTAATAAATGTCAAAGAAGTGAAAGGAGTTTGAAAAAAAGACAGAAAATGCGTTCCATTCTCTTCGTCTACCCTAATAAGGAATCGGTATGATGTACATTAAAATTATAATGTTTGGCGTAAACTGGCGTGGTGAAATATCTCATCAAATAGCTTTGTGCAACTTTGTGTCACGCCAATAATCATTTATTTGAAAATCTACCCTTTTTTATTTTCCTACCCTCATCCTGCCACCTTTTCCACCGATGGTCGCCGCATAAGGCGTAAGCATACACTGAGCAAGAGAGTCTATCATTTTTTAAAATATATTAGTCAGTGGGCACGCTGGGTGATGTGCTTGTATGCCGCCTCTGGAATTTGGTGTTCGAGACGTGGAACCCGCCTCGCAAGATCCGAGCATCTTTGCTATAAGATATGAAAATTAGTATTAGGAAAATATTTAACCGTGGAAAAAAATCATTTATTTATATAAAATAACATTATTCCTAAAATGAACACTGAAAATGCTTTGGTTAAATACAAAGGAACACTTTCCATCTGGATGTGAGCTATAGTAGTTAGAAACATTCATTCTAAGTTTAGACAAAATTTAAATAAATTTCATAATTAAACTTAGGAATCTTACAAAAGATCGAGGAATAGTTATCAAAAAAGAACATGTTAACCGTTTTGAATCAATATTGTTCATACAAAATAACGTTTTTTTGATAATAGGAGCATATAACAAAATACATAATAGTGTACCTATTACGTGAATAGGTTAATGGCATCGTAAAATGTTTTAACGTCTTTTTAGATATAGAGATAGATGTTAATTTGGTGTCGATATTCAAGAAATAACGAAGAAAACTTTACTCAAACGACATTTTTATTTTTTTATTTCTGTAATTAATGAAAAAATATGATATAACAGTTACCTAACGTTTTTTCATAACAACTGATTGAAATATTAAAATTTAATATTGTAGCGCGTATTTACTCCCCTAGCTGTGGGCTCGAACTGACGCTTGGTAACGGAAATATTTCTATTGATTGGATTGGTTAAAATTTTATCACTTAAAAAAATAATTTTAAAAGATTCATACCATTTTATATTTAAAAACTTGTTAGCTTAACTTCATTTATTGCTATAAAAATTACTTTATGTGTAAAAGAACTTAAAATTTGATTTTTATAATATGGCGACAGCCATATATAACAATTTGAAATATCTCTTTTAAAACAATGCCTTATATTGTATTTAACAATAGAAGCATACATAACTATTTAAAACTAACTTAATATCTAAATAAAAATAAAACACAAAATTGTTAATATTGCGTATATTTAATATCAAGGCTGTATTTTTATTTTCTGTAAAATGAAGGCAAATCTTACGCTACTCGGGGGTGTGTTGGCTGTATGTACCAGTTACCTTTGCCTATCTGATATTATATGACTGATATATTTGATTATCTGTGATTTAAAAAAAATGCTGTTTCTCTCTCTGTTACCAAAATATATTGAATATTAAAAACTGCTTTTGATGGATGTCTTTCACATAAACCTCAAACTAACAACAGCTCACAACCGTTTCGTTGACATACTTCGGCGTCGAATCTCACTAATAAAAGCCATTCGGCACCGGCTGGGTCGGATCGCGTGGGCGCAACTAATCTCTATAGTCTTGTGTGTCACAATATTCTCTTGGACCATTATCAGTGCTGTGGATTGCCAGGATTCCTGAGCCGCTGGCCAGCGTGCACTTGCCACATTGCGACAGAGGAGTTAAGTGGAACATTTTAATAAATCCCCCACACCTACCAGAGACTATTATTTCATTTATTATGAGCCGCGAACAAACAATTTCATAATACAGAAAAAATCATATTATTATTCAAGTGTCGCTATCTAGTAGCCGTACTAGGCATTTTCCTGAATAGGATCATGAGGGCTTTCGTGAGAGCAGCGATTCTGGTCAGATAGACTCCTCCTGCCTAAAAATCCCCGGGCTGTTCCTAAAATCGTTGCTACTCGGGCTTGGGAATCTGTATTCCTCCACCGACCAGCGAGTGAAGACCCTTTTAGGCTCCATGTCTTGGAGAGGATCCTCTACTGCCCGGTAGCCAACCTATTTACTGACTTATTCTAGTTATAGCGAGAACCAGCTGCCCCGTTACGCAGCAAAAATAATAAGGCAGTTAATCATCGATTGTCAATACGAACGGAAATATTCTGCATTGCAAATTAGTTGAGTGGAGTCGAGAAGTCAAACCAACTCGGCCCATACCTGCGATAGGGGTTACCGAATATTAACATATAAATAAAACGTGATTCCCGATATTTGCTCTAAATGGATTTTATTTATGGTTACATGGAATTTGCATAAAGTATTAGTAATATTGTAAAGCGATGGGCAGATGTTAAAGGTTGCTGTTTTTAACAAAACATGGATACCATAGATACCAGGTGGTGAGTGCGGTGAACGTCTGAAAAGGAAGCCGATACCTGTTACAATCGGAGGTTCGCCAGTCTGTTTGTATACAAGAATTAAAAAAAATTAAATGTACATATAACTGGTTAAATTTTATTCCTTAATAAAATATTTCTGTGGTGGCCCAGTGTATAACCGATGCGAATGGTCGTAGGTTCGAATCCCGGCTCGTACCACAGAGTTCATCCAAACTACGTGCGGATTTAGGCACCGCACGATATATTATTGTATTGTAATTATTTGTTAATTACAAATAATTATCATAAGCTTATTTGACAGGTACGTTTTATAATGTTCGTATACCTATATTTTGTAGCCGCAAATAGCAATTCATGTGAAATAGAGTTTTCAAATTCAAAGTGCGTTTCTGAAACTATATGCACCTAATTGTAATAATAACAATATATCGTCCCGCTATATCCCTTACGGGATATATCGTCACGCTATATCCCTTACGGGGTGAGCAGACACATATAAGTCACTGTACCCACGTTGCCCTTATATGTCGTACCCAACATGTCCAGTAGAGCAGTTTTCACAGCATTAGTACACATAACATTTTAATTATATGCCCTGTGGGCTTCCTAACGTTATTTTCCTTCACCCGTGAGCTTGTGCTGCCTAAATCTGTGCGTGATCTGTAAAAACCCGCAGGTACGTGTTGGGATACAAATCTATGGTCACTCGGGTCGCGTTGAATACCGGTCCCTTATCCACTAAGCTATCACAGCCAGATAATTCCGCTTACTTATTTTCTAATGACAAGTTTTTAAGCATTTAGATCAAACAGATTTCCGTACTTGTTCACCTACTGCCGACTGCTATTTAATTTTCTACTACCTACTTCATTTTCTTCCTGCTATACTTTGATAAGCCGTGAGATTTACCCGTAGAATAGAATAGAGCCTTCTTCTTCGTCATACTGATGTGTCGTAAGCGCGTAAGAGTCGACTAAGGTATACAGTAGGCCGCATTGCCCGCAGGTTGCTGCTGCTGGCACCGCCTCTAGTCTGCACATGGCGCACACCCGCCAGCCCGCATTGGGTATTGTATGCTGGGTTACGTGTCCAACTCCATACCGTGGATTCCGCAAATGTACTGGAAAAGGGAAGGAAGTCGTTTGACCAGCAGTGGGACAAAACTGACTAATAATGATAATACTTTGATAAGATGGTTTATTTTGGATCTGTACTAATACATAAAATCTATTTCCTTTAAAGTGAGTCACTAATTAACAAGTTTTATAAACATAAAATATGTACTAAGTGTAATAAAAATCCTGTCCGATGCTATAGTGTTATGGTATCTTTATAGAATTACCAAAATACACCAGAAACTTATATTAATTATTATATATTTTGAAGTGATAGGGCAATTGCCGGAACTGTGGTGTTACCAAGATATACAAGTGTAGAGCCCGTCCTAGTGAGTCGCTTTGACCTGTCGCGTTTCAGATTCAAATCACGTTGATCCGGTTATTAATATATCTAGGGACTTTCTGTTGTAGGCCAACATAACGACGATTGTCAGTTGATTCCCTTGCGTCCCTTGGCGGGGTTGTCGCTCTTAGACTTCACTATACTTACCATCAGGTGCATTGTAGTCACTGTGTCGAGGCTGTGTACTGATATATAATCAATCAAGACTAATCAAACGGTTTAATTATAATAAACGACGACGATAATTATAATAAGCAAAAAATAAACAATGCTTGAAATCTACAAGGGTTATAACCTCTATGACGTTTTGACCTACTAGCAGAATTATTTGCTTTCTCTTTTTCCTTTATTCACAAGCTACACCCTCTCCCAGTGTTATCACATCGTAATACGTAAGCTGTGATTTAAGTATTTTTATTTTATTTGGATGGTTTTCCCTTTAACTATAAAGATAAAGACAACACCTTCATGGGTCGGACAGGGTTTTTATTACATACTCTATAAATATATAGTTAAAAGGAACAGCTGTCTCGTGAATATGGTATTGGCATTACTTTGCATCACAGACATCTGCTTAAATTGAAATGTAATAAACAATATATCAATAACCGAACGACGTCCATTGAGATGCTAATTAGGCAATTTGACAAAGAAATTCAAAGAGCGCCTCATTTTAATAATTTAGAAATTAATCATATCAAGAACGTTGTAGTTATACGTAATTATTATACTATATCGTCACGCTATGTCTCTTTCAGGGTGAGCAGAGGTACATTAGTGGCCGTATGCAGTTTGCGCTTATTATCTCGTGCTCAACGAGAGCACAGCTAATTGCTATTCTCACATCTCTAGTAGTCATGGCATATCTATTAGACGCCTTTCGGGTTTCCTCACGGTGTTTTCCTTCATCGCTGAGCATGTGGTGTATAAATCCTTAAATTTTAATCTGGAAAAACCCAGATATATCTGCCGGGATTCGCACCTACGATTTTTTTTTTTACACTGGCTCGACATAGTGACTACAGAGTACCTGATGGTAAGTACAGTCTAGTCCAAAAACGAAAGCGACTATCAAAGAATGAAAATCCATTGATAGTCTACATCGTCATGTCGGCCCACATATACCACGACTGAAGGTCTCTAGGTATATGAGCTACTGGATATACACAAGCTGATCCCGAAACGCGACAAGCCGAAACTGGTCACTATGACGGGCTTTACACCCATGTAATGCGGTCGCGATCCATACGGGCACCGACGCCCTACCACCTCGCTGCTGCTCGTTTAGCACCACCCAGGAGTCACGTGTAGGGAAACTAGGGTAAAGCCTACGGACGCGAGCAGCTTCGACTACCAAAACATCATTTCAATGCGCTTGGAAACTGCTCCCATTAGACCACCACAGCCGCCTTAGTTATACTATTGTATATAATAATATTGCTTTCGCTAAATTAGAATGAGACTTCAGCTGAGAGGTCTCCGCACAAACTGAAATTTGTTTACTAAGCATCTTGAGCCGCTCCAATGGCGCAGAGATATGGCCTCACTGAGCGTTTTCTCCCGCCTGTATGAGTATTCTGAAGAGTTATTTAACCTCGTTCCACCGTTATGTAACTATAATCATGCCTTTTTTTGGTGACCTTGTGGGAATCCTCATAGATCGTCAAAACCCAGGTGTGCCGGACTCCTACGGACTAAATCCACTGGGGTGTTCCTTCTTTCGTGGGGAGCGCCGAGCTGCGGAGCACTTGGGTGCACGTAACAGCGGCCCAGCGCGCGTGCCCGCACGGACAGCGTCTATGAATGGGAGAGGTCAGTGGAGTTCATCACTCCTCCATTCCGCAAAGGCGCGTGGGAACACGCTCACTCCATTGGAGTATCACTTAGGTGGTACACCCAACACGTCTTACGAGGAACTCTAATCATGCTTCCCGAATATCCTTGTATTTATTGGCGAGAACAGTGTGTATGTATTTTCATTTATAACTACGAAATATAAAAAAAAAATACCTTGTTCCACCCTCTCCTTTCCATAAGGGAACCACGCGCGCGTTTGCTGCGTCATGGGTATACGGCAACTTATATCTTGGCTAGGACTAAGAAGTTGGCTAACTCTTAATTTGACCAAGTTGTTCCTAAAAGGTATATGCCATATATGTATATGCAAGCCGGCATGATTACTGTAACCAGCGATAAGTTTTTCTTTTTTGTTTATAGTCGTAGTCGTTTTTTAGACTGCACCATACTTACCATTAATTTGTAACTTTATTACTTTGAATGTATTTTTTTGTACTGGCACGTTAAAGTAACTGCATTGAACCTGCTTGAAAGTACAGTGAAGTTATTTATTTATTTACTTTTACAGGGTTGCCAGTGGCCCGGTACAATAACTAATTCACACAATACATACATAAAGTAACAATAAAAAATGTACAGTCCCTATTAAGGCATCCACAACATACGTCAGAGTGGCCTGTTTAATTATACTGTATCATATGACATTATACTAAATCATACTATACTATATTACATTATATCATATTACATTACATTACATTATATTATATTATATTATATTATATTATATTATATTATATTATATTATATTATATTATATTATATTATATTATATTATATTATATTATATTATATTATATTATATTATATTATATTATATTATATTATATTATATTATATTATATTATATTATATTATATTATATTATATTATATTATATTATATTATATTATATTATATTATATTATATTATATTTTATCACATCATACTATATTATATCATGTCATATGAATTGGTTTAAGGATGACAAGGGACAGAAATCTCTTGACATTCACTATAACTATGTCAGCCTACATATATAACGACGGAAGGTCAAACTAGATATACCCAAACTGATCCCGAACCTTGCTAGACTGAAGCTAGCTACTATGGCGGTCTCCACACATGCAGTGCGATCATGATACAGTTCAAGCAATCGCCCCACCACTTCAATTCTTGTAACTGTCGAGGAACGTGATTTAACTTTATCACTGTTAAATAACGAGTGATTCGTGAAAAGCACAGCTATCAGTGAGGCGTAGAATTTTAAAATGATAAGCTGTCACCTCGAGGCACGTCGCGGGGTTTTATGAACGACCGGGACACGGCATCCGTGTACAAATTAGCTATTTATACAGATAAATATCATCCTCCGTCTACCGTTTGTTAGAGTTCGACCGAAGTTTTCGGCCCCGGTTTCGGCATTTATTATTTTGGCTTGAAATTGTTTTCATCCCTTCAATAATTAGCGATAATAGAACGATTGCCCGAAATGTGTTAAAATCACAGTACACAAGTGTAAATACTGTCATAGTGACTCGCTTTGGCCTGTCGCGTTTCGGGATCAGCTTGTGTATATCCAGTAGCTCATATACCTAGAGACCTTCAGTCGTGGTATATGTGGGCCGACATGACGATGTAGACTATCAATGGATTTTCATCCTTTGATAGTCGCTTTCGTTTTTGGACTACACTGTACTTACCATCAGGTACTCTGTAGTCACTATGTCGTGCCAGTGTATAAAAAAAGACTAGAAAAGAGCTGATAATCTTTAAATAGTCGCTCAGAATTTCTTTCATCATAGCTAGGAACACTCTTGGTCAAACAAATTGGTCATTTTGCAAACAAAAGAAATTAAAACATGGACTAGACTAGACTAGATTCTACGACCAACAAGTACACAAAGACACTTCAACGCAGCCTTAGTTTTTTCGGCGTTTCTTCTCAAGGCAGTTGCTTCCAAAAGTAATCGGTAGAAAGTCGGTTGAGTACCCTGCCTGGTGTAGTTGTGAAGGTGTTTCCCGGCCATTAACATATAGTCGTATCTAAAAAAAACAGAGACTAATACACGGGTTGAACTTGTAACAATGCTCTTTTGCATCGAAGCTTAATAATAATGCAACCAAAAAGTGAAATGATTAATTTTTATAGGGAGAACTCCGATGAAATGCCATATTTACTAGTGCTGTGAGAACGGCGATCAGCTGCACTGGGCACGTTGGGCATTTTTTTTTTTGGTAACCCGGGGGAAATTCCTACATTGGACCATCAGGGTTACTGTGAGGGCAGCGACCCCGGTGTGTCAGACTTCTACTGACTAAAAACCCCCGGGGTGTCCCTCTAATCACTCCACCCAGGCCTGGGAAACCAAATTCGTCCAGTCGCCCGAGGAGCTCGTTGGGCATACCGTATAAACCCCAAAGTGAATACAGCAACAAACGTATCTCTGCTCTCCCCGAAAGGAATATAGCGTGTTTAACACAACAATCAGTCTCAAATAGATACTTACTAGAAATAAAAATTAAAATTGTAGTTTGGTTGAAAGTTTACCGAATGTGGTTTTTTAGGCCGAGACCGAAGCTTTCGGTGAGCACTACGGCTGGTACAAAAACAATGAGGACGATGGCGACCGCCAATAAATTCGCTAAATAATAGTTATCGAAAAATAAGTCAAAAACATTATCGTCATCCGGATAGCATAAAAATATTTCAAATCCTCCAAGACAATGGGCCAGAACAATGGGCCGGCGCAAAAAGGGGACCGAAAGATTTTTTTAAAAAAGCTTTTGTTTTTTGCAAACGCGACGCTCCGTCAACAAACCCTGCACCACCCGAATAACGGACCTCGGGTGTGTTTATTTTTTGTTTTCATTCCTTAGAACTAATAATTCAGATGACATATTTTCATTAGAAAAAAAAACCTAAGATCGTACGCTTTGCAACAGGCAACCCGTCTTAAGTAGCAACGGGCAGGCCATATTTCTAGATACTAAAACAAAAATCGATTGCTAGAAACAATAAAATGATATGACCAGAAGGCAAAAGAAAAAGAGGCAGACTGAAAAAGAAATGGGTCGAGGATATCGTTTCGGTGGCGGTATCAAAGTGGACAGAATTAGGCCAAGATCTCGAATTCGAACAACGAACTCGGGAAGAACTCGAAGAAGTTGCAGGAGGCCTTCATCCACTAGGAAACATAGCTAACAATATAAATTATGAAAAAAGAAACTAATAATATTAATAGATATTATTTTTTTTACACTGGCTCGACATAGTGACTACAGAGTACCTGATGGTAAGTACAGTGTAGTCCAAAAACGAAAGCGACTATCAAAGAACGAAAATCCATTGATAGTCTCCGTCGTCATGTCGGCCCACATATACCACGACTGAAGGTCTCTAGGTATATGAGTTACTGGATATACACAAGCGGATCCCGAAACGCGAAAAGCCGAAACTGGTCACTATGACGGGCTTTACATGTACTGTGGTCGCGATCCAGAAGGGCACCGACGCCCTGCCACCTCGCAAAAAATTCGAATTATTTATTATTATTGCATATTTTGATAAGATGCACAGTTGATTTGGCATTGCATAGTGGAGGAGTTCAAAAAGTTTTCAAAGATTGACATCTCATCCTTTGTGTCTACCTCAGTAGTAAATCGCCGTGACGATAAATAGATGTATAGAACTTAGCCTGTCAATAATAATATCATTATGTTATATCCCTTTGGGGGTGGGCAGAGATACATTAATGTTTATATCCAGTTTGTATTTATATGTCTTGCCGTAGCCATCGTTCACAGAGAAATTAAATATAGCATTCAGCAGTTGTTTTTTTTATTACAGACAGATTTGCGCTTGACCTCAATCTCATCTGCTGGAGAGTGATGACGAGGACGACGATGGAGCGTGATCGATGATTGAATGAAGATTCCACGTCATAAGATATTGAAAAAATAGATGCTGGAAGCAAATTCCACAACTGGGCAGTTTTCAGCAAAAAAGAGGAGGCGAATCGTCTCGAATAATCTAAGAATCTAAGGATCATATGTTTGATTTCTAACCCGGATTTATTTCATGAACCACAGTTAATTCTTATGATTTTCGTGTTTACATATTTGAAATTGTATCCAAACAACAGAATTAAACTTTGTTCAATAAATCACAATTATTATTATTTCCGATATAGCCTTTTTAAAAAATATTTGTGGTTGTGGTAGCCCAGTGGATAAGAGAACGGTTTCCATGCTCGGCAGCGCAATTGTCGTAGGTTCGATTCCCGGTAAGTATCTATGGGTTTTTCCACATTACATACGGATTTAGGCACAATATTCTCACCTGTTATGGAAAACATCGTGAGGAAATCCGCACGGCATTTAATAAGAATCTCACGTATACTAGTGCTGTGAGAAGGGCGATCTGGTACGCTACGCTGGTCACATTGAGTACGACTTAAAGCGCAAAGAGATTTAGCGTGACGATATACAATTACTAATAAATTATTAAAATTAAATACATAGCATTAATGGATGGTGGACAGTGTCAACTGTGTTAATAAAAAAAAACATTGTCGTGAAACTGGAACTGCCATAAGTCTCTATAAAAAATTCTGTTCTATAACAATAAAACCGCATTGAAACAGCCGCAACCTGCGCGTGAACCCGAACCGAAAGGTGGCAACACTAAATAACGGCCCTAAGAACCGTTTCCGAAAATCGTAAAGGAAGTAATTACATATTCTAATCCAAATCTCGGGTCCCGGTTCAAATGTCACTCCTTATACAATAAAAAAGGTAACAACAGGCATACGTCCTCCTCGTAACGGTAGGACCCGTTCTTGCTCGATCCTGAGAAAAAAAAACCATCAAGAACAGCATTTCTAAACAGTCTACGATACGAAAAAATTCACATACTTACTAATAATCCAAAAAACAACTTGATTTGCGTATTCAAAAATATTTCCTATCACCGTAGCTTAAAGACGCGTTTACAAGACCCCGCTCGAGCGAGTCGTATTAAAATTTATGCGCGCATTTGCATAATGTGCATAGCCCCTAAATTTTATTGAATAAAAAAAATAGGATGGGTAAAAACTTTTTTGCATAAATTCTGACAAAGGAAACGGGTTAAACCGTTCAGGAAGTGAAATGTCGTAGATCCGTTTGAACTCTGATTTGAAAACAAATTACGATATCCCTATCGCTGGAGATTGAGACTCTTTATGCTTCAAAATAAAAATCAAATTTGCATAGGCGCAAATGTAACTTATACCCTTTTGATTGAGCCCCCTGCGCTATGCACAATAGAGTAAAATGTACCTGACTATAATTTATGCGAGAATATTAAAAGGAATGTACCTGCCCTTTTTGAATATTAAGTGCAACCTAACCCCTGACATTACTCAATGGGGTTAAGATACTATTTGAAAAGAAATAATGAAAAAAAAAATGCAAATAAACTGTCCCCACATTCGCTCGGGGTCACAGGTACGCGGAGTTTGTATAGAAAAAATCGCACGCGCATCAAGATTCGCATTTAACTGCGAGCGGAGGGGTGCGATTTATTATTGTACTTCATACCGACACTTGTCACCTTGCCGTATAATTTGGGTAGGTTCCTTTCTTATGCATATTCGGTCGGGGGTCGTAGAGATAGTTCTTTTATTAATAGTATTTTTTATTGTGGCCTGTATGCATGGATTTATAGGCAAGCATGTCGGGATGTTCGTGAGAATGCTCTGAGATAATCGAATTTGCCTACAGACGCATCCACCCCAAACAACCCTTCGATTCCGTCCATGGGAAATGTGAATATTCAAACAAGGTGTCATCTCTGAATATCGATGGATCCTTTATAAAATCATGGGAATCGATTTCAAAAGGAAGACCCCATAAGATTTTTGCATAATCTATTAGCTATGTACCGAATACTTTTGTTCGATCCAACGGAATTTCTAAGTAAAGGGTTGATCTTAAAAAATGGCCGTTTGTAACCGTTATGGTTTTTTATTCGACTCCTGTCCGGTATCTTCTTAGTAACTGTTACTATGTTTTATGTCATTTTTTTGTGTATTGTCTGACTTATTTTTTTAATTATGAGTGTTTGTAACTGTTGTCAAGGTCAATAAATACATAGTGAACCATTTTTTGAGTTACGGTGATTTCTAGAATTCATGGCTCGTTCAATACTTGCTCGAAATAATATTCTTACATTGAATGCGTTATTTTAATTTATGTCGTTGGAATTATTTTCAACGCTGACCACAATAAAAAAGTACCTATGCTTACTACAAAAAACCCTAAAGCATTTAAACTATTACTTGTAAAGACACTTTGCCTACGCAAACACATTAAGACGTTAACCCTTTTTTATCAAAAAGCGGTCGCAAAGACCCCGACGTGTTTTTTCGTACTATTTTGCTCTAGTTGTCCACTGCGCCTTGGCCAAAACAAACACTGAACCGATATTGTGATATTTTGGAAGTGATATAACGCGGACAATAGGAAAGAGTTGGCAAAAAGCGGACCCGTAAAGAGTAATTGCGGAAGTTTTCAATTTACAGGATGTTTAAGTTTTGCAAGCTACATATTTAATTTTTTTTTTTTTCTAAATAAAGAAGAGAATAGTCTGTTGATATGTTAAATAAATCCGTAATGCTTTAGTAATGCATAATTCAATCAGAATAATATATTAATGAAATATTGTAAACTTTTAAATGCTTAGAGCTTAGAAAAATCTAGATAAATTTATTATAAGTAGTAAAACACTTTTAATTTATATTTTAGCTTTCTAAAATTTAATAATACATTCCATTTATTTTATCAGATAAGTATGGCCATTAAAATGCCAAAATTAAAATTTTACATTCACAAGAGGTAAATTTGGATTCAAATTGGAACAAGAAATTATTTAATATGTATCCGTTAGTGTCATCAAAAGTGAATTTAATAAATTTGATAAATTTTGAAGCAATCATTTAAATAATTAAATTTAAAAAAAGGAAATTCCGTTTAAGTTAATGTAACATGTAATGAAACGCTAAAGTTAATAATTAGGAAAATATTTAGAGAATACAATTATTTTCATAAGCAAATAAGGCAGCGAATAATAAAGAGACTTATGAACTC
Organism: Automeris io; assembly: GCA_036320925.1. Lineage (NCBI taxonomy): Eukaryota > Metazoa > Arthropoda > Insecta > Lepidoptera > Saturniidae > Automeris > Automeris io. The sequence goes on along the minus strand of JAUDJH010000008.1, from coordinate 17,853,344 downwards.
TGATACTTCTAGATTATATAATATTGTGGATTGAAAACTATTTGTCGCAGTCTCAAGTATAAATCATATAAATACTTGTTTACCACCAAATTACAATATTTCTAATAGTAGTACTGCAGTATTACTTGATGCAAATGTAGTAGTATATCCTTTAGATTCTGACATGGGGCTCCTTAAAAGAGTGAAAACCACTCTTCTAGGCGAGAAGTTTATTTTTTTACTTATGGTGCGCCAGCAGCAAGTAAATATAATAATAAACCTTAGTTAAAAATATTTTTATCATATACTAGCATAGGAGCACACATCTTGCACCATCAATTAAAAAAAATGCTAATATTTTTTTTTTACATTGATTCGACAAACTTACCACAGTGTACCTGATGGTAAGTATCGTGTAGTCCAAAAACGAAAGCGACCATTAAAAGACGAAAATCCGTTAATAGTCTTCGTCGTCATGTCGATCCACATATACCCCGACTGAAGGTCTCTAGGTATATGAGTTACTGGATATACACAAGCTAGTCCTGAAACACAACAGGCCAAAGCGAGTCACTATGAGTCTTTACACTCGTGTACTGTGGTCATGACCCAGTTCGGGTAATCGCCCTACCACCAAAAAAGTGAACTTAGTAATAGTAAAAAAAAATGTTACATGTTATTGATACACAGTACTACAAAAGTTACACATTTTATTATTAAATATAAATAATTATATTATAAATGAAACAAGCATTAAAATCTAATAAAGGGAGAATGAACATTTTTTAATTCGGTGAAGACACTTTGCTGCTATTGTTCCTCGGTAAGAGTAACCGCTTATCATCGTGTAGGTTGTTCGTCTGTCTGCATATTACCTTTCTCTTTAAAAAATTAAAAACCATTTTTATCTATTTTCCAAACAAACTATATTTTTATAATTTCCAAAATATTAATAATACCACTAATTAAGATAAATTACGGGATTTACTGATCATAAAATTAGGAGAAAATGTTAATTAATGTAGTGATAACAATCTTGAAGACTCATCACGACTTCTATTGGGAACAAAAACGCAGTCAATTAACTGGATTCAGCATATATTTGCATATGAGTTGCAATAAATATGGCCATTTGTTACGCGGACGTTTTGGGAACACGCTGTTTATGCTCGTTCTAATTTTTATTTCTATTCCGGCTTTCACCATGTCATGTAAAGATCATCAGCTAGTGTTGACGTTAGGGTTGTCGGGTTTGGATTTTCGGATATGGATACTAAAAAGCATTTAAATTTCGGATAAATTTATAACTGATCACCGCTCTCACAGCACAAGACACATGGCAGTTCTATTAGATACGTACTTAATCTGGAAAAACTCAGAGGCATGTGCCGGGACTCGATCCTACGACCATTCACGTTATCGCGTAGAGTCCAAAATTATATGAAGTTCGGACATTAACGCTTTGCGGATATCCGTCAGTTGCTGATACGTATGAACTAACCATCTCCAATGTTAATGTCCGCTTTTTTGCTCTAATAAAATGGGTGTTTTGTACCTCCCGCTGGCGCTGAAGGGTTAAATTATGCAAATTGTACAATAAACAAAATAGTTTCTTCAAAGTTGAATACAAAATGAACAGTCAAAATGTGCCTTCTTCACGCCTCTTTGTATTGCAGGAGGCCGTGAGGGTCTCCTGTGTTTTGGTCTAAGATTTCGACGAATTTTTGGTAGCTATTGTTGGATAATATATTATAATTTTTTAAGTCACAGCTTACACCAATTTACTAAGCTTGAAAGCGTGCATAGAAGATACTGTGCCATCCAAAAGCCGAGAACGACTATTCAGAGACAACCATCTTCTGATAATCACCGCTACGCAAATATCTGTTTATGCATCGCTGAAAGAACCCAAAATCAAAGGACGAAGGGAGCACTTTCGCCGGAAGATCATTCTTCAATCTAACGGCTTCACAAAAATAAAGATTGGACAACTTCTTAGTTCCAACATTCTACATTCTCTCTTTATGGTAATGAATCTTCCGAGAAGACCTAGCTAGCTTTGTCAGTCGCTTTTCAATATTTAAAGACGGCTCCAGACCTACGTTGTGAATATTTAGTTTGTGTGACGCGAACGATTGGTCGCATTTACTGATTCACACTTACCAGTACAAACTATATCCTTCGTCCCTGACCCGAAACCGACTAGGAACGGATAGGAAGGCAGGAACACCCCCGAGGACTTAAACAAAGTAACATTCGTTTCAGTAGAAATGTATGGATATGACGTGATGATATGATATTTCTTATGTCAATCCCTCACATTTTGCAACGGATGGTAAGACGCGACCAGGTGTGAACACCACGACCTTCAGTGAAAACAATGTTCACTTTGTATCCAAAGCCGCTTCACGGCTGTTCATGGCGTGAGTGTGGAGTCAGCTCAAAAGCAATCGGCCTGCATAGAAGTGCGTATACATTTGCGAGTTATTAATACTCCAATAAAATGCGGAACGTACTGCCTCGCGGAGGAAACGTGATAATCCAGCGGCGGCTCTCTGCAGGCCAACTCCATGCCGTATACATGTCAATTTTTAATTGAATCTTGCGTTAAACATGTTTTTAACGCGGTCCCTAAGCGATCGAGTTAAGGCCCGCAATCGCCACTGATCGATTCCGTGAAATTATCGGGGTTTTTAATGTTTCGCACGGTATTTTATCAAATTAAGGGTCAATTTTTGTTTAACTTCATCTCCGTGATGTGTACTTAATATTTATCATTATTTATATATTGTATTCATCGAGATACGAGTATGGCTCAGATACAGTACTGTGATGTAATTTGACCAAAGTACGGTCGTAACGATCCTGGTGTCTAAATAGAAAGTGCTACATTTTATTTATTTATGTAACGCTATTAATTTATCTCTGCTGATCTTGAAGTAGACATAGCGTGAAGTCATTTTTTTCCTATTTATATCAATTATGTGCACATTCTAGCAATTGAAATCGTAACAAGCAACAGAAAATTACTAAATAATATCATTGAAAAAGAATATATTATTTTCAAAATTTTTGACACATATTGACAATTCATTCGATGATAAGTTACCTATCGTTGCCTAAAAGCAACTGCACTACAAGGAACGCTGTTATATTAATCGTATGATAATAATGTATTACGTGTACTTTAAACTTAATTATAGCAAGTATCAGCTGCACAGTACATAGAAAGTGGCCACTAAATTAGTAATATTAGTTTGGGGTGATATTTAGAGCATGACAACGTAACTAACTTATTGAGCAAAGGGGAGATGATGTGATACCAAATACAGAATTAGTTTTAGCATCATAATATAATATAGTGGCGTAGACTAGTCCGTGTACGGTTGCACACTGGAAGGTGTTTTCAGAGAGTACATTTTATAATTCCACCGGCCCTATTCCATCATAAAACCACTAAACGCCGTAGTGGATACCATAAGTATACGGTGTACGTTCCTTATATTCGGACGAAGAGATCCGCAACTACATTCATTTTTCGAACAGCTAAGGAGTCGAATATGCTTCCAGCGAGCAAATTTCTATTATCTTATGATTTAAGAAACTTTAAGAGAAGAGTGAAGAGGCATTTGTTTGGCAGACAGGGTCCATCGTCAGGCTCACCTTCACTTTCCACCAGGTGTGATTGAGGTTAAGCGTCCGCCTGTAATTAATTTTAAAAAATATTACGCGTTTGCAAACTCAAATTTCACATGCACATTTGCTGCAGGAATCACTTAACGAAACATATGTAGACCTATATTACTAGCCAGATTCGTCCCACTGCAAGGCAAAGGCCCTCCCTCCCTTTATCCAGTATATTTGTGGAATCCTTGGGAAGAGGGCTGGATATTTAACCCAGCCTGCTTGTCTAATGGGTGTTGGCGGTTGTACAGTACGGACTTAACTACGTCCACGTTGCTGGCGGTGAATTATGAGGTGACTAGAGGGGCAGATAAGTTATATTTATCCCTCAAAGAGATGAGATTTCTATAGGCCTTTCGCTCACCGGGATGAATGACGAATGTGGATCTCGAGACCCAGTTAGCAGCGACGAGGAGACGACACCCCAGGGATTTTTAGTTAGTAGGAACTGTCCTATGCGGGATTTTCCCCAGGGTTACCAAAAAGGGTGTGCGCTATGTGCAAAGAAAGTGCATGCAGCAGCATAGATGTGCATGAAATTCGGTATGCCGCATACCTCAGTCGACTCTACACGCTTACGACACTTCAGTATTATAAAAAGGGAGGTGTAGCTGATTGTCAAAGAAAACACTGATTTGCTTTATTGATTTTAATTTTATCACAAAATAACTTGTTAAGACGTTACTTTAATGGCACGATGTCAGGCAGTATTGCTGCATAAAAAAAAAACAAACTTAAACATGAGGCATTATTATATTCTGCCGGTAATACCTATTTAAGAAAATAATTGTTTCAGGTCGAGCAGTAGTTCGAAGCCTTAACAGTTGCGCCGGCTCGTCCCCAGCGCACTGCGCTCGCTAACGAGTTAAGATATAATTGTCGAAGTGACATTTGGACGGAGCAACGGTCGTGAGACGCGGGCCAGCGTAAATAGACACATCTGATTCGATAAACTTTTTAACTGATTGTACTGATCCTTGTGGTTTATTGGGATAGGCTAGTGCCCAGCAGGGGGCTGTGAACGACCGTTTAGTGACCCTCGAGATGTCGGTGGAAATCGTGACGCGTTCTGCCTAATTGCACAGTGAGTAGAATGTGGTTTCTCCGTCGGAGGTTGTGCACAGTAGGCGCGGTGTGGTAAGGCCGTGGAAAACTGATTACAGGTGCCACAGTTCTTGAGAATGTGCAGAACTAGTCACGAAAAGGTTTCCATTCGCTATAAGTCTGGCACATCTGGGCCGACATCCCTTCGTGCGGCCGAGACGGTCATGTGAAGATTTCCCACAAAATTAAAGCCCGGACCCAGCAGTGGACTGGAGTAGTCTGATGATGATCACAGTGTACAGTTACTGATGGTTGGTTTAGCACAGACTGTTTACAATTTAGAATAAATACCACCACGCCCAATGTTGTAGAATGTAGCCCTAGAACTGCAACGGCTGCCAATGATTGAACGTTCTTTGACAGTCAGCCAGATGTACCACGAAGGTCTCTAGGTATATGTACAACTGGATATACACAAACTGATCCCGAAACGCGACATGCCGAAGCTTGTCGCTATGAAAGGCTTTACACTTGAGCACTGTGGTCACGACTCATTTCGGGCAATCGACCTACCAGCTCAGAAACGTAAAAATCACTTGCCTCATGCCTCGCTTTTTAAATCGATACTCTTGATAAGCAGTTACGTTATTTGTCGATAAAATGTTTCGATAGCTCGACAATATAAACTCTGTATTTCCTCACAATCTCTCGTATTCTTTTCGAGCTTCGGATCGTATCTATGAAACGTATGAATTTGATGTTTCCTAATGTACGTCGAGCTTCTCAGTTTATTTTTAATGGCCAAAGATAAATAATCTTATTACTAACAGAATTATTAATTAACTTTTATGAAGGTAGTAAAATTTATTTCGACACATATCCAATTTATATTTTATGTAATTTCATAGGACAATTATTGACAATTCGATGCCTTGATAAATAAATTAAATAATTCCTTGTACATGTCTGAGTATTCATTGTGACCACGGTGTTGAGATTGAAACCCTTTCTAGTATTCCCCTTCATACAATTGCTAAGTTGTATTTTTAATCCCCGATGCAAAAATAAAAATGTTTAAAAGACTGCTTGCCCCAACAAATTGAATCCAGTTTAAGCTTGCACAAAAAATGATTTCATTGAAAAGTTTAAACTTACTTAAATTAGGTTAAAAATTGGGTGTCTTTTTTTAGGTCAGACGGTACTGAACACCATCGCAACTTCTTAACCTGTATCAGGCACAGGTGCTGCTGGGTGTCGACTACTGTTAGGTACGGGTCCGTTACACATCAGCTCTTTGCAGCTTTTGGCAGTCGAAGCTGCTCGCGTCCGTAGGCTTTACCCTAGTTTCCCTACACGTGACTCCTGGGTGGTGCTAAACGAGCAGCAGCGAGATGGTAGGGCGTCGGTGCCCGTCTGGATCGCGACCACAGTACATGGGTGTAAAGCCCGTCATAGTGATCAGTTTCGGATTGTCGCGTTTCGGGATCAGCTTGTGTATATCCGTGTAGCTCATATACCTAGAGACCTTCAGTCGTGGTATATGTGGGCCGACATGGCGATGTAGACTATCAATGGATTTTCATCCTTTGATAGTCGCTTTCGTTTTTGGACTACACTGTACTTACTATTAGGTACTCTGTAGTCACTATGTCGAGCCAGTGTAAAAAAAAAGCTCGCCCCTCTGGGCTCAATTGATCGTTGGGCTCGTGGACTTTTTGGCGATAACCATTTCACTGAGACAAAAATGCAGAACATCGAGCATCGGCGTAACGACGCTTGTTTGATAATCTAGAGCGATATCAGGGGACCATTCTCTAATTCCACCAGCCCCATTTCATCATAAATCCACTAGACGTCGTGTCGGATACCGTCCGTGTGTGCTGGACGATCCTTATAAATATCAGCACGAAGAGATTCGCTTCTACGTTCATTTCGCGAACGGTTAAGGAATATAACAAGCTTCTGGTGAGCATATTTCCACGATGTTATGACTTAGGAGCCTTAAGAGAAGACTGACTAGGCATTTGTTGGACGGTCGCAGCCCATCGTCGGACTCATCTTCACCTTCCACCAGGTGTGATTGAGGTTTATAGTCCGCCTGTAAATCATAAAAAAACTGGATAATGGTTCCGTGCGTGACAGTGAGTACAGTGTATTGCTAAATTGTATTTTAAGAGAGATAAAATTTATTGGTACAAGTCACTCTTAAAGTTTAACGCATGTATCTGATTATATGTTGTTCTTTTTATTGGTACTTCTATTTATGGAATCGTAGCTCCTTATCTGATTAGCCGATTTGCTAATCATATTTTTTTAAGGAAAAGGGACTCGATAGAGAATATTCTTAGAAAGAAAGAAAACGTTTTATTAACAGCAGCCATACAAAAGTAACGTACAATAGAACACACATAAAAGACCAAAAATATAAAAAAAAACAAGCAAACAATACATAAAAATGTTTAGGCCGCCGCCAATAAGGGCCCTGTCTCAGCTGTGCTACAGAGCACTGGACTCTGCAGCGCTGGTATTCTGACAGGGCCTTGCGGACGGCACAGCCGCTTCACTGGGACAGCCCTACATATACAGTTATACAAATATTAAGATCATTTTACATAATAAAATACAGAAAAAATAACCAATCAACAAAACACAATAAGCACAAAAGAAAACAGAAAAAACTATCCTTAATAACCAATAAACCTTTAATCTTTGTCAGCCAAACCTTTTACTATATTATAAAAATAAATACTATATATTATACCGTAAAAAAACAGATCCACGCACATACATGAATTAAGCTTATAGCTTAGCTTAGCTATGATAAAGGAATTCTATTCATCTGTTTGAATATAGATATACATTAGTGGCTGTATCCACTTTGCGCTTACACGTCGCGCCCAACGTGACCAGTAGAGCAGCTGATTGCCGTTGTCACACCACTAGCACATTTCTATTAGATCTGTAATATGGGAAAACATAGAGATACATGCCGGGACTCAAACCTATGACCATTCGCGTCGCCGATCGCTTATGGACTAGGCCTCCACAGCTGTTACATCTTGTTAATAATATAATTGATAGTAAACATTTTTTTATTTTTTTTACATTTTATTCACACTAAGCGACATAGTAGAATGTAATTACAAAATATTACTCATGCTGCTATAATTGTAGAAATTATTTATATAAATACCTAGCTGTACCCGCGACTGCGTTCGCGTGGAATAAGTACTTTTCCTATGATAATAATTATCTAAAGCTGAATTTTTGTATAAATGATATAAATGTCTTCGATTATTTCATTTTTTTGTTACAAAGATGTTTGCGCTTGACCTCAATCTCACCCGATGGAAGGTGAAGATGAGTCCGAGGGTGGACCACGTCTGCCCGATAAATACCGATTAATTCGTTGTGTGAAAATTGCCATATCATAAAATGTAAAAACACACCGAGGAAGTGAATTCCATTCTAAATATTATACAAATTATAGCGGACCCGTCGAACTTCGTACCGCCTGACAACCAGTGAACGCCGTATCACAGATTAGCTGAACTTAATTTAAGGGTTTATGAAAGTAATATAAAATAAATATTTTGATATATTTTTCCTAGTTAACATAAAATACATTTCAGAACGCACGCATAAATAAACATACGTCAATCCTTTTTCATTACCGAAATTGCTCTACATTTTTTAAAACTAAAATACCCCATTATCCGAATATTATTATTATATTATTTCGACATATCTTGTCGATTCGAAACCTTTATTGTTAAATACGTTCTTTAATTAGAGGGGAGAGATTTTGAGCATTTTGTAATGGGAAATGTTTCTTATTTTATTCAACATTTTTCGTCAATTTTTAAATGGTTTCGGGACGGAAAAAAATACAACAAATCAAAAACTATGAAAACCGGTCCAACTGTTCTCGAGCTGTTCGAGTGCTCGAACAAACCCGGCTTTATTTTATATACATATATATGTAGATTAAAAATAAACGGAACAAAATATGAACTTAATAATGGTCATAAATGTAAACTGACTAAACGCAGGAAAAATGTATTTATTTCCAATGCAACTAAAATTAATTTTATGACAATAATTATGTTTCAATGAACAATATTTATTATTGATATTGTATAATTATGATTATTAATGTAATTATTAGTGGCTTGGTGGTGAATAGTAGACCAGTACCCATACACGGCAATGCGAATACTCGTAGGTTCGAATCCCGACTCGTACATCTGGGTTTATCTAGATTACCTACGTGGGGATTTATGCACCACAGACCTAATAGAAATGTCATGTCAGCGATCAGCTGCTACTGGTCACGTTGGGCATATCATATAATCTCTGCTTATCCCGTCACAGATACAGTGTGAAGATTATATTATTAAAATAATCCCGACTATTATAAAATAAATAGCGGTTGCTCTGGATATTAACTATGTTAATAAAAGTTGATGGCAATATTAGTCTATTTCACAAATATAGTGCCAAAAGGGAAGATAGACTTTTGCCCTGCTGTGAAAAGAAAAAAAAAATCATTGGATCTATTTTATGACACATTTGGTTTTACTCTTGTGTCATTTTAAACACACACGGACACACACATGTATATTGTAATATTAACCAGTTTGGTCCTACTCTAGGACAATGGCCTCCCTTCTCTCTGCCTAGAGTACTTGTGGAATTCACGGGAAGAGGGTTAGGCGCGTGACCCAGCACACGATGTCCAATGCGGGCTGGCGGGTTAGCTCTATGTGCTGAGAAGGTGCACGCAGCGGCAACACGCGTGCAGTGCGGCATGCTGTGTATCAAAAAGAGTGAAGAGAAGTGTGAAGAGGAAGCGAGCTGGGGGGGGTGCTAGGCAAAATAACGTATTCTTCTGTGTTGTATTTCATGGAATTGGCCAAATAACCGCGTTATCTTTCTTTAATTTTTTTTAGTTGGCATCTAAAGTATACCTTAGGCCTAGTGTGTCTTTATGACGGGCTGTGGAGAACTAATTAAAGGACCCACAGTCCCCGTCTATATACAGGAGTAGTCACCTTGGGGTTTTTAGGCGGTACAAGTCCGGCATACCTCGGCTGTGCCACCCCCTGCGTGCGGTCGGGACGGTCCAATGAGGATTTTCCCCAAGTAAAAAAAAGGCCTCGTGTGTCTTAGACTGTGCTGATGTATTTATGATATTATTGTCAAGTTGTTATGTATTATTATTGTTTATTATTGATATTGTTGTGCCGTGGTGGCTGCCGGCAGAATAGAATAGCACCCCCCTCTTCTTGTCGAGGTGTCGTAAAAGGCGACTAAGGTATCTCTTTAACCCCGCAATTCAACCAGGTGTTCAGAGAAGGGAAAACTCGACCAAACCTGCATCCCGCTCCCTCCCGATCGTACTGGTTCTCCATTCCATCGGGCCTGAGGGAGCTCGGACGAGAGAGTGCTTTTCTGGCAGCGCGTCCAGTTATGCACTTAAATATATCCTGCGCAATTGACTGTTTCCAAAAACTGGACCTCGATTTTCTTAATCGGCGTTGAAACAGTCGCCGTGGCCGAATCCGGCTAGGACATCATCATCATCATTATTGTCAACATTTCTTTGTAACTTATTAATATTTATTTTAATGTAATATTGGTAAAAGCAAGGGACTGAAGAGTCACCACTATGCTGATGAAAAAGTTATACCAAAACATAATTGAGCACAAACCGATTGGATATAGAATACAGCCGGTTCGGAACTGCCTACTAATTAGCCAGCGCACAAAATTGTTATTTAGTAGAGCCTGGGCTACTCGCTAAATGACTGCGAGCTGCGAGAGCCCCGCCGCGCCGCGCCGCGCCGGCCTGCACATGTAATCGTTATAAATCGAGATTGTTATGGACCGCTAGCGTCTTACACTTGGCTTTCGTTGCGGTACGTGATAAGTATAAAAATAATTTTAAAAAATATTATAAAATATATAATCACGCTTTTAGGTGTGAGCAGAGATGTACTAGTGATTGTATCCATTTTACGGTTATATGCCGTGCTCAAAGTGACCAGCGTAGCGTAGCAGATCGCCGTTCTCACAGCACTGGTACACATGACATTTTTATTACATGCCATAAGGGCTTACTTACAATGATTTCCATTACCAGTGAGCTTGTGGTGTGCATTTTAATTTTCACGCTAAGCATTTTTTTTTGTTTTGTAAACTCGGAGGAAAATCCTGCGTAGGACCATCAGGAACGCTGTGAGGGTAAAGACATTGGTGTCACTTACTGCACCCTCCAGCAATCACTCCACTCGGGCCTTTCGAAGTTGTCAATCAGCATTTCCATTTTGTGTCTATTTTGTCCAACTTTGAGTCTATAATCTTATTAGTAAGAACTAATGAGATTATATTATTATTAAGTTATTTTTTTTATGTTGTAATTCTTTGTGCTTTATTTAAAACTTGATATTTAAAATATATTATTTTAACTGAATACATTTTTTTACAAAAGAGTCTACGTAACGTATGTAATTCTATACGCAAACAATTTCCAATTGGAACAGATGAATATAAAACTCTATTCTATTTCCCTTATAAGAAAAGTTAATTTTTAATTAAATTATCACATTATTGATTTGACGAGATTTTTTTTATCCTGTCTCGGCACCGTGATCACACTACTCCTGATGGTAGTGCTTTGAGGTTTGAGGAACTTGCTCGCCAGATGACCATTCCATAGCCCAACGACGCGGCAGTGGTCTTGAGGGAGAAATTGTCTTGTAGTATATCAGAAATGAACTTTATGTTTTATTAGTGCAACTATTATAGTTCAAATAAATAAATTTAAATTTGAAAATGACGAACAGACATAAAAGCACAAGTGAAGCCGTATGGATGTAAAGATGCGTCATTTTACAAAATACATTGATAAGATCGAAGCGGACCGCCGGCGGCTACCGGGCGTCCGCCGAGCGACGATTACCGACCAATCTTCTTATTTCCATCCGATGCGAGATTATCGATAAAATAATTAAATGGTTACTCGCGAAATCGATTCTCGAGTGTTGTTATCGAGACTCGACTTTTTTTATCGTACAAAAATAGTCCGCGGCGTTCCGTAATCTCCAAATCTCGTATTAAATTCCATTAGTTTGAATCAGTGCCGACTCGAATTATTTTAATTAGTACGGACGGTGCGAGTCAAAACTTTAGTACGAGAGTTGATGAAGATTAAATTAAGGGTACCTACAGAGGCTCATTACTAATGACAATCTGATTTAAATATATATTTTGTGAGTCAAGGAAATATGACGAAGGAATTAAGTTATATATAACTTATATTTAACTAGCTAACTGGACAAACTTCTTACCACCTAATACTTAATTAATGTCGTGTTAACTTTTAGTTAAGCTCTCCTTCCCACTCGGGGCTTCCTTGTCCGTACCTCTCACCTGCCCTCTTCTCCCTTCTCCAACTATCACTTCTCTCTAACTTAAAAAAAAAACATTTTCCCGCCTGTTTCCAAGGCATAATTTATAAATATGTAAAATTTAATCGAAATCAGTCCAGCCGTTTTGAAGTGATAACGGAACATACAAACACACTAACATAGATGCTTCTAAAATTATAATATTAGGTAGAAGTAAGGATTTGAACACAGTTTGTTATTTGTATTAGATATCATACGGATGTCATCTAATAGAAACGTCACGTGTACTAGAGCTGTGCAAAAGCGATCAGCTGCCTACTTGTCACTATGAATATAACATATAAGCGCAATGTTGATACAGCCACACATTTACCTCTGCTTACCCTGAAAGAGATACAGCGTGACGAAATTCTTATTAGAATTTCTCTATTGGAATCGAATAAAATTCTTGGTTCAACGGTCGTTTCACCAAATATCACAGGAGACGTCTTAATCTGAGCTGCCGATAGCTGCGCCGGATTGATTTATAATGGTCGTAAAGGTATTAGTAGCTTTGTCGGCGCCCACTTACCGAGCGCAGCGGCTTCCGCTTGTTCTTAACTCTACGTCACATTACAATAATGTGTCGGGAATCATATTGATACGCGTCGAAACGTAATTGAACTTTACGACCAAAACATTTTTTACTCTGTAGGGATGTTTTTTTATTGCTTAAAGGCGGACTCTTGTCCTCAATCACACCTGGTGGAAGGTGAAATTGAGGCCGACGGTAGACCGCGTCCGCCCAACAAATGCCTATTCCCTACTCTACAGTTTACTAAGCCATAAGATCGTGGAAATATGCCTGCTGGGAGCACTCCACTCCATAGTTTTTCGTGTGGTGAATGTAGAAGCGAAAATCTTCGTGCGGGTATATGGAACGTCTATCACGTATGGATGGTATCCGACACCGGCGTATAGTGGTTTTATGATGAAAACTGGGTTGGTGAAAATAGAAGATGTAGCTCCTGAGGACGTTCTCTATTGTGCAACCGGTAATAGAATGCGAGGTAGGAGACTGTACCTCAATGCTGTTTGTTTTGCATTTTAGTCTCATGTTATGTAAACGGTTATTTTACAAATCTTAGAGGAGGATTTCTCTTAGTAAAGTGATTGTCCAAACTCGGCGAGTTACACAAAAGAACATTCGAACAGTTTTGGAAGTGATTACTTCAGTGGTAACTCGTCGACACAAACTGCTAACTCCAGAACCTCCGTTATATATCCCTGCCCAACCCACATCTGGCCGCCAGATGTTTGAGGACATTTATTGCGAGCAAGCTACACGGCTATTGCTTAAACACTACAATATAATTCATTTCTAAAAAGTAATAGATAAAATACAAGGAACATATCTTGTGTACCTACACAGTGATATATTTAATTGGAAAGCACAAGAGTACGTTAATGTCAGAATGTCTCAAGATGATATTCCGAAAGTTAATGTCTATTTCTTAATACACTTATCTAGTAGCGTATTCGTAGGTGGAATATCGTTTCATCTAGGCTTTAACTAAATTGTAAACGTACCATGGTATCTTATAGCAGTATTATTGCGATCTCACTTTGATATTTCGCACATTGAGGTCTACAAAACAAGCTTACTTCCATGACGCTGATACTAGACTCTGTTATAAGGAAAAAATTGTCAGCTCATTCTAACTAGAATTTTTTTTTTAAACTTCGGTACCGTTTTTTGTCTTGTTGGAATTTTCAGTGTTCTACAATATATTCTCTTGGTTTAAATTCTTCTTTAACCTATGGCTATGAACGCTAAGGCTTAACATCTACTTAGTAACTTTAAGTAAACGCTGTTATAACACTAGATCTACCGGCAAACAATCCATATCTATTTTAGATACAGATGTAATATGGTTTATTCTGCTTTGTTATAAGTAAAATTAAATCCATAATATTTATCACTACCTTGTATATACTTATACAAGGACATGTTTTTTCAGAATGATAAAATATTATAAAAGAAACAAAATCTAAGTCAAATATAAAGACCGGTCACTTTGACCGGTTCGGTAAATCTAGTGTTAAATAATCATAATTATTCCGCTTGTTTTTATTTTATTTAGGGACCTGTCTGATAATGATCTATGGTATTGTAATGGATTATTTCAATTTAATTTGTTATTTTTTTACATTGGCTCTACAAAGTGACTACAGTACACCAGACGGTAAGGTAGTATAGTCCAAGAAAGAAAGTGACTATCAAAGGATGAAAATCCATTGATAATCTCCGTCTTCATGTCGGCCCACATGCACCACAAGTGAAGGTTTCTAGGTATATGAGTTACTGGATATACATTAGCTTATCCCGAAATGCGGCAGGCCAAAGCGAGTCACCATGACGTTCTTTATACTCGTGTCATGACCAGTGTAGTCACTGTGATCATGACCCAATTAGGACAATCAACCTACAGCTACAACAATCGACCTACCACTAAAAAATCAGTGAGGATCTAGTAAAATCTTAATGTCTTTATTCTATGGCGATGTGTACCAATAAATTAAATACAGTTTAATGTTATATAAAACGCTATTTAGAATTAAACTATGCTTATAGTCGTGCTCGGAAATATTATCCAATTTTAACAACTGTTAAATTAACCATTTCAATTAAATTAATAGTGTTTTATACAATTATTAACATTACATTACATTTACATTATTTACGTTATTTATTTAATCTATGCTAGATTAAAATTTTTGGTGCAAGTCGCTCTTAGTTGTGTAATATTTTGAACTTACTGTTATAGTCTATAGAGCGCAGCACTAGACCGGCCATTAGTGATTATCGTCTATGAGTTCAACTTTTAAAACATGTCGGTTGGTACCAGAATAAAGGTAATACACACTAACACAAAAAACACACACACACACACACACTGGTACACTGAAAATGTTTTTATTAATTAATTAAAAACCTTTTTTTGTGGCAACCTGGTGGAAATCCTCATGGACTGTCAGGGCGCCGAGAGGGTTACCGCCCCTGTGTGTCTGACTGTTATCGACTAAAACCACCGGAGTGTTCCTCCCACCCGTCCGCCAGGGACAAGGGAACGGCCAGCTTTCACAGTGCCTGGCGACTTCGGGTCTCCTTAACAGGCCTCCTCTCTTCTGCATTTGTAAGGGTTGATGTAAAAACCCACTCCTCGCTCACCTTTTTTTTTGTTAACCCGGTGGAAATCCCTACGGACCGTCAGGGGAGCGGTGAGGGCCGCTCCCCCGGTGTGTCGGACCTGCCCCGACTAAAACCACCGGGGTGTTCCTTCTCCCGTCTGCCGGATGCTAAGGGCAAAGCCGAGCCATCTTCCTCGGCATCCGGCGAACTCCTCGCTCACCTTATTGTCCTGGAGTGGTGCGCGAGAATACATAGCGCACCACTCACGCCTGGAGATATTGTGCGCCGCCCAGGAATTCATTAACCACCTGGCAATTTGATACAACACTTACTTAAATAAATATATATTATTTATCGTTTTTATTTTTCATGTAAGGAAACGGAAGTATATCCCTAATTATCAACATTGAAACCATTGCCGAGTAACGAGTATATCATTGTCGTCACTAAGAATCAAGATTTAACCAAAAAATGTACGATTGACAATTTTATGCAAATCTCATATAGTTTTGGTTTATTTGGGGCCATAATTTTTTCATTCGCATTTTACAGCGACATAAACTCTCCATAAACACCTTATTATTGTTTTACAACATCGTTTACTTCGCTAAACACTTTATAATTTACTTGTTAATAATGCGATGACATTAAAATCAGAGTAAACTCCCGTGCCTGTGAACTTTGTGACAAGAGGAGCGGAAGCGATTTTAACAACTTAATCATTTATAAAATATTCACAATTAAAGCTAAATTGAACGGGATTTCGATAGCTCTATAACACTGGATCGAGCTGCCTGGAGAAGTTTGCTCACCGCGTTCTCTAATATCTCAGGGGCCCAGGTTTCTCCTCCAGGAATACTGTTGTCTTCTCTTATACACCACCTCCTAATATCCACTTTCAATTTAATCAAGGGTATTTTGTGTTTTTGTTTTGTTGCCCTTAGAACGGCGATCAGATGCGCTACCGGTCAAGTTGGGCACGACATATAAACACAAAGTGGATACAGCCACTAATATATCTCTGCGTACCCTGAAAGGGATATAGCGTGACGATACATTATTATTATTAAAAAATAAACCATCAAATTTTGTCAGTTATACGAAGAAGTGTAATCTATTTCTCCAATTATTAGTCTCTCGTTTTACAAATTATATTAAAATACAGTTTTTTACTGTAAAAGAAGAATAAAATACTACCAAAAGGTTAAAATCTGTTATCATTTTGTTAACAAAAGAGGCTGTTTAAAAATATGTCATTACTACCCTATAAAAAAAAAACTCGTCACCAATGTGTCCTCAGGCTTACTGTCAAAGCCTTATCAACGGATATTTCAATAGAGTCGTGACCGATGCCCGTGGCGGCGACCAACAAAAAGGCGGTAGTCGAAAAAGCTTGATTTAGAAAAGTGAGCGTGTGAGATGTACGTAAGTGATGAATTGACATGTACCCAGGGGCCATTAGGGGCCGAGATAAGAAGGCATTTAACTGAATCCGATGCGTGTGCGCTGCCCGTTGTGTATACAGGATGCTTCTTTATAATTAAACCAATAATGGTAATATCGCTGTATCCCTTACGGAGTGAGCAGAGATACATTGGTGGTTGTATCCACTTTGCACTTATATGTCGTGCCCAGAGATGGGCAAAATGTAATCTGATTAATGATGAACGATTACAAAATGTAGTCGTAATTTTAATTTTCTTGCTCTGTAATCATGATTAAATCCATTTAAAACATTAAGAAATGATAAATGTGTATACAATCTGAGATTTTGTAGTGTTTAAAATATAAATGAGCAAAATGCAGTCACATTAATCGTAAAAAACGTAAAATGTAATCGTTAATCATTTTTATTAAGCTAATTACATTTTGCACTTATATGTCGTACCCAACGTGACCAGTAGCGCAGCTGATCGCCGTTCTTACAGCACTAGTACACACAACATTTCTATCAGATGCTATGCAGATTTCTCCACGATATTTTCCTTCGCCAGGCAGCATGTGGTGCTTAAATCTGTACGTAACTTGAAAAAATCCCAGATGTACGTACCGGGATTCGAACCACGACCATTCGCGTTCCCTCACATGGAAACCGGCCCCTTATCCACTGGGCCACCACAACTTTAATTTGATATAACATTAATCTTTTGTGAGCGAGTATTATATTCGCAATGAACGCCGCACACGACTGACTTGGCGCTCAGCGGCGACTCGTCGAATGCTCGTTAACAACTACCTAACGTTAGAAGTTCCATTGTATTACCTTTACTTTGCCTTTGCCATTACCTTGCCAAGCTCACATCTGGGCATCATATATTTTTCGAATCAGCGTTTTTTTACCGATTCCAAAAATATATATATTACTATATCACCAAAAAATGTCGCTTAAACCAAATAGCCTTTTGCACCTAGACATGAACTATTTATTGCCAGCAAGCTACACGGCTATTGTTTACATACGACGAAAAAACAATTTTCTTAGACGTAATAAACAAAATACCGCAACACATTTTTGTGTACGTACAAGTAAATAATGTATTAATTGTTAACTAGCTATAGTGATCCGACGTTGCTCGGGTAGAAATAATATACGAAAACGTCGAAACGCATTTTTTTATTTCTATTTAAAAATGTAAATACTGTTTTTCATAGTAATTGCTTCAAAACTGACGGATTTCCAAACAAATTCAATTATTATTTCATCCTCTTAGAGGATATATTAACAAAAATCAGCACATAGTAAGTGTCTACGTTTTACAAGAAAGCTAACAGAGAGTGCTCTCAGGAGCTACATTATCTAATTCCACCGGCCCCATTTCAACATAGCACCACTAGACACGCGGTCGGATATCATCGTTACTGACATCCGTACGAAGAGATTCGCTTCTACATTCAACCTGCAAGCTAAGAAGTGGAATATACTTCTAGCGAGCATATTTCTACGATCTTATGACTTAGGAGCCTAAAGGAGAAAAAGTACATAGGCATTTTTTGAGCAGGACTCGGACAGGAGTCGGATTCGTCGGATAATTGGATCTTCCAGCAGGTGTGGTTGAGGTGAAGTGTCCGCCTGATTGAGAGTTCAATAATATGCTCACTTTCAATTTCCACCAGCTTGTATCCTTCGAGTTGATCATATGCCTAGAAAAGTTCGATTGTGGCTGTGTGGGCTGGCAGACGCCGGCGACTGTTGTTACATTCTCCTCCTTTAGCAGCAGCTGACGTTCTGTGACAGTATTGTACTGTATTGTACTGTCCTGTATCAGGAGCGATGTAGTTGTCCAGACAGTATAAAAAATGATGATGATGATGATATCCTGGCCGGTTTCGGCCACGGCGACTGTTTCAACACCGATTAAGAAATTCGAGGTCCAGTTTTCGGAAACAGTCAATTGCGCAGGAGATATTTAAGTGCATAACTGGACGCGCTGCCAGAAAAGCACTCTCTCGTCCGAACTCCCTCAGGCCCGATGGAAAGGAGAACCAGTACGATCGGGAGGGAGCGGGATGCAGGTTTGGTCGAGTTTTCCTTCTCTGAACACCTGGTTGAATTGTAGTGTTAAAGAGATACCTTAGTCGCCTCTTACGACACCTTAGCAAGAAGAGGGGGGGTGCTATACTATTCTGCCGGCAGCCACCACGGCTAAAAAATATAAAAAAATAAAAAAATATATAAAAAATAATAAAAAATATATATTATAAGGAACTACCCTCCAACGACGGCACAATTACCACCGCTACTGCCTATAAATAGAGCAGCAGGCCGCCGGGCGCGCGCTTAGATCCGAGCTCTCGTCGCGTATAGTTCGGTCGTATTCCTTGTAATCGTCGTATAATTAAAAGTTAGGCTGTCGGTTGATTCTATTCCTCTATAATTCATTTTTTGATTTGTTAAATAAGTTTTCATAATATAATTAAATAAATAACAGATAGTGAAATTGTTTTTTTAAATAAATTCTGCTTCTGATTTCCTAAAAATATTTTTATTAATTGTCATTAAATATTAATAAGGTATTCGAAGTGAAAAAGTGTAGAATAAATCTAGATTAAATAAATAAATTCATTAAAAACTTAATGAATTTATAATTATTAGGAGCAAAATTCAAAAAAATTCTCTTTTTATCGAATTTAGTATTAAATATTTCAAAATTTATTTTAAAATAATTTCATTGATTACATTAGTAGAACAGTTATTCTATATTGATAATAAACGTTAATCACGTTCATTTGTTATATTTTGGAACATTTAAATGATCGCTTTGCATATTTCAACATAATATGCTAAATAAATTAATCATTAACTTTTGCTCTACACTAAAATTATTATAATTTAAAGCGCTAGAATTAATTGTGGATATTTGATTGAATAAATTCTCATATTTGTTTGTGTGATGCTTTGAAAAATGTGTTGCACTACGCTGTTGGTCACGTTGGCCACGAAATATAATCAAAAATTTGATATAATCATTAATATTTCTCTGCGCATCTGGAAATGTCCTTAGCTTAATAACATATAATCATTCCGGCCCAGATCTATCCACTGCTGAACACAGGCCTTTTGCAAAGTAAGCCTTAATGGTATAAATAATATGGTTTTCTTATATTTAACCGTGGACTGTGTCTGCATGCACCTTACCTGATAGAATGTACATTGTAATCTATCGAACTATCGAACGCTACCATCTGTTGATAGTCGGCTCGACCATATCGGCCTACATAAATATCCGTTCACGCTTTGGATGAGAATACAAATCATCGAGAATCCAGAAAGAGCAATATCATAGGACGAAGGCAACACGCTCGTCGGAAGACCAATCTGCAGTCCAATGAGCGTACAAAGGTAATAGAGAAGTTCCAGTTGAAATGGAAGGCATAGTAAAACTGCGGCACCGCATTCCAGCGCGCTGGTTTGAGTCATGAAAGGGAGAGAGTATATTTTTTTTTTACACTGGCTTGACATAGTGACTACAGAGCACCTGATGGTAAGTACAGTGTAGTCCAAATACGAAAGCGGCTATCAAAGGATGAAAATCCATTGATAGTCGCTAATAATAATATTAGGTCCTTACATATGAAACTGGCGTTTTTCGTACTGGCCACTTTAATCACAAATTTCTCCTCTTTGGTAAGGAATTCCAAATTCAAATTTGTACAGCTATAGACTCATGTATTTGTGCTTCGATGATCGTCATTCATTTGTTTTTTTCTTCTGTTTTTTTCTGTTTGCGTCACTCATTTTACAAAATGGAAAACTTATAATATCGCATTATTTACGAGTACGAGTTCCGCCGTGGCACTAGTGCTGCGGAAACAACCCGAAGGGTGAATGATGTGTATGGCGGTCGTGTTGCAAAAGAAAACACAGTTCGTTTTTGGTTCCAACGTTTTCGTTCTGGAAGTTTCAACCTGCAGAACAAGCCCCGTGGACGGCCTGAGACTCAAGTTGATAATGAAGAGTTGAAGGCTATTGTGGAAGCGGATCCATCGCAAACCACGTCCGAGTTAGCTGCAGGCTGCGATGTTAGTGATAAAACTGTTTTAATTCACTTGAAGCAAATTGGGAAGATTAAAAAGCTTGAAAGGTGGGTACCTCACGAATTGTCTGAAGCAAACCGGCAAACGCGCGTTGACTGCTGCGTTACATTACTAAACCGGCACAATAATAAGGGAATTTTAAACCGAATCATTACCTGTGATGAAAAATGGGTTCTTTACGATAATCGGAAGCGCTCAGCGCAATGGTTGGATCCTGGCCAGCCAGCCAAATCCTGCCCCAAGCGAAAATTAACCCCAAAAAAGTTACTTGTAAGCGTTTGGTGGACTAGTGCCGGTATTGTTCATTACAGTTTTCTCAAATCTGGCCAGACTATTACGGCTGATGTCTATTGTCAGCAATTGCAAACCATGATGGAAAAGCTAGCGGCTAAACAACCTAGGCTGGTCAATCGCTCCACGCCACTGCTGCTTCACGACAACGCTAGACCACACACTGCGCAACAGACGGCTACTAAATTAGAAGAGCTTCAATTGGAAAGTCTAAGACATCCTCCGTACTCCCCGGACCTTGCTCCAACAGATTACCATTTTTTTCGAAATTTGGATAACTTCTTGCAAGGGAAAAAATTTAACTCCGATGGGGCAGTGCAAATCGCCTGTAAAGATTTTATTGATTCCCGTCCGACTGGTTTTTTTAATAAAGGGATCAATGAACTACCTATGAGATGGCAAAAGTGCATAGAAAATAATGGTTCATACTTTGATTAATTAAATATATTATATTAAAAAATATTCGACTTTTTGTTCCTCCCATACAAAACGCCAATTTCATATGTAAGGACCTAATATATTGGTAATACAGCTGATCATAACACTCGCTATGATACAAATGACAAAAAAAAAATTGTGAGGCAATGTCTCAGCACAGCTGAAGCGTCCCAAGGTGCTTAGGAACGCCCGGATCATTCACAGCGCGGACAGCTCTCCGCTGCAACCATTCCAAGGCATCCAGGAGGTAATGTTCTGAACCATTCCAGTAATACGAACAGTATACCATGCACGGCCAAACCTGGTCCTTATGCGCAATGCAGCTAGCTGACCGGGCGTGAAAAATCGTCGTATTTAGTTCAAGATACAGAGCTTACGAGATGTCGCGGATATGACGTTGCTTATGTAATCACTCAGGCTGGAATTGCGATGAATATTTACGCCAAGAGTATTTAAACTGTCGCGCATTGCAAGCGAGACACCCTCGCGAGCAGGAAGATGTGTAAGCGTAGACTTCTTGCTTGAAGAGTACACATCCGTGTGTTTTATTGGCATTAAATTCAATATTGAATTATTTTTAATTTGTATTTCTTCAATATTGTTATTTATTTTACAACACTGCAACTGTACGATAGTTACTAAAATTTAAAAGAGAGTTAAAAAAATAAAATAAAATTAGTTATACTATTGGTATGTATTTCTGCTTGACTCGAAAGGGATATAGTGTGATAATATATAATATTTATTAAAACAATTTTAATGTGTTCATACACGGCGTATGAACTAACATATAGTTATAGACGCGTTTTTAAATGATCTATTAAAGAGATTCAAAACCGACACTAAATTTGCTGTGTGATATAATATAAGAGACGATAAGTGATTTGTAAAGGAGCAGCCTGTATACACGGGTCGGAGCATTGAGATAGGCGCAGTATGCGGCGGTGCCCGCGCCCGGTAGCTTCGTTAATGAGTATCAGCTTCCGTCAATAAAATAACTTCGATCGGACCCTTCGACTGCCGCTCGGCCGCGCTCGCGTAGTTGCGCCCGCGATCTGACCACCGTGATATGCTGTAACAGTAGGGCAAGGTTATCGCTATACTATTTTTTCATCCTTTTAGATTATTACTTTTTTAAGAGTAACAAACGCAGGATGAACCGCGTCCGCCGAACAAATGCATATTCACTCTTTTCTTAATGGCTGCCAAGTTATTAGAACGTAGAAATAGAGTCGCTGGAAGCATATTCCACTACTCAGCTATTCACATGATGAATTTAGAAGTGAATCTTTTCTTGCGAATATAAGGAATGTCCATCACATTACCAATACCACTATTATTACTGGTTTTATGGCAAAGATGATGAGGAAATTTTCACCTCATGGAGAATGGTTAATGTCATTTATGAACAATCACAATATCAAACAAATCACCTTCCACATCATATTGCTGACCTAGAGGAACGTTGCGTATGGAAGTAAATATGCTATCATTAAAACTATGGAACTCTAACGCATAAACTGAAGTTAACACTTATCCGTCAAATGTCAGACTCCCTTTAATTTTACATGTTCTTTATTATATAAATACAGGTGTCTAATACAACATTTATGAATAAAAAGCTTAGCCCAATATAACAATTTTTTTTATCAACACAGTCAGTTAACATATCTCAAGAAGGATTGAGTTCGTAGTCGTTCAGAGTAGGGACCTTGAGTGACTGGTTACTGACCAGTGGGTACAGCATTTTGACGTGGTCTGTCTAAATACAACGAGTAGTGTCGAGAAAGGCAACATTTTCCCCCAAAATTGTGTCCACCGGATGGGGCGCGACGAGTCTGTGGCGAATTGATTACAAAACCCGCAGTTGTCGCCAATGCGCAGAAGTATATTGGTTTAGTTTTTTAGTTGATACAAGTCAAACATACCTTGGTCGCACAAACTCCTTATACGGCTGAGATGGCCCTATGAGGATTTGCGTTAAGTAAAAAAAAGTTCTAAAAGGACAGTGATCTATAATAGACATGAATCACTTAACAATTGCCGTCGTACGAGGTATCCATCTGCATGCACCCTGCTAAAAAATTTTTACATAAATGAATGCGTAGTCTGGATCTAAAATGTTTCTTCATTACAGAGCTTATCTCATGCAATGTGAAACTTGTGGTGGACAATCTTATTCACCATGTAACCGTTTGCGAACTCACAAATAGTTATGTATCTATGGAAATATCATTTATAGCCAATTAAAATTTAATGCAAATATAGTATAAACCACTAATGAAATTAAAAAATTAACATATTTGCAATCTTAAATGCTTATTATTGTTTAATAAATGCAGATTTAACCAGAATAAAAAGAAAGTGAATGGAAACGAGATTAGTGTTTGTAAAATTTAATCTAGAAATTTTAGTCTTTAATAATTAGGAGCTTCCGTTTTTAAATATCTCCAAATGTTATGTTTGTTTTTTAAATTGATGAAGTAAGTATTTTATACTTTGAATATATTATAATAAAAGCAAGGACTTGGCGGTGATTTGTTATACTGTGACTTTCTGATGTTGTGCCCAATCCACAGCGTAGCGTGAAATTTTCATTGCCCTCCCAATTACCTCGGAAGGGAAGCGATATATCGTGTAGATAGTAATCTAATTAGAACTAAGCACGGTTACGGTACGATTTCTTTCTCGCTCGAATGTGAAACAACACCTAACGATATTTATTTCAAATTCTTGCATAACCAGAGCGACTTTACTGGACGGAGTGGATTTTCGTGTCACATCTTCAATTTTTAATACGGTACTTTACACGAAAGTTTCATTTTGTGTCTCTATTTGGCTAAGCGCCTTTGTAAGATATTAATTAACATATTTAAATCTATAGACGTTACTATTAAGCACATTTTCAATTATCTGATACCATCTTAAGTCACAAACATTCGTGAATGATTTTGAAATATATATTTTTTATACTTTATTTACTATTTCACTACATTTTTCTTTCAAATAATTCATTTAAAATACCTCCAATTAAAAAAGAAAATGATAAAATAGGGATGAAAGATTTATATTGCAAATAAAAAAGAAATGTTTTTTTTTTATTTTGGCAGGTCATATTGCTGTTGGCGTTTGATCTTTACAACTTTATAGGATAAGAGGGGTTAAAATGTTGAACCAAAAGATTTTTTGGGTTGGTGATAATGCAAGGTCGCCCCTGAGGGTATGGACTAAAGATTGCCAGCTATAGGAAAAATAGTAGTATCGTGAGAGCAGTACCAGGAGAGGCGGCGTCTACCCCACGAGTGTGTGCCTGCCAGGCGCGGCGTGGCGGCGCTGTGGCGCATTGAATAGAGGACCCACCGCCCTCGTCAACACGCAAAGCAAATAGATACCTTGAGACTTTTTAGTCTGTACAAGTCCAGCACACCGCAGACAGCCCCTATGCGAGGCCGGAAAGGTCCTATGAGGATTTTATCTAAGTAAAAAAAACTCTAAGTAACCCTGTCATAATAAGATGATAGCGGCGTAAAATAAATCAGCCCCTATACTAGTGTACACAGAGCACGCTGTAAGTGGCGAGGCACTAATGAACGGGTTAATTAGAGAGACGCACATAGCTCTCGGGTCGTGTCTTTATCGTCCGATAGTGAGGTGCGACACCAGACTCAGCTCAGTGCTCTTGTTATGAGGTGATACGAAAATACAACCTATCAATGGTCGCAGCGTCCACACTGGCCTGCATAAATTCTCCTCATGGCCCGTTCAATAGACCCAATATCTTAGGACGGTGGGAACACGCTCGCCGGAAGAGCATTCCACAGCCCAACGACTCGGCAAAAGTAAGAGTTAGAGAACTTCTAAGAGAGAGAGTAGAGTCAACCCAAATGTTCAGATTAACGCTCAGACAAATAAACAAAAATTTCAACAATCATTGTTTTAGATCTTAGTGTGTTAATGAAAGCCTCCAAAAAATTTACTCGTATTTCTAATAAAGCTTCAATGTAAAGACAACGCTCAGTTATATATTTTTTTGTATGTATTGATCCTCATGATGTAATTGAGGTCAAGCACGAACCGGTTCGCAAAGAGAGCGAATAATAAAAAATAATAATATATCGTAACGCTATATCCCTTGTCGGGGTGAGCAGAGATACATTAGTGGCTGTATCAACTTTGTGCTTATATGTTGCGCCCAAGGTGTCCAGTAGCGTAGCTAATCGCCGCACACAGCACTTGTACTTATGACATTTCTATTATATGAGATGCCATGAGGTTCCCAACTCCGATCGTAATCTGGAAAAATCCAGAGGTACGTGCCGAGATTCGAACCAAATATCATTCACGTTGCTACGCATGAAGACCGATCCATTATCCACTAGGCCATCACTGCGGATAATATTTCAAATAAAAGGACATCGGATCAGGCCACTGTATACGCATATCGAAGTCCAGTAGCTTAATTTATTCCGTGTCGCTTGTAAAGAGGATCGGCCCGGAGAAAAAAACAACGTATATCGAAAACGTATGAATACACTTAAGGGTCCAAAGACGCCGCTATCACCCGCGCTCCGTGTCAGGAGCCGCTGATTATGTTGTCTCGGGGTCCGATTCCAAATGACCATTATTAAGGATTGTTGTGAAATTAATTAGGTGTCTTTCGGGAAAATATACGTGTTTAATATATAATATATACGACAAATAAACATTCTAATACGTTTTTGACATATAAGTTAATCTATAAGAAATATCAAGCAGAAAATACAATTATAAGATCTTTTTCTAATAAGGGAAATGCTAAAATGAAATGTTCTAAATCCTATTTAAAGTTAAGCCGGGAGGTTTTACGACAGCCATTGATCAAGGCAGGCCTATATATAATAAGACACGTGAGAACTAATTACGATGATCTCCAACAGCCCTGATGTTATTAGCGTGGCTTCTAAATTCCAACTGGTTTATTATTAAACAGCGTTTTATGACAATACGAAGTTTATTTATAGTACGGTATTAAGCTGTTATTATTATAAATGTTAGTATATGTCGTGTACAACGTGACCAGTACTGCCGCTGGTCACCGTTCTCACAGAGACAGTTTGGGAGTCGAAGCTGCTCGCGTCCGTAGGCTTTACCCTAGTTTCCCTACACGTGACTCCTGGGTGGTGCTAAACGAGCAGCAGCGAGGTGGCAGGGCGTCGGTGCCCGTCTGGATCGCGACCACAGTATATGGGTGTGAAGCCCGTCATAGTGACCAGTTTCGGCTTGTCGCGTTTCGGGATCAGCTTGTGTATATCCAGTAGCTCATATACCTAGAGACCTTCAGTCGTGGTATATGTGGGCCGACATGACGATGGAAACTATCAATGTATTTTCATCCTTTGACAGTCGCTTTTGTTTTTGGATTGCACTGTACTTATCATCAGGTACTCAGGTAGATGTAACACGACCGGGGCCCTCCACGAAAATCAGCGCTGCAGACTTCCTCTGTGGCTTTAAGCTGATGGAGGTCCCATTTTCGCCATGTTAATATGTTTTTGTTTTTTCTTTTGTTTTTGTATGTTGTTGTCTTGTAACAGAAATGTTGCTTTTGAATTTCTAGTATTTTGTTAGTTTGTGGTGAAAATAAATATATTTCATTTCATTTACTCTGTAGTCACTATGTCGAGACAGTGTAAAAAAACCATATATTAGATGCCATGCGGGTTTCATCACGATGTTTCCCTTTATTAGTGATAAACTGTGCCTAACTTTATTCTTAAAAAACTCAGAGACACACAACATGTATATGTTTTTCCGCGTACAGATATCGGGTACTTAAGCACTAAGCCAACACAGCCAAAAAAAAATTAACTTCGGTAAAAATCTTTAGGCATCTATTAAATTCGGTCTAAAGATAAATTACCTTTAGCAATAAGGTAAAATCAGGCAAGCTTCGAAAGAAAAGAACTCATGGGAATAAAAGGAATATACTCGTATAGGTCTTCTAAATAAGATATAAAATGGAGAATCGTGAATCTAAACGCGGCGACCCGCCGTCCCGCCGTCCCCGGTCACGAGGTGGCGGATAAAGTCGTTGCGTTTTTGTTCATTTTGCGGGTAATTAGTAAGTGAACTGCGCAGGCGCCGAACCTGGAGATCGCCTAGATAGCCAAGACCAGGGGTGCTCACACTTGAACTGCTGGCCATCTACCTCAAGATTAGACTACAAGCGACCGACTCTGCAAACGCAGGGAAGTACATGCCACAAGTATATATTATACACTAGTGATGTGTAGATAGATAGGGCTTATGATTGTGTAAATAGGTCATTAATGTCACTACTCTAAAAATATTATAGGTGTAAGTGTACTTGTAAGGTTATTTGAAGTTGGATAGTGAGTTCAATGCACTGTGATATCTGAGTCAAGCGAATTATATAGAACGCGCATCAAAAAAATAATAAAGGGGAATCAAGGTAAGACTGCCTTCTGATTTACACGCCTCCCATAAGTGATCGAGGCCTCCATCACAGTTTAGCGGAAAAATATGTCAAACACATACACCAGTTTTGAGGTGGTAGGACGATTGCCCGATCTGAGTCGTGACCATAGTACACAAGTGTAAAGACCGCTATAGTTACTCGCATTTGGCTATCGCGTTTCGGAATCTCTTTGTCTATATCGAGTTGTTCATATACCTAGAGACATTACGTCATGGTATTATACATATGTGAGCTTACATAGCAAATAGTAACTGTTAACGGGTTTTCCTCCCATGGCGGTCGTTATTTTTAGACTACACTGTACTTTCTATCAGGCTTAGTGTGGGCACTTTGTCGAGCCAGTATAAAAAAAACGATTTATTAGTTTTTACATAACTATTAGAGCAGCCTTTCGCTATTAGTAGAGGGTTATTTTGATAATAAAAAAAGGAAGATTCTGGGTTCACTGTGAATTGACTGAAATGAGTATCATGTTGTCAACTAACTGTATGGTGCACTAAAGGTAGTCTACCGTCTGTTTCACGGTGAGTGTTTTGAAGAATTATTTAACCTTGTTCCGCCCTCTCCTTTCCAAAACAGAGCCACCATAGGCGCAGGTTAGCGGAGTCTCGGCTGTACTGTAACTCACATCCCGGCCAGGGCTAAGGAATTTTCTAACTCTTAATTTTGCTGAGTTGTCGTACAGTGGTCTTTCGGTGAACGTGTTTTCACCGTCTTATGGTATGGAGTCCTTTAAACGAAGCGTGAAGAGAAATTAGTGCTGACCGATAGGTTTTTCTTTACTGTTGATATTCGTTGTTGTATTTTGGACAGCACTATGCTTACCATCAGGTGTGGTGTGGTCTCTGTGAAAAGTCAGGATAAAAAAATACAAAAATTGTGAATCGGTTAATATCGACCAGTATTTCCCGAGTACGGCTCAAAAAGCTCTCGAGATCGACTGTTTGAGCAACACTGGACTAAACTCTATGCCTCCTATAGAATTCTTCTTTTTTAGATCTTACGTAAGACTACAATCTATAAACAAACACTATTGCTCGACCCGTAAAGACGTTATTCGATATCGATATTAGATTCTATTTGCGTTATCCTTTTTAGTTAAGGACTAAAGAAAATCAGAATACAGTAAAAATATAAATCAATTACACGGGGAAAAATGTACTTAGCAACTCCGGGAGCGTGCGTTGCTCGTGAACAAAAGTAAAAAAGAAAACAGAGGATCCTGCTAGTAGGTCGTGACGTAAAAGGGATATTAGTTACGTTGATCCTAAACATCGTTATCAATTATATCCTTACAATCGCCTTTAATATGATTTTTTGACTATCCAAAGAAAATACACGATATTGAGCTACTCTGTTCAAAATAATATTATCTACATGTAGATTTAATTAAATCTACTACTAGAAAAATAAATAAATTATAGCTGAAAATATGGGCCCTTTTAATAACAGACGAAATTAACTTTTTTTAAGACTTTTAATTACTTTGTTATGATTTACAGGCGGACGCTTGACCAAAATTACACCTGGTGGAAAGTGAAGATGAGTCCGACGATGTGCCGCGCCCGTCCCACAAATACCTATTTACTCTTCTCTTACATGCTCCCAAGTCAGAAGAACGGGGAAATATGCTCGCTGGAGGCATATTCTACCCCTTAGTTGTTCGCATGATGAATGTAGAAGCGAATCTTTTTGTGCAGTTATAAGGAACATCCACTATATACGGATGGTATCCGACTCCGTTTCTAGTGGGTTTATGATAAAATGGGACGGGTGGAATTAGAGAACGTAGCAACTAAGAACATCTTGCTCAACTGGTAAAAAACAGCGAGGCATGTGACCATACGTCGATACTGGATGTCCCGCACCCTCGTCTCAGTTAAAGATTTAACAAGTCTACGACCTCTATGATCAACCGAGTCGCATTGTTGTTAAAGTTTACCGATTCGCTGTATCGGTAAAGGAAAAACAGCACGGGCGTTAAAAACAATAAATCTTAGTTTTATTAATACGCCAAGCGCTCTTGAAGATATACAAAATTATCACATTTTCTTAACACGCAACAAGCAAATTATAGTTGATTTAATCGCGTTAAACGGCAAAACTTAATGGCTATAATGAGTGATAATTGTACACATTATTGAGCATTCACTTGTATGATTTAGCTCGAACAATATTTACTACGCGCATTAATATAATACGTGCTGCCTGTGGCGGCCTTGTGGGTAATGGACTGATTCCAAACGCAGCAACACGAATGGTCATAGGTCCGAATCCCGGCACGTACCTGTGAGTTCTTCCAGATTACACAGTTGCGTGTAGTGGGTATTTGGCCAGGGTAGGCAGATTCACATAATGAATTTGAATATTATATAATGATAATAAATATTATATTACTTTCATAGGGAAGATAGATGAGATGAAAATAGAATAGATATGAATATAAAGGGTTCCTGGTTTTTGCTTAAATTAAAGAAATTTATTCCAGACTTACTTGTCATCAGGGCATGCAATGCTTTCTTGCATTTATGGAATGAACGCTACAGAGAATACATACAGGTAGCATATGCTCAACGGCGAAGGAAAACATTCTGTGGAAGCTCGCATGGCATCTGTTAATGTCGTGTGTACTTTTTTTTTACTTGTAGAAAATCCTCATTGGACCGTCCCGGCTACACATGGGGGATGGTGACCGGGGTGTGCCGGACCTTTACCGACTAAAAACCCCAAGTTGACCTCATCTGGACTAAGTCGAGACTGTGGGCCCTGTAATCAATTGCTCCACAGCCAGGCCGTGAATGTCTTGTGTACTAGTGCGAGAATGGCGATCAACTGCGCTATTGGTCACATTGGGCACGAAATATAATCAAAAAGTGGGTACAGTCACTATTGTATCACTAGTTATCCCGCAAGAGATATACCGTGAGGATATATTATTATTATTTAAAAACGATCAAATGAACAAAAATAAACATTATAAATACTCATAGAACTACTTGGAGAGTCTTGTATCAGCAAATTAAATCTAATTTAAACTAGTGTGTATATAACGCTATTCAGCGTTAAACTGTGTTTATTGTCTTGTACGGAAATATTATCCAGTTTTAACAACTGTCAAATTTATTTCACCATTGAGATCGAATTAAACAGCTTCAATTAAATTGCGTTTTATACAAGATTAAACTAGGTTTAAGTTGATAGTGTAAGCCGCTCTCTTATAAATCCACATTTAATTTATATTATATTACATTTACATTACAAAAACATAATAATTCTCATAGCGTCCGGCCTTATTAAGCGTAACAAGAGAAATGCATTTGTTGCGGCCGGTAGCTCGTGTCATTGATAGCGGGTTCGATTCCCGGACACACCCACACGCGCAGATGCTCCGGTAAACTTGTATCCGTGGGATTGGGGTTTGAAAGTTATCTTTCACTATATTTCCTTTTGAAGAGGTTAATTTTTTAAGTAAAAGCATCTCAAACAGGCAAAAATCTCACCTGATGGTACGCGGTCATTATTGCTTATAAATAACTACAGCACAAGAAATGTCATCATTGCGCGCCTGACCTGGAAGATTTTTTTTTATCCTAACTCGGCATAGTGACCACACCACGCCCGATGATTACCATGGTGCAATCAAAAAAACAACGACGATTATCATCAGTAAAGAAAACCCTGTTAATAGATGCAGTAATCATGCCGGCCTGCAGAAAAATCTTTTACTGCTTCGTTTAAAGTACGCAATATCGTAGGACGGTAGGCTCTGATCGTCCTATTCAAAATTTACCCCCAGGTTACAAAAAAGGCTATATCCAGTTGTGGGCAAAACTGGGCTGGGCTGCTGGTAACGATCAACTGAAATTTACCATTTCAAACTCCATTTTTTAATGATTTACAGACAGACGCCTGACCTTAATCAAACCTGGTGGAAGGAGATGATGTGGTCGACAATGGACCACATCTAGTCAACAAATATCTATTTACACTTTTTCTTACTCTTACTTATTGCAGATTATAAACACTGTAACAGAGCTAATTAGGGATTTTTTAATTTTGGCTCCACTTTACGATCTAGTTACGCAGACCGTGCTCACGAGTAAAGATTTAGAGAAATTAATAGTTAATTTCTTCACGCGTAAGACCTTATAAAGAATCAATTCTGAGAGTCTATGTTTAGAATGCCCACCAGTTTCTATAGTCGACGGGATCCTAGATAGAACCTATGAAAGCATATACAATACATCTACAATCATAGTTACGATCCTAGGCAAAAGTGAAGTACCAGGACAGCAGAGATGCGAAGAGATTGTTCACCACTGTCAATAGTGGAAAAACTCAGTAGTACTTGCTCGATCTTAATGAGAGTGGACAAACTGGACGGCGAAGGGCTTGGTTATATTAATGTGGACATTACTCTGTTAATATTTCATTATTATTTTATATGTACTTAATATAATTGAAAAAAAAACGATTATATACACATATGTACATATATAAATTAAAAAAAACGCAAATACTCACAGGCTGCTCGGTGCGAAGTGTTGTATTGTTACCATTGTGTTTCAAATTTTTAAAAAAGTTTTAAGGAATCGTTTTTTATACTGGCTCGACAAAGTGCTTAAATTGCACCTGATGTAAATCAGTGCTGTCCTAGAACGAATACGATTGTCAAGGGACGAAAATCTGTTAACCCACATGTACATAACCCTCACCACTACGGAAGGTTTCTAGGTATTGAACAATGGATGTACACAATCTGATCCCAAAACGCGACAGACCGAAGCGTGTCACTATGACGATCTATAAATTTGTTTACTGTGGTCACGATACGATTTGGGCAATCGCCCTACCATCTCAAATCCTACCTTATTAATACTACACTTGTAATAAGGCAGACCCTAAATAACTAGGACCTTGACCGTCATGTTTTCATGTGCGGCCGACAGTCCTAAAAAACTTAAAAAAAAAGCCACAAACAAATAGTGACAAAGCTATAGCATATGCTTCGATGTTTATTATGCGAAATATTGTTTGTGAATATGAACATAATAATTAATAGTTTTTATGTGATTTTTGAATGCATATATGTATGTATAGAGAGCTTAAAAATAATGCTTATTTTATTATAGTAAGTTTTATTGTCACGTCCACACTTTTCCAACGGCCTTCATAACACGAGCCCTAAAAGGCAGTAGCGTCATTACTCGACCGGTCGGCAGCGGCCACCTCCACGCGGATCTGCTCTCCTGGTACCTGCACACCGGCCCTGAAGTGTTGTTTTTATGCATCACTTTGTGTTTGTGTTGCTGTCGACTCAACTTGCCTAGACCAACAGAAATACTGCTCGATTATGCACCGTGTCTGTGGGGAAATAAAGTACAAAACAGATGTGTGTTATTTGTTCAATTCTTTGCACATCTCTCCGGGAATGACTTAGATGGACGTATCATGCTTTTAAAGATTTATTTGTGGTCCATTCGATGCTTTTTGTAACGATGGTTTCGTAAAATATGATTGTTTAAAGGCTTGAAAGAATTTTATGTAACAAACAGCGACAAAACAATAAAATTATACACATTAAAGATATAACTATGACCAAATTTACCACAAAAAATATTAAAGAACATAGGTTATGTTAATTAATACTGATAAATTATTTCACTTACGTACATATGCTATTGTCATCATATTTCATGTGTTTTACGTACGCTAAGATTTATAACGGCTACATAAACATTGTTTAGAAAATAATCTATTTATATCACGCGGAATACCTATTGGGGTAAGCAGAGTGAATGGAACGCCACTTCTTTCTATTATATTTGCTTCACTCCCTTAAAATACATTAGTTCCTTCATGCAGGTTCCTTAGCTTCATTAGTTCCTCGATCAGGTGCCTAATTCTCTAAGAAAATTTAGCGATTCCTTGCTTTAATATCACGACAATTTCGTAAAAAGTTACGATATTTGCAAAAATCGTATTCTCTATGATATTTTGTTGAAATGCATCTGATTTGTTACCGTGACATGATATAGACAAGACACGATGTTAACGTGGTTTTCAAATGGTAAGATTTGAGTGT